>CM059193.1:47955831-48555831 GCA_030323885.1 Branchipolynoe longqiensis | reverse complement strand
TTTTGCATTCACGAATAATAATATAATCAGTACAGAATTAGTTTTGCGTGTACAACGAAGCCAATCACTGGACTTTTTAAAATTTTGTTTCTTGAAGATTTATACTGCCTATCATGGATAAGTCTGATTAGACTTGTTTTCACCATTAGACAGTTTATCGATAGAAAGCCCGAGCCTACACTTTTACCGACTCAAGGGATTTTTAACCTCCCACACCACATAGACATGGTATGAGAGCAACCAGCCTTTGATGACGCTGTAAGTCATACACAGCGGTGGAAATCCAAATTGGCAGAGGTGGGAGGGCACGGGGAACAGGATAGGATGTCAAAGTGCTTAGAGCATCCGCTTCCTGTGTGATCAGTTGTGGGGTTCAATCAATGGCTGAGATAAACTAAGGACATACAATTGGGATGTTTGTCGCTATCTTGCTATGCCATTACTATGATTGGGAAACGATTGGTTGTCAGAATAATGTGACTTGAGTGCACAGATGAGAATCTTCCGGATTTTTTATTGCCCAATTTTTTGCCGGATATCGCCAAAATTTGCGACCATTCCGGTTTCTCCTCTCACTTTAGAAGTACCAAAAATTCTATTATTTTCCCGATTTCTTTGTCAGACCATTATCATCTATGTGAGTGGGATATCGGGTCACGGTGCAGGTGGCATGGCATTCCAGTGGGGTAGCACTATAATAGTATAAAGTTACCATGGGTGCGCACCCACACAAGTTGGTACCCGTCTTATTATAACCTTAGATGTTGCTAGATTGTAAATCCTTACGTCACCTTAATAGACGATTTCCTCCACCAACCCGTCCTTTGAAGGCAGTGGAAGAACTAAGTGTTGGTTTTAGGGTAGCAGATCATTGCGCAGCATATTCTGTAGAAAATGTCTAATAGAGGAATTCCACAATAGACCTGCCCTCTGACGGCAGGGGAAGAACTAGTGTCGGTAGAAGTTCACTGCGTGTGCTCTGTGGAAAAGGTCTATTGTCAGTATTCCAGTATAGGCTGACCGGTTTGGCAAGTGCCGGGCAAGTTTGCTGGGCGTTTCAATGGGTATTGCCATACAGAATGTTGTCATCACCATTGGACCGGACGCGGTGGCCGAATCTGTGGCGCACAGACTTCCCATGCGGGAGATCGGGAGTTCAATTTCCGGTCGAGTCAAACCAATGACTTACAAAATTGGTACTTGTCGCTTCCTAGCCTGGTGCTTGGCATTGATAGGATAGGACAAGGACTGGTTAGCTCAGTGTCAGGATAATGTGACTAAGTGTGATATTGGGGCATGGTGCTGGAGAACTGATTTTCCAGTGGGGCCGCACTATAAAGTCACTATAAAGTGCACGCTGTCACAAGTCGGTACCCATTCTGATACAACCTTAGATGTTGCCAGGACGTACACCTGCAATAACCAACCATCACCTCACCATTGAGGGATTAAGTTGGTCTACATGTTTGTTGGTAACAGGAAACTGGCAGCAGATGGTGCGTCTAAGGAGGGTGATACTGATGGAGATGCGCAGCAGCCCCAAGATCAGGAGGAGGAGGTCAGTGTGCACCATTTCTGTAATGTATATTTGTTAATCCTTGTTTTTGTAAATAAAGTTTATTCATCGGATAATTGGCGTTTTTTGCTGAAAACCACTTTCATCCCTGAGTATTGTCAGAGCCCTACTTAGTGGCTGGGTGGACACCTACTTTGGTATCTCGGAAGTGATAGATTTAGTGTTGATGATGATAAGTGTTTAGTTTTTCTTCTATTGACAGTTCCTCACCTTGGATGACATCAGGGAACACAACAACATTGACACGAAGGATCAAGACAAAGAGGTATGTGACGTCACAGTGCGCAGAATCTTCTATTGGGGGGGAGATGCTGTTTGGGCATGACTCTAACTTCTGAGCAGCAGATCCAAGCAGCCTTCAAGCAGGAGAATACATGAACATAAACACTGATTGTACATCTTAAATCGGGCATGACAGACCTCCGCCGATTTGGGAGATTTTCGGGTATGACAGACCTCCGCCGATTTGGGAGATTTTCCACAGAAAAGTAGACAGCTTCTTATAGGCTAATTAGCACTGGAAATGGCGGGGAATTTACGGGGAATAAGATTTCCATTTCCTTTTTGTTGTCAGGGGTGATTGTCATTTCTGCTTAAAGCTGCGCAGTCTGATAAAAACATCAAATTTTCGAAACCAAAACTATGACCTAGATTTGAAGTTACGCAGCCAACTTAGATACTGGTGCACTTATTAAGCATTTGTTGCGTAAATGGGCTGCTAAGCCAATTTAATGGAACCCAGTATTTTAATCTAAGAAAATACCAGCAGCTCAACACCATCGGACTATGCAACTTTAAATTAATTTGGAAATATTAAGAATTGGAAATATTAATGTTTAATATTTCCAATTCATAGCATTTTCAATTTATTCTAGTAATTCCAGTTATTGTTTATTTCAGACAAGCCACCTTCTTTTATGCTTAAGAGTTCAGTTACTATAAAAATAAATATTAATGTTTATTTATTTGAAGAAGCATGTGGCTTTCATTGATGGCTTTCATTGATGGCAACGTGTGTTCATGGCTTCAAAACTGATTGGTTTTCTGTTTGTGAAGAGTTTTCTGTTTCCTCTCTTTTTTCCCTCAGGGCATCTGTAACATTCCACGTACCCCAATGGCCCTGACAAAACTGGACGAGACTGAAAAGGGCGACAACCCTCTAATTAGGTCAGGGTATTTTAAAGCTTCCTTATTTGCTAGTAATAGGTGTAATAGGCCTAGAAGTTGCACTCCAACTTTATTATTATCTGGGATGAAAGATCTCGATTTCGCGGATTTCCTGGATTTTCCCTGTAGCTATAAGTGTATACTAATACGTTGCACCCGTCCTGATATGACCTTAGATGTTGCCAGGATGTAAAACTCCAACAACCAACCAACCAACCAATACATTGTTTCACGCTGCAGCACCATCAGCGTATGCTAATATGTGGTGCAAACGGTGCAGCACTAGCAGCGTATACTACTAATACATGCTTCAAACGGTGCAGCACTATCAGCGTATACTACTAATACATGCTTCTAATGCCGCAGCACTATCAGCATATACCGATATGTGGTGCAAACACTGCAGCACTAGCAGCGTATACTACTACTACATGCTTCAAATGGTGCAGCACTATCAGCGTATACCAATATGTATGAAACCTAACTTCCGGGAATTTTTAGCGATTCCCTGACAATGCTAAGCCTATGGGAGAATATCAGCATTTCCACTTTTTTTCCTAGAGACCGCTTTCATCCCTGTCTTATGCTCCTCAACGCGTCAATAAAAAACTGACAGCTTTGATTAAAAGGTTTATGACATGTTGAATAACTGAGTAATATCCCAGTTTTCATTTTTAGCAAAATATCTTGCAACAACAAAATGCTGGTAAGAAAATTCTCACCGGTCAGTGAATAATTATGCAATGTTTGAAATGCTTTTGTGGCAACCAGGACCACAACATATTGTGCATTATTTCATCTCATTGGGGTGACCGAATGTGCTTCCTTATTTGCTAGTAATAGGTGTAATAGGCCTAGAAGTTGTACTCCAACTTTATTATTATGCTTCTCAATGCGTCAATATAAACCTCTAATAAAAAAATGACAGCTTTGATTGAAAGGTTTGTGACATGTTGAATAGCTGAGTAATATCCCAATTTTCATTATTAGCAAAATATCTTGCAACAACAAAATGCTGGTAAGAAAATTCTTACCGGTCAGTGAATAATTATGCAATGTTGGAAATGCTTTTGTGGCAACCATGCCCCCCACACAATATTGTGTATTATTTCATCTCATTGGGGTGACCGAATGAGTTCACCGTCCGTCTCCCATTTTGGTAGATCATGGGATTCGAGCCCTTGGGTTCGAACCCTGGTCGAGTCAAACCAATGACTTAAAAATTGATACTTGTCGCTTCCTAGTCAGGCCCTCGGCATTATTAGGATATGGCAAGGACTGGTTGGCTCAGTGTATGGATAATGTGACTGAGTAGAATATTAGCTCATGGTACTGGCAGTCTGTTTTCCCAGTGGGCAGCATTCAGTACCTGTCCTGATATGACCTTAGATGTTGCCAGGACGTAAAACTCCAACAACCAACCAACCTTTCATCGCACCGGTGACATGATTGCTAACTTGTTTGACTCCCCATAACAGTGCGAAGGGGGAGGTTCTCGCGAACCGATATGACTTCAAGATGAACATCAGCGTGGTGCACAACTCTGCCATGATGCTGCTCGACATGTCGCATCTCTCAATGCTGGAAGTTTCACTTTTGGCCAAGCCTAGCTCTACGCCTTTTCATCCGATGCCCAGTAAGTGAACTCTCATCTAATAAATAATAAGCATGTCATCTTCTATTCCAATGCTGTACAGTTTGATATATTATTGCAGCCCTCAAAACAGTCCTGTTTGGTTGTGTGTGTGTATAGGTTTGTGTGTAAGTGTGTAGGTTTGTGTGTAAGTGTGTAGGTGGCCGAAACGATAGAGCTCAGACTTCCTGTGCGGAAGGTCGGGAGATCGATTCCTGATCGAGTCAAACCAAGGACTTACTAAGATGGTTATATTGGGTACTTTTTTAGGGGATAATATATGGTTCATTCTTCAAAAGACTTGGCTACAATTGGAATAGTGGCAATTATATCAAAGACCCTATAATACTAAGACGGCTCACTCAGCCTGTACTGTGTAATCAAAATGATCAAACCCACCACTTGGTGCGCTGGCTGTTCTCTTGGTTAAACAGTTGCTATATTTATATGTATAAATGTATATATGAATGTGAAAGATATGTGATGATGGCGATGATGATGATGCTGAGGATGATGTGTTCATAGCAATTTCATATTGATGTGTATTCATACTTACCTATCTCATGTATACTATAATTGTATGTGTTTACATGTGAAACACCAACCAGCAGCCGGGCTGATCAAACCCACCACAAGGTGACACTGCGAAATTTACGTTACCATGGGAGAGATAGGGAGTGAGCCGTCTTAGTATTATAGTGTCTTTGATTATATGTTCTTTTGCACCGGTTAATAACTGGCTTTGGACCTGCTATGCCGCCACATTGTGTGGTGGCGATAGGTGTGCTCAGAGTTTTTTGCTGTTTTTGCAGAGTCGCGTCTTAGTGATGGCGCACTACCACCGGCTGAGGATATCGACAGCGGCCATGAAGGCCATCCTGCAGACGTTAGCAGTAAGCAGCCGCTCTTCTGTTCTGTCTGTTTTGTCATAGTCCATGTAGCGAATAACCCGATGCAATTCAATTTCAATTCAATTCTTTATTTCTTTATACAGTAGCACAGTAATTTGAAAGTATATAACAAGATTTACCTGTGCTTGCAGTGGATGACAACGCACCTGACCTTGACCTTCCCCATGCGTCTCCTCCAAGGTCACCTGAACAAGTAGGTCAAGTGTTTGCATTAGAAAGATTAGGAAATGGATCCTGATAGTGAAACTGACCAAATGTTTAGCCGTATATGTATGTTCATTGGTTTAAATATAAAATGTGTATATTTCGAAAAAGATATACAGGTGTAGTCATTGAATTATTAAATTATTCCTTCATCAGAATTCGTTGGTAAGTAAACTGAATTTTAGTAGTAGTTTTGACTTTTCTTTTTTTTGTAAATATTTTTTATTCATCGAATACATATTTTGTCAGCGCCGAGGCACTGGTCTTCCAGCCATTGGAGCGATCACATTTGATTTATACATAGTGGAAGTGGAATGTGTTGCATTGTGTGCAGCACAACCCATTCTGAACATAAAAAGAAAGTGAGGGAGCAGCCTATGCTGTATAGTGTACAGCATAGGTACTCAACACAGTGCAAGGTATATGCATCAAGATAGAGTGTGCAGTAATGTACACTAGTGGTTAAATCATATGCATATGTTTGTATATCAGTTAGATTTGGTTTTATTAATGGTTAGTCTTTTAATAGTGCCATGTTTTGCATGTATCAATCAATCAATAGTTCCGTCCTCTAGTCAAGGGTTGGATGCAATGGTTCTCCACTTGTCCCGATGGTGTGCTTTTCTGATAGACTGTGAATAATTCAAGCCTGTCCACTGTGAAATATTTGTAAACCATGATGTTCTTGGTCTCCCTCTCCCTCTGCTGCCATTCACCTTCCCTTCCAACAATGTACGGTATATTGAACTTTGACGAATGATGTGGCCAAAATAAATAAGTTTCTTTGTCTGTATAGTGGAAAACAAGCTTTTCTTATTTTTAATTTTTCTAAGAACTTCTTTGTTGGTGTATAGTGGTTTATATTGCGTGCAATGCTGGTTGAAGATGTAGTTATTCAGTGGTGGTAGTGTGTCTTGAATGTTATTATGTCATTGAGTTGTTTGTCAAAATGTGGAAGGGGGGGGGGGTCTAGGGGAAGGGGGCGGACAGGTAGGGAGGTCATTATCAGATCATGAGTAAATTATAAATTATCGGCACTTTCCCACTGTCATACTACTGTAAATTGTCTAATAGAAGCCGCACTCTGACTTCAAATAAATTCCTGACTAACCACCAATTGAATCTACATCTAGTGTGTATTGAATCCTTCATTTGTAGACCTCTCCCAAAAATGTGTCATCGGACATGGTGAGTCGGAGCGACTGGTTAATGGTTAGAGCGATTAGATTCTGTACATGTGGATAAATAATGATTAAAGTGATTGGATTCTGTAGACACATGGTTAAATAAAGGTTAGAATAATGGATTCTGTAGACACGGAGACATAGAGGTTTAGAGTGATTGGATTCTCAACACATATGAATAGATAACGGTTTAGAGTGATTGGAATTTTTTTAGCCAAGTGGATAAATAAAAATGGCTTTGGCAGTAGATGGTTAAATTGAGGAGTTGGTTTTGTCGATGCCTTTCAGACTAACCGGAGACAGTTACGGGAGCGAAGAGTACCTATGATTGCACCTGCAAAGCCGGTAAGTACTTACAAGAATATGAGAGTTTTAAATATCAACATTTTATTCAATGATAAAAGTCCAACTTGACTGACACCTCTCCGTTCCCCTTCCCCAAACCTCTGTCGTACACTTTGTACGATCGTGAAAATGTTGAAAACTTTGGATGGCCCCTCACTCACCCACTCGCACCCATCCCTTTAGAACCTAGTACTTTACTGGTGTTTGCAGGTTGTGGATCCCTGGCAGATGCTGGATCCTCACGACCCTTTGGTTACAGTGGCAAACAAGCCGTGTCGAAAAGGTAAGAACCCCCTTCTCCAGCACCTTGAAATCACTCAACAGCGCCATCTTGGGAGATATAAGATAAATAAAATCTTACAAAGCACCCAGTTCTGTCCCCCCCCCCCCCCCCCCCACACATCTCTCCCTCTCTCCTCTATGAACTAACTATCGGTATTCAAGGCAGTTTCACTTAATTGCCTACTGGACGCCGTGGCCGAATCAGTAGAGTGCAGGTTTCCTGTGTGGAAGGGCGGGGGTTCAAATCCTAACCGAATCAAACCAATGACTTAAAAATTGATACTTGTAGCTACCTAGCTTGGTGCTCGGCATTAATAGGATAGGGCAAGGACTGGTTAGCTCAGTGTCAGGATAATTTGACTGGGATATTGAGTCATGCTACTGGTGGGCTGGTCTCCCAGTGTGGCAGCACTATAAAATCGCCATGAGTGTGCACTGTCACAAGTTGACACCTGTCCTGTTATGACCTTAGATGTTGCTAAGATGTAAAACAACAAGACAATAATACTACTAACAGTGCCATCTTGGGAGATATAAAATAAATAAAATCTCACAAACACTCAGTTCTGTGTTACCCCCACGCCCGGTCCCGCTCTCTCTTCCCTCTTTGAGCTATCAGAGTTCAAGGGAGTTTCACTTAATTGCCAATTTCAGCTAAGACGTTCAAGATGCCAATGCGTTTGGAATCTGACTCAACGAAAAAGCGCAAGCGAAAGAAGGACTCGACAACGTTCAAGCTGCCCCCAATCAGCGAGTTTTCTGTCAAGGCTTGTGAGTGCTGCCATGTAATATTTTTTCTATTATTAATGTATTCATTTATTAACTTCTCCTTCCAGTCATGGTTGGTTATTTTATTATTATTATTATCTTATTATTGTTATATTATTATTATTATTATTAACACCAATCATACTTCATAAAAATTGCTGGTCAAAGTAACTTACCATATACTGGACAAATAATATCTCCTTATGCCAAAAATATTGTTGGTCAGTAGTTAGCAGGACCCAAGTGTTAGTTGCAAACTTGATGGGTTGTGTGTGCTATAATATTAGGTAATAATGGCAAATAGGTAGTGGGACTCAAGTGTCAGTTGCAAACTTGACGGGTTGTATGTGCTATTATGTCAGGTAATAGTGGCAAATAGTTAGTGGGACCTAAGTGTTAGTTGCAGACTTGATGGGTTGTATGTGCTATAATATTAGGTAATAATGGCAAATAGGTAGTGGGACTCAAGTGTCAGTTGCAAACTTGACGGGTTGTATGTGCTATTATGTCAGGTAATAGTGACAACTAGTTAGTGGGACCCAAGTGTCAGTTGCAGACTTGATGGGTTGTATGTGCTATTATGTCAGGTAATAGTGACAAATAGTTAGTGGGACCCAAGTGTTAGTTGCAAACTTGACGGGTTGTATGTGCTATTATGTCAGGTAATAGTGACAAATAGTTAGTGGGACCCAAGTGTTAGTTGCAGACTTGATGGGTTGTATGTGCTATTATGTCAGGTAATAGTGACAAATAGTTAGTGGGACCCAAGTGTCAGTTGCAAACTTGACGGGTTGTATGTGCTATTATGTCAGGTAATAGTGACAACTAGTTAGTGGGACCCAAGTGTCAGTTGCAAACTTGATGGGTTGTATGTGCTATTATGTCAGGTAATAGTGACAAATAGTTAGTGGGACCCAAGTGTTAGTTGCAAACTTGACGGGTTGTATGTGCTATTATGTCAGGTAATAGTGACAAATAGTTAGTGGGACCCAAGTGTTAGTTGCAGACTTGATGGGTTGTATGTGCTATTATGTCAGGTAATAGTGACAACTAGTTAGTGGGACCCAAGTGTTAGTTGCAAACTTGAAGGGTTGTATGTGCTATGAGGGATAATATTTTTCCGTTTTTAAGCGGTTTTCCTGGTTTTTCTCACAGCCTGGGGCTATTTTTTATATATGATTGGGATACTGTATCTCGCCTCTAGGACAAAATTTGATGCAGGGATAATAATCTTGGCTTGATTTCCGCTTTTCTTTTTACCTGAAACCACTATCGTCCCTGCCTATAATGTTGATAATAGTGGCAAATAGTTAGTGGGACCCAAGTGTCAGTTGCAAACTTGATGGGTTATGTGTGCTATAATGTTGGTAATAGTGGCAAATAGTTAGTGGGACCCAAGTGTTAATTGCAAACTTGACGGGTTGTGTGTGCTATAATGTTAGGTAATAATGGCAATTAGTTAGTCGGACCCAAGTGTCAGTTGCAAACTCGACAGGTTGTGTATGCTATTACATCAGGTAATAGTGGCAAATAGTTAGTTGGACCCAAGTATCAGTTAAAAACTTGACAGGTTGTCTGTGCCATTACGTCAGGTAATAGTAGCAAATAGTTAGTCGGACTCAAGTGT
Source organism: Branchipolynoe longqiensis (assembly GCA_030323885.1). Classification (NCBI taxonomy): domain Eukaryota; kingdom Metazoa; phylum Annelida; class Polychaeta; order Phyllodocida; family Polynoidae; genus Branchipolynoe; species Branchipolynoe longqiensis. The sequence goes on along the minus strand of CM059193.1, from coordinate 48,546,134 downwards.
CAGTTACAAGCTTGATGGGTTGTGCATATTTCTTTAGGCTGTAGTGGTAGTGATAGCATGACCTGAGTGCCGCTTGCAAGTCTAACAAGTTGTGTGTATTTCAGATTACTCCGCGTGCTCGTGTTTCCCGACAAACCCACTCAAGATCCCATTCCCCGAGTTTGAGCCGCTTTACTGGAAGGAGTTGCAGCGACGACAACAGCAACAGCGAACCTTCCGCAAGCAAATGGTATGTAGGTCCTAGTCTGATTCTAGTACCTCTACAACACGATAGTGGCGCTGTCGGTTGTCCAGTTGGGTCCCACACCAATGTAGTGAGACTTTCAAATACAAGGGTTGGTGGGCGATGGTGGGGATGGGGAGGGGTCACAATTGAAAATCCATGTGCCCCTTCCTGTGGGGTTACAACAAATATGTTCAAAGGTAATAATTATTATGCATATTGCATTTGACAATTAATTCAGGTCATTGCTATATTAAAGCTGCATAGTCAGATGGAAGTATAACATTTCCTAAACCAAAACACTTATCTACATTTTTTTTCTGCATATCAAACTTAGATACTAGTGCACAGTTATTAATATTTTTGCAACATAGAAGCAGATGGAAAAGCAATTTAATGGGATCTGTTGCTGCTGAAGCCTGTGGTTTCAGAATTTCGATGTGCATGTGGAGGTCAATTGTACTTATCTTCACTTCAAATATCTCTTAAGGTTAGACATTTATAATAAAAGCTACTTTAGACTAAAGTAAAGTAAATTATAATGATTAATGTAACAATATATTTATCTGTAAGAAATGGCAGAAACTCAAAGCTATTGGACTATAACTAATTAGGTCATGTGAAAGCCAATCAGCTTTAACTTCCTCTGGGAGGAATGAGCAATGGTTGCAGTAGTATCTACGTTGGATATGTAAAATCAAATCTATGTATGTGCTTAGGTTTTGAAAATGTGACTTCATTGGGCTATGCAACTTTAATAACAACATATTATATTATTGATGGCGAATAGTAACAATAGTTGTCACCTTCAGGTGGAACAAGGGCGGCAGGAGGAGCTGGCGGCTGTAGAGCAGGAGGAACGTGAAGAAACCGAAGACGGCATTCCAGACATGCTGCCTGATGCGGATGAGGATGATGAGGTGGACCTGCAGATGCCGGACATTCCCAGGCTCGACCTCATGGAAGGTGCAGATCCGCTGTTCCCAGACACCTCAGGTCTGTAACTCTACCAAGTTTCAAACGTTAATTGAGTCTGTGAGTGTGCGTTGTGAAATTTGAGGCCCTCTGGGCACTATTGAGGTCAATGTCCATCCCAGAGGGTGTACGGAGCTCATATTAGGAGGATGAGTTTTTATTTGGTGCTTGTTGAAATCTCAAGCAGTCTTAATTCGGTGCTATTTGTGAACTTTCTGTCTTTTCAAGTAGAACCTATCATAAAGTGAGAAGGTGATATTGGACTGGGACTGGTTCGCTGTCGTGTGATCTCAGACTAGGCATGACGCTGGTTAGTGGAATGGGTAGTGTAGTAGTCTGCACTGACCTCTCAGGCAAGGAGCCATGTAGACAGGTAAGTGTGCATAGAGTGATGACATCAGGCATCCTAGATAGACTAATGGTCTGGATTCTACCCCAGGAATGGCAAGAAGTGACACTTCGAATTCTGCTCTAAGTGCAATATTTCCCATTTGCATCACCCTGATTACACTGGTACCGTGACCAGGATCCTGTACAAGCTATGCGCTGTATGGTTGATGAACCTACCCTGTGTACAATGTTACAAGTGCATTAACCATATGTGTGTTGGTACAACACCTGCAACTGTCTTGCGACCAAAGTGATGAAAAAGTGATCGGCGATCAGTGAAGACCGGATAGAGACGTTTGTACAACCATCTGTGACCACCCGTTATTTTTGTGCGGTCAGGACCCTAGTTTGACCAGGGCGATTAGGAGCCGCAGACAGGGAGGGTGATTGCACCAGGGAGCCTAGATGGTCTAATGTTTAGAATGCTAGCCGCGGAATTGCAAGAAGTGCAGATTCGAATCCTGCTCTTGACGCAACATTTCCCATTTGTATCACCCCCGTAACAATATCATCATTGGTAATGTATTATCATCACAATTAAGTGGTTTAATCAATTTGATTATTTTATGTTTATCCCATTGCACTACTATCACCAGAACACAAATTCTACGTGATCAAAGGTGGTTAAGCCTGAGCAGTCACCATATAATTAAAAAAAATATTTATTCTATTTATATTATTTATTTCCTATTTCAGTGCTTGCTGCTGGACCCGTAATGTACAACTCGTATGAAGAACTTGTTCGTAAACATGTCGTAAGTAGGATTTGCATTTAAAAATGAATGAAAACTACTGGAATACGGAGTTAATGAATTCAATGAAATTCAATAATTTACTAATATTTTAAATAAGCTAATGTAGGTGAGTTGGTGAGTGGTGTGCTGTACCACCATGTCATCAGCACAACTAGTTACACCAGTCTATTTGCTGCTGCGTCCACAGGAGGGCTTCATGGTGGCTGCGCAGGAGTATGCGCAGACGTCCGAATTGATTCGCTGCGTCTCGGAGTGGGAGAAGAAGATAATACCGAAACTAGAAGAAGAGGTGGGTGTGAGCACTGCATGGTGGTCAGTCATGGTGGTTGGTTGGGGGGGGGGGGGTTGAACCTCACAGGCACATACTTCTTAATGGGCATTGAACTTGGGCATTTGGATTAGCAGTTTATATTTGGATTCATTTTTTTAGTATATAATTAATATATTAATCTTTTCTCATTTTACATCGGGTGAATATGCTTTAATTTAAACTCAAACTACATATCGAACAAAATTAAAAGAACATTATGCAGAAATGAGTGTATATCGCCTGGCTGTCTCCTCAGGTGTGAAAGTTGAGCGGCCATTACTGGTAGATGATACAATGCGAGTAGCTGCTGCTTGTAATATCTAAGGCAGCAGATGTCACCTACGTAGACTAATCCATGATAATACGCTTATTTCGTTATATCTGAATCGATAAGCATTCCAGGCGAATCAAATCTTGTGGACTAAATTCCACAAGTATGCTCTGTTTCAAGGACACGCATGAGTTGTTCGACATTCACACGTATGGGACACGGGTGATGGAGGCGATCCCAGCAGAGACACGTGCCCTGGGGGAGACGGTGCCCTTCAAGAAGGTGGTGCAGGGCAAGAAGCCTTTCCAGGTCTGCCGCCTCTTCCTGGCCACACTCCAACTCGTAAGTCAAGCACTGATTGGCTCTGACTTCCTTTTTACTGTAGTCCTACAATAGTGGGTTGATTGTCTTGTGTGGTGGCAGGTACATTATGTATACATTACATTGGGGGATAGAACTGGTGATGTTGGCAGTTCTTTAGATATTCATCATGTCAGCGGATGGCAGCTCTTTTAATCCTCATCATGTCGCTAGATCTTTAACCCTTACTTGTCATGTAGGCAGTTCTTTAATCCCACATCATGTAGGCATCTCCTTAAATCACCGTCATGTCGGCAGATCTTTAACCCTTATTTGTCATGTAGGCAGCTCTTTAAATCACCATCATGTTGGCAGATGTTTAACCCTTACTCATCATGTAGGCATCAATTTAAATCACTGCCATGTCAGAAGATCTTTAACCCTTACTCATCATGTAGGCAGCTCTTTAAATCACTGCCATGTCGGCAGATCTTTAACCCTTACTCATCATGTATGCAACTCTTTAAATCCCCGTCATGTCGGCAGATCTTTAACCCTTACTGGTCATGTAGGCAGCTCTTTAAATCACCGTCATGTCGGCAGATCTTTAACACTTATTCGTCATGTAGGCAGCTCATCATGTATGCAACTTTTTTAATCCCTGTTATGTCGGCAGATCTTTAACCCTTACTCGTCATGTAGGCAGCTCTTTAAATCACCATCATGTCGGAAGATCTTTAACCCTTATTCGTCATGTAAGCAGCTCTTTAAATCACCGTCATGTTGGCAGCTCTTTAACCCTTACTCATCATGTAGGCAGCTCTTTAAATCACCGTCATGTCAGCAGATCTTTAACCCTTACTCGTCATGTAGGCAGCTCTTTAAATCCTCGTCATGTAGGCAGTTCTTTAACCCCACGTCATGTATGCAGCTCTTTAACTCCGCCTGATGTATGCAGCTCTTTAACACCAAGTGCTTCCGTTGCAACAGGCCAACACGTACAATGTGGAGATCAGTGCCGACGAGCGTCTGGAATACACGACTGACACGATGGCCATAAAATTTCTGTCCACCCGGCGGCACCATGAGGAACTGCAGGACTACCAAGCGCCATCCATAAAATAGGCACTCACATTTTTTCTCTAAAAAAATCCAAACCAACCAACAATCCCTCTATTTTTATATATAGAACAAGATTTATGTTCTGTCTGTGGCTCATGTCAGAAAGGACTCGTTTAAATATACTGGGAATTTGTTATTGCGTGTACAAAAATCTAACTTAAGCTCTTCAGGCAGGTTAATTTATTATCGGAAGGTAAATGATTATTGCAATTTTTACCTAAATTAAAGGGACATCCGATGAAATGTGTATTATGTGTCATGTACACATACTCGTGTCCTATATATCCTACTATGTATCGTATCACTGTATCCGCTCTATCGCTCACAAGTTTTTTAAAAATATTTGTATAAGTTGCATGCAAGCAGATTTTTGAATCGAGCTAAAACAAGCACCAGAAAAACATAGTTGCATAGTCTGATGGATTTGAATTTCTACTGTGTTTTTGAGATAACAATTATTATACTGATCGTTGTAATTTACTTTACTTTGTTTTCAAGTAAGTTTTATTTCAAATTTACTAACTTTGGCATTGAAATCCAATGCGTCTCTCTCACATATATCACATTGCATGTCTATATTTTTAGCCTAAAAGGTAAGCGACATTGTTAGTTTTTTGGTGTTTTTTTAAAGAAAAACCAGCACTAAAGAGGTTTAGAAATACTAGAAATGGTGGCTCATTATCTTGAAAAAGTACTGGAACATGGTGCCTTTCGGTACAGACTGTATTGGAAAGTTATAGAATTATGTTAACCCTTTGGGGCCGGGGGTACCTACAAGTGCCACATGCTTACAGCCTGGGTGCGCCTGTAGTTCAATTTCTAGAAATGGTTTCCTGAAAATGTGTAGGTCATATCAGAAATACAGTGCTACCCGATTACAGGTGCATTTATGCGCACCCAGACTAAGCGCGCGAACCATGCGGGCCCTCCCGGCCCCAAACGGTTAAGCCGGGCGTGTAAGAACCCCGCATAAACCATATCCAATTGGATTTAAAGACCCTCCGCTATGAAAACTCCGCATGTAAAGGAGGCACCACAACTTGGAAATTTGTGTATACGTACCATTGGGCTAATTCCTGCATGTAAGCGGCATTTCTTTTTTGTGAAAATAATTTTTTTATATTTATGAATTATTATAGAATCAGGCACACCTTTTTCTCATCAACCATCAGTTTTTGAAGTGTCACCGCATCACGCCTCATGTGGTGCGCCTTGTAAATAGTTCCGCATGGAGAGTCACCGACAGTTGGGCTGGTTACAGTGTAAATAGGTCACGCCCCCAGCGGGAACCCTTATGGTCTCTTACACACAGGAGTTGTGTAAGCGAAGTAATAATCTTGCAGATAAAGAAAGCCATTAATGAAAGATTTCCGCGGTTTCGCGGATTTCTGCGATTTTTTATGTTTACCGATTAGTGCTAAGCAAAATGCCAAGGAATCTGGATGTTTATGACAACAATTGGGTTCGAAACCCGTTCTTATATGACCTTAGATGTTGGTAAAACAGACCGAATGGCCGAATGAGCGTCCGTCTCCCGCTCTGGTAGATCATGGGATCGTGGGTTCAAACCCTGGTCGAGTCAAACCAATGACTTAAAAATGTATACTTGCCGCTTCCTAGTCTGGTGCTCGGCATTATTAGGATAGGGGAAGGAGCAGTGGAATGAGGAAGACCAATGGTCCATGATTAAAATTTCCCCTGCTTAATCAACTAATCTACCCCAAGAACTAGTTAGATATTGGCAATGAGATAGGCACAACAAGAATAGTTGAAACCTGACTTCCGGCATTTTTCCGCGATTCCCTGACACTGCTAATCCTATTGGGGGAAATCCGCGTTTTCGCGGAAATTGGCGTCGGTGTAATAATCTTGGCTTGATTTCCGCAATTTTTGCTGGATGCTACTTTCATCCCTGAAGAGGGGGGAAAATAGAAAAACAATTACCCCACCTCTTTATGTCTTTTCCTGTTTAAATCTATTTTAAATCATATCGATAACAGAAAATCTAGACGATATTTATTTTTGTATATAATCTGTGTGAGATAATATTAATGCATTATTCAACCATTATCAATCAGCTCATATGTATTAGTTTGTTTTGAGTCAAATCTTGACAGGCGTTGATGTGTAGATACTTGCTTAGAGATAACACATAACTGAATTCAGCTTTATAGTACCTTATTACCGAATATCAGCTGGTGTGCACTAGTTTGATTTGGGCCATATCCTAATCCGGTAATGGATATTCTCGTAAAAAATCCCCTCGCATAAGTGACTTTGCTTATGAATTTGAGTTTCTCCCTTATCTTTTAGTTAAATATGTTATGTTGATCAGCATAAGTAGACTATATTATAGTCTACTCTACTTTGAAAGTTGTTTATTTCATGGGTTAACTCTGAAGTAAAAGCATGCCAAATTAATGTTGGTGTGCACATCGAAATGCTGAACATTATAGGGTTCAGCAATAACAGTTTCTATTAAACTGACACAGTATCACCTTCTATTCAAATACTCAATAAGTGCACAGGTATCTAAGTTGAATGTGTGATAAAGTCTAGATATGTGTTTTGGTTTTGACGATTTGATGTGACTGCGATATCGGGTCATGGTGCTGGCGGCATGGTCTCCCAGTGAGGGCAGCACTATAAAGTAACCATGAGTGCACAGTCACAAGTCTGTACCGATCCTAATATGACCTTAAATGTTGCTAGGACCTAAAACAACAAACAAACCTTCCGTGAAAAAGCAGACAGCATTTCATAAGCTTATTCTCATTTGACAATTTAATGGTTAGACTTTTGGGAGTTTTTTGTGGGTTTTCTTTTTCAAATGTGATTGTCATCTTTGTGTATTTTATTTCCTCGATTGGTAGCCCCCCAACTCCACACCTCTGAATCAGCATCTTGCATCTCAGAATAAAGATGGCAGCTCTTAGAATAAGGCAGCATACACCGCCCCATTAAGTAACCAGGGCCCGTATGCATGACGCGGTGTTAGCGAGCCAAAACTGGTTTTGGCGGGGATTTCTAGGTTTGCGGCGAAAACTCAGTACGCAAGGAGCGGTGTTAGCGCAAACACACCGAATGTAAGCTAACACCGTGTCATGCATACGGGCCCAGTACACCACTCCCATAAACACGACATTAAACAATGAATTGCCAGCATATATTCAAGACAAAAACTTTCATTTGTATTTAGAAAAATAAAAGGAGAAAAACAGTTTATTGAATCGAATCGAAGATTTGGCAATATTTTACTCGTCGAAACCTTGCCTGGTGCTTGGTATCACGAAGGCAGGGCAAGGATTGGTTGACTCAATGTCCGGATAATATGACTGAGTAGGACATCAGGTCATGGCAAAAGTATCCTTACGGGGAGCAGCACTATCAGGGGTCCCAGTGACAAAAATTTTAAAAATCTCTGACAAACTAGTCGGGTCCAGGGGCATGCCCTCCCCCAATCTTTTTTTAGCCTGCGATTAAAAAGGTGCAATGTGACACCTACTTGGACATATTTTGGTCTTGAAATTCCAACTGTTTTAAGACTATAAGACTAACAAATAATTAAAGGTGTTTTATTTTCAGACATAATCTTTTACTCGCTGATTTGGAAACACAGTTTTTGCTATAATCAGCGATTTCGCTGAGAAATGGCATCACTGACTATACAGTCGCGATGAGTGTGCATTGGGACATGTTGGTATCCGTCCAGATGATGCAAAACCCAATTAGATCAAACCAAAAAGCTTAAGTTTAATCTAGAACCTATATCTGAATGTATACAAAGCTAATCTCCCATCACAACATTGCAGCTTTAGCTTATCTGTTATTGTATAAATTGTCATACATGATTATTTGAGGGGGGTCCTAGTTATTAATAACGAGTAGGTTAAATAAGTTACTTGGGTGGAAAAATTACAATAACGATTTAATTAATGGGAGCTTAATAGTTTGACAAAGCATCAGTAGTCGTCTGAGTGACAAGTCGAGGGGTGTTTTAGCTTCGCAGTGGAGCAGTTCAACTTGACCAATCATGTCAATCAAATGTAATAACATATATTCCAGCAGCAGTTTGTGTGACCAGGAAAATCCATGTAAAGCAACATCTTGAAATTAAAAACATGTATATTAAGCATGTGTTTTCTTTCTTCTTCTTCGCCCGTTGAGGCATCAGCGCCCATTCACACAAACACCTCAGCCGTGTCGTAGATGAATGTGTCGCCTACCACCCAACTTTGGGCATAGGCCACGAACAAGGGCTCTCCAGTTTTCCTGGTCCTGGGTCTTCTGTTTGTGATCCTGTAACTTTTTTTTTCCGGGCTGAGGTTGTTGGCCCCACGCCCAACCCCCAACCTGGAGGACCAGTTGCTGCTCTTAGTCTGTCCTCTACCATGAGCCCTGCCCGGCTTGTTTTCTTTCTAGTTTAATTTAATGTAATGAAGTGGATTTTGTTTGTAATGCAGGTACTGAACCTCTTATCCAGCTTACAGAAAACAAGCTGTTTTGTAAACTGATTAAATACAATTTAGTTCTTTACTTTTCATTGTTTAGTTTATATTTTAAGAATATATTTAGGCTGCCTCCAGAAAACGGGGAAAATCTGAATTGCTGGGCCACTTCCTGACCAAACTTGCCGGATATTTGGCCCGGTATCTGTACAGTACATTTATGATAGATTTATAATTATTAGGTGCAACAATTGAAATTAAGATATAACTGAAGGATGTGCATTAAAATAATGTATATATAGCAAATCCTGTACCAAAGCTAAATTTGATATTGGAACCAAAACAGGACGTAAGATAAAATGAACAAAGAACCAACATGTGTGATGAAAATCTTTAAAAAAAATGTATTTCCATTTATCAGGTTATTTTCCTCTCCTTTCCTAATATTTGACACTACTTAAATGTACACATATACTAAGTTCACCCGGTGGCTTCTGTCTAGTAAAAGCATTTAATTAAATTAATTTACTCAGTTTGGTTCATAGGTTACACATTCATATGCACAATATATAATTATATTGATATTCACTTGGGCGAACAAAAGAGGTTTGACACAGGGTCCAAACTTAAGTGATATCTATCCATTATGTGGGGGGGAAATCAACTAGCGTTCACAGCTAGACCATACATGTGTGTGTTCACAATAAGCAGTCGTACAAAATTGCCGATTTACAACGGGAGAATTGTATACAAGTGTCCTCTATGATATATGCATACATTCGCTCCAATCTACGGTTCCACGACAAAAGCTCACAAGACAAAAGCTTGCACCCTTAATGAAAAAAGAAAAGCTCACAATCTGTAATCAGAGGTGTAACCAGAGTCAGTTCTCATCTATCACATCTCATTTCACACCTGAATCACAGTCATTGGGTTGACTCACCTAGGATTCAAACTCCCAACCTTCCGTACGGGAAGACTGCGCTCTACCGATTCGGCCACCGCGTCTGGTTCCATTGGAAAGAATTGTGAATTACTATTAAATTCTGATTCTAGTACAAATATGAAGAAAGTTATGTCATTTTGAAAGTTGACAATTGGGGTGAATTTCCGTCCTTGTTTTAATTGAAAATAAATACATTTCACAATAGTCCAGCTTTTACCTGTGACATTTATATGTATATAATAAACTAAATTAATCGTGATCTTTTGTCTGCGCACCCAATCTACATGCAATGTTGACTGCTTCTCAGCAGGCAGTGGTATTTTAACTTGTATTTGTAGACTAGTAATGTTTTGTTTGTTTTGCTCCCGTCACAGCAATGCTCACTGATATAATTGCCAGTATCATGACTATGTGCACGGCTACATCGTTACAGGTTACAGCAGACCTAGAGTTCTCTACATGGGCTATTACTTACTGAGAGTTTACACCCACAGATTGAGAGTGCGCTCCTGAGCAGGTAACCCACTAACTGGCGTGTTCAATTGGATGACAAACTGGCTTACACCATTGTATGCCATTTTAAACATCCCAAAGAAATGATGCGCCACAGCGAATGCCAGTGGAGCCAATAGAATGCAGAGGTGATGGGGAGGTGGGAAGGGGCTGTGTGATCTAGTGTAAAACGGAACCATGGGAAGGCCAGGGCACATACATAGGTTATAAGTGGGATCTTTTGAAACATTTGATTGATTTTATAATTTAGTTAATGGAAGTTTAAAAGTTTGACAGAAGGCATCTGTACTCGTCCGGTGTTGAGTCAAGGAAACCCAATGTAAAGCATATCTTGATATTACAAATGTGTATATTAAGCATTTGTTTTCTTTCTAGTTGCATTAATTTAATGTAATTAAGTGGATTTTGACAATGCAGATACTGAAACTCTTATCCAACTTCCAGAAATCTGGTTATTTTTTAACTGGTTAAATGCAATTTATGTTAAATACAATTGATTCTTCACTTTTCACTGTTTATTTTATATTTTAAGTATGTGTTTAGGCTGTCTATAGACAAGTGGAAAAACCAGAAATCTGGGTCATTTCCTTACCAAAGTTGTCAGATATTTTGTCTGGTATCTGTACAGTACATTTATAATAGCTTTCTAATTATCATTAGGTAAAACAATTGACCAACAAGAGGATGTGCATTTAAATAACTTATATACAGCAAATCCTGTACCAAAGTTAAAGTTTGGAATCAAAACATAGCATGTAAGATGAAAGGAACAAAACCAGCATGTGTGATGAGAATGTTTTTTGTTTTTTATTTTCATTTATCAGGCAATTTTCCCCCCTCCTTTCATAATATTTGATACTTAAATGTACACAGACTAAGTCCACCCAACGGCGTATGGCTAGTAAAATTCTTTCATTTAATTTATTTACTCAGTTTGGTTTATAGATTACACATTCATATGCACAATATATAATTATATTGGTATTCACTTGGGCAAATTAAGGAGGTTTGACACATGGTCCAAGTGGGGTGGTGGGGGTGGGGGGGCTCCCACATCGGAAGTTATCACGTAAGAAAAGATAGTTACAAGAACAATGACCCACTTGTTTAATATTACTGCTTGATAAATGTATAGATATATATATATATATATATACTGACTAAACCCAAGAGTTCTTAGTTACACAAAGGTAACAGATCATAACGAAACAAATAACAGGTGATTTGTGGTGCCCAGTTCTGAAGGTTTTTTGTGTGGTTTCTTTAAAAACATCCAGCACACTTTTTAGTTGGTCAGTGTTTTAGACATTTTCGTATAATCAGGACCGTAAATCCTTGACAGCATCATTACCCAAAATAAAACAGGAGTATCTATCTGTTATGTGGTGGGGATACCCAACTAGCGCTCACAGCTAGACCGTGCATGCACAAGTTCACAATAAGCAGCCGTAAAATAGTCACTTTACAACAGTAGAATCGTATACAAGTGTCATCTATGATATATGTATACATATGCCCCAATCTACATACAATGTCGCCTGCTTCTCAGTGCACAGTGGTATCTTAAATTGTACATGTAGACTAGTATAGTAGTAGTGTTTTGTTTCTTTTGCTCCCGTCACAGCAATGCTTAACGATATAATTGCCAGTATCGTAACTATGTGCACAGCTACATGTTTACAGTTTACAGCAAACCTAGAGTTCTCTACATGTGCTATCACTTACTGAGATTTTACGTCTGCAGATTGAGAGTGCGCTCCTGAGCAGGTAACCCACCGACTGGTGCCTTCGACTGGACGACAAACCGGCGTACACCATTTTAAACATCCCAAAGAACCGATGCGCCACGGTGTACGCCAACAAGCCAATCGAACGCATGGGTGAAGGGGAGGTGGGAAGGGGCCGCTGTACCAGCAATGTGCAGTAGGATCTAGTGTAAAACGGAACCATGTGAAGGCCATGGCACATCCATAGTAGGTTCTAATCGTGTTTTTTTTTAAATACATAGGTTTTAATCTTCTTTATTTTAAATAAGTTTAAAAAAAGCCATTTTTGGTTTCTTGCACACCTTAGATAGCATCTTCAGTCGTTATCAATTTGATATACACATGTTAAACGGATACGGTTTTAATCTATTCTACGTTCTGTCATTGCATCCACTCGCCAAGAGCAGAGCTTAATTTGCATTATCAATAATAAGTAGATGGTAATCTCCCCTGTACAATTATTTAACAAGACACGGAAATTATCATTCATAATATATATATAGATATAGCTTGATTTATGCAGGTACACCTTACATCCGGTAGAAGATGCGAACATGAAACTAAAAACAGGTTTGACAACATGTGCATGATGACCAAGTTCTTGGCTACCGTCCAAATTTCTAGAATATTCACATTTACTAAGATGCCCAGCTGCCTACTAGCATTGTAATAAACAGAAAAGTGGGTCGTTGTTTACTAACTATTCCTTTGCTCATGTAACAAAAATTTGCGGATACCATTTCGCGATACAATACTTGCTTGCAACTCGATATTTGAATAAATACAATTCCTACAGCGGCAAGATGTGATGTTACTATGGTGACGGCCTGCCTACAAACTGAACGAGAACAGAAGCCTCCCCAACACGCGTTGCATAGTCACAATTGCCGCCAACTTGGATTGTATCTTGACTTCCGGTCCATTCCATACGAATGACAATTTGGCGACAATTTATTATCAGAAATTGTGTACAATAACTCTGTAATTGCACAAGGGAATGTAGCCACTCATCAATTAATTAATCAATACTGGAAAGTAGCAAATTTCAGGGATGCAAGTTGGGATTCCCGCCCAAAAAGCGGAACATATAAATGCATATACATAAGGGAATTTATTTTTCCCTTAAAAACTATATATAAAACAATTATCTGAAAATATCAGGATTACATTTTTTTTTAAACTTTTCTTCCCCACCCTTCTTTATTCAAAATACCAAATCGGAAAATCAAACAAAATTCTTATCAGCTTGCATCGCTGAAATTTGAACATTTCATATTCGGGTCCAAATGCAGCTAGACGGGACTGTTATCCTGAAGCTCTTACAATAAAACATCGAAAAAAAGACAACAAAAAACCCGATTGCCAAGTGTTCCAGCATGAAGAATTTTATGCGTTCACGCCACCATAATCTCAAGGAATTGAGCCGAAGTGGCAAACCAATACGTCAAATTCTGAGCAGCATCTAGCGTTTGCTTGTTGTAAAATATATCTGGCAAATCATGAAAAGGTAAGGTTGAGCTTATATGACAAGTACATCGCACTCCCCATTACTAAATGCACAATACCGACACAATCCCGAGAAGGCTTTGCACCTTGGGTACTGTTTGGTAATCCAAACTTATTGCTGATTTTTGTTGTTGATAGGTGAGAGATAAGAGTTAGGAGGTGAACTGAAAGGCATCAATCAACATCATTTTGGCGCGACACACATGGTTGCTACGCTACAGACCCAGCCTGACTACGGATATGATAACACACACACGTCTGCCTGAAAGTGGAATGTTTGCTATGTACACCATTCATTCCCCACAACGAGGCTGTCCTTGCCCACCAGGTGGCGTTCCCTGCGGTCAGTAGGCAGCCTCTGCGCATGCCTCGTCTTGAGGTCGCAGCCAGCAGGCATTCTGCACATGCACACACACACGCAGCGTCCATTCACAACACTGCTAAGGGGCATTCAGCTTCACCATTGTCAGATCACTGCACGAACACATGGCTGCCCGACTCCTCCCAGCACAACGCAAGCTAGCTTTCGGCTACAAGAGTATGCACCGCACAGAGTGTTTTCGCAAAGACATGAAAATTTACCAGGACACCGTGTCACAATTCATCCAACACTCGCACAAATTGCTGTTCCATTATCATTACACACCAGGTGCTCATTGAAGTGAGGCTTCTTCACTCAGATGCAGCCACAGGCGTTCTGCGGCACCGGGGTCGCGGGGTCATGCGTTAGTAAGAAAGGGAAAATTATGAGCCTGGATATTCTCCCTCTCGCCTCCCAAAATTTGGATTTTGGGAGGCGAGAGGGGAGATGGTGCGAGAGGGGAGATGGTGCGAGAAGGGAGATGCTGCCAGAAGGGAGATATTGCGATGGTGTATTAAAATAGTGGATATTACAAATGGGATATTGCAAATAAAAGAGGGAGGAACTGGGAGAGGAGAAATATTTTACAGGATTTTACAAGAGGATGTATTACAAGGGAGGTTAGTGTTAGACGAGATATTAGACGGGTTGTTAGAGGTGGAAATACTGGGGCATATCATGAAGTGAGATATGAGAGATATGATAGATATGATATATTACAAGACCCGGTAACGTGAGGCATGTTAATAAAAACAAGTCTTCTGTGACTGTCACATGTTTGACATACACCAGCCTAAGAATCACAGCTTAGAAGCAAAAGGACAACAACAAAAGTATGGCCCCACACAATGGAGTGAGTATGTATGCGTGGGAGTGGGAGTGAGAGGGTGCAGGTACCAACAGAGCAACAAAATTACCCACTTACTTAATAGGGGCAATTTCACAATAACAAAATGGGTTTCTCACTTTTTCGGAAACAAAATTAAAGAAAGAAAAAAAAACAAAGGCCATTGCTGAAGAAGTCAATCAGAAGGAAGCGATACAAATACTGGTTGCAGGGATACACACACGTGCCCACGCCGTGCTTAAATACCGTGCACAATACACACAACAAGATTGTACATTCATTCAATCTGGCATCAATGACTCGGCCTCTCTAATATATAACATTAAAGCTGCTAACCATGAGTTAGCACAACTTCAGCTATGCGACTTAGCGGACCTGGCTGGCTTTCCATAGCGCAGCCCACCTTCTGGCTTGCCACCCGCCTACCCTCCTGCACATCTCACTCCGCTGCCACTCCGCAGGTTCCAGCCGGCTACAACAATCAACACCACCAATGTTACTACTACCCGATGTCTGAAGCGCACGAGAACCAGAACACCTTACTACATATGCGAACCCACCCTCTCTGCGAACAGCGGCCTTCCTTCTTCCTTCCCTCTTCCCACCTCGTCTTCGATAGCGTCCTTAGACAGTCTTCCGGTGCTCAGTCAGGCTCCCGCAGTGATAACAAAAGTCTGGTGCCACCACAGCGCATAGCACGGCAGTGGTGCCGACATAACATTGTTGGGGGAAGTGACCGCTTTCTAAACTTCCATAAACACAGATATAATCTTTACTCCAGTTGCGTTGACAGCAATTCGCATAAAGTCTTAGCGACTTTATCTTTACTTGCTCGTATCGTCAATCGGAACATCTGCAGAGAACAACAAACACAAATTAAAAATCAATTGAATAATGATTAGTTTGTTGAAGCTTTACGTCCTGGCAAGATGAAAGGTCATATCAGGATGGGTACCGACTTGTGACAGCATGCACTCATGGCAACTTTATAGTGCTGCCCCACTGGGAGACCAGGCCATTGGCATCATGACCCGATTTCCGATTCAGTCACATTATCCTGTTACTAAGCTGACCAGTCCTTGCCCTATCCTAGTAATGCCATTCACCAGGCTAGGTAGTGACAAGTATCAATTTTATAGGCCATTGGTTTGACTCGACCAGGAATTGAACTTCCGATCCTACGCACGGGAAGCCTACGCTCTACCGATTTGGCCACGGCAAGTTAGAAATGATAGATATGAAGGATCAGGTCTAGATGAGTGCTTTGGGTTTTGAAAATATTGTAGTAGTCTGCACTGACCTCTCAGGCAAATAACATAGGTAGGCATGGGTAGTGTGTTGATATCAGGGAGCCTAGGTGGTGTAATGGTTAGCACACTGGCCCCGAATGCAAAGAGATGTGGGTTCGAGTCCCACTCTAGGCACAATATTTCCCATTTTCATCAGCCCCATGACACTGGTTGCCATGACCATAATCCTGTCAAGCTACATGCGCTGTATGGTTGTTGAACCTACCCTGTGTATGTATGTGTAAATGCATTGCCCGTATGTATGTAATTGTAAGCATTAAAAAACTTACAATTCCAGGGGTACAAGTGTAGTAGGCTGCACTGAGCTCTCAGGCAAGGAGCCACATAGACAGGTAGGCGTGGGTAATGTGTTGATATCAGGGAGCCTAGGTGGTGTGATGGTTAGCACACTGGCCCGGAATGCAAAGATGTGGATTTGAGTCCCGCTCTTGGCGCAATATTTCCCATTTTCATCAGCCCCATGACAATATTATGTGCTTTCAGCATATTATGGAACTTCAGGGATGAAAGTGTTCTGTTAAAAAAAACGGAAATCAAGTCGAGATTATTATTACACCGACGATCAATTTTCATGAAAACCTGGATTTCCCCCCATAGGATCAGCACTGTCAGGGAAGGGCAGAAACATACAGAAAGTGAGGTTTTAACTATCCTTATTGTGACTATATTATCGTCCACGCCTAACTCTGTTTTGTTTGGGTTTCATGTTGTAGTAACATTTAAGGTCATAAGAATGGGATTTCAAACTAACCAATTGTTGTCTTAAATCTGATTCCATGGCATTTTGTTTAACGCTATCGGTAAAGATGAAAAAAAATCTGCGAAATCGCGGAAATCTGCGAAATCGCAGAAATCTTTCGTCCCTGCAACATTTAAAAAGCGTAAACTTACCTGTGCCTGCTTGTTGGGCTCCAGACGCAGGAGGCAGCCGACTTGGGCCTCCTTGGTGTGCAGAATGCTCGCGCACACAAAATTGTCTGGGTTCGGATCCACATTGATCAGAATCTTCACTCCGAACCCAGCCAGCTTGGTCACGATCTGGTCATGCTGCGTGGTCAGCTTCGACTGGAGAATTTGTTGAAACTCTTGCGAGGGACTGCAACAAGTCAAGTCACCGGGATTAACGAACAGTCAGAAGCCCAAGTGCCCCTTTCCATAACCCCCCCCCCCCCGCCACCTACTCCTTTGTCAGCTATTTCTTCTCACATCCAGAGATGAAAGTGATATCCGGTAAAAAACGTGCAAATCAGGCCAAATTTGCCGGAAGTCAGGTTTCAACTATCCTTGTTGTGACTATGCGGTCACTCATGCCTAACTTTCTTGTTTGGGTTTAAGTTCTACCAACATTTAAGGTCGTATGAACGCGATTCGAACTAAACAATTGCTATCATATAATTTGTTGGGGTCTTACCTCCTAGCAACATCTATGTCATATCAGGACGGGGCTGTCATATATATTGGCATTTTGTGAACATTGTGCATGTTGGCTGCAGGCTAACATGACTAATTTGCACACGAGGCACTGTCTATTTTTAGTCTAGCTGCTGAATCTCACTACCACTCTATCACTCTACCGCGGGCCGCTGCACAGGACGCTTCGATCACCCACCCACGGCTGAGAGGTTTGAGCGCTGTGCGGGTCGTCTCTCCTCCAACGGATCTGCTCTACCCTTCTCGACTGACCTGAACATTTACTCATCATGAACTGCTCTATACTGCTTGGTCCCTGGACCCTTGAACTCTTATGCTCAACTGATATCGGTTATGATTTATTTTATGTTTGAATAAATATTAATAAACCATGTTGCCTTTCTTCCTGTTTGTCCGAGTGTGTGAATTAATCAGTGAGTCGCGGAACCTATGGACACGTGAACAATTTGGTTGTTTATTTGTATAACTGATTTATAGCGAAGGTCAGTGTAGTCGAGACTGCTAGTGTATTGTCATTAGGGCTACTATAAATGATTGTCATCTTATTAACTAACTAAGGCTGTTTCCATGTTAAAATACATTGAAATTCCAACTTCTGCTCCTTTAATATTCTGGCTTGAATGCTATAACTATTAAATAAATATGCATACTGCTGTAATATGGACGAATGAGTTCTCTGGATTGGGTATTTATTGACTTATGGTGTGCCTTACTCAATACTCAATCTGCAGTTCCTCAAATCACATATCGGGAAATGACTAGACTGGTTCCTCTGTGCGAACGCTAGGCGGAGAGGTTTATGTCCTGGCAACATCTAAGATCATAACAGGATGGATACCGACTTGTGACAGCGCCCACTCATGGCAACTTTATAGTGGTCCCACTGGGAGAAAGGGCTGCCAGCCCCATGACCCGATGTCCCACTCAGTCACATTATCCTGATATTGAGCTAACCAGTCCTTGCCCTATCCTAGTAATGCCGAGTGCCAGGCTAGGTAGCAACAAGTATCAATTTGGCAAGTCATGGGTTTGACTCAACCGGGAATCAAACTTCCTGCCTTCCACACGGGACGCCTGCACTCTACCGATTTAGCCACAGTGTCTGGTCAGCATACAATTGAGGCACTCACTGACTTAACAGCTTCCAGCGTGTGAAGAAAGTCGAGGCATCCATTTCTGTGGACTCCATGAACTTGTTCAACGTCACTGGCAGCTTCAGGGTAAACTTCTGCGGCACACTGCTGTAACTGTGAATGGCAAAGGTTGATTGATTAATTGGTGGTCACTTTATGCCTTGTTAGCAGAACATAGGCCAGTCACAGCAAAAAGGGAAGTAGAATTTGTCAATTTAGTTTTTTGGCGGAAAATGTAATTGTCAACCATAGATCTGGTCACCTGATTTTAACGTGTATTTTTCTACATGAATATTTGCTATATTTTAACAAAATATTAAAATTCTAGATAATTACTACCCACAATCAAACATCTGAATGACAAGCAAACCGGAATTAAGGGGGAAATTACACCAAAATGATACAACTACCACCTTAAATAAATAAACAGTAACTTACGCAAAGTTAAACCAGTGCAACATATAACACAAACCTTCCGGTAGAACCCAACACAACCTCAGGAGTGCAAAGCTAACTACAGGTACCGAACCCCTTATCCAGCTTCCAGAAATCCAGAATTACCAGAAAACTGGCTATTTTTTCACTGGCTAGTTTTATATTGTACTGCATACATTATATATCATAAGATTTAAAGTGGATTAATAAGACCTTGCATTAGAAGTGTATTAACTTGTATGTTAAATGCAATTTAGTTCTTTACTATTCATTGTTTACTTTATATCTTAAGTATATATTTAGGTGTTCTTTAGAAATCCAGAAATCCGGGTCCCAAGCTTGCCGGATATTTGGTCCGGTACCTGTAGTGATTAACACCGTGTAATTGCGAGCAAAAAGATCCCAGCGTTCATAAAAGGTTGGCACAAAAAAACAAGGAACATTTGTAATGTCTGCATCATGCATGACATTTCGTGAAAAAAATAAAAGGTTATATATACCAAATATAAGAAGTGCAAATGGTAATGGCTGGTTGGTTATTGGAGTTTTACGTCCTAGGGACATTTATGGTCACATCAGGACGGGTACCGACTTATGATAGTGCGCACTTATGGCGACTTTATAGTGCTGTACCACTGGGATACTAGGCCACCAGCACCATGTCCTGATATGCCACTCAGTCATATTATCCTGACACCAACCAGCCCTTGCCCTATACTAATAATGCCAGGCACCTGGCTAGGAAGTGACACGTATCAATTTTGTAATTCATTGGTTTGACTCGACCGGGAATTGAACTCCCGACCTTCTGAAAAGAGGCCTGCGCACTACCGATTCGGCCACCGCGTCTGGTACAAACGGTAATTAAAAGACATGTGCAAGTAATTATTGCCCAATGTCGCTTTTGAAGCAAAACCAAGTCCAATATGCATACCATAAGTCCAACCGATTCAAACTACACAACAGCTTTATCAAATCCCTTCGCTTTAAAACCAGTGAAAATTTGACAAAATTTAAGAATATCTTAAGGTGTATTTTAGCCATAGCAAAACGCAAAAAGTGGGATTCGACTGGGGCTCAAATAGTCATTCTGACATTTCTTTGGAAGAAACTACCTGTTGCCACATAGGCTACTCTTTCTGATAAGCAGCAAGGGGTCTCTTATTTGCACTTTTCCACAGACAGGATAGCACATACCACAGCCTTTGATGAACCAGTTGTCGACCACTGGTTGGAATAGAAAATAGCCCAAACTGCAAATGGATCCACTGAAGGATCGATCCGATGACCAACAGCTTCACATGTGAACACTCTACCGCCTGAGCTACGTCATACTCCTCCTATTCAATTTACAAGACGTTTACAGAAAGCAACACATTTTGTAATGGCTGATAAGCAGTAAACAGAAGGTTCACTTTATATACAGGTCAGCATGCTCTGTACATGGACAAACCACCACCAAAGACAGCCAAAATGAGGTGAAACCCAAAGAGCAATTCATGGCCATAACATACGTGAAGTAAACGTTGAGATCAGGCGCCTCAGTGAACGGCTTCAAGCACTCGACGTTAAAGAGCTGCTGCTTCTGTTCACCACCATTAATAGTTCGGTCCACATCCTTAGCCTGCACTGTCAGCTGTTGTAACAGTTAAGGCAATAGAACAACTCAAATTGCAACGAAGTGGTATCATATGCTTGCCTCTGCACTGCTTGCCTGCCTGGCAATGCACTGCTTGCCTGGCAATGCACTGCCTGCCTGCCTGGCAATGCACCTCTTGCCTCAGAATGCATTACATGCCTGTACCTTAAAGCTTCCCATCTCACTATCACTTGGCCTAATTGTCTGAGAACCAGATAATTATTTATAGCAAATTTATAGAATACTATCTACATGAATTGAACAAACTCATTTCTAAATCAGCTTTAACAAAATTTGTAGATTTGTAATTACTAATACCATCCTTGATAATATACTATTTCTCATCAAAATTCAGTGTTTACTAGGGAGCCAGCCCTGAGGTCAGTGCGTAAAGGACGCCCATCTTTGATTTATGCATTGGTGAGTAAATAACTGGTTTGATTCAGTCAGGATTCGAACCCATGATTCCTGCATAGGAAGCCAGCCAGTGCTCTGACCAATTTCGCCATCCTGTTCAACTGCCAAACCTTGCATCTGAAGTAGGCTGTACCCCTAGGAAATTCACATTTCAAATATAGACTACCCTTTCAACGAAGCTATGCAAGCTTAGACGCAGTTATATCACCATTCTGCAAACTACGTAAAGGATATCATCGCCCTCGTATGAGGCATTCGTCACAAACTCGATGAGCGAGAAGTTGGTTTTATTGCCATAGAAAAGCCCGATCCGGCCAAGATTCTGCCGGTATTCGCATTTAACTCCAATCTGTAGAAGGTCATTCTCGAACATCACACCATTGTTCTTATAGATGAACCTGTAAGTAACGAGAAAACTGTTTTATTATTTGGACCAAAAATACAAAGAAATATATAGAAGAGCTTAAAGATGAATATTACAGAATGTGATACAAGTTAAAAAAGGTATACGAATAAAGAGTTGCTAGAGCTAGTCATTACATTATTACTGAACTACTTATTGGATAGGTTGGTCTGTAAGAGACTAAAGCAGAGTTTATATGGAAATGACAATTATCCTGCAAGCTACACCCACATTTGCACATTTTATATAAATGGTCACAGCATACGCTACGCAATCTGACCAACACCCCCCCCCCCCCACCCCCCCCCCCCCCCCCCTAATACACCTCCACCAGCCTTACGCTAACATTTGAAAACACCGAAGAGAAGCAGTCAGCTACTTTTGTATATACTGTCAACATGTGACAGTCATACACTGTCAACATGTGACAGCCATATATGCTATCTTAACAGGTAGCAGGGCCACACAAATATGGGTTAATTAGCAGCAGTATGATTACATAACCATAGATCTTATTTTTGTTTAAAAAGCACATACCATCTAGAGATGAAGAAACAAAAAGAAACACCAGTCTTGTCAAATATTGTAACTGCCCTCACAATCACAGGTTTAAAAGGAAAGTTGTCGGCAGCCACTATACAGCATTCTCATATCAAAAGGAGGTCACTAAATATTAAAGTGCAAAACTAAGGGAGGAGGGAAAGGGAAAAGACAAAATCATAGCCACTTAGCAAGTGGAACTCCGCTGTGGTGTCTATTGCTTAAACCATTCCAGTGAAAATAATACCTATTCAAATTAATTTTAAGCTTGGGTGCTTCTGTGAACGAAAGCGATGAAACTATTTTTGTAAGTAAAAAGGAATAGTTGGGTTAAAGGTGCATAAAACACCACAAAAAAAGGCTAATACAAGTGAGCTAGGTTATTATTTGAAGTAAATAGCTTAGGTTATACACAAAGCTTACTGTAAATGAATCTAACGTACACAGACCATGAATGAACTATCAAGGGAGAAGCACAGATGCTCTGTGAACACGCAGTCAGAACAATTTTACACCGTGTAGAGTCAGTCGGGGAGGGAAGGGGAGGGGAGGGGGATGGCTTGTTTGTTGTGGCTTTGTGTCCACAACAGCTAAGGTTAGTTGGTTGTTGGAGTTTTACGTTCTGGCAACAGCTAAGACCAAGACAATTATCAACTTCTGACAGTGCACATTCCCTCTCCCAGGGACTTCGCCCCCCCCCCCCCCAACCCTTGGGAGACTGCTGTCAGCACCATGTCCCGAAACCCCACTCAGTCATGATATCCTGATACTGAGTAAGTCAATATCCTACTACCGAGCACCAGGCTAGGTATTGACAAGTGTCCATTTTAGAAGTCATTGCTTTGACCTAGTTCGAACTAGGGTTCAAAACCGTTACCTTCCGAATGGGAAGAGAGCATTCAACTCATTCGGCAATCCTATCCTAGCAACAACTAAAGTCATATCAGTATGGCTACCAACTTATGACAGTGCACACTCCCGGTGACTGTATAGTGCTGCCCCCACTGTGGAGGACCACGTCATGGACATCATGACCTGATATCCCACTCAGTCACATTACCGTAATACCGAGATAACCAGTCCTTGCCCTATTTTAGTAATGCTGAGTGCCACGCTAGGTAGTGACAAATATCAATTTTGTAAGTCAGTGATTTAGCTTGGAGGCTTTTGAACCCACTATCTTCTGAACAGGAAGCCAGATTAGACCATTCTGTCCGGTCTCTGGCACCCTGCAAGTGTAGGATTTACAAGTAATTCCCAGTACACAGCACACATCATTCATTTTGTTCTGAATATATGTAGATTTGCATGCATGTACATCCACAGGTTTAATATCTATAACTAAATAACGGTTTGTTTGTTTGTTGTTTATGTCCTAGCAACACCTGAGATCATATCAGGATGGATACCGACTTGTGACAGTGCGCATTCATGGTGACTTTATAGTGCTACCCACTGGGAAATCAGGCCGGCAGCACCATGACCCAAGATCCCACTCAGTCACATTATCCTGCCACTGAGCCAACCAGTCCTTGCCCTATCCTATTAATGCCGAGCGCTAGGCTAGGAAGTAGCAAGTATCAATTTTAAAGTCATCGGTTTGACTCAACCGGGAACCAAACTCATGACCTTCCACACGCGAGGCCCGTGCTCTATCGGTTAAGCCTCAGCGCCCAGTATAACTAAATAACACTTCTTTTGGGGAGCTTTTCACTGACAGTGACACTGGGTTCCTGCACCTATCAGCCAATCACAATTAAGACCATTTAAAGACTTTTTAATACCAGTTTTCATAGAATTTAAGACCTAAAAACATCAACTTCGAGACATTTCAGCACCACAGCATTTGTGCTTTGTGAAGATAGATGGTAAAATATTAAAAAGGGTCTCGAATTGGATTTGGCCACTATAATATTTTTTTCAAAGACCTTTCACAGAAAAGTTACCATATTTAAGACTTTTCAAGGCCTGAAAATTGACTAATCAAATTAAGACTTCTTAAGACTTTAAGGATCCGAGGGAACCCTGTGACATACAGCTTAATACTCGTGGAAGCAAGTTGCTATCATTTGGCTTCCTTGGTCATTGCAAGTGAGGTTTGATTTGGCTCAGTGACAAGTTACATACATGAACGACATGCTTGCTTTTTATAATCACAAAAATTGATTGTGATTTTATGCCATGTCAGCAGTAAGGGTCACATTCCTGGCAAAAAGTGAGTAGTATTTATTTTGTCGGTTTGGTTTTCCTTAATTTGTTGGTTGCTTTACATCCTAGGAACATCTCAGGTCATATCAGGACGGGGTTTTCCGTAAGTTAAATACTAATATAAAAACGTATATTCTTAGGTTGTTAAAGGTGTCAAAAGACGGGAAGATCCACGTGAAAAGACTTTTGTTCTTGGACCCAAGGCTGATTGTTTAGTTCCTTGTTTGAATAAGTATTTCACCATGTTGGGTCTGGCTGTTTGTTCGTGCGCAGGCTTTAATTTTATCATCTTCAGCTGCTGCTGGCCAAGTAGTCGATATTTAATATTTGGAAGAATTCTTCTCAAATTCTAGTTGAGGTAGTTTGTCATGGTCTATATTTCAGGAACTAGCTTACA
The DNA here is from genome assembly GCA_030323885.1 of Branchipolynoe longqiensis. Classification (NCBI taxonomy): domain Eukaryota; kingdom Metazoa; phylum Annelida; class Polychaeta; order Phyllodocida; family Polynoidae; genus Branchipolynoe; species Branchipolynoe longqiensis. Next base: position 48,521,488 of record CM059193.1, on the reverse strand, counting down.
ATTTCCTACAGTCCAGAGGACTTGATAACAATGTCCTACACCTTCCGAGGACTTGAGGGCAATGTCCTACACATTCCGAGGACTTGATGACAATGTCCTATACTTTGTGAGGACTTGATGGCAATGTCCTACACCTTCCGAGGACTTGAGGGCAATGTCCTACACATTCAGAGGACTTGAGGGCAATGTCCTACACATTCAGAAGACTTGATGGCAATGTACTATACTTTTTGAGGACTTGATAGCAATGTCCTACACCTTCCGAGGACTTGATGGCAATGTCCTACACATTCAGACGACTTGAGGGCAATGTCCTACACCTTCCGAGGACTTGATGGCAATGTCCTACACATTCAGAGGACTTGATAGCAATGTCCTACACATTCAGAGGACTTGAGGGCAATGTCCTACACCTTCCGAGGACTTGATGGCAATGTCCTACACCTTCCGAGGACTTGATGGCAATGTCTAACACATTCAGAGGACTTGATGGCAATGTCCTACACATTCAGAGGACTTGATAGCAATGTCCTACACATTCAGAGGACTTGAGCGCAATGTCCTACACCTTCCGAGAACTTGATGGCAATCTCCTACACATTCAGAGGACTTGAGGGCAATGTCCTACACATTCAGAAGACTTGATGGCAATGTACTATACTTTTTGAGGACTTGATAGCAATGTCCTACACATTCAGAGGACTTGAGGGCAATGTCCTACACCTTCCGAGGACTTGATGGCAATGTCCTACACATTCAGAGGACTTGAGGGCAATGTCCTACACATTCAGAGGACTTGATGGCAATGTCCTACACATTCAGAGGACTTGAGGGCAATGTCCTACACCTTCCGAGGACTTGATGGCAATGTCCTACACATTCAGAGGACTTGATGGCAATGTCCTACACATTCAGAGGACTTGAGGGCAATGTCCTACACATTCAGAGGACTTGAGGGCAATGTCCTACACCTTCCGAGGACTTGATGGCAATGTCCTACACATTCAGAGGACTTGAGGGCAATGTCCTACATATTCCGTTGTCTCGTTGTTTTTTTTGTTTTTTTTTACATATCCTAGCAATATCTAAGGTCATATCAGGACGGGTACCGACTTGTGACAGTGTGCACTCATGGTAACTTTATAGTGCTGCACCATTGGGAAATCAGGCCACAGGCACCATGACCTGATATCCCACTCAGTCACATTGTCCTGACACTGAGCTAACCAGTCCGTGCCCTATCCTATTAATACCGAGCACCAGGCTAGGAAACGACAAGCATCAATTTTGTAAGTCATTCGCTTGACTCGGCTGGGATTCCAACTCCCAGCATCCTGGACAAGAAGCCTGCACTCTACCGAATCGGCCACGGCGTCCGGTTCCCTACACATTGCAAGGACTTCATTTTGATGTCCTATTCCTGAAGACTTGACAATTTTCTTCATTCCGAGAACGCCAATAATCCTGAGATCATCTCGTATGACCTTCACCTACACTAAATCTCAAAGGCCATTGAGTAGAGGCAATTGGGCAGACCCAAATCCAACTGTAAATGACAAAAACAAATACTTGTTAGACACACCTTCTTTCAGACATCACAAACTCGAAAGATGAACCATGTGAAAGCGACAGAAGAAAGATGTAAAGTAATACACACTTACCGCCTATCCATCCCAACTATCCAATCTCTACAGCAGTCAATGTCGAAAACTGATCATGCCGCATGAGCACAAAGCATCTACTCATGCCTCTCCCCGGATAAGTTAATACTGTCAGTATGCAGAAGACGCATTAAAAACTTACACTTTCCAACTGATTCGGATGGTATTGAATTGAATGTGATTACATTTATGTTAAACGGGAGGAAAACAGGTGAGTTGAGGAACAAATATAAAGTTGTCAAAGAGGAAGTTTCAAGCAAAATCAAACGGAGGCAATGAAGCCCAACCTCCCAGATGATAACATTATGCCGCATTGCCTACCTTAGCAACCCCGTCCCCCCTGCCACCACCACCAAAGAGTGCGAGAGACAAGATTCTTCAACATCTGGCCAGGAGTGGGATTTGGTTGTTTAACAACAACAAAAAACCTTTTTTTGTCAGTGTGCATAATTAATATTTCCAACAGATTGTATACTAATGCCCAAAATCAATAGTGATAAAAACTTGCCATGACCGATCCGGCTTGCTGTTCTTAACGGGTTAGGCGGTTAGCAACAAAACCAATGGGCCTTATTAGATTCTAATGCCAACAACGGTCCCCTCCGAAACAGTACCAGCAAGTCCTTTAGTTATGTTGCATATCATGAACCGATAACTATTTGTATTTCTTTTAAACAAACATTTTCTTTTAATCTGTTATGGCATTTAAACTTGCTTATCCAACGAGTAACAGGCATGTGTCGCTGAAATTATGAAAAATCAAACAATTTTGCCGATAATTGGAATGTTTATCACGTGAAGCGCCGAGATGTGGAAGGAACAACAATAATAACAAAAATAATTAGTTTAAACCGTAACAAAAATAGATGATCGATTCACGCACTCTGCTTACCCAACACAGATCTGCACGCATCTCAGGGATCGAGCCCCCTCCCCCCCTCCCATCAACCGCCCAAAAAAGTCTGGAAATCCCGATTAACACGGAAAAAACACATGCCTGAAGTTATAACCTTCATACTAAAAACACTGCAACCCCCTGGTGGCCGTGTCACGAAGCCTTTAGCCACCCACTGCCACCAGCGCCACTCACTTGTCACCGGTGTCCGCCGCCAACGGACCCCCGTCCCCCTCGGCGCTTAGATCGGCGCTTAGATCAGCGCTTAGAGCAGCGTTCAGAGCGGGCGGCGGCTCGCCGGTACCGGCGGGCGCGGCGCCCAGGTCAAACAGGGCGCCGCCCGCCGCTTCCGACGGGTCGAACCCGAAGACGCCCTGACTGCAAGTAACCCAACCAGCAAGCACTGCCGTCATCCAAACAGAAACTGGGTCCAATCGGAACAATAGGGAGTTCCTTCGTTTGTTGGGGGGGTCTTACGTCCTAGCAACATCAATTTGTCATATCAGGACGCGGTAACAATAGGGTTCTCCAGCTTACGTATTCATTTATTTATATATTTATTTAGACGCACATATTTATTTATTTATTTAGACGCACACATAACAGTGAAAACCCATATACATTAAAACAATATAGGTTAAATTATAATTAACAAGATATATCAAAACAAAAATAATAATAAAATTCATAATATAATTTTTTTTTAAATACAAAAAAACAATTTAATTATATTTTTTTAAATGCATAACTTTTCAAAATATTCTTATACATGAAATTAAACAAATTCATTCTGTAATTTTTTCATACACTGTTTCTTAATAAAAAAAGTAAAAGAAGTAAATTATATAAAAATATATCCAATTTACAATTTAAATAGTACAAAAATGCATACAAAAAAGAATTTGAAGCAGTCATGAACCAATAACTCCCCACAGCATCTTGACCTCACCTGACTGGACAACGCATACATCGTTAATACGAAGCGCAAACTACCCAATCAACAGCAATATATGACCACTAACATACTTGTTTTTGGCATCCTCCTGCGACAAGACTGGGCGTACATCGAAGGAGTTGCCGAGTGAGGTGATGGATGTCGCGGGAACTGGGTCGGTAGAACTTTCTCCACCCAAGTCCAGCCCAATGTCGATGAGCGCTCCAGAGTTGGAGGCGGGTGCTGCTGGGGCCATGTTCCCCAGGAGATCAGCCACGCCTCTACGCTGTGCCGGAGCACTCTGTTGCAAAACAAGACAATGCTTTGTAACAGCGTACTACAATATTTTACTCGTACACTCAATTATCACTTTCAGAATTAATTTCCACATCACCAAAATTAATTTCCACTTCACCAAAATTAATTCCCACTTTGTTAAAATTGAAATTTATTCACCATTTTACAAACCTTTTCATCAATTTACATTTAGAAAACCTAGCTCGGGAGGACAAAATTTAAGCAATCGGTATATTTAGCAAAAGTAGCGAAAAGAGGTCAAGGAATATAAACTGCAGCGGTGAAGGTCATTAGAGAAAAGACTGGCATACACCAGGCTCACCTGTGTTTTTGTTGTTTTACGTCCTAGCAACATCTAAGGTTATATCAGGACAGGTACCGACTTGTGACAGTGTGTACTCATGGCGACTTCATAGTGGTGCACCACAGGAGGCCAGGCCGCCAGCACCATGACCCGACATCCCACAGTCACATTATCCTGACACTGTGCTAGCCAGTCATTATCCTATCTTATTAATACCAAGCGCCAGGCAGAGTAGCGACACTCACCTGTGTCAAGACGAGGTTCGAAGCGGGTGTGTTGTTGTTGATGTGTGCGGTTGGGCGCGGTTCGCGGTCCCGCAGTGAGTCGACAATCTCCTTGATCTTCTCGGGCCGCTTCTTCTTCAGCTTGGCGAGGATGGACGACTCACGCTCTGGGAACGGAGGCATTTCCTCCAACACGGTGGCCTGGAACCAAAGCACACAGTTGGTCAACCCTGCTGGGTCAATTTTCCAATTTAACCGGCTCAATTAAAGGGGCTATTATCATCATTGGATATGACGATTCATAGTTTATATACATATTCTCTGTTAAGAGTTATTGAGAGCCTAACCAAGAGTACCCCAGGGCTATTGGTTAATTTGATTCTTCTGTGCGATGCTACTATATTTCTGGAACATGAATTTATTATTTTTTTAAATAGCGGCTAAAATTTAACAGATCTGTGCAGTGTTCACTTGATAATTGTTTTGTTGGTTTGGGTTTTACATCCTAGAAACATTATGGTCATATCAGGACAGGTACCGACTTGTGAGAGTGCATTCGTGGCAACTTTATAGTGCTGCCCCACTGAGAGACCACACCACCAGCACCATGACCCGATACAAACTGTCACATTATCCTGATAGTGAGCTAACCAGTCCTTGCCCTATCCTAGTAATCCAGAGCGCCAGGCTACATAATGACAAGTATAAATTTTGTAAGTCATTGGTTTAACTCGGCCGGGATTCTAACCCCCGACCTTCCGTATTGGAAGCTGGGCGCTCTACGGACTCGTCGGCCACTGCATCCGGTGTGTTCACCATGAACATTTCCAGCTGGTGCCTGACTGCATCCTACGGCCTACTTGGGCGGTACTCACAAGGACGTCAACAGTGGCGACAGTGCTCAGCTGCAGGTACTCGACTGCCCGTTGCTGCAGCTCCACGTCGGCGTTGCGCAGCTGGTTGTTGCTGTTAAGCACCTCCTGCACGAGGCCTTTGATCTCGGGGAAGAGGTTGACAAACTTGATGTAAGTGGAGAGCAGGAGGCCGCGCGTCGCCACGCTGCACAGGTGGAACTTGGAGTGCAGCAGCTCGAACTGCACCATGGGAGACGAGCGTGGGTCGCCAGCGATCAGGTTCCCAAACTCGCCAAGAATGTAGCCGCCCACTTTCACCATGTTCTCATGACACGCCGGCGCCTGCAGCGCCTGATGTGGAGAAGAGTGTTCAAATGTGAGGTCACTTACTGCGGTGTCACACTTAGCAAACGACACAAGCCAAACTCACCAAAGAGATACAGTCAGATTGCCTCCTCCAACATGATATTACTGCGTCCCCCAACAGATATTACTTCATCCCCCAATATATTTGGATGCTATTATTATCATCATTATTATCATCATTATCATTATTACTGAATTAGTGCTATGGCTACGGCACTGAAATTTGATATCTATATAAATAAAATTCATTTACCAAAAAAGATATATATTAAGGAAGAAAAAACCTACCTCTAAACCTCACCTCATTGCAATGGAACATTTCCATAAAGGTGAAATGAAAATTAATTTTGGCCAGGGTCTGGTGATGGGCTAGTCAAAAGGCTAACCAGCTTCAAGCGGTGAGGGCGCTGTGGGACATGGTTCCGGTATCAGCTTCCGGGCAGGCACTTACCTCAAAGACAGTCTTGGCGGCATACCCCTGCACGTCGTCACGGTTAATGACGATCTGGATGACTCGGTACCAAACCTGGTGGGATGAAGCAAACACGGTTAGTCAAAGCGCATCACATGTCACCGGTCGCCAGAGAGCACATCACAGCATGTTGCGCCATGTTGGATATGGATACACACAGACACACACATATAAAGGGCATAGGGCTGATGAAAATGGGAGATATTGCGGCTAGAGCAGGTTTTCGAAACCCACACATCTTGTGATTCTAGGGCTAGCAACTACCTAGGCTCCCTGATGCAATACACTACCTAGGCTCCCTGACGCAATCACCATGTTGAGGGATACCTATTTGTGTGGCTCTTTGCCTGAGGTCAGTGCAGACCACCACCCACCCACCTACCTACCCACTCCCGTGGTAACTCAATAAGCATAGGAAGCAGCGATGTGGGCCCATGGCTAATCCAAATTATCGATTTTCTTTTTAAATTTTAAATCGGGCACCATACCATAAGATAGATGCACTCGTGGCGCCTTTATAGTGCTGCCCCACTGGGAGACCAGACCGCCAGCACCATGACCAGACTTCCCACTCAGCACATATTACTCTGATGCTGAGCTAACCAGTCCTTGCCCTATCCTGGTAATGCCCAGCACCATGCTAGGTAGCGACAAGTATAAATGTTGTAAGTTAGTAGTTTGATTCGACTGGGAATCAAAGTCCAAACCTTCTGTACGAGAAGCTTGCGCTCTACCGATTGGACCAACGCCTCTGGTTTAAACATATCAGAAGTGCTGTGGCCCATTAGTGTACCACTAACGAGAAAAAGCCTTGCGCTGATTTCTGGCAGTGCGTTGTTTAGGAGTGGAGATGCCCTGTGTCCACTTCAAAATGGAAAAACAAAAAAGAATGCACTTGCCTCTTCACTGACGTAGTCGCCAGCTATACGAATCAGGTTCAGGATGGTGTCCACATACCATGTGTAATCAACAGCATACTTCTCTGCTAATATAGCAACTTTCAGAACCTGCAACACACAAAAGAGGAACATCGGTTGATTAATTGATAGTGATTTAATACCATGTCGCACGAAAGGTCATTCACAGAGAAAAGTGAGGCAAACTTGCTGTCACTTTGGTTTTCTGAGGAGGAAAAAATGTATCCATCAGTTTTAAGTGCTAATATAAAAACTCGCATAAAATAATTAAATGTGTATCCGATGACAGTAAAAACCCATCTCATAAGACATGATGACTAAAGTTACGAAAGGTGATGAGAGTCCAGCTGTCCTCAGGAATTCTAAAATTTGTTTACTTTTTCCATTGGTAAAGAGATTCCACTCATTCTATTTACATTACAAAATTGTTGGCAATGTAAGACAAGATACTCCTGCCTTCACAACAACCACCCAGCGCCAGGGTAGGTAGCGAGAAGTATCAGTGATTGATTTGACTCGGCTGGGATTCGAACTCCCGACCTTCCACAGGCTCCATACAGATGTGAAGATATGGAATTCAAGGCTATTTCAAGGCTATTTTTGCTAAGAATTCAAGACTATTTTCATTTGGATTTTAGGAAAAAAACCACGAATGGCTAAGGACGATTTTGGACTAATTTAGATCAGTGGGGACAGCTTAAGGGGACACACTTTTGATTTCCGTATCTTAAAAACTATTACAGATAGAGCTTTGAAAATTGGAGCACACATTCTTTGTATCAAGAGAAGCATATATCCCGAGTTTCAAAGCTCTATGTTGAGTAGGGGTCATATGATGAAGGATCTTGCAAAAAAATAAATCTAAATTTTACCCCCTCCAGGAAGTATACTAAATGTGCCTAGATTTGCCTGAATCAAGTTATTATATGAAGAACTGGTCCAGTTGAGTGCAAGAAGGTGGTTTGTGAATTTATATATGTCATTACCAACATGTCCCTACATGCTGAACCAGAGGGAAAAAAAATTCAATGGTCAATTTTTGTGTCTCCATCCCCAGCTCTTGAACTATGAAAGATACAGTGTTTTTAACCATCTTATTGCACTCAGCAGCAACTTTTACATAAGACTGCTAAGTTTCAACTTTCTGCTACAATTATAACTTACAGTTTTATAGGGGGCAAATTGGCAAAACCCCGGAAAAAGCAGTTCTGAGAAAACGAGCTTCAAAGTTCACAAAGTGTCTATTTCAAATGGTAAAATCCAGTATCATCATCTAGAATCCCATATTATATACACAAATATCCAGTCAAGTAATTATCTGTCCAAAAAACATACAAGTTTTTCTATATGAATACACCAAAAACTAGAAATCACCAGTTTGACCAAAATTCATGTTCCGATCACCCGTGTGTCCCCTTAATGGAATTCAAGGCTTTTCAAGACTAATTACCTAAAATAGGTTAAATTCAAGGCCTTGAAATGGGGCAAATGAAGGCTTTTCAAGACTTTCCTGGCCCCGTAGGGACCCTGCTTCCAAGACGCCAAAGGATGTCTGCGCTCTACCGATTCGGCCACCACCTCCGTTATACAGACAGAGAGACAGAGACAGAGACAGTCTAACAAACACCGATTGCTCCTACCATTTCTTCTCTAATGGAATAGTCTGCTGTCTCCAAGTAGGACAGCATCTCAGACACAATCTCCTCTGCGTTTGAACGGTCGCACATGGCGTAGAGCAGGTCGACGGCCCGCTGCCGGACGCTCACGTCGCGCTCGGTCTTCAGGGCTGTGATGACAGTTTCCTGGTGCTTCTTCACAGCGTCGTGCGAGAACTCGGATGTGGCGAGCAGACACATGCTCTCCAGTGCAAGGTACCTGCAACGGACAAGGAGCCCATCAATACCGCTACAGAACAGGCAGGGATGACAGTGGCCAAGAGTCAAGGAGCCTGTCAATAGACTACATCACCGTTCCAGCCACGTGGTGCATTGTGGGATGTGTCAGAGCAAAACACATGGCGCGAGAAGCACATGGCAATGCTAATACACTGGGTGCAGCTATGAAATGTGCTAGTTTCAGCTCATCTCAGCTCTTGTTCGAAACATATAACACTAACTAAAAAAATATATATAATAAATTAAGATGTAATCTTTTATTCAGCATTGCATTTACATCTATATAATCAGCACATCTTATGCCATGTGCATTTAGATTTAGACAAATCTGGGCACTCAGACTAGTTTTAGAGCCATAGCCAAAGTCAGTTTTACTTATTTTATTCATGTTTTTATTTATATCCTATGGTTAATGACATATGTAGGAATAGAAAATGAGTAGGATTAATCAGATATTGCTTATATATTTCTTTGAAACAAGTTTTTGTTGACACATTTGACATTTTAATATTTAGAACAAGAATTAGAGTTGTGTCTTAAACATATTCATTGGGTGAAATGATCACGGAGGTGGTCATTTGCTGTCAGTACCGGGGGCAGGGAGGAAGCTCGGGAAGCCCCCTCCCACCTGCCAGCACTCACCACCTGCCAGGTGGCCTCACTCCCCCTCAGCCAATCAGAGGCCGGTAATGATACTATTATATTGCATCCTTCCATCCATGTTTGTGCCAAATTGTTATGTATTTCTATTAATTTTGAATAAAATGGAAGTTTTGCCCTACGCGTATCAGCAAACTCAATGGATGTACACCGTTGCTTTGCTCACAACACCATTTTCAGCGCATGCGACCTCAGAACCGTGATCTCGTCTATACCACCACAGAACAGGTAGAGATGACAGTGGCAAAGAGTCAAGGAGCCAATCTTGTTTGTTTGTTGTTGTTTTACGTCCTAGCAACATCTAAGGTCATATCAGGACGGAAGGAGCCCATCAATACCTCCACAGAAAAGGTAGGGATGACAGTGGCCAAGAGTCAAGCAGCATGTCAATACCGCTGAAGAACAAGTACGGATGACAGTCGCCAAAAGTAAAGGAGCCGATCAATAATGTCAGATAAGACGTATGGACGAGTCGCCAAAAGTCAAGGTCGGTTGGTTGTAGGGAGTTTTACATCCTGCCAACATCTACGGTCATATCACTATCAGGATGGATACCGACTTGTGACAGTGTGCACTCGTGCAACTTTATAGTGCTGCCCCACTTGGAAATCAGGCTGACAGCACCATGACCCAATATCTCACTCAGTCACATTATCCTGACACTGAGCTAAACCAGTCCTTGCTCTATCCTATTAATGCCGAGCACCAGCCAGGTAGGGACAAGTATACATTTTATAAGTCATTGGTTTGACTCGACCGGGGACCAAACTCACAATCTCCCGCACGCGAGGCCCGCGCTCTACCGATTCGGCAACTGCACCCGGTCAGTGACTAAGTCATCTGGTGTCAAATGAGATATCAGTGTGGTGACAGTGACTAAGTTATCGGGTGTCGTAAGTTATCAGTCACAGTGACAAAGCCACCTGGATTCAGACGCAACAATGATATTATGCCGCTAACCCACCTGAGGTTTGTCTCGCGATGCTGCAGGAACTGTCCGAGCTGGTTGCAGGCCCGCACCAGCAGGTTCGGGTCGCTGTCCATGTGGATAATCAGGTTGATCGCCTCAAACAGAACGGCATTCTTGGCATTTGAATGTTGCACCTTCTTTGACTTGGGTGGCTCCTGCGCCTTGTTTAGGATGGTCTCCAGGCACTCGGTAAGTCGGTTCTTCACCGCTGGGTCTTCTGGAGGCAGAGTACATACGTCATTACCTACTCGTTTACATCAGTCAGATTTCATTCCATTAATTATTTTTCTAGTCCATTCTTCACTTCTCTAAATTAGTTCAAATCACTTTGCTACACCGATTTCTATTAAAGCCATGTATCTCGTATAGACATTTTTAAGGCTATGTATGAATGTAAATACATTTCACAAGGATCATTTCAAGTTATTTCTACTGATGTTACACAAAGAAATTAATATGTTGGTTTATTTTTCACAGAGTTCTTAACTGGCTATATTAAAGCTGCATAATCATAAAACAGGAACACATTTTCAAAACTAAACAATTACTAGAGATATTACGCTACATATCCAACTTGCATACAACCTCGATCAGACCACTGTAAACTGAGTCAATGTCATTGCTTATATAAATTCTTAACCAGTCCCCCACTCCCCTCCCCCACAAAAGAATTGGTCTTCCCGGAATTATGGCTTAATAGAGTTGCCTCATTAAATTACCATGTGGCTTAGCGCCTCCTCTCAGGACACTGGCACCAATGATGCAGTTACATCACACTAAGTAAATTTAATCAAATCTCTTACTGCTAAAGCCTATGGTGCCCCGCATTTCAATGTAAATGCCAAACATTAATTTGGCATGTTTTCACTTCAAATATCTCCAAAGTTGGTAATTTATAATAAAAGTAACTTCAAACTAGAGTACGTTACAGAATAACAAATCAACCTAATATATTTATCTAAATAATGGTAGAAACTCAAAACGATTGAACTAAGCAATTTTAACTGGGAATCAATTCTACCTCCCACATGAAGCTTATGCGCTAGGCCATGCAGTCGGGTATTATGACGATGGCGCCTAGTATTTTTCCTGCGACATACCTGGGGGTGGGTAGTACTGCAGGAGGCGGAGAAGCTTCACCGACAGCCAAGGCGCAGGCACAAAGTAGTAGGTGTAGTCCTGTAGGTCGGTGTACGATGACGTCACGATCTGAAACCACCAGTCAGGTCAGAAACCCGGCTCATTCATCTACGTTCAACCATCTAATCTATACAGTCCTCATCATTCAGATTCACATGTGGCACTATTTCTACACCCTCCCATACTCCAACTCCCCTCACTTCCAGAAAAAGCATCAACCCATGACGATACAAAAAAGCTTTCTACTCACCTTTTTCAGCTGCGGGTTTTTTATTCGAATATGTTCAGGTTTATAAACTAGCAGCCATAAAACCTCTACCATACGCCTTGGAATTTATCGCACAGGTGGCATATGGGAAACCCCAAGGAAGGGCGCATATTAAAGGTTTTATTTTTAAAGCGGATGTTGAATTTATCTTTTAGGTGATTCGATGAGGGTTATGCGAAAGGTTTCCAAATCAGGGCGCATCCTATAGTAGAGAACAGCTTATGGCAGAGGCCTTACGGTAGGTGAAATGCACCCTCCCCGGATCAGCACTTCTTTACGCTAAAAGACCATTTCCTCCTTCATGATACCTAACTAGGAATGATAAAGTTAGCTTTCGCTTCCTTTTAAATTATTCATGTGGTCTAATATTTGGCTTCAATTTTGTTCTCATTTGTGAACTAAACGACCGTGTTTTATTGGTCTGGGACCCACTCAGTCAGAAGGTTCAAAAGATAACTTCTGAAAACATGCTTCAGGTAAATAATAAATAGTTGAATAATTTTGAAGATTGTCATGAAAGTGTTGCTTGTATAAAATTTAATATATATATATTGTTTTTTTTAAAGCACAATTCATCCGCAAGGAATGCCTGCGCTAAAAGAGGAGGAACGAATGGAAAGAAAGGAAGAGAAAGAATAGAGAGAAAGCAAGATGCTTATGAATACAAGGAGATAATTTATGCATACATGTCCTGTCCCTAAATTACTTAGTCGCAATGAGTAAAATAGCAGAAATTCAAATCATACTCACAAGCCATGACGACATAAAAGCATTTAATTAAAAGGTCTTAAATCTATGGGTAGGAATCTTTACTTCGGATAAATTGGCTCGATTCAAAGCTACTTCAATACGGATCTACAGGAGGGAAAACAAGCAGTCTACCTCGTGTGGCAGTTGTGAACTAAAACCTATTCGGTGTAACGATCGGGAGTGAGTATTCATGGCGGCAAAATACTGGGCTGGGTGTAGTGGAGGGGAGGGCACTCACTACTGTGAAACCCTATTAGAAGTCGCCTTTAAAAAAAAAAATTTGATGATTTTTTTTAACGGAGTTAAACAAAATAAATTTAAAGAAATGAGAGCGTAGGAGTGTGTGAAGTAAAAGTCTTAAAACATAAATCCGAATCGAATCAAATTTTCTTAAAGTCAGGGTGCGGCTTCTATGAGGTGCTTACACGAGGGGTGTAATCGATTAATCAACTCCGGTCACCTGAGCCACTTTTTGGCAAATGCGCACATCCTACAGACTTGGGTCGAATAATCGAATACTCTTGCTCGGGTGGGGAAAAAATGGTGGCTTTTAAAAAAAATAACCGATATAACTACAGCAAAATAGGATTTAAAGTATTTTATGATGGCATAGTTTAGTTATATTTCCATTTCATTAAAGCTGCATAGTCCGATGAAAACATAAACTTTTCGAAACCAAAACAATTATCTAGATTTGATTCTATATATCCAACTTAGATGCTGGTACACTTATTAGACATTTGTAATCACATATAAGGGGATACTGAGTCAATGAATAGAACCTGTTACTGCAGAAGCCTATGGTGTTAGCATTTTGGCAAGCTTGCCAAAATTAATTTAGCATGTTTCCATTTCAAATATCTCAAAAGTTAGCGATTTAAAATAAAAGTTATTTCAAACTAAGGTAAGGTAGATTATAAGGAACACCCTAATATGTTTATCTCAGAAAATGACAGAAACTCAAAACCATCAGACTATGCAACTTTAACCTAGGTTATTATCAAAAAAAGCCTGCATGACTGGTACTGGTAGCTGTTATCCTGCAGGATTGTACCAGCGCAAATGTGCCGTAAATGCTCCTAGCCACCCCCAGCCAAGAGGTGGATTACTTTGGTCGGGTCGTTTTGCACACGACACGGCACGTGTATTTGCCGACTCCACTCGTGGTGTTCGATTTGAAATTCTGATGACTCGGGTGACCCGAGTCGCCCGGGTCGTGTTAATCGATTGCGGTCTAGGGGTTTATGGTAATGGGTGACAGAATACACTTAATCACCGACCCTCACGGCTCAGGGTCACCTTCACGACCTGGGTCGATCCAGTGGCCATCTCTCCCCAAAGCAGCAGTGTGGCTTCTATTAGAGAGGGGTAAGGACACAGGGATGGGGGCGGTGTGTGTGTGGGGGGGAGGGGGGGGCTTGTACTGCACGGTGAACCGGGATTTATATGAAAAGTGGGGATGCAGGTTCTAGTAGCGGTGCAGCTTCTATTAGGAAGGATGTACGGTATTAGGACAATGAAGGGAGGGGCGGGGGGCGTGGTAGCTATTACCTCAGTAAGATATCTGTGTGCTTCAAATGACACCTACATAAGATAAAGGAAATAATGCAACATTTCCCTTAACTTTAGTTAATAATTGAAAAAAAGATAATGGATTGATCTTATTGGTTTTGTTTGTTTGTTTTGAAACAAATAGAATGACATGCCTTTGTGTTTGTTTTATATACCAATGGGACTGTTTCCTTTGTACTATCTATATAAGGAGTGCGTGGTTTCCATGGTTACATATGTACAATACATCATGCACTCTGGTTGCTAAGCGACACACAGCCTGCGTGATGCGCTTAATATTGACTGCCAAACTTAATATGTATAAAACTTTGAGTGGCATCTAGCCAACTGGACCTGTCCACTAGAGCTTGACATCACCCCAAGTAATATAATATTAACATATATGCGCTATGTTATATATAAACATACATACTGCATTTAACATGTTAGATATAAACATGCGTGTTAAGCTATACACGTTAACACACGTTTATATAACAACATATCTATGCATAACATGCTAACATATTTGCTAGAATTTTATGTTTAGAACATGTTTCTATATAACATAAATGTTAGCACATTATGTTTTATGTAATACATGTTAGCATATTATGTTTTATATGATACACATGCTACCATATTATGTTTATATATAACATTACATATCGATATATATTATACATAAATCGACATGTATATTAGGCTATGTATATGCTAACATAAATCAATTATACCTAATACAAATCATGTTAACATATACATATTTACATATGTATAAAACATATATATTAACGCCATATATAACACCGTGAATAACGCCTATGACCAGCAGAATTCAAAGCGAGACAACCCCAACTCAAAGCGAGGCCCCTTCCCCCTCCCCTGCCCTCCCCATCCATCACCATACATAGGGGCATGGCAGTCGACACTGAAACATTACGCGGGTGGATGTGCACACCGGAAACAGTCCCAAAGGCTACGCACAGGTTCCAGTGACGCGCCATCAACTAATCAACCAAGGACAAACAAACTGAAACAAACTCTGGGCAAACCAAGTTTAAAAAAAAAAAAATTAAAAAAAAAAACACCGTCTAAAACAAAGTCCTTCTCAGCTAGACTAGAAACCAAAGTGGGTCGGCTCGAGGCGCTGCTACTGTAGCCGGCCCTGGTGAGACGCTACGGCAGCTTCTCTTTGTAAACAATGGATATCTCACACCAGTCAACCAACCTTTCTCAGGCTAAGAGCGTAGCAGATCTGGCAACAGGAAGGCAGCAGAACACGGTTTTATCATTCCCACTGCGCGATTTGGGGTCTTTGTAATTAGTAATTAGAAATTTAACAAAAATATCGACAGGAAGGCAGTAGAACGCCATTCTATTTATTGTTCCTACTGTGCGATTTGGTGTTTTAGTTATTTGTAATTAGTAATTAGAATTTAACGGATGACAGTCGCCAAAAGTAAAAATATCCACAGGAAGGCAGCAGAACACGGCTTTATCACTCCCATGGTATGATTTTGAGTTATTTATTGAAAACTACTTAACAAAACACCCTAAAAAATCATTCCCACTGTTTTGGGAGGTTTAATTACATGTGATTAAAAGTTAGAATTAAACAAATATCCACAGAATACTTGTAATTTAAATTAGAAGACAAACAAATATAACAAAAATGTCTTTAAAAACACATACCTTATCTTTATTTACTTTACAAAATTACAATTATAATACCGAAAATAAAGATATTCTCACTTTGGAAGGGTAATTTTGGTGTATTGTAAACATTTTAACAAGGTGTCCATTGATCTAACTAACACTATGAATAGATTGTGAGAATAGGTTATCTGATATTAGCTGAAGCGAGGATATGGTTTTTAGCTATTATTCCAGAGTCTACTTGCATGTTAACATTTTCACCATTGTGCTTAGACAGTGTTTGAGGTTTACACAGTATTTTGTACGTAAGGGAAGCGGGGGTTCCACGCTTACAAATTTGTAAAACTAAGGATTGCAAATATACATTTTTTTGCATTTGTATTTTCCAAGTTAAATTATTCAATGTTTGAGCTATTAACAGATTGGCATCATTATGGTTTTTGATTGCGTGAAAGGAACCCATTAAAAGCTACTAAGCATGATTGTCTTTGGGGGGGGGGGGGGTTTCACACCCGGGAAACATCTACGGTCATATCAGGATGCTACTGAAGAAACAGACAAATCTTTACCCTGATTACTAAATAAACATAATTCATACACTTCTCAGTAACCCACTTTAAAAGACGCCAACACCGGAAGTGAAGTTCTTATTCACGTGAACAAATAAAAACGAGATTCATGAGGCAGCCAGCAAAGAAAAAGGTACAACAATTTCTTAACTGCAGCAGTCTTACATAATGCTAAATCCGCAGTGTTAAAATGTGGTTACGTCGGATAGGAAGCTGGAAACCACAGTAATGATTTAATGAACCACAAAGTTGGATCTGATAAAGTCGAGAAAACTACCATGTTATTTCAGTCAATACATTTTAATTAAATATTTCAGTGATCATTACCTTTGGCATAGTTGGTTCCAAAATGAAACAGTTGCCCCCCATGTAATAATATTGTACAAATTGTTCATCCCCTACATTTATGTATTCATATTGTACCATTTGCCCCCCCCCCCCCCCATGCCCCATCACTTATGTATTCATATTGTAACATTTACTCCTACCTCATACACTTATGTATTCATATTGTACCATTTGTCCCTCCCCTAGCCCCACACTTATGTATTCATAGTGTACCATTTGTCCCCCCTAGACTTATGTATTCATATTGTACCATTTGTCCCTCTTCATCATACACTTATGTATTCATATTGTACCATTTGTCCCCTCCTAGGAGACAAATGGTACAATATGCATTCATATTGTACCATTTGTCCCCACACATCAGATTCATATTGTACCATTTGTCCCCCTAGCCCCTACACTTATGTATTCATATTGTACCATTTGTCCCACATATACCATACACTTATATATTCATATTGTACTACTTTTCCACCCACCAGCCCATACATAGGTATTCATATTGTACCATTTGTCCGCCCCACTAGCCCATGCAATTATGTATTCATATTGTACCATTTGTCCACTCCCGTAGCCCACTTATCTATTCATATTGTATCATTTGTCCATCCCCCTACACTTATGTATTCATATTATACCATTGTGTTGTAAACAAACAAGCGACAGTGGTATCTGTCTCGTTTTCGATCACTATGTGAATAAGGACCATTCAAGTGTTTCCCAGGTGGGAAATTCAAATTTCCGAAATTCCAAGGACTTTCCAGTTATTCTTACAAACTCTAGCACAAGAAACTTAAAAACATGGGCCACCCATCACTCTTACGCACAGCATGTCCATTCAAAAGAAAAATGAACTCCACACAAATATAGCCTGGATACGATCACACTGGCCAAAGAACTATCTAAAGACAATGCACACACCAACAAAAAACCACCGTACCACAAATTGATTTGTTATACATTATAATTCAAAGCTATTCGCTAAGAAATAAAGAAAAAAAAAGCTGTAATTTGGCTAAATAGGTCATTGACAATACAGCAATTGTACCTCGCATCAAGAGTTTTCGGTAAGAGTTTCGATTGCGACTGACTACAATCAGATGAACACTACCGCACTGGAATGGCTAGCAACTCCAGAAGGAGTGATTTACTCACCTCAGCCAGGGGTGCGACACCAAGATGAAGAGTTTCAACAAGAACTCAACAAGTAACTAACAAGCAGCTTCTACAGACATTAAGCTTGGGTGGAGGAAGATGGCTTTTTTTAAAGTAGAAGCTAGGAATGGGGGTGGGAGTGTTGGGGAGGGGGGGGGGGGCAATTGTAATCCTAGCATATAAGCCACATTGATAAGCTTAATTAATCCAATTAAAAATAACCTTAAAAACCACTGCCCATCACTTGAAGACGGGTTTCCACCAAGTGTTATTACAATTTTTTGTAATGGACCCCAGATATTACTGGGTGGCCTTTTGTTGTTGGTATTATTGCTACTATATATGAATCCAAAATTCAGATTATAAAAAAAAAAACACGCTTCATTAGAATTGCAAAAATTGGCTATTAGGATCTTCAAGCATGACTATTAATTGCTATGATGAAATTTGCAGGCGGCGAAGCAAATTATTTCACGAATGGGAGAAAAGCATATACTAACCCTGCTGAGCCGTGACACAGCAAGCGATACGCATCCCTTGTACTCATCGGGGTTCTTCTTAGTGAGAGACTCAATCAGGCTGACGGCCGCAGTCACCACGCCCTGCAAGCACAGATCATGCGCACTGGCATTGAACACTGCACTTTCGTAAAGCATTTATTTTGGCTGGCTGGAGTTTGACGTCCTAGCAACATCTAAGGTCATACCAGGACGGGTCATGACTTGTGACAGTGTGCACTCAAGGCAACTTTATAGTGCTGCCACAATGGAAAATCAAGCTGTTGGCACCATGACCCAATATCCTACTCAGTTACATTATCCTGACACTGGAAAGCGACAAGTATCATCAAATGACAGGCTGGAAAGCGACAAGTATCAATTTTATAAGTCATTGGTTTGACTTGAATGGGAATCAAATTCTCAATCTGGCGATTCGGCCACCGCCCGCCCCCTCAAAAGCCTTTATGTAGAATGGATTTTCCTCATCACTTCTATTTCCAAACAAGTATGATATTATTATTTGTATCTTTAAAAACTATTGCTATCATGAACAAACATTCTAATTAAATTCATAAATTCTTTTCATTATACAGAAATATATAAATGCATGTCCTAAAGATAAACGAAGACAATGTTTTTCTTTGCATTTGTTTGTTTGTTGTTGTTTTACGTCCTAGCAAAATTTAAGGTCATATCAGAAATGTTATAATCATGGCTCGAGTCAATCGCATACCTTTAATCGACAAGAGAAAAAATCCTAATCAATAAGTCTCACTGCTATACATTTAAAAGTAATTTTAATACCAAATTAATTTACAATTCGTTTTTAATAATTAATACATAATTAAAACAATTACAAATATTAATTTGTTATATTAATTTACAAAACAAAATTTAATTACCTTTTAATCTAATTTTTAATTAATTAAAAAATGTGGCATATTAAATTAGTCCTTATTTCGGACTGTACATGAGTACGGTGCGCAGTTACCATGTGCTGGTCATTGAGGAGGTGGATGATGCGGGAGGACCATTCGGACATGGCGACGGCTTCTGGCGCTTCGCGAATTAGCCGCAGGAGGCAGAGTGCAGCGCTCTGCTTCACAGAGTCAATGGTGTCCCTGCAGACGCAATACGCACAGCTTCAACAACCCACACACCAACAACCATCACCGCTTCTTGAACGCTGAATTCAATGCTCCCAGCAATTGTCAAGACTGGTCGGTGTGAAAGCAATACCCCCTCCGCCCCCACCTTCTGCCCATTTCTACTCTGCTTCATTAGATGCAACAGAACAATTGTTCATGATGGTATACCAACATGGATAATTTACGCGCGTACGAGGAGCCCTACCCTCCCTCCCCTGCCCACACCCACGCCCTCCCCTACCTCCTCCCCCCACTCCCCCCAACCCGACGGTGGCGCCATCTGAACTGAACCCCACCAACTAAAACCCTGCCGGAGACAGCCAGAACTACCACACGAGACTCTGACGTCACGATCTCGCCTCGCGAGACCCACGCCCTGCCTGACCTACATACCACCTATATAACTGAGCAGCTCACTACTCCTGCCACTACCAACCAGCCAGTCAGACGACCAGGACCACGCCACCAACTCAGCTTCAACTCAGCCATCCGGCTCGCTCTCCAAACAGCCACCCGGCTCGCCCTCCACCAACTCAACACTACCAGCCAACCGGCTTGCTCTCCAAATCAGCCATCCGGCTTGCTCATCATCTACAGCCAACCGGCTTGTCCCTCCACTGCCCACCGCACAGCCGGACGAACATCTCCACCACTGCGCATACCGGGCCCCGCTTGCCGCCGCCCTACCGCCACAACAATCAAGTAAGCACTATCATATCACTTACCGAGCCGCCGACCGATACCGCCACTGCACCGCCCGGAGACGACACACCGCGAACATATCACAACCCTGCCCACAGACAAACGAACGGCCAATCAAACTGCACCACCCGGCTGCCGCGCCCGCATAAACAAGCGACTGACGGACACGCCGACACTGACGACTTACGCGGCCGCTACGCCACTGCACCGCCCGGCGACGACACACCGCGAACACACCACAAACCCTGCGCCCAGCCAATCGAACGGCCAACAACTCTCATCACGCTACACCACCCTGCTGCCGCGCCGCCAAAACAACTGATCGACGGACACACTGACAACCTACGCGGCCCGCTACGCCACTGCACCGCCGGCGACGACACACCGCGAACACATCACAACCCTGCCCGCAGCCAAAATGAACAGCCAACAAAATCTACATCACACTGCACCACCCTGCCGCCGCGCCCGCCCAAAACAAGCGACTGACAGACACGCTGACGACTTACGCGGCCTGCTACGCCACTGCACCGCCCGGCGACAACACACCGCGAACACATCACAACCCGGCCGCAGCCAAACGAACGACCAACAAGTCTGCATCACACTGCACCACCCTGCTGCCCACCGCCCAACAAACGACTGACGGACACGCCGACAACCCACGCAGCCGCTACGCCACTGCACGGCCCAGCGACAAACACACCGCGAACACATCACAACCCTGCGCGCAGCCATACGAACGGCCAACAAGTCTACATCACACTGCACCAACCTGCTCCCGCGCCCGCCAAACGACAGACCAACGGACCCGCTGAAGTCATAGACTGTCGCGACAGCACACCGAGAAACACAACAACCGTACACGCAGCCACCCTACATCTTACACACCACCCTGCTGCCGTGCCCGCCAAACAACCGACCGACGGACATAGCACGACCTCCTCACAACCCAACGATCTACACCAACATAAAGATGCCACGCACAACCAAACGAACCAGACGCAACACAGACGCATCTGACCACTCGGACGCCCCACCTCAACCCGCACCAGCACCAGCACCAGCAGACGCTACAGCAAATGCAACACCAACCACACGCACACGGGGCAGACCGCGCGGCACGGCCACCCGAGCTCCACCAGCCGAGGCCCCCGCACAAACCACCCCAAAAGAACCATTCGATCCAACCGCGCAGATGGCTGCCTTACAGCAAACATTCACAGAAACTCTAGCACAGCAGGCCGAGCTCAACAGAACCATGATGGAGAGGGTCGCGGCAATGGAAACGTCGAAACAAAAAAAGGAAGCGATCCAACAGCCGGGGATCATCGGCATCATCTAACCGAACATCGACCGGTCGACGCAACTCCGACCACCACACAAAACGCCGCAACCCCAACCGGGAATCATCCTCCTCAACAGAACGCGGGCGAGCATGGCGCCCCTCCTCCACCACACGCAAGAGGCACAGCGACCGGAGAGACAGCGATGCCGCCAGAGGGAGAGAACGTAGACCCCGCACATCCAGGCGCTCCCCATCCTCCGAAGACGACCGAGCACACCGGAAGATAATGGACGAGATCATAACACAAGGGAATGGCTACAACAAGCAGCACAGAGGTAGGAAACCACTACTTCCACACACCTTTGTAATACGGGCAGAACAGAAGGGGAAGGTGGGGCAGGGCGAGAGCACCTGGTTCGAATACTTGTCCGCCATACACAGGATGGCGAAAGACCCCACGGTACCCACAAGCTGGATAGACCCACTCGCAGACCACGTCGAGCAGATAGTCGAGATGGCGGCAGAATGGGAGTGGGAGACCTGCCTCGCGTGGTCCGAAAGGATCTTTAACATGATAGACGACGGCAGGCTCCCAAAAGCATGGAGAGACCCTACAGCGATAAAAGACGTACAGCGAGACGCGTGCCTTACCGGACAGAGAAGCATCCAGGCACAGAAACGCTCCACAACAGCCAGAAGGGCCCAACGCACACCTCCCCCACGCACCGATGACACGCAGAACCAAAGAACAGACACCACCTCAACACCAGGATACCAACAATATAGGCGGCCGGAGTTCAACTATGAAACCGACGGCCGGCCATGCCATCGATGGAACACGGGCCAAGACTGCGGCTTCACCACATCGCACGGAACCGGGGTAGAACGATTTGCCCACCTTTGCGCGTGGTGCGCAAACAAGTACCGCAGGGCTAACCCGCATAAGGAAACTGAGTGCAACAACAAAAAGCGGCAACTCGAGAGACGAACCCAGGGTGCATCCAACGAAAACGCGACTGAGAAATCGGATTTTTGCTGAACGGCCCCAGCCAGGCCGAAAAAATGGACACGACACAAGCAAGAACCACACCCAAACAGGCCACCAACGGACGCACACCACTGGCCGAAGTGAACCTGAACCAGCAAAACACCACTAAAAACCCACGCCCAAACCACCACCAACAGGCCACAACTGACTCACGCTACCAACAGCAACACAGACGCAGCAAGCCCGTCACACACGCAGCGAGCACAGACTCCACACACAGCTCAACCACCACCTCAACAGCCCCCGCAAACCCCACGCAAACAGGCACAGCCGCCACCCAACCCAATGCGACCGCCAACACCACGGAGCCACTCTCCACCTTCCAACAAGACGGTCCATCCCGACCTCAGCCCTCCACTACCGTCACATCAAACGGAGACAGCCAGCCACCACTGCCGCGAAGCATCTCCCGACCACCAACCATCACCGACCACAGCACCGCCACAGGGGACCAACCCACCATCCAGACAAAACACGGGAAGACACCGCACCAACTCGAACCACCACCGCATGGCCCCACGACCATGGACTCAGGTTGCCACGACGAAGGAACGAAAACAGCCCGGGTCCGGCCCACAACCACCCCGCCCACTCCATCCACCAGTCGCCTCAACCCGCAGGAGGGTGAACAACCAGACGCTCTACTCACCGCCGACCACAGGGCACAGGCAGACGAGGACGTCGACGAGGCACTCGCTGACCCCACCAACGAGCCGGCACCCCCCTACGACCCACCCCACACACCAATAACCTACCGGTCCACCATCTTTAAGATTTGGCCGACCACGGTTGCACAGGCATGGGACGATCACCCATACAAGAGCATATACGACCAGGTCAGAGCCACGGGCCTCCCTAACCACGTCGCGGCAAGGATTCCGGTCCCCTCTGACCTAAATATACCGGCCTGGAGGAAGTACCTCAGGAACTACCATGACAAAGACTTAGTAGACTTCCTCGAATTCGGGTGGCCGGTGGACTACACGGCCGACGAACCACCAATTCCGGCCACAGCAAATCACACTGAAGACGCCGACCAAACACACTGGATCCGCCGCTACATATGCAAGGAAGTAGCACATGGCGCACTCCTCGGCCCTTTCACCACAACACCCTTCGCACCATGGGCCCAGACCAGCCCCCTAATGACCCGGCCGAAGAAAAACACTGACGAGCGCCGGGTCATAGTAGACCTGAGTTATCCCAGAGGAGCCAGCATCAATGCTGGAATCAGGAAGGGATACTTCCAAGGCAGACCAAACACTTACACACTCCCAGGGATCATGGACTTAGCGGACGAAGTCACCAGGCTCGGCCAAGGCTCCTACATCTGGTCTGCAGACTTGGCCCGAGCATACCGCCAGCTCCGAACCTGCCCCCTCTCCGTGCCCCTGCTAGGGATCAAGTTTGATGGCGAGGCATACCTTGACCTGGCGCCCGCCTTCGGCTGCCGGACATCATCAATGGCCTGCGCACGCACAACAAACGCAGTAATATATCTCCTGCAGCAGGCACCAAGAAGCCTGCCGACGCGGCCTACGTGGATATGCTAAAAATCATGGCGGCCCTCGGCCTGGCACTCTCCCCTACAAAGTGCACCCCACCCACACACCGTACAACATGGCTGGGCTACGAGATCTGCACGGACCAAATGACCGTCAGTATTCCCGACGACAAGCTAGCAGATGTACTAAAAGAATGCAAAGACACAGCCAATGTGAAGAGCGTGACCCGGACGACCCTACAGCGCGTAGTAGGACGCCTACAACATATCGCGAGGTGCGTAAACCCAGCACGAAGGTTCATGAACCGGATACTGGCCACCCTCCGCGATACACCATGAACTGGCAGACACCCCGTCAACATCCAACTGAGACGAGACCTGGCATGGTTCGCAGACTATGCCAGGACCACCAACGGGGTCGTCCTCCTACAACCAGCACCGAAAACACCATGGGTCATCGAGTGCGACTCCTCCCTCCGCGCCGGAGGAGCCCACTCCCAGGTAGCCTACTACACGGAGGCATACGCCAACGAATATATGGCAACCGGCCACCATATAAACAGACTTGAGGCCTTAAACCTAGTCGTCGCCCTCCACGCCCTTGCCCCCACCAGACCACAAGACTACACCATTACAATCAACACCGACAACCAGACATCCCAAGCAGTCCTCTCGTCCGGAGCTGGGAAGGACCCAGTGCTCTGCGCCTGCGCCAGGGAGATATGGAGATTTGCCGCGCTGTACTCCACGGAAGTACGGATCATCCACAAGCCAGGCAAAGAACTCATTCTTGCTGACGCCCTCAGCAGGGCACCATTCGACAGCACCGCACAAGAGAAAGCGGACACAATGTGCCGCCGCCTTAGCCTAAACCGACTTCGGGTCAGACATTGTAACACCATGATACCTGATGCTATATAGACTGGGGATAGTAACATTTGCCTTCTATCCCCAGCCCCTCGCAATGACGACCGGACGCGCATCGCAACACTCTTCCGAGCAGGCCTGGCGGCGGGGACGTGGGCCAACAAGAACCGGCAAGTCAAACGCTACCTCCAACACGCACACGACCACCACTACGACCCCCGCCGCCCATCACAGTACGACCTCATGGCCTACGTCGCATCATTGGACGCCACACTAAGATCGCCGTCAGCTGTACTAAACTACTTCAGCGGGGCACGAACATGGGTCAGCACCAGCGAAGGCCAGACAGCCGCGTTTGACACCTACGCGGTCTCAGTCATAAAACGCGGGGTCGTCCGGTCCTCCCTCCACCAACCGAGACAGGCCCCACCCATAACACCAACAACATTACTCCACATCGCCAACCACTTCCGAGCCATCGGTCGCCGCGCACGGGTCTTCACCGCAGCACTACTCATGGGGTACTCCACCCTACTGAGGCAAGGCAACCTGCTCGTCACTGGCCGGAAGGGCGACCCGGGCCACACCATCCAGGACGCGGACATCCATGACGCTGGTACGCACCTCGTCCTGCACGTCCGCTCCACCAAGACCACCAGGCGGGCTCACGACGCATTCTCCATCATAATCCGCATGAATGAGCAACACACCATCTGCCCCGTCCGAGCGTGGCGGGCCTACAGGAGGTCGGCCCGGCCCGCCCCGCACGACCCGGCATTCGGGCTCCCCAATGGGGCCCCGCTCACCGCTCCCGCGCTCCGAGCCGCCCGCCTTCCGCACCCGGAAGCCTACACCCTCCACAGCCTCCAAAGAGGAGGAGCACAGGCCTGCGCCAGGGCCGGCGCATCCCTCGACGAAGTCGGGCAGCTGGGGAACTGGCGATCCTCGGCAGTCCACACCTACGTCCCGAAGGCGGCCTTCCCCTCAGCGACACAGGCCCTCCCCACATTTGGTTGAGGGCCTGAGTCGAACTTTACCTTAAAGTGCATTGATCTGACATTACTTACTTGCTTTTTACATGACTTTGATCAATAAAATTCCATAACATGGGCTCCTCGTTCGCGTGTTTAATTGTTCATGATGGTATACCAACATGGATAATTTACGCGCGTACGAGGAGCCCTACCCTCCCTCCCCTGCCCACACCCACGCCCTCCCCTACCTCCTCCCCCCAACCCGACGGTGGCGCCATCTGAACTGAACCCCACCAACTAAAACCCTGCCGGAGACAGCCAGAACTACCACACGAGACTCTGACGTCACGATCTCGCCTCGCGAGAGCCACGCCCTGCCTGACCTACATACCACCTATATAACTGAGCAGCTCACTACTCCTGCCACTACCAACCGGGCAGTCAGACGACCAGGACCACGCCACCAACTCAGCCGCCCACCCAACCCATCAAACGAACAGTCAAACGCAAGGGTTGAGGGCCTGAGTCGAACTTTACCTTAAACCGCATTGATCTGACATTACTTACTTGCTTTTTACATGACTTTGATCAATAAAATTCCATAACATGGGCTCCTCGTTCGCGTGTTTAATTAAGCTAATTTAACAAAAAATCTATTAAAAAATTAATTGAATTTGGTTCCGTTTTCAATTAAAACTATGCACTGCACAAAAAAATAGCTGGAAAACTTGATGCAATCGAAAGGCATGATTTAAAGATATTTCACTAATATCACTAAATATTTCAAAGACTTCATCAAATATATCAAAGATGCCATCCGAGATTCAAGGATGCTATAAAATATTGATATTTATATAGTATAAAAAGAAGTTTTCAAGATGCGATCAGAAATTTCAAAGATACCCTAAACTATCTCACTAACATTAAATTACCCCCCCCCTCCCCAATGCAATATAAGCAAGAGAATATGACTTTACATATATGCAACAGTCAGAGTGGGTGGAGTGATTGGTTTCAAAAGGGCTGAAGCCGAAGGCCGAGTGAGGCCTACTTGACATCTTTCTATACAAAGCGGAGTGGATGGAGTAATTTTAAATGTGCAGAAGCCGAAGGCCTACATTAAATTTTAATTAATTAGTAAAGAGTTCAAGTGGGAGTAGTGAGTGAACTGCGGACAGCGCTCACTAACCCGGACACGAGGAGTTTGGGGATGTCCTGGCCAAAGGCCTCTGCCATCTCACGAGAACCGATGTTGGCGATGCATTGCAGGGTGAGGCAGACATGCACAGGGTTGCGGCTGGACAGGTCATTCTTGATGCTCTGGATGACCAGCTTCATCAGTTCGGAGCTGGCACTCACCAGCACCGAGATGAACAGGTACCCCTGGAAGAGCAACAACAAATCTGAATAATAATTTCAATCTAGAGCCATTCTGAGGCACTGTACAATAAAAACACATCTTGCAACTTGTTGGGTTTTTAAAAATAAAAATTGAAGGATGGAGAAATTTCATTTACCAGAAAAAGCAATTTTAAACAGGAGTCTTGATAACAGGCTATACTTTTTCAAGAAACGATGCCTTTCTAACCTCCTGTCGGTTCCTATTCCATTAACTTACAGATCGTCTTCTGGCTGATCTAGGCCCTATTGGTCCTCTAATGCCAGCTCGTTATGGTTAAAAAACTATTTTTTCTGTCTCACAAATATGGAGGTAGACTTATCTATCCAGCCTTCTCTTAAATGCTTCTACCATTGGTGTTTCAACCACTTAGTCTGGGAGACTGTTGCATGGATCTGTCACGCAAAAGAAAAATGAGTCTTTCCTGACCTCAAGTCGGGGCCTCTCCTTGAAGATCTTATGTTGTGAAGTGGAACTTCATCGCAACAAAGAATACAATCAACAATGGTTCCATTTGAGGGCACTAAGACAAGCAAGGTGAAATTAACACAGTATGAGTGGACATAATTGCAAATATCACGAGTAGTTATTTAATTTCTTGCATAAACAATTAGTCGTATTAGAATTAATCCACTAGCGATTGAAAAGTGATGGGTTTCACTCACAATCTGTTTCTCGGTGTACTTGTTGGAGCTGAGCAGGTTGACAGCTTCCATGTGGCCAAAGTCGATGTCGTGACCGAGTAGGAAAATGAACAGCAATTTGCAGACATATTTCTTCTTTTGGTAACCGTCGAGTGTCTTGTCTCCTACAAGGGAACATAATTTGTTTTAAATGAATTTTTAGGGGGATAAAATGCGTTACCATATTTTCAGTGTGTTCCATTAGGAAATCCTTGATTTACACCCTATAACATGTAGCAGTGTGCACTCCTAGGGGCTTTATAGTGCTGCCCCATTGAGATACCATATCATTGGAACCATGACCCAATGTTCTACTCAGTCACATTATCGTAACACTGAGCCAACCAAACATTACATACCAATTGTTCAAAGTTTTTGATTTGACTTGGCCAGGCATTGAACCCATGATCACCACAGCACAGCAAATGGACAATACCAATAAGCCATCTCCTCCGTTGAGACAAATCATACTGCCATAACTTCTCTTTTCTCAACAATTTTCGAGTGTTCCACCTATTTAACCCTTTGGAGCTGGGAGCGCCTGCAAGTTACATGTGCTTTCAGCTCGGATGTGCCTGTAGTTGAATTGCATTTCTAGAAAGGTTTACCTGAAAAATTGTAAAACATATTATAAATACAGTGCTACTCGACAGCAGGTGTATTCAGGCGCTGCTCCCAGACCAAGCGGACGAAACCCGTGAGCACAATGGGGTGCTCCCGGCCCCATAGTTTAAAAAAAAAGTTCATCTTTGGTTCCATAATGCTCAGAAAAACTTGGTGGAAACAATTTAACATTGGTTCTGAACAGTAATACATAGTATGTGTATTATATTACAGCTGAAACTGCAGTTCAATGAGCTGCATGTGGACTGCACATGCAGAAATGGTTGAAATCAGCAGACAAGGAGTACATGATAAAAGATACAGAATGAGCTAAACACCAGCGATGTAGACTGAGTGTGCAGATGGGTGAAATCACATGACAAAGGATTAAACATACAAAATGAGTGTGCAGACTCATAGGACAAGCAATATAGAGTACAAGGAATACAGCACAAATCTAGCATACATTACAGGACAGTACATCTACCCCGCAACCACCACTCCACTACACATGATGAATCGACACAGGATCAGTCACTACCAACAGTCCTAAAGCACACGTGCACATCTAAGCCAACCACTACTTGATACTACTATTCGTATTACTACATGCGCACCTACGCAATTACCGGGTAGTTCCCACCAACCTCATTTAGTGGAGCTAGCGGGATGTGGGAGGGGAAGGGAAG
This sequence comes from Branchipolynoe longqiensis, assembly GCA_030323885.1. Lineage (NCBI taxonomy): Eukaryota > Metazoa > Annelida > Polychaeta > Phyllodocida > Polynoidae > Branchipolynoe > Branchipolynoe longqiensis. Next base: position 48,492,194 of record CM059193.1, on the reverse strand, counting down.
GGAAGGGAAGGGAAGGGAAGGGAATGGAAGGGAAGGGAAGGGAATGGGAGGGAAGGGAATGGGAGGGAAGGGGAGGGGAGGGGAAGGGACGGGAAGGGAAGGGAAGGGAAGGGAAGAGAAGAGAAGGGAAGGGAAGGGAAGGGAAGGGAAAAGGAAGGGGGGAGGGAAAAGGAAAAGGAAGGGAGGAGAGGGGGAAGGGAAAGGGGGAAGGGGAATGGAAAGGGAAAATGGGAAGAGAAAAGGGGAAGAGAAAAGGGGAAGGGAAAAGGAAAAAGGAAAAAGGAAAAGGGGAAGGGAACGGAAGGGATCATTTTGCACAGGAAGCGCTTCCCAATTTGGCCATCGCATCCAGTCATACTTAGGTGATGATATCGCAATTTCTATACTAACATTCACTGTAATACCCAACAACCTGTTGCATCTAATTAAACAAATATTAAACTGTTCAGTCCAATATCACCCCATCAGCCTTTTCTTTTTCTTCTTCTTTTTTTTTTGTATTTTATCCAGTTCTATTTGTTAATCTAACTTGTTGCAATTATGGCAAAGTGACAAATATACTCGAGTCAATTTGTTCTACAAACGCCCTATTTTGAATATTTACTGATCGCAATTGCAAATGTTTCAAAATAAGTTATTTCAGACACTAACTATGAGAAGAAAAACCGGAGAGCTCTTGTGAATATTAATGTCTCTTCAGATATTCAAACATTATTAGTTTGTTGTTGTTTATGTCCTAGCAACACCTAAGGTCATATCAGGGCGGGTACCGACTTGTGACCGCCATACATGTATGGCCTCTCAACTATATTTAAAGGCAGGCACACTCGCATGAACACTACTTCCATGGCCGGAATATCAAAAAGAGTATCTTGAAATAACAAAGGAAGACACGTTGGTTACACGTTGGTGTAGGAGGCAGCCTACAAGTGGAAAGCAGACGACATTTACAGACCCCGAGCAGAGAGGTAACGGGTACTCACGTCCAGCTGAAGTTAATGGAATAGAGAAAAACAAAACGGTTACACAGGAAAGTCAACAGGGGGTGCCACGCGGCGGCCTATTAATCAATCACCGCAACAAACCAAGTGGTTTCAGCAAATTGGTCACAGTACAGTATTTGATGGAATATTACATAACATCAAAAGGCTAAATGGATACTTAAGGGGCTGTCACACTATGACATATAGCATTAGCGTATGCCCACGTATGCGATTTTCGACCAACACGTCGGCATACGTCGAGCCGCTAAAAATATTTTGTGCATGTTCAAAATGTTCAACGTATGTCGCCGTATGGCTGATACGTTTCTCATACGCTTGGCGTACGCTCAGCATACGCTATGCACACGGTAGCCATACGTTCAGCCCACGTACAGCCAATGGATGCATAACGTACTCCTAACATATGCCTGCCGTATCTCCAGCGTACTTAACGTATATGCCATACTTCTAGCGATGAAGTAACGTATGCAACTTTGGTAAGCGTACCGTGAGCGTATGTGATAGGTCAGAGATACGTTCTTCCTACGTTACATACGTTGTGTGTACGCCAATTTTTATCCCCCGCCCCTGCAAAGTTTAACGAATGCCGACGTACTGGCAAATTGTTGTACGTTGGGCACACGCTAACGCCATACGTCGTAGTGTGACAGGGCATTTACATCAGTAATAATTAAGACAAACTGCTTACATCGATGATGTTACAAGCAAGCTACTTATTAAAATTTTAAATGGTAATTTGTTAGTAAAAACGCGCCGTGTGGGTTTACACGCGGAGGTCTGATAGAATATGACAAATCCACAAGAATTTAAGAGCTGGAGAAAAAGGGTTTGGATAGGAAATTGGGGCGACTGTGCTGAAAAAAGGTGAGGGTTATTTTTTAATCAAATTAAAATAGATAATTCTTATACTAGCAAACAGGTTATTGTGGAGTCTCAAAATAGGACCAAAATAGGTCCCCCAATGAGTGACACCAGTAGAAGCTGCTCTAATTAAATGAGTACCTATTTGTTTTTTGTTGGTTTGTTGAGGCTTTATGTCCTCGCAACATCTAAGGTAATATCAGGGCAGATACTGACTGGTGACACTAACAGTGCGCACTCATGGCAACTTTATAGTACTGCCACACTGGGAGACCAGGCCTTCAACACCATGACCCGATTTCCCACTCACTCACATTATCCTCATACTGAGCTAACCAGTCTCTGTCCTATCCTAGTAATACCGAGAGTCGGGCCAGGAAGGTACAGTTGCAATTTTCTAAGTCATTGGTTTGACTCGAACAGGATTCAAACTCCCGACCGTCCGCATGGGAAACCTGCGATCTACCGATTCGGCCACTGCGTCCAGTAAATGAGTACCAGATCCCAATAAGCAGTACTGGCATAAGTAGTTCTAATTAACTAAGTATCGGTTTACCGCAATGACCCGCTATAGTAATCAATACCAGTTTGAATTCTTATTTGTCTTAGAATGATTAAAAAAAAAAAATTAAAAATTAAAAATCTTTAACAAAAGATTTAATTGCACTGATTTGGTGGATCCTTCATACTCAATAGGCTGGAGCACATAGGGCTTTTTCGCCCCAAATATATTACCCTATTTTGCGATATTACGGTACATGTAAGTAGGGTTGGTTGGATGTTGGAGTTTTACATCCTGGCAACATCTAAAGTCATATCAGGACGGGTATCGACTTATAACAGTGCGCACTTATGACGACTTTATAGTCCTGCCCATTGGGAAATCAGGCCACCAGCACCATTACCCGATATTCCACTCAGTCACATTATCCTGACCATGACCTAACCAGTCCTTGCCCTATCCTATTAATGCAGAGCGCCAGGCTTGGAAGCAACAAGTATCAATTTTATAAGTCATTGGCTTGACTCGACCAGGAAACCAACTCCCGACCTTCCGCAGGCGAGCTCTGCGGTCTACCGATTCGGCCACCGTGGCCGGTCGCGTGTAAGTAGGAACCAGCACCATTTTACAACAGACTTCAAGTGACTTTTTTATTTATTGATTCGGTATTTATTCTGCCCATAGCGATTAAGCTCCTTTGAGGGTGCTTGTTTTGGTTGCTATGAAGCTGGTTTGATATGTATATTCTTTTTTTTTTTATATGTTAATTTCTATGCTAATTCTGCATGTCTCTTATCTTTTGTTCTTTTAGAAATCGTTTGTGTTTATTAAGATTAAGATTAAGATAAACGCCTATAAATTGTCAGTCAACTGCATGTAATCAGAAAACCACCCGCACAGCAGTATTGTCAGGGGCAGACCAAGTACACATTTATGAATCACATTAGAACAGCGGCGGTTATTGGCAGCTTCTAAATGACAATTGGTTCGGTTTATTGGGGTTCTACCTCCTAGCTTTACCTAAGGTCATATCAGAACGGATACCGACTTGAGGGTAGGACAGTAACTTTTTTTTCCCCACTTGCCCAAATGGCAAACAACTTATAAGCCTAAGTTAGTCAATTGAAACTGAAATCTGCTACTGCAGATCAGAAAAACAACGACTTGCCTTTTCGGGAAGGTCGCCGAGAACTTCACCTGCCCGACCGAGTAAACTAGGTGTCCCGGGCAGTCCTTATTGTCCCACCCTGGTACTCTCACTTGTGACAGTGCGCACTCAATACAGATTTACAGTGCTGCCCCGCTTCAGTACCATGCCGCCAACATAATTACCTAATATCCCATTCAGTCACATTATTCTGAGAATAAGCCAACCAGTGTCTATTGACAATCATACACATTAACTCTTTTTTTCGCACTTACCTAGTAGGGTGGTCTTTTTTTGTGTTTATTATTAACTCCCAGTTGATCAATATACGGCACATATACAAAACCGTATTACAAGCAAATAAAGTTTCCCAATGCTTATCAATCCTAGTTCTTTAATATTTCATTCCAGTTGGTTAGAACTCATAGGTTCACCTGCTACTTAGACCCAGTGACTGATAGGTCGGGTCACAAGAGCAAATGTCGCCCTCAGGGTTGGTAAACAGACAAGCGTGGCCATATACAACACGGTGTACCTCGGGAAGAACCCAGTCTAAGATGTGGACACAAGCGAGGGCTATAAGATTAACAGAATAAAACCAAAGGCATCATCATCAAGTCTAAAACTGAACACAAATAACGAGTGTGGGCGGGCCAGTGTATAAATTTACATGGCAATCGGCTAGCTTGTCATGTTGTGCGTTTAGCGCAAACATAGCCGGGTACTGGGTCATTAATTAAGCATTTACTGATGAACTAAGAGTGTGCTCTTCATCAAATGATGTCCTCTCACCACCTCCCAGGTTAGTTCAAGCTCGACCAGGCCGTGGCTGATAGTGTACGGTGCTGAGCTAGGTTCTACCATATTTACTGTGATGGGCTATGTTGTGTTACATTTATTGTGGTGCGCTAAGTTGGATTATATTTACTGCACTATATTTATTGTACTGGGTTGCTTGTGCTTGTGGGGTTGTTTGTAACCATACGACGGTTACTGGTTGCAGAACTGCAACATTATAGAGAGGCTCCGATAAATCGGCCCAATCTTTGGTTGAAAATTAATCTTCAGTAGGGACGGTTGTAGAAGCTGGGGACATCTTTACAACATTGAAACGGCGAAGCATTGGGGCGGCCCCGAATCTCTTCAGTCCGGCAGTAGTAGAGCACTTCTATGCAGTCGATCGCAACGAGGGTTTAGGAGAAAGGGACGGGCAAATGGGGGTTCAGCGGTTCCAGCAACGAGAACAAGAGAGAGAAGATAAGGTACAGAGCCCCACCCAAGCACAAAACTCCCCTTGTCAGGGGGAGAAGTATGCCTGGGAGAAATAGAAAGGGTAGAGTCTCGGAAAGAGAAATGAGGAAAGTTGAGTCAAAGGACCGTGTCTATTTGCTCTATGAGTAAGAGTAGAAAGTGAAATGCTGGCGGGCTCCCCCTCCTGTAACTCTTTTCAGGCATATCAAGGAGGAGCAAGGCCAGCAAAGAGGAGATAGAGAGAGGTGTGGACGAAGTGCAGTCCGGATAGCAAGTCATTGTACTGGGCTATGTTGTGCTATATTTATTTGCTGGGCTGTGTTGTGCTATATTTATTTGCTGGGCTGTGTTGTGCTATATTTATTTGCTCATCTATGCCGTGCTATACTAATTGTACTGTGCTATGTTGTGCTATATTTGCTGGGCTGTGTTGTGCTATATTTATTGTGCTGGTCTATGCCGTGATACGTTTATTTGCTGGGCTATGTTGTGATACATTTATTTGCTGGGCTATGCCGTGATAGATTTATTTGCTGGGCTATGTTGTGCTATCTTTATTTACTGGTCTATACCATGCTGCTATATTAATTGTACTGGGCTATGTTGTGCTATATTTATTTGCTGGGCTATGTTGTGCTATCTTTATTTGCTGGTCTATGCCATGCTATATTAATTGAACTGGGCTATGTTGTGCTATATTTATTGTGCTAGTCTATGCCGTGATATATATATTTGCCGTGCTGATGTGTGGGGCGGGCACAGAGGCCCTATATTTGCAGGCCTTCAGTATGCAGCCCCTGAGTGTGGGCAGGTGCTCCTGCACCATGACTGGTGCCGGCTGGAATATGCAGGCAGGTAGGAGGTACTGGAGGTAGCCAACATCCAATGAACCACCTCCCTCCATCATTGCCGCGCATAAATCATTCAACTTATTCGGAATTTTACATCTTACTAATAGCTGAGATCAAATCAGGGCGAATCCCTGGCAATGAGAGTGCATTCATGGTGCAGCTCTATAGTGCTGCCCCATACCTGGATATTGTGGCACTGTCATCATACTCAATTATATTAGTATCCTGACATTGAACCAACAAACCAACCAATAAATCCTGTCCATGGCCTAGAAATGCAAACCGTCAGGCAAGGAACTGAGAAGGACAAATTTGCTAAGTCTTCTAGATAACACAATAACATGTGCCTGTAATCAGAAATTAAATGAATTAAGCCACAATATTAATGAAGCAACAAATACTAAATCAGCAGCATCAATATATATCACACACTGCCAGGGGCAAACCCCAGAGTTCGTGAGTCGAGCAAGCACTCAGCCACCATTATAGTGGAATGGGTTTTCAGAGAAATTCTTTGGGGCCAAAAATGTAATCCACAAAATGTGATAACATGTTTCAATTTTAGATGACAGGGCAGAAATGATTTATGTGAATATTTCAAGAGGTTGAAAAAGCGAAAGATGGATGGCAGAATGCTGGCGTAACGGTGTATGGATTGACAAGTGGGTGCAGCGATCTGTGGGTGCAGGGGTTGGTAGGTTCTGGGTGGATACCACTACAGCATGTAGAATCCTCACAGGCTGCACCATCCACTTCACACTGCTCCAAATAAGCCACCGCTCCCCAACTACATGGCACTGTGGTACCCGACTGTATCCAGACCCGCTGCAGTGTGCAGCGCACCTACAGCCAAAGTATTGATCCACACGCAGGCTCTCTCCTCACAACACTACCACTCCCACACCCCACCCCACCTCTCCCCAACGCACCCCACCTCTCCCCTCCCCAACGCACCCCACCTCTCCCCTCCCCAACGCACCCCATCTCTCCCCTCCCCAAGGTTGCTAATGTTTAGGCTCCTGTCGCTGAATGGTACATGCCCATGTTAACCCAAACATAACCCCCAGCATAGCGAATAAGGAAACCTGCAACTGCTACTGTTGCTGCTGTTGGCATTGCCAGCACTGGCAGGAGCTTAGCTTAGTGAGTGAGCTGCCCAGAACTGGGTCAATCACTACTTGTTGTCAACAAGCTCGCTGTCAGACAGAGAGAGACAGAAAGCAATCCCTGTCAGTAAAACCAAAGTCAACTTCCTAGCACCAAGCAGTGCATATATATATATGGTAGTCTCAAACTGAACAGGCCCAGAGGTTGGGTCTAGTTATGAGTTATGTATATTTTTAAATAGAAATCGGAGTAATTTAAACCCATTGTTATTTTAACCTGCTTTTAATGATTGACTGAGACCCATTTCCCTCCGATACCATTTTTTTTTTTTTTTTTAAAGAAGAGAAGAAGGAATAATAACGAAAGAAAAAAGGCTCCAGCGGTACAGGACTAGACCTGTGTGAAGTGGCCGACAGCTCACTCCGAAATGGCTCATTACGACATGCAGTCACCTTTAACAACATGCAGGAGCAGTTGGGTCTATTCCTAGCCAAAGCCCAGAGTGAGATCAGCTGTCAATAAAGAGAGATCTCAGAATTTGACACCACCAAACAAAATGAGCATCCAACGGCGATTAGAACATGGGCATGACCGCCTCCAAGGTCAGACAGAATTAATTATAATTAGTAACATGACAAGATTAGAGCTCGTCATTCTTTGCAATGCAGCTGCCCTGGCAAATACATCGCCCCCCCCCCCCGCCCCAAGACCGAGGCTAATATCTTGAGATCCAGTTGGTTGGTTGGTTAAGTTTTACGTCCTGGCAACATCTAAGGTGATATCAGGACAGGTACCAACTTGTGACAATGCACACCCATGACGACTTTATAGTGCGGCCCCCACAGGGCAATCAGGCCGCCGGCCCCATGACCTGGTATCCCACTCTGTCAATATTATCCTGACACTGAGCTCAACCAGTCCTTGCCCTATCCTATTAATGCCAAGCACCAGGCTAGGAACCGACAAGTATCAAAGTCATTGGTTGACTCGACAGGGAATCAAACTCCCGATCTCCCGCACGCGAGGCCCGGGCTTTACCTATTCGGCCACCATGTCCGGTCGAGATTCAGTTCTTGTGGATATTTCCCAATGACAACAGTGTTAACAGTGATCTGAATTATGCAGGAATGAAAGTGGTCTTCAACAAAAAACGCAGTAATCAAGTTGAGAATATTACACCGACGGAAAATTTCCATGAAAACGCTGGTTTCCCCCCATAGGATTAACACTGTCAGGGAATCGCAGAAAAATAATTTATTGTGCCTATGCTATCGCCCATATCTAATTCGTTTTTGTTTGGGTTTATGTTCTAGCAACATCTAAGGGCATATAAGAACAGGATTCGAGCTACCCAAGTGTTGTCATAAAGACCGTATGTGTATAATTGTGTGAAAGAAACCGAGTCTAGATGTATCACTACACTCAAGGTATTTGAAGGACCTGACTAAACAAAATAGTCCTCAGGTACAGCCCTGAGTTCAGGCCAGTAAACCTGACCTGACCACGTGAGTTAGTGTTACCGCTCCCCATCCCATAACCCCTCACATAATGCACACATAGGCTCAGATGCACCACGTGTAAACTACAACGAGGTCAGGCAGACGCAGCTTCATGACTGAGCTCATTTGAAGCTTGAGATGACAAACCGTGTCCAATGTTTGTCGCTGCAAGTGAGAAGCGAAGGGTTGCCCCAGAAAAGCATAGGACTACTTCTGGGGTTTGGTTCAACATCTGAGCAAATCGCTTTTTCTCTGATATTGTCAAGATCAGTGCTGTTGATGAGTAGTTATAGGTTTGTAAGCTTCGGGCAACCCCTGATATGACAGAGAGCAGCCTAACAGGACGAAATAAGTCGCCTAACAGGACAAGACCAGTCACCAAACAGGACAAGACCAGTCACCAGACAGGACAAGACCAGTCACCAGACAGGACAAGACCAGTCACCAGACAGGACAAGACCAGTCACCAGACAAGTCAAGGCCAGTCACCTGACAGGATCAAACAGTTGCCTCACAAATTGCAATGAGTTGCGTGTTAGGATGAAGTGAGTCATGACAGAACGAAGGGAGCTATCGCTGACTAAACAGAGGTCAGCAGCACACACAGGCCCAGCGAACTCCGATTGTACTAGTCATGCAAAAGCTCCATTTTGTTCACCTCACACAGCCATCAGTCCGATCTAAGCTGCATCCCCCCTCTTCCCACTCCATCCCCATCTCATCTATCGTCACTCACTCTAACCACATTACCCATGTTTAACCATCTAACCTGCCTGGCCAACTCCTCATTGTTTATATTGCTTCTCACTTTCCCAAGACAACTGACCCTTTCTTAAATCTAGTATCTACCGATCTATCTATCTATCTATCTATCTATCTATTCAAACTGATATCTATCTATCTATCTATCTATCTATACAAACCTATCTATCTATCTATCTATCTATCTATACAAACCTATCTATCTACCTATCTACCTCTACAAACCTATCTATCTCTCTATCTATCTAAGCCTCATTCAAGCACATATACAAACAGGACCATCCTGTTGCCATATTTACTATATATAACTAGTAGTTGCCTGTGTATATTGGATACACCGAATGTGATGTAAAACAAATGCAGAGATCAATATGGATAGTTACCATGTTATCCTGTTACTTCATTTACTATATAACTACTAATAGTAATGCGGTAGATGGTAGTTGTCAACAGTATATCAGATACATCGAAAGTGACGCAATCATCACTATGGATAGTTACCATGGTACATAGTTACCGCATTCCCTCACTGCTAATAACTACCGCATTCACTCACTGCTAACGACTAGTAGCATTCACAGTCTGATATGAAATTGATATGATATGATGGTGGTGATGGTGGTTGTGGTGGTAACAACAAATTGGTATTATTTGCAAGTGATAGCTTAAAATACCAAACCACAATAATAAAATATACAGCTTTCACCAATAAATACATAAGAGAATCGGAAATTGTCACTCGTGTCTACAACCAAAATATCAATAATGCCCGGCCTACACCAACCCATTGGCATCCTTTTAACCGCCCACGCATGCCTTCAGTGCCGCAGAGCAACCAGGGGCCGTATGCAGGAGTCAGTGTTAGGGAGGCAAAACGGTGTTTGGCGGGAATTCCGGGTTAGCGGCGAAAAAATGGTATGCACGAGTCAGTGTCAGGCCTAACACCAAAGGCTTAACCGGTGTTACCTTACCCCTAAAAAATATTAGGTTTAGCGAGTTTATTAGGCCCAAATCTATTCAATGCTGTCATATTTAACAGAATTAGATACGCAATAAGTGAAATTTATTCAAATTAACCCTAAATTCGAACCCTCCTTAAGGCTACCGCTGCATTGGCGGCGATATTAATAGTTATATTTTCGAATCGACGAACGTAAAGTAAACAAACCGCTGCCGACGCCAGTGTATGGAAAGCGACGTCGATGCAGCGCCGGCGATTTGTTTACATTAGGCTCGTCGATTCGAAAATATAACTATTAATATCGCCGCCAATACGGCGGTAACCTTAATAATGCTTCGGATTTAGGGTTAAATTGATAAAATTTCACTTATTGCATATGTAATTCTGTTAAATATGATCGCATTCAGTAGATTTGAGCCTAATATCTGGCTACAAACGCAGAGGGATTTCCCAAATCTATAAATAACTTCACGTTTAGGTATAATGAAAGTGTTACGTGCTCCTGCATACGACTTGACACAGTTCCCGACTTCGGTGATAGCTAAACGGTAACAGGGTCTAACACCAAACCCCGCTAACACTGACTCCTGCATACGGCCCCAGCACGCTTGTGGTGAATGCTGGGTGTTAACCAACCCGACATGGGGAGGCAACTGCTGGCCTAGGACCTGTGAAATTGGGCTGGTTACTCGTTGACTTGGCTTTTAGTTTTAGTCTAGAATTCAAAAGACTTTTCAGCGACATGACAAACATAGTCGCTATTCAATGACCTGGTTTGCCGACTTCCTTACCTGGGGGGGTGGGGGGGGGGGGAGTGTGGTGGCCTACTTTGATTGAGTCACATGATGCTGCTTTCTGGTATTTATGTTTATAGCCATCCTCAATGTGAAAAACGTAAAAACAAAGACAAAACGAGATTAGAATCTGTCACGCGGTGTAGGCTAATTTGTGGCTATGTAGTGTCAAAACGGTAAAATACTGTTGCTATGGTGACTGATCTAGCAACCACTGTGTATGACAATAGGGTGTTGTCTATTTGAATTGAAGTTAATACAACTAAGAGTTCTACTTCTAAGCATTTGAATGTATATTTTCACCATCCAGTTATTCATATGACCTGATAAGCAGGTGGACCAATATGGAGATGGATAAGGCACATTATTCTAAATCAATTGTGAATATACCCACATGATAATAATGGCACAGACCAGTGGATTTTTAAAGTTCGCAAGCAGTCTAGTCAGATTACCGCTGTCTAGCATTATTATGTGACTTTCATGTGATGCATAAATCAATTATGCGAGTATAAATAACGTATTATACTCGTTCGAGCACTAATGTATCTGGCGCCCCCATATCACGAACCGACCACTGCATGCTATGCCAATAGCCGCAGAAAATACACATCTTGCCCTATCCTAATAATGCCAAGCACCTGGTGAGTGAGTGAGTGAGTGAGTGAGTGAGTGAGTGAGTGAGTGAGTGAGTGAGTGAGTGAGTGAGTGAGTATGAGACACGGCAAGAGAGGGAAGGCGTGGGGTATATATAAACCTATCATAAAACAGAATCATCAGTACAGTTCCCCAACATCAATTGCTCATACTGAATATGCCAAGACCAAAGTCGGGAGACAAGAAGCATGATACACATGCAGACAGCTCCCTAGATAGACGGCTGAAGTACAGCTGTTGATTTCTTAGGATTTTCTTAGGATTTTCTTAACATTTGTTGTTTGTTTTAACAGATGCAGTCTTACCACTTAACAGAAGCCTGATTGATAGGAAGAATAAAAGAATCACCCAGTTTCTGATTTGCTTGTCTCTTCATGGTTTCTTTAATGTTTGTTTGTTTGTGTGTGCACGTACACGCGTGTGTGCGCATGGTCTCCTTGTAACTGCTTATGTGGATGAATATATTGCTGTAACATCGGTCTTCGAAGAGAAATAAACTAAGGATGATACCGCTTAGATAGGTAGATGCGCGTAATGGATTCAGTATAGAACTGAATACGCTACGTATTTGGTATACATTGCGTTGTACCACCTAAATGGTACTGGTTAGACAGACAATTCTGGAGAGCATTTGTCAGAGTACACAACACGCCAGCCCAGTCAATAGCCAACACACATTTCAGTTCCCGATATATATATATAACTGCCATGACACCCCCATCTTATAGAGTCGCCAGTCAGCAAGCCATACTATTGCCTCGCACCAGCACACATACCCAAAGCAAACATTGCCCCGCACCAGCACAAGTACTCCAACCAAACATTGCCCCACACCAGCACAAGTACCCAAACCAAACACTACTCCACACCAGCACAAGTAATCCAACCAAACATTGCCCCACACCAGCACAAGTAACCCAACCAAACACTACTCTACACCAGCACAAGTAATCCAAGCAAACATTGCCCCACACCAGCACAAGTACCCAAACCAAACACTACTCTACACCAGCACAAGTAATCCAAGCAAACATTGCCCCACACCAGCACAAGTACCCAAACCAAACACTACTACACACCAGCACAAGTAATCCAAGAGAACATTGCCCCACACCAGCACAAGTACCCAAACCAAACACTACTCCACACCAGCACAAGTAATCCAAGCAAACATTGCCCCACACCAGCACAAGTAATCCAACCAAACATTGCCCCACACCAGCACAAGTAACCCAACCAAACACTACTCCACACCAGCACAAGTAATTCAAGCAAACATTGGCCCACACCAGCACAAGTAATCCAACCAAACATTGCCCCACACCAGCACAAGTAATCCAACCAAACATTGCCCCACACCAGCACAAGTAACCCAACCAAACACTACTCCACACCAGCACAAGTAATCCAAGCAAACATTGCCCCACACCAGCACAAATACCCAAACCAAACATTGCCCCGCGCCCAATCGATACATTGATTCAAAAATACGGTCACCGACCCAGCGCCGACCAGTCGGCAAGTGCAGTCGCCAAGTCGGTGACCCAGTGCCGACTGGTCGATGCCCGCTTTGGCAGTGTTAAATCTGGGTGTCAGTTTAGTTTTTGCCGTCCGCTCGCGACCTGGTGGGGACCGCCAACTTGCCAACCAAGAGGTTGGCAACATGGCGCCGACCGCATGGCGCCGACAAGGAGGTTGCAAGTGCAACAGCTGCATCCTCCTTGCAACCAAAATTTCCGAAATGGTCACCAGCCGCGGTGCTGACACGTAAGGAGGGCGTAAGGAGGTCACAAATTGATCTTAGCCGAACGCAGGCCTCATGTGACTGGGGTATGAAGAAGACACTGCAAGCTCGGCTAGTAGTAAATAGGAAGTGAATGTCAACAGGACTGCCACCTACCGAACAGGAGCAGTGTGCAGCACACCCACCCACCCACAGCCTCGCACTGGGAGTGCCAGCCGCAGTCTCCCCCTAATGCTATACGGTCATTATCTGATGGAGATGTACGCGTAATGAATTGCATGTAGCCTGTTCACCGCCTCCTCACCAGATGGCACCAGGGGCTATATCATTAGGCCCACCATTAAGGTGCTTCTCCCATTTCATATTATCGCTGAGAAAACCGACCGATATTAAAGCTGCATAGTCCGATGAAATATCAAATTTTCAAAACCAAACCAATTATCTAGATTTGACTTTACATATCTAACTTAGATACTGATGCACCTATTAAGCATTTGTTTCTGCATAGAAGGCAATACTGAGTCAATTTAACAGAACCTGTTACTGCAGAAGTCTATGGTGTCAGAGTTTTGGCAAGCTTGCAAAAACTAATTTTCTATGTTTGCACTCAAAATATCGCAAAAGTTTACCATTTAAAATAAAAGTAACTTTGAACTAATGTAAAGTAGATACTAGTGATCGATCTAATATTTTTATCTCAGAAAAAATACGAAATTCAAAACCATCGGACTATGCAACTTTAAGCTTTCGATGATGTTGGTACTGGTGATGGTGCTCTATACCGAAATGTTAGGCTTTATGCTAGGAGTCACACTAAGAACATTAGAAGATGTATTTCGGGACACATGTAGCGCTGTTGTTATGTGGGGGTCTAAAACTGTAAAAGCCCACATTCGTATACGAACATACATTGTTTGTTTGTTGTTTGTCCGAGCAATATGTAAAGTCATACGTGTGACAGTGCACAGTTATGGTGACTTAATACTGCTGCCCCATTAGGAGACCAGGCTGCTGGCACCATGACTCGATATCCCAGTCATATTATCATGATACTGCACAAATCAGTCCTTGTCCTATCCTATTAATGCCGAGCGCTAGGCTAGGTAGCGACAAGTATCCATTTGATAAGTCATTGGTTTGAGTCGGCTGGGATTCGAACTTCTGACCTACCACACAGGAAGTCTGCGCTCTATCAATTAGGCCACCACGTCCGGTCACAAATATACAATATATACAAAAAGCTTGAAATGGCTGCGGAGGCCACATCCCGCCTAGAGTTGGTCCAAATTTGTACACGATGTACATCAAACCGAATTGGCCCATGTACCGATTGGCATAAAAGATTCTGCTATTAACATGCAGCAGAATAGAGATTATTATGGTAACAAGGGCCACAAGGGGCCAGCGGCTACTAGGTGTCACCTCGGTAGAGCTTTCGTCATTTTTTGGAGTATTTGATCACTGTCATGCAGTTGTTTATTGGGTGGGTTATACATATAACAGGGTGGGCTGCTGGCCCCTCGTGGCCCTTGTTACCATAATAATCTCTATTCTGCTGCATGTAAATAGCAGAATCTTTTATTATTGTGGTAACTGGCCACGAGGGCCAGCCGCTCCTTTGTATTGCTACTGCGTGCCAGTGATCATTTGTTTTGTAAAATAGAAACAAGTCTTAACCAGATGCATTTGGCTTAGAGTTTTTCATTTTACTTGTCTTGCTTATTCACACTCGCAGGTGTGTTCATCTCCATCTGCCCTTTCATGACTACCTTGGTTGCACTATGGGTCCTACCCCAGCATTTTTAGCCTAATGGTAGTTGGTTTCTCAACCTTGCTCCCATATACTTGGGATCAGGTCAGTTATTCTCGTAATGTCTTTTACCAGTAAGTTATAGAACCTTTGGAATGTCCCTTCCCCCGACCATACTTCCAAGTAAAGGTACCACTCCCTTATTGGTGCTTATTGTTTCATTGGGAATTTTTATTTTCACTGTGAATCTCATGTCCTCTATGGTGGCATGTGTGCCACCTGAGTGGTTACTTGACACATGTAACTATATATATCTATTGAGTCTTTTTAGTGTCCCTGCTCCCAGATCGTGTGTATCAGGTTGGTTACTTTGATGGGCATGTTGGTCGGTCTGTTGTGGAACCGTTGGAGTGTTCCCTCACCTGCCCGACCTGTGCCTTCCAGATCGATATATCTCATATGTGACTGTATTGGCATGTGACTGATTTAATTTTCCTTGGTTCAATGATTTTCCATACTTAGGAAAATTTTCCACCCAGACTGTCAGTCTCTATCTACTTTATCTTGCTAGACACCTGTTTGTGACCCCCATTCTGGTCTGTGGGTATTTGTGTATAAGACATTTTTAATGCTGTATGTTGGTTACATTTGATGCCTCAGTCATTGTTGTTTTCCGCTGGCCGATGAGTGATTGCTGTAAGATTTAGCTGTGTGAGCTTCTCATATTTGTAAGTATGACTGATGTTGCCTCCTTCAGGATTATATAGCTTACTTTGTATGTATATGTGTCCATATAAACCTTGCCGATGATCGTCATTGTGAGATTGATTCATTGTTAGCTCTCTGCATTTATCTAAATAAGACATAGGGTTGGCTATCCCGAAAGTTTTAATGTTAGTGGCTTGTTTATGCTGTCTGTTAAGATTCATACACTGCGCTTCTTTCCAACATACAGATTCCTACTGTGGCATTTACTTGTCTGTGTGCTCTCTTAAATGCAATCTCAACTATCCTCAGTTTCCTTTGGTTACTCCTGTTGCATATGTTACACTTACTGTGGGCAGTGGCTATTTTCTAGGTAGAGGGCGCAAAATTTATATTTCTCAATCCGATCACATCCTGAGATGCTATACAAATATCTTCCAATATATTGTTCTTTAAGTAAACTAAGTAGATCTGGAAATTGGCAGCAGATCAATTTGTTGACTGGATATGTCTTGCTATTCTTCTAGTCACATTCCCAGCATAGCTCTTCAATCAATTAGAAAAACGGCAGTTACAGGTTATCTGTGATGGATGCTCCGAAGGGTGTCTCACTATGAGCATAATTATGAGGGTCATTTGGGGTGCACACAGCTATTGCATTGAGCTAACTGTTATCTACTCTGCCAGTGGTATTTCTCAGTGATATTTCACCCCTGATAATGGTGTCACTCAGTTGGGATCATTACTCTACATTCGTGACCCCTCCAGTTGACTTCTTTCATTTTGAAAGTGTGTAAGGCCGATACATACATCTGTCTAGTAGTCTTCATGTAGTTGGATAGCTGGCTTAGTGGGAAGGGTACCCATGAAAATTGTGGCTTTGGATGCTGTTTCAGTCAAGGCAAGGGGATTCCATAGTGATACCGGTTGATAGGGCATCGCTAACTGGCTCAATGTCAGAATGAAGTGACTGTCAAGTATACTGGCATAGCATTGGCAGTATTGTATTTCATTGGGCCAAAGGTATGAGGTCAGCCTAGATGCCCTCTTTGACAAGTTGGCATCCATCTTGATATGGGTTATGATTGATATGGCGTAGTTCCCCCGGGAGTCATGTAAGAATTATAGTATCTCTTCACCTGTATGCCTGATTTTCAAGTTTTGTCAATCATGTTCAGCATCTAACCTACCAGCCCTGCATACTTTTGGGCTAGTTGTATTCCCTGATACAGCAAGAGCTTTTGTATATCCTGCCATCATTAATGTGTGGTAATTATATGGTTAGTAATATTCTATATTCTCTTCTCTCGCTCACACCTGTACTGTTTACAGTTCCAGTTAAATGTGGTTTCCTGGTCTGCCTCCCGTTATTCATTTTTTCCTTATACAAAATTTGTATCATCCTGACTAGACTTTCCTTCTGATTTTCTGGTTAATTCACTGTAAAGTGTATTGTGATGGTGATAGCTTAGCTTCTGTAGCGTAGTCTTTGATCATGTATCTGGTCCAGTAGTTACCTGTCGCATATAGGGTTTGTGACTGGCCTGGTTATGCATTTGGCTTAGATTTAGCATATTTTGCTCTACCGGTTCTAAGTTGTAAGAGTGCATAGGGAAAGTCAGAAGCACCACCTTTATGACTATATCCCAATGAATATGTATATAAGCACTTGGTTGGCATAGGGGTAATCCAGTGTTGATGTGGTATTCAATCTTCCTGTCTGCAACCTCATGAGGCATCCTGTGGCTGGCTAAGCCTATGTATTCTATTTACTGGGTGCATGTTAATATATAGCTGTGCTGACATCCCAGCCATTACTGGGCCTTTCTTCAGGCTAGATATGGGTCGTCATCACTACCCCCTATTACATTTCGGTGGGTGTATGTTAAGCTTAAATTTATGTTTCTCTTGTAGGGGCTGGATGATAGTGCTTGGCACAGTTCGGAATTTGTGTACAGTCTTCAGATTGCATCTCACTGGGCTATGTTTTTTCCCACATGCATAGATCATTATTCATGATCTTAGTATGATAGTAATTAAAATATGGTCATGACTGGACATGAACTGGAATTTGGTGACACTTGTATGGTAACCTGTCAGCAAGGGTTTGCTGCCACCTTACATACTTAAGTTGGAATATAGGTAATTAGTTGAAATGTGTCCACATATAATCATGTGTAGCCATTGTCAGATGCTTGGGAATTAGTTTTCCATTTAACAATTATCTTATTTTAGTATAACAGCTGACTATTTAAAGTTTGTATCACATTGCTATTCATTGTCAACATCATGTGATCTTAGTATAGCAGTTGAACATTAAAAGTTGTGTACACCACCCTACAACTGTGCTAGTAAAATAGGACATAGGCTAAGTGTTAGTACCACTGAGTCTGAAGTGGTGGTGGATGGTGATTAGTTGATAGGTCCCACCTGTTCTATACTGTGGGTGAGTGGGGGTCACCAGAGTGCAGTCTGTCTGGGTCACATCCCCTGACCCCCATTAATTAGTTAGTCCTGCATTCCTGCACTGCTCAGTGTAAAACTGAGCTCTTAAGTTATTTTGGGTCCTGGAAATGTATGGCAATATGAGTATTGAACTCCTTCCTGTGCTTTAGCTGCTCACAATTATCAACTATTTTCTACTCATTAACTGAGCTGCTTCTTCCACTGCAATGCCAACCTGTGCAATGTTTTGAGCTTCTGGGAACACTAAACTTCCTGTGGCATTGAACTGCTCGCTGCTCAAGGTTAAGTGCAACTTACTTTGCTGAGCTGTTCACTGTTCTGAGCTCGCCATTCTCATTGAACTCACTGTTCTGGGCTGTTCATTGGCCTGGGTGGCTCACTGAGCTGTTTGGGGCCCTGAGCTGATCTATGCTGAGCTGCTGACAACTGTCTGCTGCTCGGTGTTATAGGCTGCTCATATGTTGAGCTGCTCATTGCCTGGTGTGCTGCTTGCTGTCATGAGTAATATGAGCTGCATTCTCACTTAGCTGTGCAGTGTGCACTGTGTGCACAGTGTTGAGCTGTGCTGCTGGCTTACACATGGTCCCTGTATTAAGGGAAGGAACTTCTTCTCCCAGCTAATTACCTACTTTCCTAATTACTTGACTGAACATCAGAATCTAGGGATTTAAGTGAGGCTGGTTAGATCTTCTGTATCCTGGTTGAGACCATACACATAGCCTGCATGACCCCCCCCCCCCCCCTCTTAACGCCACAGGTTCCAGGGGGTATATAATTCTGCTATTATTGTGCAGGTGGAGTTACATACTGTGTCACTCAGTAGCCATCAAGGCCTCACCCATGGGTGGAGGGGTTACTCACAGTAACTATTAGAGTGCTAAGTTATCAAGGCCTCACCCGTGGGTGGAGTTACTCACAGTAACTATTAGAGTGCTCAGCCATTAGGCCTCACCCGTGGGTGGAGTTACTCACAGTAACTATTAGAGCGCTCAGCCATCAAGGCCTCACCCATGGGTGGAGTTACTCACAATAACTATTAGAGTGCTCAGCCATCAGGCCTCACCCGTGGGTGGAGTTACTCACAGTAACTATTAGAGTGCTCAGCCATCAGGCCTCACTCGTGGGTGTGTGTTTGGTTGGGCGGGTTAGCCATGGCAACTCGGGAATATCAGTAAAATTAAATTAAAAAAGAGGTAGACAAGTCTCCTCCTCCCACCACGTGGGGAGATCCAATGGATCCTCCGGCTCTGCAGCCAGGGTAGTTAACGGGCAAGCCCGTCTCGGTCAAGTTTGACCGGAGCCCTCAGGCCTCGCCTCAGCGGGACACCCTCTCAGGTGTTTTCTTACTGGTTGTGCGCCCGCTGCCGCCCGATGGAGGTCCGGGGGGTCCCGGCCGCGCCGTCTCTAGGCAGGCCGTAACCCTCCCCCGGCTCACTTCCCGCCAGGTGGCGGGAGCTCCTCCCTAAGCCCATGGGTGGGGTTACTCACAGTAACTTATTAGAGCACTCAACCATCAGACCTCACCCATGGGTGGAGTGCATGGGTGAGTTACTCACAGTAACTATTAGAGTGCTCCATAGACAGCAAGCCTCACCTGTGGGTGGCTGTATCCATGGTTCCTATGTTATATCCTGTGATCCTCCTATCCATGGTTCCTAAGTGTGAGTATATATGCATGAGCATATACCTAAGTGCACCCTCCTCCCCTCTATGTGTGCTATGTAACTTTAATAACAGTGTTATCAAAGCTACATAGCACACACAGTGGTGAGTCAGGCTCAGCACTCCCCTGTAGTATAGAGCCCAGGCCTGCACCCTCCCCCTCTGTGGGGGGTTTGGTGCAGGGCCCTGGAGCTCCCAGGGAGACTTCTGCTCTCTCCGATAACGAATCCAAGAATGACGAAAGCTCTACCGAGGCGATACCTAGTAGCGGCTGGCCCTCGTGGCCAGTTACCACAATAATACTGAGTGGACATGAGATCGTGTACTGTTTGTGTCTTTAACATCTAAGTTTTAAAGCAAGATCACAGCTAAGAGCGACTAAAACTCACTCTGCCAATGCGGGTACTCCTAGTTCCGCAGGTTCCTCAGTAAGGACTGATGCTGTGACCCACACAGCGAGTCGCAGCTACAGCGTATATGGTGAGCGATGTGTGATGTGGGGTGTGTACACCTACATCATAATACAGGAAGTGGTATTCTGCTGGTATTGTGGTATGCAGGTATTGCAATACCTCAGGGAGTTTGACGCCCCTGCCCTGCAGAGTTGTAAACCACTGCCTTGTGGTACAGGTTCTTGACAGAACCGAAGGCTAAGGGAGCAAACCCTGAACAGAAAACCATGTCACTGTGGCAGCATCAAGGGCGGTTGATGTATGGAACTCCCAACATCTCCCGACCAGCCACTGCAGGGACAAATAGTTTTGCGCCTGTCTGGACATGTTCTTGCCGGTGTGAAACCTCTATTTGCTCCCCGAGAGAGTGCCGCTGGTAACTTGCAAAGCCAGCAGCACTTTTGGAGGCAGTTTTCGTGAAATGTATACCATCAAGAGAAACCTGAAGCTGAGAGACATTAAGACCAACTCATGGACATCACTCTCACAGCAGAGAGCTAAGTGGAGAGCGGCAGTCAAGTAATGAAAGCAGTCTTTGTCGCATCACGACTGACAGCATCATGATGATGATGATGGTATTCTCTCTTGTAAATTTTTTCCAGGACAATTTCTCTTAAACCTAGATTAGAAATAAATGTATTGCAAAAACCTAGCACATTTGGTCATCAGGAGGCATGTGGATATAGGTGCAAAGTGAGTTTAAAGTATAGTCAACAGTAAAGGATAGAGCTAGGAGGGGCACTGACACCAACTTCCGCCTATAACTTATAAGTTAAAGCTATGACCCGTTGTGCTGGGTCGCAGCTTCAGTCCTTACTGACGGACCAACGAAACTAGGGATATCCATATTCAGCACCCCACCCTAGATTCCCTAATGCACAGCCATCATCAAACCGCGATAAATGTTTAAATAGTGCATCAATCTCTAAGTTGTAGGATCAAGTCATGGCGAGTGTCTTAGCTTAGAAAATGTTATCCTTTCAGACTAGAAAGCTTTAAATGAATAGACCTATTTCAATGTTTACAAACATCGTGTATGCGTGTGGAGCGTGGCTGCAGAATGCAGGCACACTGCCACTGAGTTTGCTGGTATGCGCAGTGCAAAATGTCAGTCTTAGTCAAAAATTAATAGAAATCCAGAACCATAACCTTATAAATTTAATATAATCTTTTTGTTAAGCATGTTTTCTATATATGTTCCAAGCGGTTTGTGTCTAGGTCGTATGGTTTTAGAGCTATTAAATCTTTTCTGTAAGAAGATTGCTCACGGCCATTGACAATCATTGAGTTTGCCGGTACGCGAGGTGCAAAACATCAGTTTTAGTCAAAATTAATAGAAATCCAGAACCCTAACCGTATAAATTTAATATAATCTTTTTGTTAAACATGTTTTCTATATGGGTTCCAAGCAGTTTGTGTCTAGGTCGTGTGGTTTTAGAGATATTAAATTCTTTCTGTAAGAAGATTGCTCACGGCCATTGACAATGCATTGAGTTTGCCTGTACGCGCAGTGCAATACGTCAGTTTTAGTCAAAAATAATAGAAATCCAGAACCCTAACCGTATAAATTTAATATAATCTTTTGGTAAACATGTTTTCTATATGGGTCTAAGCGGGTTGTGTCTAGGTCGTGTGGTTTTAGAGATATTAAATTCTTTCTGTAAGAAGATTACTCACGGCCATTGACAATGCATTGAGTTTGCCGGTACGCGCAGTGCAATACGTCAGTTTTAGTCAAAATTAATAGAAATCCAGAACCCTAACCTTATAAATTTAATATAATCTTGTTGTTAAACATGTTTTCTATGTGTATTCCAATCAGTTTGTTTCTTGGTGGTGTGGTTTTAGAGACATTTAACTTTTACTGTATGAAGATTGCTCACAGCCATTGACAATGCATTGAGTTTGATACGTGCGGTGCAACACGTCGATTTTATACAAAATTAATAGAAATGCAGAACCCTAACCGTATAAATTTAATATAATCTCTTTTTTTAATGTGTTTTCTATATGTAATCCAATCGGTCTGTGGCTAGGTGATGTGGTTTTAGAGATATTTCACCTTTTCTCTATGAACATTGCTCATAACCATTGAGTTTGCAGTGTGACCGGATGTTGTCCTGCAGCCAAGCAGCGTGCGCACTGACCTAAATACATGTGCTGACGTCATATGAAATTGGTCAATTCAGTTAGGAATGCACCTAACAAATACATACACAAGGGTTCATTGGCTGTTGGAGCTTTATGTCCTGGCAACATCAAAGGTCATATCAGGACATGTACCAACTTGTGACAGTACGCACTTATGGTGACTTTATAGTTCTGCCCCACTGGGAAATCAGGCCACCAGCACCATGACCCGATATCCCACTCAGTCACATTATCCTAATACTGAGCAAACCAGCCCTTGCCCTATCTTATTAACACCGAGCGCCAGGCTAGAAGCGACAAGCATCAAAGTCATTGGTTTGACTCGACCGGGAACTGAACTCCCGATCTCCCATGCGCGAGGTCTGCATTCTACCGATTCGGCCACCGTGCCCGGTCATACACAAGGGAGGTGTCAAATCCTTGGTTTGTAATCCAATCATACCTACACATAATTACTCCCAGAGCCTTGTTCTTGAGACTGGACTGCTGAACCCATTAGAAAAAGTGTCAGAAGGCTGGGTAAAGGAAATCACGACATAAATCCTTAATCTAAGAAGCAAAATATTTGTCACGTACCCCTTTATAATAGACTACATCTTGGTTCCAGCGGAGCGGTGCATTGTGGGATGTGTCAGAGCAAAACATACCCACAAGAAGCACATGGCTAATGCTAATACACTGGGTGCAGCTATGAAATGTGCTAGTTTCAGCTCATCTCAGCTCTTGTTTGAAACATAGAATACCAACTAAAAAATTATATATAATAAATTAAGATATTAATCTTTTATCCAGCATTGCATCTACATCAATATAACCAGCACATCTTATGCCATGTGCATTTAGATTTAGACCAATCTAGGCACTCAGACTAGTGTTAGAGCCATAGCTAGAGTCAGTTTTATTTATATCCTATGGTTAATGACATATGTAGAAATAGAAAATGAGTAGGGTTAATCAGATATTGGTTATATATTTCTTGGAAACAAGTTTTTGTTGACACATTTGACATTTTAATATTTAGAACAAGAATTACTTGTGGCTAATCAATGGTGATGTAAACATCAGCCTGTAAAGAGACTGAAATTGCATGTTTCTTAGCTCCAAATGCTTAATTATGGAGAGTTGTGTCTTAAACATATTCATTATATTATTATATTGCATCCTTCCATCCATGTTTGTGCCAAATTGTTATGTATTTCTATTTATTTTGAATAAAATGCCAATTTTGTCCTACGCGTATCGGCAAACTCAATGGATGTACGCCTTTGCTTTGCTCCCGGCGCCATTTTCAGCGCAGGCACAGTCGGAACCGTGATGTAGTCTATTTACCCGCTACTTTTGAATTGTATAATAGATTAAACCATGGAGATTAATACACTTTAAAAGTCAAATTAAAAGCTTGCTGTAGTCACCATCTTGTCATTTTGCATTCTCTCCCATTTCACCAACTCTGCCAATTTAAGCAAGATTGCCATTCACTCTGGATAGAGGTGAATCTTATTTACCCGACTCCCACCCCAACAAAGGAAGTGGACACTGTAGCATTAGCACATCTCATTTCTACGGAGATACCCCCATTATACTGCATGACTACAAATTTGTGCGAATATCAACCCATGTCCATAGGGGTAGCTCCAACTCTACTAAGTACTATACAGTCACTTGTCAGTCACTGAACAGAAAAGAAACAGCATACGCCATCCCACACTGACTGACTGACATTAATACATTGATACCAAAACAAACATTTGTAAACTACCCTGCAGTAAATTGTGAACGTTTTCAAATTAAAATCGGACTTGAAGCCAGGCACGGCTGGGTGTCCCAGATGGCATTGGTGCGTGGATGGCTTTTGTTGCCTGACGTCCTAGGAACATATAAGGTCATACCAAGACTGGTACCGACTTGTGACAGCGAACACTCATGGCGACTTTGGTCGTAATGCGTAGCGCCTCACACCGCTGCTCGCCACCTTTCGCCCTCCCCCTTTTCACCGGCTTCCTCTCAGGGCCCCTCTCTACCAGGTCAGAGGGGAAGAGGTAATCGGCCGGGATGCCTTGCCGCCTCACCGAGCGCCGCGCCTGGGTGGAGGCAAGAATTTCCCGGACGGCGTCGGCCGCGGAAGCCGGGCTGTGGTGCGTCGGTTCCTGGTGGTAGGCCCGCGACAGGGCAGGTGCTTGGGCCGCATTACGACCACACCCGGATCGACGCCCTGGAGGCCATTTATTGCTTTTTTACTTACACTGTTGCTCCATATGAGCTTATCCCCTGTATACTCTGTATGTTTGAGGCGTCAATAAACGCCTTTCTTCCACACTCGCCTTCCTTTCTTCCTTTTCGCGCATCATAGTGCTGGCCCACTGGGAGACCAGGACACCAGCCCCACAACCTGATATCTCAGTCACATTATCCTGATACTCTGCTAACCAGTCCTTGTCCAATCCTATTAATGCCGAGCACCAGGCTAGGTGGAGACAAGTATCAACTTTGTACGTCGTTGGTTTGACTCGGCTGGGATTCGAACCCCCGACCTTCCGCATTCAAAGCCTGCGCTCTACCGATTCGGCCACCGTGTCCGGTGCGTTGCGGATTGGGGTAAGAGGAGCGGGTGACCCGCAGTCTCTTACACGGCGCGCACGCAGCCACTCGACCCCATCGTCCCCCGCGTCCCGGTTACGGGGAACGCCCCCTAAAAGATCACGTGACCCGCAGAGCATTCCCCGCGTCACACCGGGCGATCACCGCTCCAAGCACAGCGTCGGAGTGAGGCTGCACTGGACACGTGCTGGGAGAAGGTGGCGAGTGGCCCGCGGCTTACACGTGAGCATGGTCGGCGCACACTAGGCAACATTTTGGTGGCGAGTGGCCCGCGGCTTACACATGAGCACGGTCGGCGCACACTAGGCAACATTTAGGTGGTGAGTGGCCCGCGGCTTACACATGAGCATGGTCGGCGCACACTAGGCAACATTTAGGTTGCGAGTGGCCCGAGGCTTACACGTGAGCATGGTCGGCACACACTAGGCAACATTCTCCCAAATCAGACTTGAGTTAAGTTATTCACATGCGGTCTCCCATCCAAATATTGATGACGCTCAACTTTAACCATAGGACGAGAACTGGTGTTCTCAACGTGGTATTGACACGACTAGCTTTGGTGGGGGTTTACACCCTAGCAACATCTGAGGTATATCAGGATGGCAACCGACATATATAATAGATAGTGCTGCCCAACTGGGAGATCAGGATGCCGTCACCATGACCCGATATCCTACTGTGATAGTGGTATTAGTCAGATTCTGAGCAAACAAGTCCTTGTCCTATCCTATTAATGCCGAGCACCTGGGCCCGTATGCATGGAGCAGTGTTATCTGCGTGTGGTGTTATCCCTCTAACTCCGGGTAGTTATCTCCGGTTATCTGCGGCGTCGAGAACTATGTCAAGCCGTATGCATGGGGGCATAAACGGTGAGTGTTAGCTAAACGTGAATGTATTTATAGATTTGGGAAATCCTTCGATTTGACAATATGAATAACGCTGCCAATGCTGCAGCTACATTAATATCGGTTCGAATTTAGGGTTAAATTGATAAGATTTCACTTATTGCGTATGTAATTCTGTCAAATATGATCGCATTGAATAGATTTGGGTATAATATATTGCCACCGATTCGGCGGCGGCGGCGGCGATGGCCATGTTTATTTGACGTTGGACAGTATGGATATCGATGTCGCTGCGGCGGCGGCGATTTGTTTACTTTACATCCGTCGATTCGAAAATATTAATATCGCCGCTGCTACGGCAGCAGCGTTAATATCGCTTCGCATTTAGCGTTAAACTGACAAGATTTCACTTATTGCGTATTTAATTCTGTTAAATATGATAGCATTGAGTAGATTTGGGTTCCATTCTGACACTAACCTAACACTAACACCGCTGTAAACCTGCTATGAGCAGAGTTAGAATTTCCGAGTTTAAACGCTCGGTGTTAGGCCTAACACTGCTCCATGCATACCAACTTTTCTGCGCTAAACCAGAAATCCCGCCCTATACGCGTTTTGGCTCGCTAACACCGCTCCATGCATACGGCCCCAGGTTAGGTAGTGATGTACTTCATCGGTTTCGCTCAATCATGGATGTAAGTGGGTGCGTAGTGTGCGCTTTGCTTTATGTCAGGCTTGCATGTTGGTGACCGGGCACTCGCAAAGCCACTTGCCCGGGGCAACACCATTTCACGTCGGGCAACACTTCCATGGCTACTGCCTGGGGCAATGCCCAGCACCATCAGCCAGGCCAGAGTGCCACCACAACAATAATGGTGAGTTTGGAATTTGCTGGTTACTGGTCGGTGACTGTTACACACCATTACACCAAGAAGGGTCATATGTCTGCCTCAATCTCAACTGAATTCAGGCTTTTGTTGTTTATATCCTAGCAATACCTCAGGTTACATCAGGTACCGGCTTGTGACAGTGTACACTCATGGCAACTTTTATAGTTTTGCCTCACTGGAATACCTTGTTCCTGACACCATGACACTCGTGGGTGGGCGTATATATTTTCAAGTAAGTCTCAACCTTCGGAGTTGACCCACTACGGGCATTGCTGTAAAATCGTGTCTTTCCATCAAAACACACTTAATCACTTATAGTGGTTCAATTTTCAATCTGTCCAATTCTCATTCCAATGCACATTACAGCGCAGAAAGCATATAACTTATTACGATTGGTTGGAGTTTTACATCCTGGCAATATCTAAGGTCATACCAGGACGGGTACCGACTTGTGACAGTGCACTCGTGGCGACTTTATAGTGGTGTCCCACTGGGAGACCAGGCTGCCAGCACCATGACCTGATATCCCATCCCACTCAGTCACATTATCCAGATACTCAGTCAACCAATCCTTGCCCTATCCTAATAATGCCGAGCACCTGACCAGGAAACAAGTATTAATTTGATATATCATTGGTTTGACTCACCCGGGAGGCAAACTCCCTATCTCCTGCACAAGAACCCTGCGCTCTACCAATTCGGCCACTGCGTCTGGTGAAACTAATTTTGTATGGTTGGAAGATCAGTCGGTGCCTTGGTGTTCACACATTTAGAAGAAATAGTTCCAACAAAACATGGCTCCATAGCAAATAATTGTTGTTATATGTTAGGTTGAAAAATATTGCAGTTGTCTGCACTGACCGCTCCAGCAAAGAGCCACATGGTGGGGATGGATAGGGTGATGACATCAGGGAGCCTAGGTGGTGTAATGGTTCGCAAACTAGCCCGGAATGCAATCGGTGTGGGTTCCAATTCTGCTCTAGGCGCAATATTGCCTGTTTGCATCACCCCGACAACAATATTATAAGAAAATGGATTGCTTAGCTCAAAACCAAGAGTTGGTGATAAATGCCCGGGGTGTAGGGCGTTATTAAACAGGGCAGACGTGGTTAGTGGCACCACTACGGTTTGTCCAGTTTGACAGACAGCTCCACCGCACACGAGACGAGGCATTATTCATATCGCATATTGGTTATCACATATTGATTATCGTATATCAATTGATGCGTATACCTGCTTGGAATTTATCAACAGGACACATAGTTGGTCTTTTACTTCAAGATTGAGTTATCTCTAATCCACCACCAAGCCACACACGCCCCCACATCTCACAGTGGGTGATACAAAGTGAGGGCTCATTCAGTATGAATACAGCCTCGATCTGAATTCGCCGTCAGCAATAATAACCAACTCATCATTCACAAATTAGAATACTTTAAACAAATTAGATTTTTTTTTTTTTTTTTTTTTTTGGTCCATTAGTTGTTTAAGCAGGGGAAATTTCAGTCATAGACGACTGGTCTTCCTCATTCCACTGCTGGTCGATAGAAAGCCCGAGCCTACACTTTTACCGACCCAAGGGATTTTTAACCTCCCACACCACATAGACATGGTATGAGAGCAACCGGCCTTTGATGACGCTGTAAGTTATACACAGTGGTGGAAATCCAAATTGGCAGAGCTGGGGGCACGGGGAATCGAACCGCCGACCCTCAGATTAGGAGTCTGACCTAGAAAAAAGTCAGACACTCTAACCACTCCGCAACAGAGAACGCCACTACTTTAATGGTCACAAAATAAAAATATGACAATTAATCTGACCAAAGAGTGCGTGATTAGGATTTTACACCCTAGCAACATCCAGGGGTTCCAGTGACTACAATATAACATCCCTGAAAAACTAGGGGGCCGGGGGCATGCCCCCCCCCCCCAACCCCCCAAGAAATTGTTTGAAACCTCTGATAGTGCATATTCATAGATGACTTTATAAGACAAGGGAGCAAGGGCACCTTGACCTAATACCCGTCTCACTCTTATATCTTGAGACCGAGCCAATTAATCCCATGCCCATCCCCGTAATGCCCAGCGCCAGAAAAGTTCGTAACAAGCCAATTCTCTTAGCTCATTGTCTTAAAGTTGCATATAAAGTTGCAGTCTGATGGTTTTGAGTTTCAGCCATTTTTCTGAAATAAATATAAATTGATTGTTATAATCTATGGTAGATTACCTACCTTACTTTATTTTGAAGTAACTTATATTTTAAATGGCTAACCTTTGAGATATTTGAAGTGCATCATACTAAATTAATTTTGGCAAGCACGCCAAAACTCTGCCACCATAGGCTTATGCAGTACCACTAACAGGTTCTGTTAAATTGACTCAGCATACCCTTCTATGTGGCAAATTTTTTTTAATAGGTGCACCTGTATACTAAATTAGGTATATAGAATCAAATCTAAGTGAGTGTTTTTGTTTTGAAAACTTGATGCTTCATCTTAAAAATCTGGTCAACGATACAGTGTTGGGTCTCACGGAGTATAACAATTTAATAATAATTCTCTTCCGTATCTTTATACTTGCATAATGCACTGTACATCACATATATAGTCTACCAATAATCCATCGCCCGGTGTCCAGACGGGATGGCCAAATGAATTGAGCATCTATCTCCCGTTTTGGTAGATCGCGGGGTTCGAACCATGGTCGAGTGAAACCAATGACTTTAAAATGGATACTTGTCGCTTCCTAGCCTGGTGCTCAGCATTATTAGGATACGGCAAGGACTGGTTGGCTCAGTGTCAGGATAATATGATTGAGTGGGATATCAGGGCATGGTGCCGGTGGCCAGGTCTCCCAGTATGACAGCATTATAAAGTCACCATCAGTGTGCACTGCCACAAGTCAGTACCGGTCCTGATATAACCTCAGATGTTGCTAGTACGTAAAACTCCAACAACCAACCAACCAATCCATCGCGCGGCTGGTAGTGGCGGAGATACACACCGACTTAGCTGCGTGTACATGACTGACCTATTAGTTGAATCATGAATGAGTCAATCCTGCCAGCTGTGTGTATGCACTGTCAAATGACGAATTCAAACAGTCCCAACGCCCTAGGACTCGTCTCTCGTCGGCTCGTCAGGCAGGGTGGCTCACGCGGTAACAGTAACTCTAAGGTGCAACTGAAAGCTGCATAGTCCGATGAAAACATCAATTTTTCAAAACCAAAGGAATTATCGAGATTTGATTTACATATCTAACTTAAATACTGGTGCACTTAGTAAACATTATTCGCCAAATATAATATGCGAATAATGAGTCAATTTAAACAAATCTGTTACTGCAGAAGCCTATGGAACCAGAGTTTTGGTATGTTTTCCAAACTTAATTTGTCATGGTTGCACTTCAAATAAGTTGACCATTTCAAATAAAAGTTACTTCTAGCTATACTAAAGGTAGATTATAATGATCAACCTAATATATTTATCTTGGAAAATGTCAAAAACTCAAAACCACGGGACTATGCAACTTTAACAAATCACCCACAGCCAACAGTCCGACCCAGACAAGCTAAATAAAAGCGCAGCGCCTCAAAACGTGGGTTTGTTACCACAACGACCCCCTTTTCTGGGATTCACACAAAGTTGCACAGTCCGATAAAAGTATCCAATTTTCGAAAGCAAAATTTTTACTTGGTGGCATCTAGCGGGTTCCAGCAGAACTAAGCCATGCTTATTACATCAACAGCAAATTTCCACGAAAACGTGGATCCCCCCCCCCCCCATATACCTTCATAGAATTAGCACTGTCAGGGAATCGTGGGGGGTGAGGGGGTAAAGGACAAAAGTCAGATTTCAACTACCCTTATTGTGACTATTATCACCCATGCCAAACTCTTGTTGGGGTTTATGTTCTAGCAATGTCTAAGATCTAAGAACCGGATTCAAACTAACGAATTGCTGTCATATATATTAGCATTTTGTGAACGTTAATCCATGAATATAAAAAATCGTGGAAATTCACGAAATCGCGGAGATCTGTCAGTCCTGATTTGATAAGTTGAGGTGAAGGGTGTGGGGGATAAGTTTGGATTAACCGATCGTTTAACAGGGATATACTGTATATAGATAAAAAAAACAATAATCAAAGTGTCCACATACACTGTATTTACATTCATAATGCACCCGTGTTTTTGCCAAAGCCAAGACAAAGTTGAAGCCAAAGCTTGGTTAAACCAATGATCGGTTAATCCAAACAAATTTCTAGGGTCCCTTCAACTTTGGTTTAACGGGGTTATACTGTACTAGTAAGTAACGTGTAGGAGGACAATGTAGGTGCCTCCCCCACCATCCCCACCACCCACTGCGGCAGCTACCAATCAGATTCTGGTAACAGCACCAACGTCGCATGGTCCTTGCACCATCACCACAACAGATGCCTCATTGAGGGAAGCCAAACATATTCAATGGTATTGGCCATGGGGGCGTCGTAAACAAATCGAATATTCTTCCCACTGATGCAATCACCCTAACCACATTAATATGTATGGCATCTCACCTGGGTAGGTGAGTGAAAATCACTACAGTAGTGACACCACATGCGCTATGGTAACATCCATTGCAAAGCACGGTGACATCACAACTCCAATGACTTTATAAGCTTGTTTTATTTAACGACGCCTCTAGAGCGCATTGATTTTCGTATCATTGGCCATTGGAAGTCAAACATATGGTCATTAGGACACATTTCTTTGGAGGAAACCCGCTGCCACCACATAGGCTATTCTTTCCGATACGTGATATGCACTTTCCCAGACAGGACAGCACATAACACAGCTTTTGATGAACCAGTTGTGTACCACTGGTTTGACTTTATAAGAATAAGTCACTTAATTCTTAATAAAATAAAAATAGAATAAAAAAGGATAGATCACCTTAATGTCCATGTGGCCTATCTGAGAATTTCAGACTAATCGTTTATTTTGTTAATTAAAAATTGTTTACCACTCGCCAATAAACAAGTTCCATTTCTGTCCAAACCCTCATCAACCTGTTCAGATGCTGAAATACAAATATGAAACAATGCAATACGATACAATCGTAGCCAAGTAGGTGAGTAATAGCAGCAGCGTACCTTTAAATTTGGACCTAATGTTGGCTAACTCCTTGTTTATCCGCTTCACTTCTGCTTCTCGACTCTTGCCTGCAACACAAACACACCACAGCTTTAGACAGTGCACTCACCGCTTTCAACTCAACTATAATGGGGAAACGAGAACAATAAGAAACAACAGAGCAAGTCATGTATGAAGTAGCTAGTTCAAGTTTACCTGCATACAGTATGTGCTTAAAACCAATTTTATTGGGCAAATGCAATATTGAGCTATTTGTTTGGGTTTTACATCCTAGCAACATGCAAGGTCACATCAGGAGGGTACCAATTTGTGAGCACTACAGTCTACTCAGCATGTAATACAAGTAAGTACCTATACCCATGTACTCGGGTCTATTCCGCATGCGCTACAATTACTAATTAGTAAATCCACCTCAGAGGATGTGAGAACGGGTTAGGGCGGGAGACGAGGGATAAAAAGAACAACATAATTCCACGCCCACAAAACCGAAGGTAGTGAGATACTCCCCCCTCACACCCACCCATCCACTCACACACCCACACATCCTAGAGTGGTCAGATCAGGTCGAACACCGTAAAGCCTTAAAGACTTTACTCCCACCCACCTACACTCACTCATTCACCACACTTACCTACCCACCCATACATACATATCACCAATCCATCCACCCACCCACCTACCGGCAGTACCCCACTCATCCACCACGTTAGACTTATGGCTATTGTTTTCAACCTGACTTCAACTTTTCATTCCCACAACCCACTCCTAAACTTAAGATATCAAATAACTTAAATCTGATATATAATATAATGTAATACAAAAAGTAACTAAAGTGGAGTTATATAATGATATCCTAGCAACATCTGATGTCTACCGGACGCGGTGGTCTAATCGGTAGAGCACAGGGTTCCCGTGTGGAAGGTCGGGGATTCGATTCCCAGTCGAGTCAAATCAATTACTTACAAAATTGATACTTCTCTAGCCTGGAATTCAATATTAGTAGATTAGAGCAAGGACCCCATAGCTCAATGACAATATGACTGAGTGGGATATAAGGTCATGGTGCCGGTGACCTGGTATCCCAATTGGGAGCATTATAAAGTTGCCATGAGTGCACTGTCAGAAGTCGGTACCCGTCCTGATAGGTTCCCAGTCGAGTCAAACCAATGACTTTAAAATTGGTATTTGTCGCTTCCTAGCCTGGCGCTCGGCATTAATAGGATAGGGCAAGGACTGGTTATCCCAGTGTCAGGATAATCTGACTGAGTGGGACATCAGGTCATGGTGCCGGCGGCCTGATTTCCTAGTGGGGCAACACTATAAAGTCGCCATGATTGCGCACTGTCACAAGTCAGTACCAGTCCTGATATGACCTTAGATGTTGCTAGGATGTAAAACAACAACAAACAAACAAACAGCAAGATGAGACTACGCTTTGAAGGTGCCAGCGATACTTTCGAATGAATACAAGTCTAAAATCCATACCCCTTGTCAAATAGCCCTTGTTTGTTTGGGATTGATTGATTGATTGATTGATTAATTGGTTGGTGGTTGCTTTACGCGGTGTCGGCAGCATAAGCCATATTCACGGCGAGAAATGGTTGGGTTTTGCGTCTTAGTAACATATTTATAGGCCTAACAAAATAAGCATGCCGGTAAATTGTGAGGTATTTCGGCAATCTGTACTTGCAGTGTCAGCCGATAAAGCGACCTAGAATCGAACCGTTCTGGTGCAGAGGGCTGTCAACACGGACCAATCAATAACAGTCGACTGTCTACACATCAATACTTGTCTTATAAGACATGCATTTTAAAGAGCCAGTTACATGAACAGTACAACTTTAAATATTCACAAGTATGACCGAACATTATTTGTCATAGTTTGTGTATTTTGAAAGTACCCAGCCTTTAGACTTTATTTACAGCCCAATCAAGGCTGAGGGCCTCTGGTCATGCTGAAAGGTAGTGGTGCATTTTAAAACCTTTGTAATTCCCCCTACAGGCTACACCTTCCCAGCCTGACGTGCCAGGATACCATGTTAGGATTGACTATTAGTATAACACGGACGCAATAGACTATGTATTCCTCGGATATTCCAAGCACAATATAGTTAATATTCCTAAAGCATCAATATTTCGTTATGGTATTAATGCAAGGGATTCATGATAAAATCAACTGACCATAGTGTTTAATCTAAATTTTGATCTATGACTGTGTAAACTGAAGTAGATTACACAACGCTCAGGGAATATATTCACTCTCAACCATGCTTGTCATCTTTTTCACTCCCACAAAGTAGTGATAACCCAATTTGGCTACATACACTGACATTGGACATTAAGCGTCTGACCTCGGCATTATGACCCCCAGCAGTTAAATAG
Organism: Branchipolynoe longqiensis; assembly: GCA_030323885.1. Taxonomy (NCBI): domain Eukaryota; kingdom Metazoa; phylum Annelida; class Polychaeta; order Phyllodocida; family Polynoidae; genus Branchipolynoe; species Branchipolynoe longqiensis. The sequence continues at coordinate 48,458,019 of CM059193.1, read as the reverse complement.
TGGGAGGGACTACCAGGTCGTGACCGAGAGCAGGCCTACTCTAGTCTAGTCTAGACAAATGTCATCTAAAGTCATAAGAACTGGATTCGAACTAACCAACAGCTGTCATATATATTGGCAATTTGTGAACGTTAATAGGTGAATACCAAAAATCACGGGAACTCCGCGAAATCGCAGAGATCTTTCATCCCTGCTCACCAGAGTAAACAACTTTTGTTGTTGCTATTCTGGGGCGAGCGTCCTAGAAGGGACCGTCCAGACCCCTGATACAACCAAGCCACCCACACCTACCTGTGGATCCCTCATGCAACCAAGCCACCCACACCTACCTGTGGATCCCTCATGCAACCAAGCCACCCACACCTACCTGTGGGTCCCTCATGCAACCAAGCTACCCACACCTACCTGTGGATCCCTCATGCAACCAAGCAACCCACAACTACCTGTGGATCTCTCATGCAACCAAGCCACCCACACCTACCTGTGGATCCCTCACGCAACCAAGCCAACCACACCTACCTGTGGATCCCTCATGCAACCAACCAACCCATACCTACCTGCGGATCACCCGTGCAACCAAGCCACCCACACCTACCTGTGGATCCCTCACACAACCAAGCCACCCACACCTACCTGTGGATCCCTCCTGCCATCAAGCCACCCACACCTACCTGCGGATCACCCATGCAACCAAGCCACCCACACCCACTGTGGCTTCCCAGTACAACCAAACATATCAATGCCAACCTGTCTACCATAACACATTATCTGCTGAGGTGTGTGCATTTAACATTCCTTTTTTTTTATAAATGACATGGCAGTACAATTTAATAGATATTGAATGTTCAAGCTACACCATGTTTAGACGTCAATAGATCTGCATTTAAACAAAAACAATGGTTTTATTCAAGAAGATATATGCCACAAAAAAAGTGGATATATCAGAACCACGGATGATTTCAAGTTGCATAGCCTGTTAGCCATTAAGCTTCTGCGATGTTTTGAGATAAGTATGTGTAATTGTTTATATCTACCTTACTTTTAGTTTGAACTAAATTTTGTTTACATAGACTAATCCGACTGATATTTGATCCAACTGATATTTGAACTAAAAAATAAAATGCAAATGTCATTTTGGTGTGCACCTCAAAATACTGGCCTCCATAGGCTTCAGAATAAATATAATAGGTTCTATTAATTTTATATTCCTTTCTAATTCTATGCAGCACCAAGTGCACCCATATCTATATTGAATATGTAGGATCAAATCTAGCTAAGTGTTTGGGTTTTGAAGAATTGATGCTTTCAGACTGCAGTTAAAAAGGCCCTATAGGCTAGCATTTTACCATACTTAAGAATCTTTGTAATATATTTAACTTTTAAAAAAAAGATCTGTTTCACAATAAATTAAATAGAAAGGGCGGAACAACTTTTCTACCACGAAAGATATTTTCAAATTAAAAACTGTTCCCGTTTTCAAACAACCTCTTCAAGTCAGGGATAAGCATTATATGGTTAACATTGTGATAATGGGAATCCTATTGGGATGCTTATCCGATAGATACTTACAATTCCGAATGTCAGAGATGAAGACTGCAAGGCCTCGCATGCCATCCCCCTTCACTGCAGGCATCTTGGCAGAGGGTACTCTGAAAACGTGGGGAGAACACTTCTGTACTGGGTGAGCCATTCACAACGCCACCTATCGGCAAATCAAGCATTCGTACCAGCGCTACCCTGCACACCCATCACGAGGACGCTATATGATAATATGACGTTATACTAGTCTCTAGTGATTCTATGCAAAACAACAGAATGATCAAATACATGCTTGATATCAAATTTATTCATCCGGATTCCCTACAGTTTCACAGTCCAATGGTTTTGAGCTTCTGCCTCTATTAAAAATATATATGTTTGGCTAAACGTTATCAATACTTTTAGTTTGATGTAAATTATTTTAAGTGACAAACTTTGGAAATACTTGAAATAAACACATGGAAAATATCATTTTGGTGTGCACATACACATTTAGATAAAAGATTCACCCGGTACTTGTAGTACACGGGTGAAGGACAACGTAGTGTAAATACGGGCGAAAATAGGTTTAGTATGGAACATGAAGTAGAAACTGTGGCTCCAGTATCAAATGGCTACCCATATAGGCACAGAGTTGGTGAAATGGGGGAGAATGCAAAAAGACAAGATGGCGGCCACAGAACGCCGTCGATTTCACTTTTAAATCTTATTAAACTAGATATTATATATTTTTCAACTCAAAGGTAGTGGGCTATCAATAAGACATATGTAAAGAATTAATTGTTGCTTCTTAGATTGTGAAATTAGGCTCTCAATTCATTAACCCGCTTTTTCGACCGTTTTTACATAGGGTTGGTATTCACCCGTGTACTGCGACCGCGAGTACCGGGTGAATCCTTTATCTAATAGACATTCTGACACTAAGGGAGTCGGCAGTTGCAGGTTCTATAAATTTGCTGCCATATTTGCTTTCCAAGTGTATTAGCAGCTAATTCAGATAACTAAATCTAGATAAGTGTTTTGGTTTCGAAAATTACGTTCTTTCATCGGACAGCTTTAGGTTCAGCTATTTTAAAAACCCTAGTTTTATTATTAATAAAGATATCTTTCCGCAAAAGAATGCGATGACATACCAGGATGTACTAATGCTACAGGGATGCATCAATGCAGCCTGCGGGTGGCCTACTGCTACAGAGATGCATTAATGTTAAATGGTATCCTACTGCGAGTATGGACTAATGCAGGTGGCATCCTCAAAGAAGACAAAACCATTAGGTTGGAGTGGTTTGTTTATTCCCTGAGAGGGATTATAGGCCACCAACTAAAAACACCACACCCCCTTCCTACATGGCACCAGTTGAGAGCAGGAGTGTAATAGTCAGTGCAGGAAAGGGACTACAGTGAATTATGTTGAATCATATATATTCGTCACCATAACTCATCAGATAACAGTAGTAGGTGTTTTCTAATTACAATATTGGCCCACAATTTTATATATAAATATATATATAGATATATCCAAATTTCCAGGGTTTAAACTGAAATGGGCATCCTGGTTATAATGGAATCAAATCCGTGCACAACGTCAACGATATAATTTATATGTACACTATTATACCCGAACTAGCACGCTGGTACATTTATAATGTTCAGTATGACAGGGCACTCACTAGCCGGCGGTTTTAAAATTAAATAGGATATATCAGGCAATACGCCAATAGGTATAAAATGCAGACGTAACCTAGCGGGTTGCAGGGTACAACGCTCCCCCCCCCCCCCACCCGGTGAGTTGCAGGGTACACCCCCCCCCCCCCCGTTGCCCCCGCCCCTTCAACACCGACAAGTGGCATGGGAACAAACTGACAGCCAGTTATGCATTATGGCTAATCATAGGCTAATGGCATTGCTGAAGAAACCGAAGAAATTAGGCAAAGGGACACAAATTAACAGAATCTTGTTGTGTGGTCTTTTCGAACGGCTGTGACATACCACGTTCCCCCGCCTGCACCACATACACAAGTTGCAATATCACAGGATGTTGGAATACTATGTCTTGGAGAACAGTCTATTCTGACTCAGTCAGTCAGTGGACACTTGACAGCGTTGCCGTTGGGTCTGTGTGCACTCAGATGTCATTGGCATTGCAGGAATGCAACATTACATTGAACATGTAAATCAACAACCAACGCGAAACCAACACCTCCCTCTTGCAAAGGCGCCATGCAGTTAGAACACGTATGCTTACTTTCTAAGAACAAATAAAGGGAGTTATCCGCCCATAAACCCATACCAGGTGTACAACACGGTTTACTGTGGGAGTATCCAGAGAAGCTGTTTCTGCTGACCAGTGGAACTGGTACACTGTCACTGGGAGGCGGATACGCGCCGACACTTGCCGCACGGAAGAAACCCCCGACAGAAAACCCATGCTCCTGCCGCAAGTATATGACCGTTTTGAAAAATTATTAAAGGGGCATTTAAAGAACACTTACCACTATCCAGTAATTTGGGTTAATTCCAAGCAACTTTGCGTATAATAGAATGAATCCAATCTAAATGGGCAATGGATGGTCATGCCAATAACATGGCCGCCATTTGCACGTCTGGATTCAGAACGAGGCAATTCTTACACCCACCAAAGTCATGTGACCTACAAACGGACGGATCATTTCTTTACGGGGGAAGGATAGGATGAATAAATAACTAAATTATAATTTTTGCAGAATTATATCGCTCATTTTATTTTTAAACACGGTAAAGAATTCGAGAAGAAAATTAATGCAGAGAATATTCAGGTATTCATAACTATATTAGATAAATTAAGTAGAAAATGCATCTGGCAGATGTGGATCTGTAGTACTAGTACTAGTCATGTATTACCCGTTTAAGGCCCTGTCACATTACAGCGTATGGCGTTAGCTTACCCAAGCGTATGCAGTTTTCGACCCATACACCGTCATATGCCATCATACGCTACGCACGAGGTCCCAGCGGCATCTGAAGCATACGCCCAGCATATGCCTAACCTATGCCTAACCTACCCCTAGCCTATGGCGGCATATTCAAAGCGTATCCCGACCTATTCGCGGCGTACTGTGATGAGGTTTGACGGTTGTGATTGACAAGTTCAGCGTACGCCCAACCTATGTTGGCGTATGCATAGCGTATGTCGAGCGTATGAGCAGCGTATGAGCCATACACCGCCATACGCCGAAAGTTTTTGAGCATGGGCGGACGCGAGTATGACGGCGTATGCGTAGCATATGTGTAGCGTATGCGAAGCGCATGACGGCATATGGGTAGAAAATCCATACGCTAACGCCATACGCCGTAGTGTGACACCACTTTTACAGAACATTGGGGGTGTACGCAAGAGACACCCAGCGGGTGTCAATCCAGCGTACGCCCAACCTATGCCGATGTACCCCTAACCTATGCCTAACCTATGCCAGTGTATGCATAGCGTATGAGCAGCATACGATCCATACGCTGCCATACGTTGAACATTTTGAGCAAGGAAACAGGCTTGTTGGAGGATTGGTGTATGACGGCGTATGCGTAGCGTATACCGACGTATATGACGTAATGCGCTTACGCCGCCGTACTCTCCCGCAAAAAACCCTAATGTGACAGCCCCTTTATGATGCAGTTTATAGGTCGACACAAAGACCCTATAATAGTATTATAGGGTCTCTGGTTGAGATCACATGTGCTATGGATAGATACACTGTACTATTTCCAATAATATATTTTTTCCATTCTTTAAGCACTAGCAAATAGTTACATATTGACCGTACATACACTGTGTGACACTTGTAGCGTTCTCTGTGGCGGCGTGGTTAGAGTGTCTGACTTTTTTCTAGGTCAGATTCCTAATCTGAGGGTCGGCGGTTCAATTCCCCGTGCCCCCAGCTCTGCCAATTTGGATTTCCACCGCTGTGTATAACTTACAGCGTCATCAAAGGCCGTTTGCTCTCATACCATGTCTATAGCCCCGTTCACACGGGCGATTTAATCCACCTCATATAAATCGCCATGCCTATTTCGCCTCACATTTGCCGTGTGAACGCGACGTCAAGGCGGATTAGGGCTGAATCGATTCATATGATTCGCTTTATATAAACCACTTGTCAAGGTAGTTTATATGAAGCGAACTAGCTTAAGCACGTAACGCGCATGCGCAGTCGAGACCTTAGTTTGTTGACTTTCCGGTCGATCAAAAGCGCATGTTATATAATTTGGTCTATGAAACCGCTAGCTGTGCACAGATATTTTTTTCATAATTTATTTTTAGGGTTTCACTGCCCAGCAGAAGTTTTGACTGTTCCAAACCAATCCGATTCAGTCCATACATATCTAGGTCGAACCCACTCTCTCGTGCCGACGTCGACGAACCCAAACTGGCATTGGTTAGTCTGGACTTGCTCATGCGCAGATATCCACTTCCGCCTTAAACTGCTCCGTGTGTGGACACTGTCCAGATACACAACTGGTGTTAGTCACCAGAACTACTTCTGGTGGTTGGAGGCCATCTTGTCTTAAATAAATCATAACAACACACATGCCAGAGAGTGATGGTTGATCTTTACATGGTGCCAGGAGTGAAAAGGAATTAGCAGACAATGGAATCATTAAAGCCACCTGAAGTTCTTCGTATGAAAGATGGGAATGTGGCGGAGAAATGGGAAAGATTTAAGGAACAATTTGAATGGTATGCGGTGGCGATAAATGTGCCGGAGGGAGCAAGAAAAGTAGCTCTACTGCTAACAGTTGCCGGAGCGGAGGCACAGGCAGTGCATCGTACGTTCAAATATGCACCAGCCAGAAAGGAGGGCGATGTGGAAATTCCAGAGGAGAATAATATGGACTACAAGTTGGTTGTACAAAAGTTTGATGCTTACTGTCTACCCAAGAAGAACCTCATATATGAGAGGTTTGTGTTCAACACAAAGGAGCAGGAAGATGGAGAGATGATTGATGCATACATGACCGACCTCAGGCTAAAGGCAGCCACGTGCGAGTACGGGGATCTATTAGAGTCACTGATCAGGGACAAACTAGTGGTCGGCATCAGAGACAAAAGATTGCAAGAGAAAATGCTGAGAGACTCGGGGTTAACATTGGATTCGGCGATAATCATGTGCAAAGCGGCTGAGACCACAAAGGCGCACATGAAAGTCATCAACCCAGTGGAGACGGAGCCGGTAGGTGCTGTCAGAGCGAGGTATGACAGCAACCGACGCAGCAGTGACAGTAGGAACAAAGGAGCCTGGAGTGACAGCAAGTTGCGCGGAGCGGAAGCCACAGCGGGACCTCATGGTTAGAGCGGCAATGGCGAATTCAACTGTAAGCGGTGCGCGACCAGACATAAAGTAAGACAGTGCCCAGCATTCAGAGAGAGGTGTGGAAAATGTGGCTTCAGAGGTCACTACACACGTTTGTGTCACACTAAAGTGAACGTGATCAACAGCAAACAGGCAGAGGAAGGAGAGTATGGCTCAGACCAAGACATGTTTATCGGGAGTATAGGGGCAAGTGTCAATGAGGTATGTGTTAACAAAGACTGTCAGTGGGTCCATATATTAGAGGTTGGCAACTTGTTAATTCAGGTCAAGTTAGATACGGGAGCTGGTGCTAATCTCCTGAATGTCCGTCAGTACAGGAAACTGAGAGACAGACCCAAACTGAAACAAGCAAATGTGCGCCTGACCGATTATAACAATGCTGAAATAAAGGTGAGGGGCTCGTCTGTGCTGCGAGTAACTGTAAAGAAGAAGACGTATCCAGTAATGTTTGTAATTGTTGAAAATGGCCCTAGTCTTCTTGGTGCAGCAGCCTGTGAGAGACTCGGCCTCGTGAAACGTGTCCATGTCATACAAGGACGAGTGGACAGTCAGTTAGTGGAGGATGTCAAACAGTACACAGTGCCAGACACACAGAGTCAATTGTCATCCATTCCCTTTGTATATAACATATTGACAAAGGAAAATGCCCGACCAGTGATCAGGCCAGCCAGGCATGTCCCTATAGGATTAAGGGATCAACTGAAACAGGAACTGAGTAGAATGGAGAAAATAGGTGTGATCCACAAGAGAGAGAGTCCTACAGACTGGGTGAGTGACATGGTAGTGGTAAAGAAACCAAATGGCGGACTCAGGATCTGTCTAGATCCAAAAGATCTGAATGCGGCCATACATCGCGAACACTACCAGCTGCCTACAAGGGAGGAGATCTTTGCGGAGATCAATGGAGCTCAAGTATTTAGTAAACTTGACGCATCGCAAGCGTTCTGGCAGATAAAGCTGTCAGATGAGTCCAAGGCCCTCACCACCTTTAATACGCCATTCGGAAGATATGCCTATGACAGGCTACCATACGGACTTTGTTCTGCGCCTGAAGTGTTTCATAGGTCCATGGAACAAATGTTTGGGACCTAGAGGGCGTGAGGGTATTCATGGACGACATTCTTGTGTGGGGTGCCAGTGAAAGAATGCACAACGAAAGACTGTCAGCTGTGAAACAAAGAATAAAACAGTATGGACTAAACATGAACTGGGAAAAATGTCAGCTTAACAAAACACAAATAACATTTTTAGGGGAGACATTGTGTGACAAGGGGATTAGCCCATCCTCAGATATGATTGAAGCAATTGTAAACATGGAAACACCAACCTGTAAAGAAGATGTTCAGAGAGCATTAGGCTAAATCAATTATGTGGGGAAGTACATCCCAAATCTCGCCAACAAATGTGTTCATCTCAGGGCATTACTGTGCAAGAAAATTATGTGGTTCTGGGGTCCTGAGCATGAGGCCGAATGGAAAGATCTGAAGTCCACATTGGCGTCCAAGCCTGTCATGGCATACTATGATCCAAGGCTTCCTACCAAGGTATCAACCGTTGCGTCTAAGGATGGGTTGGGGGCGGTTTTGCTTCAGTGCCATGACCAGGATTGGAAGCCAGTGGCTTATGGGGCCAGATCCTTGACGGAGTGTGAACAAAGATATGCTCAAATAGAAAAAGAGTGTCTGGGGCTTGCGTATGGTTGTGAAAAATGTCACTGTTATATATATGGATTGGACAAAGTGGAGTTGGAGACCGACCATAAACCACTAATACCCCTCTCAAACAAACCTTTGAATGACATGTCTCCCCGCATACAAAGACTCATGTTAAAATTGCAAAAATATTGCTATGTACTGGGGTGGACCCCTGGAAAATACCTTTGCCTTGCAGATACCCTGTCCCGAGCAAATGCCAGCAGGGCTAGGTCAGAGAAAGATATAAAAGTAGCTACAGAAGTCGAAGACCAGGTAGACATGATATATAATTCAGTCTCAGCTACCCAGGCACAGCTAGATAAAATAGCGTAGAAACATGTAAGGACGACGTCCTTACCGCGGTAAAGACCTGCATGTTAAGTGGGTGGAACAATGGGGACTGTCCAGCTTATGCACCATTCCGAGAGGAACTATGCCTGATAAATGGAATTATCCTAAAAGGGGACCGGATAGTGATACCAGTTAGTATGTGAGGAGAAATGCTAAGTAGATTGCATGAGGGCCATTTAGGCATAGAAAAACAGAAAAGGATGGCAAGGGAGGCTATATACTGGCCTACCATCAATAATGACATAGAAGGGAGTGTTCAAAAGTGTGGGGCCTGTCAGATGTACAGGCTGGCACAGGCCAAAGAAACGCACAGCAGGGAAGAAGATAGAATAAAGTGGGGACCGTGGGAAAAAGTCGGCATGGATCTATTTCACTGGGGGGGAAAGGATTATCTACTATGCATAGATTATTATTCCAACTATCCCGAAATAGCCATGCTGAGCTCAAGGACCTCTGATACAGTCATCACACACTTAAAAAGTATGTTTGCCAGACATGGTATACCCAGAAGAGTGGTTAGCGACAACGGTCCATAGTTCAGCTCTGACTTATTCAAGAAGTTCTCAGACCTATCAATTTGAACATAGAACATCAAGTCCCAGATATCTACAATCAAACGGGCAGGCAGAGAGGGGAGTAGGAATAATAAAGTCCCTACTAAATAAGACAAAAGAGAGTGGGGGGGATCCCTACTCCCTTCTAAACTATAGAATGGCCCCCAGAGAGATAGGCATGTCACCAGGGGAGATGTTAATGGGGCGTAAGCTAAACGGGAAAATACCACGACTGGATAAGAGATACAAGGGTGTTGAAAAGGAGAGCAGAAAGGAAGAGATAAAACAAAAACAAGTAGAAAAGTACAATGAGACAGCCAAAGACCTACCCCCACTGAGTCAAAGTGATGTAGTCAGAGTAAGAGGTACTCATTGGGATTCGACGGCCCGGGTCCTTGAGCAGGTGGGACCCAGGTCATACAAGATTCAGACGGAAGAGGGTAATGTCATAAGACGCAATAGGCGTCACCTATTGAAAGTTAATGAAAGGTTTGAACTGAAGGGGGTCAGGGACAGTGATCTGCCTAGTCAGACCGCTCCTAGCAATTCTCCTACTGAAAGCTCAGAGGAGGTCACAAGTGAGGCAGTGGGTGAAGGTCCACAGGATCAGGATCCAGAAGCAACTAGTCCGGTCAGGGGGGAAGTAGTCAGAACACCAGTCACCAAGGAGATCAGGCGATCCTCAAGAATCACTAGACCGGTAGACAGGTTAAATCTGTAGATAACAAATGTCATCTTTGTTATATCTCTCTATATACATATACTTTTGATGGTAAACTGTCACATTATCTGTATCTTTCAGTTCTACGTTGTGTTCAGAACTAAATGGATGTGTAGAGTCAGATTGTTCTATGAGGGGGAAGATGTCCAGATACACAACTGGTGTTAGTCACCAGAACTACTTCTGGTGGTTGGAGGCCATCTTGTCTTAATTAAATCATAACAACACACATGCCAGAGAATGATGGTTGATCTTTACAGACACGACACTAGTTCGCCTCATCTAGTGCGCCTTATCTAGTTTGGCCTAAAGTTGTGCTGTGTGAACGGGGCTTATGTGGTGTGGGAGGTCAAAAATCCCTTGGGTCGGTAAAAGTGTAGGCTTGGGCTTTCTATCGACCAGCAGTGGAGTGGGGAAGACCAGTCGTCTGTGACTGGGATTTCCCTCGCTTGGGACAACTAATGTGCCAAAAAAAAAAAAGAGAGAGACAAATCAGTGTTCACACTTCCTGTCTACCATTCGCTATATCGCTATAAACATGTACTATGTCCAGGGCCCGTATGCATGGGGCGGTGGTAGCGGGGATATCCAGGGTAGCGTCGAAAAGTCGCTATGCATGTGACCGGGGTATGCAAACTCCGGGGGGTAAAAGTCGGGTGAGCTACCCCCACTCCGTAGCAGGTATAAGGGTGGTGGTAGGGACCGACTCGGGCCAAATCTGTTGAATGCCATCGTGTTTAACAGAATTACATACGCAATAGGTGAAGTTTCGTGGGATTAAACCTGAATTCGAGGCGATATTAGCGCATCAGGTAGAACTGCGGCGATATTAATATTGTCGAATCGACGAGTGTACACAAAACAAATCAGCGCCGACAGTATGGATAGCGACGTCGATGCGGCGGCGGTTCGTCGATTCGACAATATTAAAGGGAGGAGATATTCGTCGCCGGGAAAACAAACGAACTCAGAATAGTTCAGATGTGTGCCACAGGGGTGGTACATGCTTAGTACTGAACTTTTCCACTTGGTGGTGTGCAGGAGAGTGACCTAGATTGTTGTGCCATTGGCTGGTTGAGTGGAGAGAAGGGAGGGTAATACTGAGGTATTTTCAATCTTCTTTAGAGTAGTGCAATGAGGAAATATATTTGCATAATATAAAATATATGTTAGTACAATTACATTGCATAATTCGATGAGAAACAGATATAGATGAAAAACGTTTTTTTGTTGATGAATGTAAAAAAGGTTCTGCTGTGGATGGGGTTTGAACCCACACCACCAAACAACTTCAGATTACAAGTCCAACACTCTAACCACTAGGCCACAGAGACCACACATAATTAGTAGTCTCACTTCAGGCTATTTGTGTATAGGACGTCACATATAAAAGGTATGTATGTATGTATGTATGTATGTATGTATGTATGTATGTATGTATGTGCGTGCGTGCATACGCAGGCATGTACGTACGTACGTACGTACGTATGTACACACGCACGCACGCACGTGTGTGTGTGTGTGCGTGCTAGCAACATCTAAGGTCATATCAGGACAGGTACCGACTTGTGACAGTGCGCACTCATGGCAACTTTATCGTGCTGCCCCACTGGAATACCAGGCCATCAGCACCATGACCTGATATCCCACTCAGTCACATTATCCTGACACTGAGCCAACCAGTCCTTGTCCTATCCTAATAATGCCAAGCGCCAGACTAGGAAGCAACAAGTATCAATATTAAAGTCATTGGTTTGACTCGACCAGGATTCAAACTCACAACCCCACGATCTACCAACACGGGAGACGGACGCTCTAACTCGAACACATGTGCGTGCGTGCATACATACGTACGTACATACCTACCTACCTACCTACCTACATGCATGCATCAGGTCATGGTGCTGATGGCCTGGTATTCCAGTGGGGCAGCACGATAAAGTTGCCATGAGTGCGCACTGTCACAAGTCGGTACCTGTCCTGATATGACCTTAGATGTTGCTAGCACGCACACACACACACACACACGTGCGTGTATACGTACGTACGTATGTACGTATGTACGTACGTACATACCTACCTGCCTGCGTGCGGATGCACGCACGCATGCACATACATACGTACATACATACATACATACATACCTTTTATATGTGACGTCCTATACACAAATAGCCTGAAGTGAGACTACTAATTATGTGTGGTCTCTGTGGCCTAGTGGTTAGAGTGTTGGACTTGTAATCTGAAGTTGTTTGGTGATGTGGGTTCAAACCCCATCCACAGCAGAACCTTTTTTACATTCATCAACAAAAAAATGTTTTTCATCTATATCTGTTTCTCATTGAATTATGCAATGTAATTGTACTAACATATATTTTACATTACACAAATATATTTCCTGATTGAACTACTCTAAAGAAGATTGAAAATACCCCAGTTTTACTCTCCCTTATCTCCACTCACCCAGCCATTTTTAAAACAACAGCTGCCAGCTATTCCCAGCCTCAGAACTCCACTTATGGGTGAAGTGGGTCCCCTACTCTCCCCACACATACTTGGTTCATTTAAACATAAAAACTAAACAAAGTTGTGCTTGGAGAGCATTTGTCGGAGTACGCGCAGTGTCCCAGCGAGCTATAGCTGGTCCCTTTAAAGGGATTTTTGCTCCCTCTCATTAATTCGAGGTCCTAATTAGTGATAGATCGGACATCCGGGCACTTTTTGTGTTCACAACGCGCGAAGGGTAAACAAATGCCACTCTCTATAATGCCTAGTTCACACACGAGCCCTCAACTAGTTCACCTTATCTAGCTCGACTCACATTGGCTGTGTGGACGCGATGCTGAAGCGAATTAGGGCCAAGTCGGTAGTTTATATGAAGCGAACTAGCTTAAGTCGGCTCATCTTGCCTGTGTGGAGGTTCCGGTTTACTTGAAGCAGCTTAAGCATGTCACACACATGCGCTGTCGAAACCTGAGTTTGTTGATTTTCTGGTCGATCAAAAGCGCATATTATATAATTTGGTCTATGAAACCGCTAGCTGTGCACAGATATTTTTTTCATCATTTATTTTTAGGTTTTCACTGCCCATGAGAAGTTTTGACCGTTCCAAAACAAAACGATTCAGTCGATACATATCTAGGTCGAACCCACACTCTCTCATGGTGACGTCGACTAACCGAAAGTGGCGCTGGTTAGTATGGATGTGCTCATGTGCAGATATCGATTTCCGCCTTAAACCGCCCCAAGCACTGCATGTGTGGACACGACATACTTTTCACGCCTAGTTCGCCTCATCTAGTTCGCCTTATCTAGTTCGGCCTAAAGTTGTGTGTGTGAACACAGCTTTATATAGACCTATTTCAATGTTTATAACATAGTGTATGCATGCGCAGCTTGGCTGCAGAACGAATGCACACTGCCACTGAGTTTGCCGGTGTGGCGTGCTCAGCCGTGTCCCGTGCTCAGCCGTGTACCTATACTCAAACTCAATTGAGGCATTGTCAATGGTCGTGAGTAATTTTCATACAGAAAATACAGAACAAGTGAAATATCTCTAAAACCACACCACCTATTAACAAATCGCTTGGTACACATATAGAAAACATCTTCACCAAAAAGATTATATTAAATTTATAAGGTTAGGGGTCTTGATTTCTATTAATTTTGATTAAAACTAATGTTTTGCACTGGTTAGTGACTTACGACCACTGACAATGCCTTGAGTTTGAGTATAGGTACACGGCTGAGCACGGGACACGGCTGAGCACGCCACACCAGTGTTGCGGTTCCTGAGGCATCCAGTTTGCGAGGGATACATCGCTTCTGTGCATGCGTCAAAATCGAACAGCATCGTCACTAACCTTATAAATTTAATATAATGTTTTTGGTAAAGATGTTTTCTATATGTGTACCAAGCGATTTGCTTCTAGGTGGTCTGGTTTTAGAGATATTTCACTTCTGTATTTTCTGTATGAAGATTGCTCACGACTATTGACAATGCCCTGAGTTTGATGGTATGCGCAGTGACACTCAGTGGCAGTGACACTCAGAATATCCCCACTTTCAATATTATCTGTTTTTAATCCTTCCTGAGAAAATTGCTCTTAGGTTTTTTTGGGGGAAATTTCAGTCGCAGGCGATTGGTCTTCCTCATTCCACTGCTCCTTGCCCTGTCCTAATAATGCCGAGCGCCTGGCTAGGAAGCGACTAGATAAAGGATTCACCTGGTACTAGCAGTCGCAGTACACGGGTGAATACCAATCCTATATATCGAAAAATCAGGTTAAGGAAATGAGAGCCTAATTTCACAATCTAAGAAGCAACAGTTATTCTTTACATGTCTTATTGAGTTGAAAAATATAATATAATATCTAGTTTAATAAGATTTAAAAGTGAAATCGACGGCGTTCTGCGGCCGCCATCTTATTTTTTTGCATTCTCCCATTTCACCAACTCTGTGCCTATATGGGTAGCCATTTGATACTGGAGCCACAGTTTCTACTTCATGTTCCATACTAAACCTATTTTCGCCCGTATTTACACTACGTTGGCATTCACCCGTGTACTACAAGTACCGGGTGAATCTTTTATCTAGGAAGCGACAAGTATCAATTTTTAAGTCATTGGTTTGACTCGACCAGGACTCGAACCCACGACCCCACGATCTACCACACGGGAGACGGACGCCCTATTATAACTCATTTGGCCATCCTGTCAGGTTAAATTAAATACTTCACATCTTCCTCTTCAATCGGGCATTAAGATATTTTTAATCGACCCAATGAAAGCTTTAAAATTTATTTTGCAAAAATAAATGGTCCGCATAAGCCGTGTTCACACGGGCAATGTAAATCGATTCGTAGAAATCGACTTGCCTAGTTCGGCTTACATTTCTCGTGTGAACGGGCGGGTGAGTCGAATTAGGGCTGAATCGATTCCTGTGATTTGGATACTGTAAACCACCTCTCGAGGTAGTTTACGTGAGTTGATTTCTGTGAATCAATTTATTTTGCCCGTGTGAATGCAACCGACTTACTTGAGGCGGATTAAGGACGTGACAGTCGAGACCTGAGTGTGTTGACTTTCCGGTAAATTTGCTCTATGAACCTGCTAGAGGTGCACATATATTTTTTTCATCATTTATTTTTAGGGTTTCACTGCCCAGCAGAAGTTTTGACCGTTCCAAACCAATACGATTCAGTACATGCATATCTAGGTCGAACTCACTCTCTCGTGGTGACGTTGCCTAATCGAAAACTGGCGCTGGTCAGGCTGGACTTGCTCATGCGCAGATATCGATTTCCGGCCCGAAGTACTGCCCGCGTGAACGGGCCACTAATTCGATTCGTAGTATTCGCCTTGGCTGAATCGCTTTAGATTTTGCCCGTGTGAACACGGCTATAGACATAACATTGCTGCAGCACAAATTACTGCATTGTTTTACCCTTCGCCAGTAGTTTGGCCGGGCTGTGACGTCATGCCGACATAGAGAAAAGCTACAGCAGATAGGAACCGGTAAGCTGTTCTGACTTAAATTATTAAGTGCCTGTCACACCTTACCGGATTGAGCAACGGACATAACAGGTGATGCGGATTCCGAGGGACACCAGTTTGCCAGGGACACGTCCATTCAAATGCATTGTTAACGGCCGTGAGCAAATCTTCATATAGAAGAAGTCAAATATCTCCCAAATTACACCATCTAGAAACAAATCGCTTGGTACACATATAGAAAACATCTTTACCATAAAGAGTATATTAAATTTATACGGTTAGGGTTCTTGAATTCTATTAATTTTGAATAAAACTAACATTTTGCACTGCGCGTACCGTCATACAGAAAATACAGAAGAAGTCAAATATCTCTCAAATTACACCATCTAGAAACAAATCGTTTGGTACACCTATAGAAAACATCCTTACCAAAAACATTATATTAAATTTATAAGGTTAGTGACGATGCTGTTCGATTTTGACGCATGTGCAGAAGCGATGTGTCCCTCGCAAACTGGTCTCCCTGGGAAACCGCAACACCGGACTAAGAATTTTCTAGTCCGGTGGTGTTCGGTATCAAAATGTATCGAAATGTTGTGCTATCGGGTCAAAGGCCGCCAGACGAAACAAAAGCTAAACGGACGCGGAACGGTGAACCGACGGGCGAAAACCGAATGTCAAACGGACGGACCGAACATGAACCGGACACATACCCGACTGTTTACGTCATGTGACGGACGCGTCGAAGACATATAAAAAGCTGGTGGACTGAATTCCCGTCAACGGACTATTCAGGAAGCTAACCGGAGACGTTATGGATGGGTACCGGACATGAAACGGACTAAGCAAACTTAAACCAGACAACAACCGTACACGTCAATCCGGTGTCATCCATTCCAGGTTTTGTGCATGTTCAAAACTTGCCACCGTACGCGACGGACACCACCGCATAGAGAACAGAAACGCCGGATGCTGACCCTATATAAACCGGACATTGACATATTTCACCGGACTGTGACCGGTTTCTTTCCGTTTCCCCAATCCAGTAAGGTATGTGTGACTGGGCCTTTAGGTATAATTTTTATAATCTACCAGCCTAAATCATTGAAGATTCCGCATGTAGTTACAAAGCTTTTGTTTTTCTTGTTTGGTCTGCATATAACAAACATTTCTATCATAAGCCCTGTTCACACGGGGCAGTTAATTTGAATCATAAAAATCGACTTGTATAGTTCGGGTTGCATTTCGCGTGTGAACGCGAGGCTAAGTCGGATTAGGGCTGATTCGATTCATATTATTCGGATTTTATAAACCACTTGTGTAGGTGGTTTATATGAACCAAATTTTATGATTCGACTTATATTGCCCGTGTGAACGCAACCAACTTACTTGAGGCGGATTAAGGACGTCACACGCATGCGCAGTCGAGACCTTAGTTTGTTGACTTTCCAGTCGATCAAAAGCGCATATTATATAATTTGGTCTATGAACCGGATAGAGGTGCACAGATGTTTTTTTCATCATTTATTTATAGGTTTTCACTGTCCAAAACAATATGATTCAGTCTCTACATATCTAGGTCGAACCCACACTCTATCATGCTGACGTCGACTAACGGAAACTGGCGCTGGTTAGTATGGACTTTCTCATGCGCAGATATCCACTTCCGCCTTAAACTGACTCAAGCACTGCCCGTGTGAATGCGACACACTTTCAAACTCGGTCCGTGTGAACGGGCATCGATTCATATTATTCGCCTTGTCTATAAATTGCTTTAAACTTCTCCCGTGTGAACACGGCTTATATACATTGAATATACATTGAACAAGCTATTTTCCTAACAGCTCCACACGACAAAATAAAACCATGCCCTCCCTATGCAAAGATGAACAAATATTGAATATACATTGAATGAATCACTGTAGAACAAGCTATTTTCCTAACAGCTCCACACGACAAAATAAAACTATGCCCTCCCTATGCAAAGATGAACAAATAATATACGAAGGCAATTTTATGGTATATTGACATTAATTAATATTGTTTTAGACTGAGATCTAGTTATATATTACATTATCTTTCAAATCTAAAATTTATTCTCATATTCATTTGTGTCTTAAGAACCCCCGTGTGAATACGAAACGATTGCTAACTTCACATTTGACGTCATCTCCAAGGAGACACATGGACATAATCAAATAGTTTCAAAATGGCAGTCAAAATAACAACTAAATACTGCCTCTGAATGAAGTGCATGCGTTTGCAGATCTAGTGCGCCATTTCATTTACGATCATCGGATTACAAGTCTAGGAATATAGCATTGGGGTGAGTTGTGGTTCTATTTGAGACGGGCATGTTTAATACTGTTGTTTTTGTCGTGTTTGGTGCGTGAACAAGTGCCCGCTTGGACGCTGTGTCCGGGGCCGTAGCGACACCGGAGAGGAGAGCCGGTTTGGCCGGCATGAGATGCCACTGTTCCCGGGCCCTAGACGTCCGTGGGCCGGGAGGAATATGTCTTGTCAGTAAGCATTATATTTAGATCCGTGCTTTCTATGAAGCTGAATAACATTGAATGCAACATTGTTGACAATTACATCTCTTCACTTGCAGAGCTAATTACGATTACGTTAAATTCGTTGCGAGCGAAATTGGGTGGCTACACTTTTGTTTGTTGTCATGTTGATATTGGCTTAAGGCTTAAGGGGCTGTCACATTAGGTTTTTTTGCAGGAGCGTTCGGCGGCGTAGGCGCGTTACGTCATATACGTCGGCATACGCCACGATACGCTACGCTCACGCTAGGCATACGCTACGCATAGGCCGTCATGTGCTGGCCTATGCCGTTGTACGCCGCCATATGCTTTCTCCCGTCCGTCCGTCCAAAATTGTTTGTGCATGCTAAAAAAATCTCGACCTATGGGAGCGTATCGTTCATACGCTCCTCATACGCTGGTGTACGCTCCTCATACGCCGGTGTACGCTCCTCGTACGCTAGGGGTGCGCCGGCGTAGGTTATGCATACGCTCAACTTGCGTCACCGGCGTATCTCTAGCGTATGTAGCGTACACATAACCTATGAGTTACGTATGGGAGCATACTCCTAGCGTATGCACAGCGTATTCCAAGCGTATGCCATAGGTCTCGACATCGATCTTGACTCATACGCTACTCATATGTTACACATAGGTTCCATATGCCAATCAAAACTGTCAAAAAATGTCACAGTACGCTCCCATATGCTCCTCATAGGTTCCACATACGCTCAAAACCACCCGAGAGGTCACCAAAGGTTATGATAGGCCGGCACGCGCAGCTTTTACGTAGGTTTTCAATACGCTCCCACCATACGCCGTAATGTGACAGGGCCTTTAGCGTTCCCCGCCTTTCTTTTCTTTTAGTTTTAGCTATTGGCATTGGCATTGGTATTGGCCATTGCCCGTTCCACACCTGCATGGCTACGCTGGCATGTTGAAGCTTGACTCCGGCTCACTGACAGTTCCTGCAACGTACATTGAGAACTCTTTATTTAGTTAAAGTAAATAGATATACATATAGTTAGAATGAACTAGATCTCTACTGATACTGTAGTGTAGGCTATATATGGTCACAATGCGAATGGAATGGTGTCATTTGTGCACCTATGCCGGGCTAGGCCTAGCTGTGTCCTTTTATAATTACGGACGACACCATTCCTGTAACAATGCAGTCTCAGTAACGTAGCTAAATAGAAAGCAATGCAATATCCTCCAGGGCCCGTATGCAGGAGTCAGTGTTAGCGGGGTTTGGTGTTACACCCTATTACCGATTAGCTATCGCCGATGTCAGGAACTGTGTCAAGTGGTATGCAGGAGCGCGTAACACTTACATTTTAGCTAAACGTGAAATTATTTATAGATTTGGGAAATCCCTCTGCGTTTGTAGCCAGATATTAGGCTCAAATCTACTGAATACGATCATATTTAACAGAATTACATACGCAATAAGTGAAATTTGATCAATTTAACCCTAAATCCGAAGCATTATTAAGGTTACCCCCGTATTGGCGGCGATATTAATAGTTATATTTTCGAATCGACGAGCGTAAAGTAAACAAATCGCCGGCGCTGCATCGACGTCGCTTTCCATACACTGGCGGCGGCAGCGGTTTGTTTACTTTACGTTCGTCGATTCGAAAATATAACTAGTAATATCGCCGCCAATGGGGAGGTAGCCTTAATAATGCTTCGAATTTAGGGTTAAATTGATAAAATTTCACTTATTGCGTATGTAATTCTGTTAAATATGACAGCATTGAATAGATTTGGGCCTAATAAACTCGCTAAACCTACTATTTTTTAGGGGTAAGGTAACACCGGTTAAGCCTTTGGTGTTAGGCCTAACACTGACTCGTGCATACCATTTTTTCGCCGCTAACCCGGAATTCCCGCCAAACACCGTTTTCCCACCCTAACACTGACTCCTGCATACGGCCCCAGACCTGTAAAGGGCTAACTGTATGTATTTTCTCCTCGCCACAATGTGTATAGGCATGTTCTATTGGCACTCAAATTACTTCAAGTTAAAGCTGCATAGTCCGAGGGAGCATCACATTTTCAAAACCAAAACAATGATCTAGATTTGATTCTACGTATCTAACTTAGATACTGATGCCCTTATTAAACATTTGTCACGACATAGAATGGAAGACCAAGCTAATTTAATAGAACCTGTTATTGCAGAAACCTATGGTGTCAGAGTTGAGGCATGCTTGCCAAAATTAATTTTGTGCATTTCCAATTCAACTATCTCAAAAGTTAGCCATTTAAAATCAAAGTTACTACAAACTAATGTAAGGTAGATTATAACGTTCAACCTAATATATTTATTTCAGAAAGTGACAGAAACCTAAAACCATCGGACTATGCAACTTTAATCCGGGGATATTACACGTATCAGAAAGAGCCTTATCAAATTAGCCTGTCGCCGTGTGCAATAACACACCTGATAGTCATGGACATGGTCACGATGGTGGGAATTTAAAATAGCTTAAATAACTTAGGATTGCTGCATTCATATTTGTCCCGAATTCAGTTCCAGTGTTGCTGTAGCAAAATTAGGAAAAAAAGGTATTACAATCTTTAGCATGATTTCTTGTGGATTATCCAATTGATATTACTCTAATAGGCAGTGTTGTTTGTGCTCAATAATCGTGTACACGTTAGATCTTGTAGATCCAGATGTTATTGTTTCTCGATTCTGTTACTATAATGAGCAGAAAACTGAACCAACACAGAAAGTGCTAGTGTCAAGTACCTACATGTCTGTCATTGTGGGGATAACTATCTATACATAGCCTACATATCATATATATATCACTACAATATATATATGTATATATACATATATATATATATATATATATATATATATATATATATATATATATATATTTTACCTTGGTGCTAAGCCTCAGGCTATTCGTAGCCTTGGGAGAAGGAAGCACATCTGGGTCCAGCAATTAGCATAATAAACTCATGACGGGAGGACATTCGTTGAGTTGCTCTGGCAGTTTTTGATCTACGATGACATACTAACTGTAAGTATTGATATTGAAAGTGGTGCACTTTGGTTATGATACCTTGTGGCACGTTTTGACAAAGTTATTAAAACTTTGAGATGTTTATTGTTACTTTTATGGGTGTTTTACAATTTGTGGAACACCGATAGAACAAAGCGCCATTTTTTCCTTTGTTCTACAAGCCGCCCATTGCCGAACGGAGAGCGATGTTGGCTGGAGCCACATCTCGGTTGGATTTTTCCTCTGTTTATTTTATGGATTCTCATTGGGAATTAATCCTCGGTTTCTTTTATGGACACCGCACATCTTTTAGGCATACCTCTGAGTTTCATAGCATTTTCTCCACCTTGCTGGCGCAGTAGCCGCAGGGGGGAGAAGTATACGGAACAGAGAGTGTGGGAGGCTACCGATACACTGGTCCCTACCCCTCGTTTGGTTTTGGTTTCGATACCCCATATCTACGACTATACACTTTAGCTTGTTCACGCCTGTATTGGAAAGGTGTAAATACGTAATCCAATACCACTAGATGCACAGGTGTGGTTTTTGTTAACCTGTTGTGACATTTAGAATTTAATGGGGTTTAAAGTAACTTTCTTTTGATTGTTACAGACTACAGATGGCTATGAAGCCGAGTAAGAGCAGCAGCGGCAGCGCGACCGGCTGACGACTATGATTCATCGCCGGTTGTGACGGTCCAACCATCTCCCGAAGGCGGTGCGCATGTCATGTCCGAGCAGGATGTTGACAATGCGCCTGACACGGTCGACGCAGTGCCTTTGGACTGGGAGGCACGTATGACGACACTGCTGGAGTCAAAACTACAGGAGTTTCGCCCTACCAAGCTTCGTGGTAGGAAGAGGCCTCCTCCTCCCCAAGAAGACACAGACTGGGAAGATGTCAGTGATGACGAGTTTCCGGAGGTGGACTCATCACCGGAGCCACTTCCCCTTAAGAAGAAGAAAAGTAAGTAGGCGATGAGTTCACTAAAGCAAGAAAGAAGGTTGTCAAGAGGAAGAAAGCGAAGAAGAGGCACACAAAGAAGAAGAAAGATTCCAGTACAGTAGTGTACTCGAAGATCGGGGGAAAAGTGAGGAAGAAGTGCCAAGTGGAAAGGGCTAAGAAAGTCCTAACCACAACAATGATGCGGGAGACCATAAAAGGTCACTTTAACACCTTTAAGCCCACGGAGGTTATCACCAAGCTAGGTGAAAAGCTCACGGGAATCAAGGGAATCCCGGATTCCATCATCAAACAGATGGACAGAGATTTCCATCTAAACGAGGATCGTAAAAAGTTTGAGGGTGTCCTCCACACCATACACAAAGCGGTCCTTGGGACCCTGACAGCGATTGCGCCAGTGGCCAATCGCATGCAGACTGAGAACAAGTTCTTGTCTTTGGCCAGAACAATGGACATGGGCATAGCTATGCTGACCATGGCAAGTAATTTCTTGTCCTACAGACGGTTTGAAAATGTCTTCAATGCTGTCTGTACTGACACGGGAAAGGAGGTAGCTCGATCCAAGAAAGTGGTCGATAATGATGGGAAAGAGTATACTCTTTTCCTCCCGCCAAGGCCAGTGAAGGGGAAACCACTGGACAAACCAAAATGTTTGGTGGGCAACTCCAGTACCTCTTTAAATTTGAGAAACTGGGTCGAAGTGTGGTAAGCACATGGATGCTAAAAAGAAAACCACTGATGGCAACAACTGCTTCCGAAAAGGCCACATGGATTTTCGCAACCGTCGGACCGGCAGAGGTGGACGGTCTGGCCCGACCTATGGCTTCCAGCCCAGAGGTCGAGGGCAGCGCCAGCCATTTGGCTGGAACGACGGCAACCAGCCATTCAAGAGGGAGTACACTCCCAGCAAGCCGTTCCCCCGCCCAGGGAACAAGTAGAGGTTGCTATGCAAACCTCCACGGCCATCAAAACACCTGTAAGCACATTTAAGGCCGGAAATGTTAAAAATTGTGTGCAAGAATGGAACTTAATTACTGATAATTTAACAGTGTTGAGTATTGTGGAGGGGATACATATTCCCTTTACCTGCTTACCGGTACAGGAAACAATTCCGTTTCCCTATCGGTTTGATGTCAACGAGAGAGAGGCACTAGATAAACAGGTGGGGCATTTCTGTCAGAAAGGCATAATACAATAGGTGAACCATGAGAGAGGCAAATTTATTTCAAATATTTGTTCGGGACCTAAACCCAATGGGGATGTTAGAATGATTTTAGATCTAACAAGACGTAACAAGTTGGTCGAATATAACATTTTAAGATGTTTTCACTCGAAACAGCAAGAGATTTGATAACAAAGGGTTCCTGGCTAGCTAGTGTGGATCTGAGAGATGCATATTACACAATTCCAATTTACGAAGCAGATCGAAAATATTTGCGATTTGTTTGGAAAGAACAACTTTATGAGTTTACTTGTATGCCAAATGGTTTAGCTTGTGCCCCTCGCTTGTTTATTAAGCTGTTCAAACCAATTTTCTCGCTGATGGCACGTAAAGGACATATTATGTTCCCATATATTGATGATTCATTTATTGTAGCACAGTCAAGGACAGCCTGTCAAAATGCAGTAGATGATCTATGTGCACCATTCACTAGATTAGGATTTTACATCCATGAGGAGAAGTCAGTATTTACTCCAACTACAGAATTAAAATGTTTAGGTTTTCTGTTAAACACAGACCAAATGACAGTATCTCTAACAAAACAGAAACTAGACAAGTTTATTGATACGGCAGACCATTTGTTACAATTAATGAGGCCAAAGATTAGGCAGGTCGCCGTTCTAATCGGCATCATGATAGCCTATGCCCCGGCTATTCTATATGGAAAAGCTCACATTCAGTCGCTAGAGATAGATAAGAATTTAGCATTAGCTCATAGTAAAGGGAATTTTGAAAGGAAAATGTCTATCTCAGCAGAAGGGCTAGAGGATATTGAGTGGTGGTTTAAACATATTAACTCCTCTCTGAATCCGATACGGTGAACCCAACATGGTAGTTACGGCAGATGCGTCTTTAGACGGATGGGGTGCTCATCGTGACAGTTTGGCAACTGGAGGCCGATGGCTAGAGGAAGAAATTTCAGACCATATTAATTTTCTAGAACTAAGAGCGGTTTATTTAGGTTTATGCAGTTTAATCCGCATACCAAAATTTCATGTCAGAATTCTGACAGATAATACTACTGCAATGGCATACATTCGTAACATGGGAGGGACTAATGGGGGCTGTCACATTACGGCGTATGGTGGCGGCGTATATAAAACGTACCGATAAAATTTGAAAAAATGTTGCGGGACAATGTATGGTGACCTTTGTGCACTGATGTGTCTTTTGGAGCGTATGCGTAACATATGCGTAACATATGAGAAGCGTAACCCGACGTATGCACAGCATAAATTGATGTATGAGCGACTTATGCTTTGCGTATGAGTAACTTATGACGACGTATGAGTAGCGCATGAAAAGCGTATGGCATATCTCCGAGGTAAGGGGTGGGTGGCCGCCAGGGTATAAATACCCTGGAGCAGCAGCTCTCCCCTCACTCTGCCACCATGCCTGCTAAGAGGAACACCACTGCTACTGCTACTGCTGCTGCTGCTGCTGCTACACCAACCCCCAGGGCTGCTGTCAACACTGGAGGAGGACTAGGCCGTGGGAGAGGCGGGAAGAAGCATACTTTGCCATGCTCACCATCACCAGCCTCCTCACCTCACCACTCACCTTACCACTCTCCAGAACACCACTCTCTACAACACCACTCCACAACACCACTCTCCATTGGAAGAGCAGGAGATGGAAGTGGAGACGCAGACGACGCGCCAGTGGCATTTCCGCTCCAGCTCTCCATCTCCTGCTTCTCGGGGCAGCTCACGGGCATTGTCCGCCGCCTCCACCTCCAACACCTCCGCCTCAGCCTCCACCAGCACCTCTGGCTTTCCTCTGCAAAGAGAAG
Organism: Branchipolynoe longqiensis; assembly: GCA_030323885.1. NCBI lineage: Eukaryota > Metazoa > Annelida > Polychaeta > Phyllodocida > Polynoidae > Branchipolynoe > Branchipolynoe longqiensis. The sequence goes on along the minus strand of CM059193.1, from coordinate 48,432,785 downwards.
GAGGGCAAAGAAGAGCGACAATTCTCTGTCGGTCTTCAAGCAAGGAGGGGCAGATGCTGGAGTTCCTCGAGGAAAACCCAGTCATCTGGAACGTCAAGCTAACCGACTACCGCCGCACTGACAGGAAGGGGAAGATGTGGGAGGACCAGGCGACGCTTCTGAGGACGACAGTAGTCCATCACCAGAAGTGGTTCAAGTCACTCCGGGAGACGAACATGCCGCTGCACAAGAAAAAGAGCAGGGACGGAGCGGCTGTCCTGACTGAGAGGGAGGAGTGGATCATGCGGAAGTTCGGTTTCCTGCGGTCCCTCGTCCGTCACCGGCCGGAGCCCTGCAAAAGTGTAAGTACATAATCTTTTATCCTTCTGACTAGTGTGGGCGTTAGGATTCTCGTAAAACCCCTATTATTCTGGAGATGTCGACAAACCAATATATGTTATTTACGTAAATAATCTTGGTAAATCAAGTTATTTGTTGAATGTTATAGGTTTGTTGTTTTTCTTTAATGTTGACTTGTTGTGTTATTGTTAAATCGAGAAGTCGACAATTGATATATGTTATTTGCATTATGAATCTTTGTCATTTATCGTTAACTTTTTTTTCTTTATTGTTGACTTGTGTTGTCTTTTGTGGAAAGATTGATTTGCGTTCATGTTACTTATGTTATTTTATTATTTTGTCTTGCAGGTGGCTGCTGCCATCGAGGCTGCGCATCGGGACCTCAGCCTCGAGGAGAATGTGACCACGGATGTGGATGTGGGGATGGAGGAGGACCTTCCCGCCACTCCTCCCGCTACAGTCCGAGAGCAGGGGAAGGGGAAGCGGTCAGCCCCTGACGGTGTGAACCTCCTCGCTGCCATCCAGAAGAGGTTCGACGAGTCTGGGGACATGCTCAAGGTCATCCATCCGCCTCCTACACTGGCGATGATGAAGCACGTGGCGTTCGCGAACTATGTCCGCGACATAATCCTGACCATGCCGGAGGAACGGTTTGTTGAGACCTGTGGCCCAATCAACCGGATGGTGTCACATCATTTGGAGGGGCAATGCCAACAATCGATGGCTCCTGTGGCTGCAGTGGCTCATGTGGCTGCACCTGCTCCTGTGTCTACAAGTGATGCATAGCAGCCTCAACCCCACCAGTGGACTCACCAGCCACCACTGTCATCACCATGGGCGTTTCAGACACAGGAGTACGTGCAGCGATATATGACGCAGCCGCATCTTCCGCCTCATCCGCAGACGCAGCTGCATCTTCAGCCTCAGCCTCTGCCTCAACCTCTGCCTCTGCCGCTCCACTTGCGTCAGGAGCCGGTCCCACCTCAGCCTCAGTTGATGCAACGTCCGTCTGTGTCGATGGCGCAGCCGCCTGCCCAACTCCGGACACTCGGCATGGCGGGCCACACCAGGGCCTCTCCAGGACTCGTTGCCCGGCCAGGTGGTGCGGCCACTGTCGGTGTGGCCTGGCCGTCACCTTCCGGTGGCGGTGCTGTGGCGAGCTCGACACCTACACGAGTCGCCCCCGCGACGCAAACTTTGTTGGAGTCGGCCAGTCTGATGGACTATTGAACTTGTCGGGGATCTCGGGAGTGTTGGGGGTCTCCAACTTGGACCTCTTCCCCCAACAGCCATGACGTGATGAGCTGAGGGGGGCTCGGGCGGGACGCACGACAAGTGATCATTTGTAGATATGTGTATATATGTGTAGATATGTAGTTATAGTTTGTATTTTTTGTAAAATGTATTGTTGTATTGTTTATCTTTGAATGTTTGTATGCACATATGTATATATGTATCTATGTTGACAAATGTCTTGTATAAATAAATATATTGTAAACTAATTATTGTGTTCGCATTCAATAATGGCATGTCATAATGTAATTGTTATAAATTAAAGTACAATTAAAGTAACATTGAAAATAAAGAATAATTATTATGAATATTAAGGACACAAGTCTCTACACTCTCTTACCCTTTCTCCCCCCTCTCACCTCTTGCCATCTCTTCTCCTCTCTTCCCCTCTTTCTTCCTCTCCCTCTCTCTCCCCTCCCTCCTTCCCTCCCTCCCTCTCTCCCTCCCTTCCTCCCTCCCTCCCTTTCTCTCCCCCTTTCTGTCCCTGTCCGTCACCCTCTTTTTCCCTGTGTTCTTAAGTGGTTATGCTTTCAAAATTGTAATTAATTTAAAAAGAGAGCAAATTCATTACAAATACATTAACTGGATAACTGTAATTAGGGATCGAAACAATATAACAGACATGTAAATTGGGTTTTGATATCTAAAAAATGATATCGTTTATTTTAATAGACATATTACCATCTCATATAACAGTAGACATGTCACAACATAACGGACATGTAAATAAGCGATAACTGGACAGTGTAAAGAAAAGCGCATACATTTTCAAAAATAGATCATAACAGCACACATACACAGTGCATATAGACAGATACAATGTTTGTCAGATCATGCTGTCTTGCCATGACACTGCTCCGGCGGACGAGACGACCCAGTCTTTAAGTAGGTTGCGCTGCTCCTTTCCTAGCTTGGACGCAGTGTTGGGGTTAGTTGGAACGCCAGTGTCTGGCAGGTTTGGGCCCTCTCGCCATGCTCTTGGGACAAAGTTGTTGGTGCCAGTCTCGAGATTATCCAGCTGCAGGTTCTGTAGGGCTGGGTCGCGCATCCTCATGAGGTTGTGCAGAACCATGCACGCGTTGACGATGACCTTCACGGTGGAAGGGTGGTGCTGCATAGTGGTCAGCAGCACTTGGAAGCAGTTGGCTAGAATGCCGAAGGCATTCTCCTCCATTCTCCTAGCTCGGGACAGCCGGTAGTTGAACAGTCGCTCCTCATTGTTCAACCCCCTCTTGCCGTACGGCTTCATCATGGTCGGCTGCAGGGCGAAGGCATCGTCACCGATGAGAAAATATGGCACATCCTTCTGGCCGTCCACTATGGGTTCAGGGTGCGGAAAGCCGATGGTGCCACCTTCAGTGTCGTCGGACACATCATGACCTCGTCCATGTATTCATCGACGATGGCCTGACAGACTTCACGCACTATGAGCGACTGTGTCTTGTGGGGACCCTGCACCCGAACTTCATCGATGAGTATTTGGTGCCAGATGCCAGGTGCCACAGAGTAAGTGTGATCTTCAGTGCAGGCTCGAGCGGCACTCGGAATGTGGTGCTTTTTTTTTCAATCCTTGGTCCCACTCGCGCCACAATCTCGTCAAACAACTGGGGAGGCATCCGCATGAAGTTCACGAACGACGCGGTGTCCTTGCTGCGGAGCTCGACCATTAGCTTGTCGTACAAGCCAAACTGGCCGCCTCCCAATCCAGGGTCTGACCCACACTGTGCGCCGCTGCTGCCTCCTCCTTCTCCTCTCGAGACGGGCCGCCAGAAGAACCATGAGGTAGAGACCTAGCTCATGCTGATAAAGGGCAATTCTGTACCGATGCTGGAACGGTATTTGGAGTGCCTGGACATCCATCCTGTCTGAGCAGCAGAGCCGGATTGACAGAAGATGATGATGATTGGGGGTGTTTGTAACCGTACGACGGTTATCGGTTGCAGAACTGCAACATTGGGTAGAGAGGCTCCGATAAATTGGCCCAATCTGTGGTTGAAGACTTAACTTCAGTAGGGAGTGTTGTAGAAGCTGGGGACATCTTCACAACGTTGTAACGGCGAGGCGTTGGGGCGGCAGCGAATCTCTTCGGTCCGGCGTGTAGTTGAACTGTATGTGTAGTGTAGTGTTGCACTTGAATCCGGTCAGCAGCAGGGGTTTGAGGAAGGCGGGCAAAGGTGGGAGCAGCGGTCGTTCCAGCAACAAGAACAAGACAGAGAAATCGTAAAGGTGAAGGGCCCCACCCAAGAACACAACTACCCTGGTCAGGGGGAGAAGTGTGCCTGGGAGAAATCGAAATGGGCAGAGTCTAGGAAAGAGAAATGAGGAGAGTTGAGTCAGAGGACCGTGTCTATTTGCTCTATGGTGACCGTCCAGCAAGCCATAGACACGGACAGAGTAAGAGTAGAAAGTGAAATGCCAGCGGGCTCCCCCTCCTGGAACTCTTTTCAGACATATCGAGGAGGAGCATGGCCGGCGGAGAGGTGATAGAGAGAGGTGTGGACAGAGTGTGGTCCGGATAGCAAGTCTGACAGAAGCCTTGCGGCGCCTTTATATACCGAGACCATACGCCGGGAATACATGCTGTGTATATGCTAGGAGTATGCTCAAATATGTTGCACGGCGTATGCATAGCGTATGAGCAGCATGTGAGCCTTACGCTGCCATACGCTGAAAATTTTGAGCATGCACAAACATTTTCGGACGGACGCGCATAAGATGGCGTATGCCGGGCGTATACGCCGTATGCATAGTGTATACATAGCATATGACGGTGTATGTGACGCAAACCGTTACGCTGGCAAACACTTACGCCATACGCCGTAGAGTGACAGCCCCATAAGTCCAAACCGTGTAATAAAATAGCGAAATTAATTTGGAATTCGGCGCAAGAGCATGTGTTTGGCTAACTGTAGCCCATATCCCAGGTAGTTAGAACACGTTAGCAGACAGAAAGAGTCAACATTTCCATGATCATTTGGAGTGGTGGTTGAATGACACTATTTTTGAACAAATTTGACAGAAATGGGGAACGCCACATGTAGACTTGTTTGCATCAAGAAAGAACTACAAAATATCTAAATATGTATCCTGGCATCCACAACCCAATGCTTGGCAAGTGGATGCATTTTCATTAATTTGGGAAAATAATTTTTATTATATTTTCCCACCATTCAGCATTAGTGGCCAGGAAGATCAGAATGGATCGGACACACACAATTCTGATCGTGCCTGAGTGGGACACACAGCCATGGCTAGCAGCAATGGCATTGGGAGCGAGAGACACTGTCAGATTCCCAAGAGCACGCGGAAATCTACATCAAGGACCGCTCACGATTTACAGAGACATGTCAACAACACCCATTCTGGCATTCCTTTTTTGAAAAGTCATTTGCAGCAGTTTGGATTACATAAAATTACTCAACAGAGGCTGCTTTCACATTCTTGGAGGAAAGGAACAGTGAAATCATATTATAGTTATTTAAAGAAGTGGGGACTGCATTGTTTAATTAAGAAGGTTAAGCCTTTAAAGCCTACTATAGCACAAGTAGTTAGATTTTTGCGGATGCTAGAGGATGAGGGCTTACGATTTGGAGCGATTAACGCTGCTAGGTGTGCATTGTCAATTGTACTCCCGAGAGTAGATGGACAAACAGTTGGTAAATACCAAGTTATTCACTGGTTCATGAGATCGGTGTATGAGAGAAATCCGCCAAAACCAAAATATAATCGATTTTGGGATGTATCGAAAGTCTTTAAATTATTTAAATCCTGGCCTAGTAATTATCATTTAGGCATTAAGAAGCTAGGGTTTAAGTTAGCAGTTCTATTACTGCTAGTCAGCGGACAGAGGGGACAAACCATAGTAGCATTGTTTCTAGATGGATTGGAGATAGATCGCAAGGAGGCGACGTTTGATTTAGAACAATTACTGAAACCGCACAGGGGACCCGCTGTCCACAGTGCATTTGAATAGCTTCCCGGATGACCGACGACTTTGCGTAGTGTCAGCCATACGGGCTTATATATCCAAGACAAAATGAACTAGAAATTCAAGACAACTTTTGGTGAGTTTTATTAAACCACACAAGGCCATTTTGAGAGGCACACTCGCAAGATGGACTATAAAAGTGCTTAAGGTTGCAGGCGTCGTCGATACGCTTCGCATTCGACAAGAGGAGCTTGGGTCTCGAAGGCACAACAGCTGGGGATCTCCGTTAAGAGGATCCTAGCACACGCAGGCTGGAAGACAGCTAGAACGTTTGCAAAACAATACATCAAATGACTAGAAAAGTCAAGCGGCTTGGCGACACGCTTACTCACTGGTTAACACAACAGGTGAGAAGATTACAAGTATATATTTTCGTAATACTAATGTATATTAAATTGAAATGATAAGGATAAAAATGAAGTTACGTAAAAGTCTCCCGAGGCTACGAGGAGCCTGAGGTGTAGTACCGAGGTAAAATAGTATAGTTATACGAATCTTACCTGGGTACAGATGATGGATAACTGTTGTTTTCCCGAGGAACAAGCCTCAGATAGTCGTGGGCTAGAGCCCGCCCACCCAACCCTGCATGACTATTACGTTTGCTTGTGCCAAGACGAAAACATTGAAGTATCCATAGAAGTCTAAGATCATTCTTATCCTGAATAAGTAGGTAAAGATTGCTGGACCCGGATGTGCTTCCTTCTCCCGAGCCCACGACTAACTAATTGGTGACCAATTATTGATGACTGTTGTGGGTCAAACTCTAATAAGAAAGCAAGTTATTTTTCTCCCTCCATTTTTTCTTGTTCCCCAATTTCTTAGTACAGAGGAACTAATCTATTTGATTAATAATGCAGTCTCTCCTGAATCCTATGTAGCTTTATCGAAATTATTCTAGACTGTGCCCAGATTATACGAACACGTAGTTGGTTACGTGATAGTTAGACAATATCTGACATGCATGAACAACGAATGTTTGTAAGACTACATATATCAGGGATGAAAGATGTCCGCAATTTCGCGGATTTCCGCGATTTTTGATTTAAAAGAACAACTGATTAGCGTTAAGCAAAATGCTAAGCAATTAGGATGTGGTCATTCTGTGACAACAGGTGGTTAGTTTGAATCCTGTCTGTTCTCATGTGACCTTGGATGTTTATAGAACATAAAACACAAACAAGAAATGGTTGCATATGGGCGATAATATAACCAAAAGGAGGATAGTTGAAACCTGACTTCCGGCATTTTCCACGATTCCCTGACAGTGCTAATCCTATTGCCAGATACCACTTTCATCCCTGATCATTAAGTTATTGGTTTGACTCGGCCGAGATCGAACCTATGACCTAGGCCGCATTCAGGGTGTGCCTCGGAGGCGTCTCGGAGAAATTCCTGACGTCATGCTAGTCTGAACGACTTAGCTGTTGGTCGCCTCGAAAATGGCCGCCCCCATACTGGGAAGCCATCTACAATGGAAAAGAAGAGCTCTGATTGGCTGAAAACCCTGAATACGGCCATTTTCGAGGTGCTTTTTGTCTCTACTCTGAAATGGAAGACGTCTCCGAGACGACTCAGGGGCGTACCCTGAACGGAAATAAGCCAAAAAGCCATCTCCGAGATGTCTCGGTGTACCCTGAACGTCCTGGTACACGGGGAGCAAGTGATTCAATCAATACGTCACCACAATTGGGTTTAATTTATGAATCATAATGTAATTAATTAATCATCATTCTTCCGCTACTGTCACAGTTGGACATCAAATGCAGTAACCAATTTGCCTTTATATAAATTTTGTCAAGAATCAATAACATCAACATGCACAAATTTCGAATGAGAATTTGTCGAATTCAGTAAAGGATAAAATTACCCTTGTTTTGTTGTTGTGGTGGGGATGGGGGTGTGTGTGCGTGTGTGTGTGTGTGATGACTCAGTAAGTCAGGGTCTGCGATGAATTCTTTTATTCATTTCCAAGAAAAGAAGAAAAGCCGAGGTTATAACGATTCGCTACGTGTTAGTCATGCCAATACCCGAATGTGACCGGGCGTGCTTTTAAATGACCAGTAATATCTGCCCTGATATAAAAACAGGCGTTGCTTGACTTTATGTTAAATTAATAGATCTTAGCTACAGCATGGACGTGCACATATATACACGAGCTATTGTCCGCTGAGTTCGTTGGAAGGCTGCCATTTAATCAGAGCTCTATGGTGCCTTATTTCACCTGTGAATTAATGTTGTATGCTTCATGTGTGTGGGTGGGGAGCGGAAGTGGGGGAGGGGGTTCCTCTAGTGGGTTGAATAGGCACAGCCATGCTAAACCACACAACTTTATTCTGATTATACTTAAACTGGTTATAATGGTTAAGGTACAAGATGTGTAGTTTAATGTACATTTCCCATTAAATGCTCCTGGCATAGTGCCAGTGTTATTTGGATGGTATAAAGCAGATGCTAAATGTTGATAGGAGTACTTGTCTTGTACAAGTCATGTAATTGGCTAGATAAAAGATTCACCCCATACCTACAGTAGGGGTGAAGAACAACACATTAGAAAAAGTGGAGAAAGGCTGGGTAAATGAAAGTCTTAATTTAAGAATCAAAATATAATTTTCACGTACCTTTTTAAATATTTGCCTGCAACTTTTGAACTGATTAGTAGATTAAATCCAGTAGATAAATGAACTTTGAATTGACAGAGCCCACATATCCACATGGCAGGAAGTTGAGAGGTTCCTGGGTAATAATCCAACCTAGGTCAGAAAGCAGTCATTTTCATTGGCTGAGGTAGTGAGGTGGTGAACCAGTTCATTCAAACATGGCTGATTTACTTTTTTGGTGTTTTTTTTGGGGTCCATTAGTTGTTTAAGCAGGGGAAATTTCAGTCATAGACGACTGGTCTTCCTCATTCCACTCCTGGTCGATAGAAAGCTCGAGCCTACACTTTTACCGACCCAAGGGATTTTTAACCTCCCACACCACATAGACATGGTATGAGAGCAACCGGCCTTTGATGACGCTGCAAGTTATACGCAGCAGTGGAAATCCAAATTGGCAGATCTGGGGGCACGGGGAATCGAACCGCCGACCCTCAGATTAGGAGTCTGACCTAGAAAAAAGCCAGACACTCTAACCACTCCGCCACAGAGAACATCACACTTCATGAACTCTATTGATTCAAACTGATTTTGTGTCATTATGCCTTGATATAATGTGATATAAACACTCTAGAGAGTATAATGTGGAGGGAAAACATATACAATCAGATTGTAGCTATTGAGTTTTGACATAAGATAAGGATGCCAAACTAAGGCCATCATCAATGAAACACTTTTTTTTTTGCAAACTTTTGCATAGGGTTGTCATTCACCACTACATTCCCTCCAGTTGGTGTGGGGGCGAACCTTTTATGTAGTAATTGGAGAACCTCTTCCATGAGTGGACAATACGTGTATTCCAAGTTCCGCTGGTCCTTCAGGAAGGACAAACTGTGACAGAGTACGCTGCATCACAGCTTCAGCTTACATGATGGAAGGTGGGGGAGGCTGTGATTACATGTATACATGAAGTAGTATTTTGTCTAATGTAAAATATTTGCTAGGAAATTTCACTGCATCCACATGTCATTAGAATCGTACACAGTTTGTTCTGTATGAGGCATGTGGTTAGTTATAGATGCAAAGTGGGTTTAAAGTACAGTCAATACTGAAAACCTCGATTTGAGTTACAAGCTCCACGCCATTCCCGTTAGATAGAAAGGTACCAGAGATAAGAGCTTAACACATCTCATGTGAAGCTAGGATTCCATATATGCGGTATGTCAATGAGGTATGTGGTGACTTTTCACTTTTGTATTGGAAACTGCAGACTCAGTCTGCATTCACACCAATCGGTAGAGCACAGGCCTCTCTTGCGGAAGGTTAGCATTTCATTTACCAGTCCAGTCAAACCAATGACTTACAAAATTGATACTTGTAGCTTCCTAGCCAGGCGTTTGACATTATTAGGATACGGCAAGGACTGGTCTGCTTGGTGTCAGGATCATGTGACTGTGGGATATCAGGTCATGGTACTGGTGACCTTGTCTTCCAGTGGGGCAGCACTATAAATCGCCATGAGTGCACACTGTCAGAAGTCGGTACTCATCCTGATATGACCTTAGTTGCTGCCAGGACGTAAAACTCCATAAGCAAATCGCATTTGTAGTTGGACATATGGAATCAAAGCTAATGTATTTACATGTTTGTTTGTTTGTTTGTTTGTTTGTTGTTGTTTTACGTCCTAGCAACATGTTTTTCATTTGATGTTGCATTCACATACTGCATATGGAATTCTAGCTTTAGGGGGGTAGAAGCTTTGCGTCGTTCTCACTAGGTGGCAGAAGGGTCATTCCTGATGCAAGGCAGATTGTTATTTGTTAACTGGCAATCGTCGATTCAGTGCCAGACGCTGTGGCCGAATCTGTAAGAGCGCAGGCTTCTTGTGCAGATGGTCACGAGTTCAAATCCCGGCCTACCCAAACCAGTGGCTTAGAAAATATATACTTGTCAGTACCTAGCCTGGCACTTGGCATTTCTAGGTTATGGCAGTGACTAGTTAGCCCAGTATCAGAATAATGTGACTGAATGTGAAATCGAGTCATGGTGCTAGCGGCCTAGTCTCCCAGTGGGGAAGCACTATAAAGTCGACATGAGTGTGCACTGTCACAAGTCGGAACCCGTCCTGATATGACCTTAGATGTGTCCAGGATGTAAAACCCCAACAAACAAGACAACGTCTTGACTTGGCAGGTGAAAATGGTGCTTCTATTTGCATGGAAAAGATCCCTGCTGTGTGGATGGATATAGTCACCCCCCCCCCCCCACACACACCCCTCCAGTATAGTCGTCCTCCAGTGTTGTCTAAACAGACATAAACAACTGTTTAAAATAATCAATGCTTGAGAAGGACAGGAAAAAATCACCACAAAAGCATGCTACCTTACGCCCGGTCAATACACTAGTGACTATCAAGGGGCCGTTTACTGACAAATTATTGATTATATTCTTCAGAATAAATAAATTTATACATGGATTGGCTGCCATTCAAAACGCTCCACTGTTAAAATTTAATGTTCACGCCTGGAATTTGCATAAGTGTGAGTTCATTCGTATGATATGCGCCATTGATATTCATGCAACCTCTTTGGCGATACGATATTCTCTTGGTTTCTACATGTTGGAGATGATAAATATGCAATAAATATTGTGTTATTGTATAATATAAATACATTTGTTATATAATGTCATTATACAATATAAATATTATATAATATATGTCATAGTATAATATCAATATTATGTAGTGTTGGTATCACATAATATTAGGTAATATATATTGTACATAAGAATAAAACTCATACTAATGGACAGTTGTTATAATCACAACAATAATAAGATTAATAAAAATGGTATTAATAATAATGTCATTAATTATATTATTAATACTACAATTAATAATGCAATTAATAATAAGAATAATACAGATTTATTATAGATTAATAATTAGATTTATACTAAGATTATTAAAATTTGTACTAAGATTACTAAGACTAACATTTATATTATTTATAGTAAAACTTATTAGACTAATTTCTCTTTCGTAAATATATCACTTTTGAGAAGCATGAATGGTGTAGGTGAGGCTGCGAGTAAGGCCTACATGTAGCATGTGTTTAGCTGTCATCTACGTCGGGTTAGGAGACTGCTACTGTGGATGGAGAGGGAGCAAATGCATATTGATTGACCCGTTACATCGTTATACACGTACAGCTTTCCGCCCGCCAGCACCTTGTCTCCTCAACAATTTACACACCATTTCTTTCTAACAAACTCCATTGGAAACTAAATCGAAAATGATTCTATGTACTTTTTTTTATATTAGCTACGCAAATCTCTATATAGATGTGAGAGGCGCAAGGGGGGAGGGGGGGGCATATATATTCATACCCCGACGGTTGGGGGAGGGGGGGGGGGGCACTAAGGAGGAATCAGAAATAGGACATTGTTCCTCTAGACTTTATCTTTGTATAAATCGTTATATATCACACACACACGTATATATATACATGCATATATATTATGAATATAAATGTATATGCATATATATGTGTGATATATATGTGCGTTTAACATGAATTCTTTCAAATATATTTGCTCACAACAAATGTGTTCCTTCATTGTAGGATTTGTTTGTTTGTTTGTTGCTCACGTCCTATCAACATCTAACGTAATATCAGGATGTTGTCATATGATGAATTTTCCTGTTACCGTCTTAAGTCTACTCAGGCTGGATGATCTAAAGAACAAATATTAAATAAACAATTTGTCTTGCCTATGTTTAATTGATTTAAATCAACGTTTAAGCAAAGACAAAAACCCATACAAATATTAAAATATTAGGAAACATTTGATGGCTAAGTAACAATAAAAAACCCAATGAATAAAGCTGAATAGCTGAGAAACGTTCAACTGCCAAAACAATGAAAAATCTAAATCAAGATTAAGCTGCTCAGAATCTTTTGTGGGCTAAGCAAAAAAAGGAAAATCTTGACAACGAATAAGTGACATAGAATATTTTAATGGCTAAGCAAAAGCAAAAACCCAAAGATTAAATTATTTGGAAAATACATTTTCGACAGATAAACAACCCAAACAATGACTAAATTACTGAGAAAAGAAACTTTCCACGGCTAAATAAAAAAGACCCACCCAAACACAAAAAATGATTAAATGCGTTTGAAATGTTGATAACTAAAAGAAAACACACAGCCAAACACAACAACTACAACAGAAGCAATAATTGAAAGAAACTGTAATTTTGGATTTAAATATAAGCGTTCTTGCGCTGATGAATATGTAATACTGGCGGGTTGTCCCAGTGACGAATCTGACGGTGACGATAAGCGTGTTGGAGGGTTGTGGGGGAGGGAGAAGGCCATTGTTCCAGCGGTCTATATATGTTGAGCATGACAACACCGCCTGTATACATGTCGCTGCAGTGTTCCTATGCGACCTTTCAGTACACACCTATACACAGCCACTGATGGCAGGGAGCAGTGTAACCTCTTCCTGATTGGTTGCTTCAAGTTACATAATAATGCCCAGTGTCAGGTAAGGTAGCGACAAGTAATAGTTTTGATCAAGCTTGACTCAACCGGAGATCGTAACCCTGACCCTGAACACAGAAAATCGAGCCTCCGCCATTAAACCATCTCTTTCTCCCTATCCCTTACTTTCATTTAGTTTCCTTTAAACAAACAAGAGACAGGTTAAGTAAAAGCCTATGGAATGGTTGCAACAATTAATTTGACATGTTTGCACTTCAGATATCTCAAAGTTAGCCGTTTCATATCAAAGTTACTTCAAACTAAGGTAAAGTAGATTGTAATGATCAATCTAATATATATTTATCTCAGAAAAATGACAGAAACTCGAATCCATCAAACTATGCAACTTAAGCCATGTTTACACGGGCGAGTTAAAACGGCTCAAATAAAGCGCCTTGCCTAGTTCGGTTTACATTCGCCGTGTAAACGCGATGCTGAAGCAGATTAGGGCTGATTCGATTCATATTATTCGGATTTTATAAACCACTTGTGTAGGTGGTTTATATGAACCGAATTTTATGATTCGACTTATATCGCCCGTGTGAACGCAACCGACTTACTTGAGGCAGATTAAGCCCATCACACTATATAATATAATTTGGTCTATGAACCTGCTAGAGGTGCACATATATTTTTTTCATGATTTATTTTAAGGTTTTCACTGCCCAGCAGAAGTTTTGACCGTTCCAAACCAATATGATTCAGTCAAAACAGATCTAGGTCGAACCCACACTCTCTCGTGCCGACGTCGACTAACCGAAACTGGTGCTGGTTTGTATGGACTTGCTCATGCGCAGATATCGATTTCCGCCTTCAAACTCGGTGCATGTAAACGCGCCACTACTTCGCGTCATATAAATCGCTTTGTCTAATTCGCTTTACAATTGCCCGTGTAAACACGGCTTATATCACACTCGTCTTCATTTCATAGCATTCTCCCTTACCGCCCCACATATTATTCATTACATATAGCAACACAACTTCAGATATGGGTTGAGCAATTTCTCTTGCTCGTCTAATGGTGCTGTCACACTACGACGTTTCTCACCAACGTGCGTCGACGCGTGCCGACGTGTTGCCTTTTTGGGCGAAGCGTCGGGACGCTTTACCGACACGTTACGAATGCGTTAGTGGCGTGTCGGTACACGTTGAGTGACAGCAGCGTCTCGATCAACACGTTGGCGTGCGTCGGCCCGCGTTGAAAGTTTTGTGCAAGCACAAAACTTTCGACGCGGGCCGACGCACGCCAACCTGTTGGATCGCGCGCTACGGGCGCGTTAGCAGGACGCAGCACACGTTAGAAGCGCGTTGGAGGCACGTTGCTTAATGTCGATTAACGTTGGTATTTTTTCGAGCATCCCCCTGTTGCGTTCCCCCTGTTGCGTTCCCCCTCTTGGGTTCCGCCCTCTTGCATTCCCCCGTCTTCCGTTCCCCCTCTCCCATTCCCCCGCTTCCATTCCCCTCTCTTCCCTTCCCTCTCTTCCATTCCCCCCCTTCCATTCCCTCCTCTTCCATTCCCCTCTCTTCCACTCCCTCCTCTTCCATTCCCTCTCTTCCATTCCCCCCTCTTCCATTCCATCCTCTTCCATTCCCTCTCTTCCATTCCCTCCCCTTCCATTCCTTCCTCTTCCATTCCCTCCTCTTCCGTTCCCCCTCTTCCATTCCCTCCTCTTCCATCCCCCCTCTTCCATTCCTCCTCTTCCATTCCCCCTCTCCCATTCCCCCTCTTCCATTCCCTCTCTTCCAGTCCCTCTCTTCCATTCCCCCTCTTCCATTCCCTCCTCTTCCATTCCCCTCTCTTCCATTCCCTCTCTTCCATTCCCCCTCTTCCATTCCCCCTCTTCCATTCCCCCTCTTCCATTCCCTCCTCTTCCATTCCCTCCTCTTCCATTCCCCCTCTTCCATTCCCTCCTCTTCCATTCCCTCTCTTCCATTCCCTCCTCTTCCATTCCCTCCTCTTCCATTCCCCTCTCTTCCATTCCCTCCTCTTCCATTCCTCTCTTCCATTCCCCCCTCTTCCATTCCTCCTCTTCGATTCCCCCTCTTCCATTCCCCCTCTTCCATTGCCCCCTCTTCCATTCCTCCTCTTCCATTTCCCCCTCTCCCATTCCCTCTCTTACCATTCCCTCTCCTTCCATGCCCCCTCTTCATTCCTCCCTCTTTGATTTCCCCTCTCCCATTCCCCCTCTTCCATTCCCTCCTCTTCCATTCCCCTCTCTTCCATTCCCTCTCTTCCATTCGCTCCTCTTCCATTCCCCCTCTTCCATTCCCTCTCTTCCATTCCGTCGAGTTTTCTACCAAAACGCCGAAAAGTTGGACATGTCTCGATGCATTGAAATTATTTTGCGCGCTGCCGGCGCGTCGGTGAGAAGCGTTGTAATGTGACAGCACCATAACCAACCCTCCGTTCTTTATTTTTTTTAAACAAAAATCATTGGCAATGAGTGATCCCTAGCAGCACGCTCTCTGCTTATAAACCCACCAGATTGTGATACTAGTCATATACCTGCAGGTATCGACAACTGGTGCCCATGCTGCTCAAGCTACTGCAAATACAAGAAACTTGGCAATGGTGCCCTACTAACTGGACATCGAATACCTAGTTCAATTCTTATAATATTCACATAAACTTCCTTTATATAACATATATAACTCATCTGGTGGTATGTGTGATGGGTTTAGCCCTATAATAGATAAATGTATGTGGGAGAATTACTCTCTGTGAGGAAGTTTTGTCTAGTTGAATAATTAAATAATAATAATATTAACAATAACATGTATTACTTATTTCAAAGTGAATACAAATAATGCAATTAACATAGAAGTTAATAATAACAATCTATGAAAGACAGTATTAGTAGAGGGAAATATTACTACAAATTTACCATTTTGTTAATGTTGTCATCAAGACCATATATTTCTGCAATTGTGGAAGAACCGTAGATCAATGAAATTCACCCCCAGCCAGAGAGACAGAGTTTCCAGAGTAGGGGGCTGTTTAAATCTGAGCAAAAATGGCCCTGGTATGAATGATAAACAAGCTGTGGACGTCTTCGTTCCAGTGGGCAGTGCCTATATTTCCATAGAGTTGCTGAACTGGGAGAGAATGCACCAAAAAAAAAAAAACTAAGATGGCAGCCATTTGATGCTCTAGATTCAAATTTTAAAGTCGATTAGTCAGTTCTGCACTTAAAAAGGAGGCTACAATAGATAAGCATTCGAACAAAAGAACCCTGGATGGTAAAATATTTTACAACTAGTTACTGAAACCAATGTTATCTGTATTCGGATATCAGCAATAAATTAGCTTTTTGGTGGGTCTTTAGAATTGATTTTTATTGGATTGATTAATAAACATGGTTAACTAATTTACTTCCAGTGTAGTGATGTCTCGGCCACAGAGTGGGGTGCGGTCCCGCCCACAGAGTGGGGTGCGGTCCCGCCCACAGAGCGGGGTGAGGCCCCGCCCACAGAGCGGGGTGCGGTCCCGCCCACAGAGTGGAAAGTGGTCACGTGGAAGTGACGTCAGTTACGAAGACCTTCTCGTCGCGCAATACCTGGAGGAACTCCGGAAGGCGCCCCGCAACAACAACGGGTACGTCACCCTTTTTTGGGGTACATTAGTCGATTAAGAATGGGAAATTTCAATCGTGGACAATTGGTCTTCCTCATTCCACTACTCCTTGCACTATCCTAGTAATAATGCCAAGTGACAGGCTAGGTAGTGACAAGTATCAATTTTTAAGTCATTGGTTTGATTCGACCAGGGTTCGAAACCGTGGATTCTAATCCCACGACCTACCAACACGAGAGACGGACGATCAACTCATTCGGTCATTCACGATCAAAGCATCCTTGCAACATCTAAAGTCATACCAGGACGGGTACCGATTTATGACAGTGTGCACTCATGGTGACTTTATAGTGATGCCCCACTGGGAAATCAGGCTGTCGGCATCATGACCCGATATCCCACTCAGTCACATTATCCTGACACTGAGCTAACCAATCATTGCCCTATCCTATTAATGCTGAGCGCCAGGCTAGGAAGCGACAAGTATAAATTTTATAAGTCAATAGTTTGGCTTGATTGGGAACCGATCTTCCGAATGCGAGGCCCGCACTCTACCAATTCGGCCACCATGCCCGGTGACCAGCTAGTGAGTCATCACTGTTTACAAGAACACAACTACCTGACTCAGATGTTAACCGTTGTTAATACAGACCATCTGCCCACCCCCTTGCTTCCTAGTCTAGCACGCACAGCGCGATCAATAAAGCACAATAGAATAAAAGTGTAGGAAAAAAACCTGGGAAGACAACAAAGGCCGAACTCGTCTTTTTACCTGAGATGCTTTATAAAAAAAAACAATTAAACAAATTTAGAGGACATTTATATTGTATGATCATTCTCACTCAAACACGCCAACACAGACACACCAGACAGGACACTCACTCACTAACTCACCCACCCACTCAATATACGTATGCTATGCATCAGTATGCGCCCACCAACATACGCCATACACAAATTAACACACACAGACACGTACACACAACCTTCCGGCCCGTATCAGATCTACTGACACTGCAACATTAAGACAAAAAAATTGTTTAAATCATCAGACAAAACCTATGGCAAGAAAACAAAACAATTAAAGGCTCCATTTTCTTGACACAGGCCCCCGAAGATGCCGTCGCCCTATGCGCAGCTGATCGCTAATACGCATATCGTGCCGACGCCCCACCTGGTGGGGGAGCGGCTGCGGCAGCGCCGTGCGCGCCCCCACTCGGCGGCCACGGTAACCTTCCGGCCCGGCTCGGCCAGCAAACCTCGGATGGACCCGCAGTTCATCGCTGACCCTGAGCTATACGACCCGGCCACGCCGCGCGGCCCGGAGCCCGTGGCACAGCGCACGCGCAGTGGGCGGAAGCGGCCCGTCAGCGCCCCCGCCTTCAGACGGTGAGTAGGCGAACTAAAGCTAAGAGTCCATACGCGCTTTGCGGCATGCCATTCGCATTAGCACCGATCTGTCCATTGAGTGATCCACTTTGCTACATTTGCATTTGCATTCACATCCGGATATATGGAAGTACCACCGTGCTTTTACATGCTTTTCCATCGTGCTTAGGCGCAGCCACGTTCGTTTGGTTCTAGCCACCCGCATTTGTTTCACAGGCCGAGATTCTATTACGAGGAAGCTTATGAAGTTATCGTATCTGTCCATAGAGAACGTGTATGTCTACGTTCTCCTGTATAATGGATCGTTCTCAGAAACCTGTACCACGTTTGTGACATGAAAACCAAAGTGAAAACAGCAGAAAACATTCCAAATATTAGAATCCATGTTCATAGGAAGGTATATATGTGTTGAACTTTTTCATTTTTGTTTTTCACTTTTTCATTTTTGTCTTTTACAAATTGAGAAACTGTTCAAATTAACTAACATCCATCCATACCATCATTTTGACACACATGCATAGAATCATTTTTAGCATACACCACAAATTCAAACAAGATTTGATTGATTACAGTTAAGCAAGAAAGATTGTGTCTTACAAGAAAAGAGTTAGGGGGAAACACGTTTGAGTAGATAGATGAATGGTATTGATATATAAATTTTCATGTTTTCACTTTAGCACAAAATCATATAAGCATATTTTGAATACATTTTGTGGGATAGATTAAATACATGTAGTATTGCTAACATAGTTAATACACAGTCAACAATAAATATTTGACTTAGTATCCCACACCCACTCCCCCCCCAAAAAAGATAGAATAAAAAGGCAAAATCATTAACAATGTAACGTGAAAACCAAATATGTGATACAGTTTCTGAGAACGGCCCATATGCACCAGGTGGCGCCTCTGGTATCCATTAGACGCCGCCTCTGGTATCTACCAGGTGGCGCCTCACCAAGTCCCTCCCTGTGGTAAACCCTGTCGGGTGTAATCGATTAATCAACTCGGGTCACCCGAGCCACTTTTTGGCGCATGCACACATTCTACAGACTCGGGTTGAATAAACGAATATGCTCGGGGTGGACAAAATGGGGGCTTAATCTGAAACTTAATTTTTTTTTCAATAACCGATAGAAATACCACAAAATAGGATTTAAAGTATTTTATGATTGACAGAAGCTGAAAATCTGGGTTATTAAGGGGAAAAAATTAAAACAACACGGAGGAGTTGTACCAGTAGCTGTTATACTACAGGTACCAGCACAGATGTGACGTCATCACTCCTAGCAAACTCCAGCCAAGAGGTGGGTTACTGGGGTCGGATCGTTTTGCACACGGCACATGTATTTCTCGACTCCACTCGCGGTGTTCGATTTGAAATTCTGACGACTCGGGTGACCCGAGTCGCCCTGGTCGTGTTAATCAATTACGGCCGTAATGATCACCATTCCCCCCCTTTTTCAGTTTGAAACTCATGGCGGTTAAATTAGTTCTAAGGTCATGCTGAATTAGTGTACTTCAACTGGCGAGTAACTGCATGGATTCTACTCCATTGACTGCAGTGCGGATATTATCCAAAATTATATTTAATTCAATGGCTTTAATTTATTCCAGAATATTACACAATTCCATATAGCAAAACTGAGACCCTAATGGTCTGAAACTATTATAGTGCTTCTTTACTGGGAAACCATGTCAGAGGCATCTTAACCCGATAGCAGACACATATGAAGTGTGTAAGTCGTTCGTTTGACTCGGCCGGGAATAGAACATCATATCTGTCTAAGCATGAAAAAAAACCACCATGTCCCCCTGTTGTTCCTAAAACATTATAATTGCTGGAAATGATTATACATTTTAGCACATCGAGAGAAAGTGCATTAAGTCCGCGAACAATGTATGCAAATATAAACTACTGGTGGACTATTTGCTGATTACACATAATCAAGTAAATGAATAATCTGTGTTTTATTGTTCAGACCGCTCTCTGCAGCCTATGGGCCGTCCCGTCCGTCAAGTGCAAAGTCTTCAGGTAATTATGCAATTAAAATTGAACTATGCGGATATATATGCACAGTCTCGCTCACAAACAAATTTCACATATTCATGTATGAGTAATTTCCCGTTTTTTAGCGGGCTGCTCTTTTTTTATTTTTGTCATATGGATCATTTTCCCCTTAGCGTTGAGCAATTCATAGGAAGTCTAATACGTGTATTCTGAGTTACACTGGTCCATCAGGACAGACTGAAGCTGCGACTGAGCACATCAGGTCGCAGCTTCAGCCTACATGACAGAAGTTGGGGTTGGTGACCATCCCACCCCTATCCCATGTTTTAAACTTATTTTACATCTATAACCGAATGGCTCCTGATGACCAACCAGCGTAGGGTTCTTGCTATGCATTTGGTTCTGATGTGGATAGCAGTGAAATTGTCCTAGCAAATATTTTCCCTCGGGTAAAATACCACTTCCTGTATGCGTAGTCACTACCTTCAATACCTTCCTTCTGCGTAACCGGTAATTGTGAACCGGTGTGCGGGTTCTGAGGTACCAGCGGAACTGGGAACATAATCATGTCTAGCTACCCCAGTCCCGACTAAAGCTAAGATTCCTTATACACGGTATGCGGCATGCGGTATGCGAATGGGAGGATTCCTTCTACGCGGTATGCGGAAAGCGTCTCCCCACCACCACCACTACCATATGGTTCACCTCAGGACCCCTGTGTGTGACCATTCCATAATGATCAGTCGCCTCTCCTCGTCTAAAACTAATGGACACATGCGACTGAGGTTTCTATTCGCATACCGCATGCCGCACCGATCGCTACAGGGACCGATCGAGTTGCTGCATTCGCATTCGCATACCGCGTGTCAGGAATGTAGCCCATTGACATCAAGGCGTTTCGATTTTTTGCCGCATTCGCATACCGCATGCCACGTGTAAGGAATCTTAGCTTAAGGCCACTGTAGAAGCAAAATATTTATTTTAAAAAGAAAATTATTTAAAACATTTCTTTTGAAGAATTAAAAAAACAAAACTAAAAACCTCCTTAAAACAAGTGGACCTCTGTTCACTGTTAAAAGTAAAAGCACTGGATATGAACAACTTTATGTACATAACCACTGCTATTTCAGTGGCGCACACAATATGCACGGATGAAAGATCTCCGCGTTTGCGCGGATTTCCGGTATTTTTCAATCCCGCAGCACCATCAGCGTAGATCTATACAAATACGTGGTGCAGACGCCGCAGCACTAGCAGCGTATACCACTAATAAATGTTCCAAACGCTGCAGCACTATCAGCGTATGCTACTACTATACATGCTTCAAACGGCACAGCACTATCAGCATATACCAATATATATGAAACACGACTTCCGGAAATTTTCCGCGATTCCCTGACAGTGTTAAACCTATGGGGGAATATGAGCATTTCCGCTCTTTTTTCCCGAAGAAAAATATATTCTCTGTTCAGTTTTATAGTGAATTCTTTTTGCACATTCGGATTTATTTTGTTCTGTTGTGAATTCTATTTGCTGAGTTAAATTGTTGATTTGTATTTGAAATTCAAGTTAACAATATGATATTCATCTGCACGAACATAGAAATATAGGAAGTCATTGTCGGCAATCAATCACAAAACTCACAAGTGATGTTGAAATTACATGGTGATTGATACCTTTGTACTTCAAATAAAATCTTCCAAATATTTTTGATTATGTATTATGTATGATTATGTATGATTAAGCAGTGAAGTTCTGAAAAATATTCTGATTAAAATAGAATTTGTCTTTGTACAGAACTGGTCATGCATTGCTAGTCAATATGGAGCCTCTTTAACGAGAAAAAAATCCCACTGACTTTCATGAAATTTAATCACAGATGACTCGCAAGATGAATCTTACAATACAACAACAACCAAATTAATTACAAGAAATAAAGCCACCCTCAATAAATATCCATTTTACTCCCCTCCCTCCCACTCCCCCCGTCCTCTTGTCGCTTTTACAGTATGTGCCTAATTTTAGTAAATGTCTAGCTCCTAACGAGATATCACACCAACTAATCT
Source organism: Branchipolynoe longqiensis (assembly GCA_030323885.1). NCBI lineage: Eukaryota > Metazoa > Annelida > Polychaeta > Phyllodocida > Polynoidae > Branchipolynoe > Branchipolynoe longqiensis. The sequence goes on along the minus strand of CM059193.1, from coordinate 48,410,981 downwards.
AATATGTAATAGATGGCCCAGTTACATAATTTGTATCCTTTAGGTAGGAATGTGTAGAATTTATATTGTGCGGCTTTGGTGTGTGGACACGAGTGAGCAGTGTTGGGCAGGGCGAGACGTGGTGGGTGGTTCGACAATGGCTCACAGCATGGGGGATGTAGGTTCTTGGTTGTCCATCGGTGGCGATGATGACATCGATTCATCATTTGTTGTGAACTTGTCTATGATCGATGAGTCCAATTTGTGCTTGGAATGTGCGGTGGCACGTTGGACATGTGTGTGTAGGTCAAGCAGATGATTTTTCCTCGGCTGACGCTTTTGTTTAGCTTGAGATATATGATCAGTTTCTATGAACTGACATCAAATTGTGGAACCCCTTTGGGAGAATACGGTGTCACCATCTTAGTCATAATTATTCACACTTTTTAGGTTTATTTGCACCGGTCATGATATCTCCTGTAGATATATATGTTTTTACTTTGTAGTGTCTTTAATATATTCAAGCAAGTACTCGTCATCCAATCATTTGGGTAAGTTTGTGTCTTTTGTGTGATAGAAGCACTTTAAACAGGCAAGCAAAGAAGGGGATAGGCTCAGACTATGAGTTGGCGTCAGTAGTTTGATTGACAGATTGCGAACTGTCAAGCGACTGCAGAAGTACACTTTCTTGGCTTGGTGGTTCAAAGTTTCCTCCCACTAACTGTCCTCTACCCTGGTTTTAAGTGCTGCAAATACTAATTGAGAACTGATCTCCAACATGTACATGCAATAACACTGAAAACCAGCAATGAAAGTGAGTTGTGACTCTGACTATGCATGTTTTACTCAGTATAAAGACCGGGTGGTTGAATTTGTAAGAACACTTGCCGGCTTCCAGTGTGGCAGGTTGTGGGTTCAATTCCTGACCCAGTAAAACCAGTGACTTACACAGAATTTATCCTTGTCGTTACCTAGCTTGGTGCTTGGAAATTACTATGGTAGGACAAGAACTGGGTAGCTCTAAACTCCTAGTGGGGCAGCACTATAAAATCGCACTGTCACAAGTCGGTATCCGTCCTGATATGACCTTAGATGTTGCCAGGACATAAAACTCCAACAACCAACTTGCCAAAATTCCTCATGTTTGAATAAACAGACAACACATCGAAGAGTACTTGGGTCATCCCTAGTTTAGTCATTACCAGTAGGAAAACTGACCAGCCTATTGCACATCCGGGTACTGATATGAACTCTACCTGGCCTGTCCTGATATAATCTTAGATGTTGCTAGGATGTCAACCACTAACCAACAAACACTCTCGTCTGGTTTAGACTTTCCGCTCGGGATTCCCAGACTAGTGTGCTGCCACCTATCGGAGAGAAATTAAACAACACGGGCCAGCTCACAATGTGGTGATTAACTTGTGAGTTTTTTGTTGTTTGACAATTTTGACTGGGTGGTGTCTTTTGTTCTGTTTGACAACTATGGTAAGGCAATGTCCTTTGTTCTGTTTGACATCTATGACAACGATTTTTGCAGATGAAGAGAAGGAAAACGTGCTGTGCATTTTTAACTTTACTACCATGTTGGTGTGGATGGGAGATGCTTGGTGAGGGTTGGGGTTTGGGAGAGACTGGGGGAGGAGTGAAATTAGGCAGAGGACTTTAGGGAGCCTAGAGCCCTTATTGATTCTACCCCGGGTTCAATGAACCGTGTCAAATACTCCCTTTGCACCCCATGCCACTCTGGAACATATTACCAACGATTCAGTACTCACTGTGCCCAACATCGTTTTATGGTGAATCTATTTGTAAATTCATATATATAATTTCGATGAATAGGTTCGTGAAAATCTGGTTCATTACATTTTTTAAACACCCCCGCCCAAACCAATACATAATAAATAAATAAAGTAAAGAAGGGTGGGTGGGTAAAGGATCAAGTTAACCCTATTTCATGAATAAAGGAGGCCCAAATTTGAAATATTGATCGTACATTATTGAACTAGAATGACATGTCGCTACGGTGTTAAAAGCACATTGCAACTTTGATTGATACACTTACAATAATATATATGACCTATAAAAATGTAAATCTATGACTGCCACAAGGTGCTATGTAATGAGCATTCTCAAGGCGATGTCGCTTGTCAATTCTTTGTCAGCCCACGTTCCCCATTGAATGTCTTACATTCTGGGTCGGAATACTGACACGGTCTCTGGCAGTAGTTATATTCAAACCACTACGTTTTACAATTACTCCAGTTGCCTGCTGGGGTGGCACTTGGCATTTTACATGTCCTGACTATTAAATCTGCCCTTCCCCCTTCCCAACACGCCTGTGATACCCATTCCCCCCCCCCCCCCTTTATCAGTTTCTCAAATCGGTCCGTTGCATTAATTATCCATTGATGTTTTTACCTCAATATTATAGTATGAAGCCCCCCCCCCCCCTCTGTTTGTTCTAAAATATAGGCAATGACTCATCCACAATGCTACCCTCCCTCCCCTTCTGGGGAGGTGAGTGTAACTCACTCAGGGTCTGTACAGGGCCTGGGAAGTCTTGAACTTCATTTTCCCTATTTCAAAGCCTTGACAAGCATTGAATTTAAAGTTGCATAGTCCGATCTTTTTGAATTTCTGTATTTCTTTCTGAGATAACTATATTAGATCGATCACTAGTATCTACTTTACATTAGTTCAAAGTTACTTTTATTTTAAATGGTAAACTTTTGAGATATTTTGAGTGCAAACATGGAAAATTAGTTTTGGCAAGACTCTGACACCATAGACTTCTGTTAAATTGACTCAATATTGCCTTCTATGCAGAAACAAATGCTTAATAAGTGCATCAGTATCTAAGTTAAATATATCAAATCAAATCTAGATAATTGGTTTGGTTTTGAAAATTTGACATTTCATCGGACTATGCAGCTTTAACCTATGTTGGGTAATTAGTCTTGAAAAGCCTTGAATCCCATTAAACTGTCCCCACTGATCTAAATTAGTCTGAAATCACCATTCAGCATAAGATAATCCGACATACCTACACCGTAATAAAACAACAATACTCACCTGAATTCCTATCAAAAACAGCCTGAAAAAGTCTTGAAATAGTCTTGACTTCCATATCTTCACATGCATACAGACGCTGCTCACTACAAGCGTCCCGCTGGAATTAGAAGTATTATTTGATTACAAATATCCATACACTGGACAGGATGATCGAATCCGTAAGGGTGTTGGCTTCTTGGGCTAAAAGTAATGGGTTCGAATACAGGCCGAGCCAAGCCAATGTCTGACAAAATTGATACGTCGGCTGCCTTGCCGGATGGTCGTCATGACATGGATAGGGCAAGGACTGGTTGACTCAGGATATTGACCTTGTTATCAGTGGTGCATATCCCGGTGCGGCAGCACTATAAAGTCGCACTGAAACGAGACGATACTCGTCCTGATGTGGCCATAGCTCTTGCGTAATGCGTAGAACCCCAATAAACCAAATCAGTCGGTTGAAAAGGGTCTGCGGTCCACGAAATTGTTTGCGAAGTTAGTTAATGTGTTATTAGTAAGACGACCCCAGGTGCCGGTTGTCCCAGTGCCAGGTATGTTTAATCGTGCGTGAATTTCCGGTTGCGTGTTTTCGGGTCAGCGTGGTTTGTTGGTGAAGAGGCAGAATAGTCACAAACCAACCCTGGAGCGAGTATCAGCAAGGTTACACCGCCACAACGCCTGAGCCGAGTCACTTCCGCTTCTTTGCTTGTTCCGGTGTCTGAGAACAGTGGAAAACGCCGGTACCAGCGACTGATTGGAAAAGGAGGCCTTCCTTTGCGAAGGCCTCACTTTAGGGGGAATTTATTTACTTGGAAATTCCACTTGCTCTTGTGGACTCCCTGAGGGGGGAAACAAACTACGACGGTATTCTCGGAAAGTGTCAGGAGAGTGTAGGGTTGTATATTTTATCACACACACATTGGAGAGAAATGTGTTACGGTTTTATACCTGAAAACCATTTTCACAGAAAAGAGAGAACATAACAGGAAATTGGGACTTTCCTAATTACTCCCACAGCCTTTACACTCCATTATGTTCTTTGGGCAGGATTGCTAAACTACACTATAGAACAACAGTGGGATCGCTGGTTTATGAACATATTCACACCAATCCCCAGTTTACACAGTTTGATATATTCCTCACTTACTCATCCCTCGTGGCTTGCTAATTTTAGAATGTAGAATTTGTGCATTTTGTAGATTAACCATCTTAAAAAGTTGAATGAAGCGAATCCATGAATTCACAGTGGTACCAGTTTGGCAGAGTGACATTCTCTTTCAGTTCAGCAACTCTACACTACTAGTACTATAGATAAAAACTGTTTCCCGGAACCAATATCTTCAAACATTGCAGATTTATCTCATGGACTATAACAATTCAGACTCCTTTAGTGACATTATGCCTTCGTATTATATGATATAGACACTCTAGTCTAAGAGAGAAAAAGCTTCATGGTAGGATTGTGGTTGCTTTAATTTGGCCGACACATCGAAATAATCTTAAACTAAGGCTGGAGTATTATCAAAAAAGGGTTTTGCATGGATTTACATCGGGTTGTTATTCACCTCTGCTGGGGGTGAATCTTTTATGTAGTATTTTCCTAGATCTGAGTCTCAAACGGAATAAGAAACTTCATCACGGAGGGAAAGAACTCTGTATAACCAGACAAAAAGAGATGTTCAGAGTACAGGACGTGAAGCTCCAGTCAATCAACCAACCAATCAATCAGTCAGTCAGTCAATTGGTCGGAGCTGGGTGTGCTTGCTTGCCTGTTGACGGCCTACATACGGGAACTTTGTGAAACGACTGAGGCTGGTGAGTTGGGTGCGATGGAATCGTCGAGGAGTTTGCGGGTGGTCCGTCGCTCCGGGGTCTCCCAGCAACATCCGCTCGACAACCCGCGACTTAGGGACCGACGGATCGCCCGCATCTACCGGACCGGGACCCCGCCTACACCGCCTGGCGGCCAACCAGGCCGAGGTGGGCGGGGGTTGGGTGAGTGCGACGAGGGGGCGTGGTCTGGGTGTCGGGGCGAAGGTGTGGTTTGTATGTGGTCGGGATGAAGGTGGTATTGTGGTATTGTGGCCGTGTTTAGGGTGAGTGGGATGCAAGGGGCGTGAGGGGACAGGGTGAGGGGTGATGGGGTGGATGTATCTGGTGGGTGTCGGTGGTCCAGATGGGCGTGGTCTGTGTGGACATGGTTTGTGGGTGAGTGTTCTGGGTGGGCGTGGTTTGTGGGTGTGGTCTGAGCGTGGGTGGTCCAGGTGGGCGTGGTCTGTGGAGTTGGACACGCTGTGTACACGTGGTCATATGGGGGTGGTATGTCTGGGTGTGGTTTGTTTCTTGTTTTACGTACTAGCAACATCTAAGGTCATATCAGGACGGGTACCCACTTGTGACAGTGCGCACTCATGGCGACTTTATAGTGTTGCCCCACTGGGAGACCAGTCCACCGGCACCATGATAGGCATGGTGTGAGTGGTGAAGGTATTCCAGTAGTTGTGATATGGGTGGGCGTGGTCAAGATGGGCGTTGCTTGAGCAGGAGGGTCTGGGTAAGTGTGGGCCTGCCCTGCGAATATATATAGTGTTTCATTATGTTGTGGGTGAGCTTTGCCATGATGGGTGTGAGCAGTGTGGGGTGTTATTTTGTGTGGGTGTGGTCATATTATGGACATGGTCTGAATGGGAATAACCTATGTAACCATGTGGGTAGGTGGGCGTGGTTAACACTATGGGTCTGGATGAGTGTGATCATGGGGGCGTGGCCTGGGTACCTGTTGCCTATGTAACCAATGCTCTAGATGGGTGTGGCTAGGATGAACGGTTGCCCCCACTCCCCTTCAACCGTACCCACCTTGCTCTGCCCTGGTCATACTGAGCACAAGCGAGGTAGCGACAAGTGCTAATTAAATAATAATAATGATAATAATAATGATAATAATAATAAAAATAATAATCTGCTAGGCCGGTTGATCATACTTCACGACCTCCCACACAGAAAGCGGGTGCTCCAACCACTCGGCCATCCATCCAGTCCAGTTTCTATTATTGATTAGTGCACCTGCGTGTGTTTTTGTTGTGGGTTTCGATAACTGCTGCATCTGTGGCTCCAATTTTCACATCGGCTTGTTGCAGTGCTGGGCCGGGCCATCAAGGCCAAGTACCGGGAGCAGGTGGTCACCATCGTGGTCTGTGCCTTCAAGAACGGGTCACGTGAGGTCAGCGCCAAGGTCGCGGCACCCAACATCAAAGTGGTACATAATCTAATAAAGGCATATCTAAAATTTCTTTTGTAATTGGCCTTTAACCTTACTTAGAATAAATATAATTTACAATGCGATCCACATCTATTCAAACCTCTCTTATAGAAAGCTTTAATCTTTTTTGTTTTTTTTTCTCTTGGAAGATCTATACTGCCTATCATGCCTATGTCTGAATAGTCTTGTTTTCACCATTAGACAGTTGGCAGATAGAAAGCCAGAGCCGACACTTTTACCGACCCAAGGGATTTTTAGCACCCCACACCACATAGACATGGTATGAGAGCAACTGGCCTTTGATGACGCTGTAAGTTATGCACAGCGATGGGAATCCAAATTGGCAGACTGATGGTATGAGGAATCGAACCATCGACCTTCAGATTAGGAGTCTGACCTAGAAAAACGTCAATCACTCTAACCACTCCGTCACAGAGAACTCCAATTGAGTGGCTTGTGTTGCAGTTGCTGGAGATGTGCACGGACCGGCTGGGACTGCCTCACGCCGCCCGACGCCTCTTTCTCGCCGACGGCACCGAGGTGTTCGACCCGCAGGAGATACATCGCGACGCCGATATCTTCGTCTCCATGGGCGAGAACTTCAAGAACGCCAGCAAGGAAGTGAAACGTCAGTCCCGCTGCCCACTGCCACTCTGCTTTCTTTAGTTTAAAGCTGCATAGTCTGATAAAAGCCTCAAATTTTCAAAACCAAAATAATTATCTAGATTTGTCCCTGCATATTTAACTTAGATACTGTTGCACTTATTAGCTATTTGTTGCTAAATAGAAGGGAATACTGAGTCAAGTTAATAGAATCTGTTACTGCTGAAGCCTATGGTGTCAGAGTTTTGGCATCCTTGCCGAAATGAATTTGGCATGTTTGAACTTCAAATATCTCCAAAGTTAGCCATTTAAAATACAAGTTACTTCAAACTAAAGTAAAATAAGTTATAACGATAATATATTTATCTCAGAAAAGTTCAGAATCTCAAAACCATCGGACGATGCAACTTCAAAGTTCTATGTCACTGTCTCCTCACCAACCCGTCCTTCTATCTCTCTGGAATAACCGCCTCCCTGGAAGAGTAAATTAATGATTATGTACATCGACTAAAGCCTTCTCCCTACTACGACCTCCCCCTGCCGTGACTTACAGTCCCCAGCCTCCTCTCCCCTCTGCTGCTCTAGCTGTCACATGTACTGTCCCGCCCTCTTCTACCTCTCTTTATTGTCACATATCCTCTCCCGTTCCTTTGCAGCTGTCACATCTATTTCCCTCCACCTCCCCCAATTGTCACATACACTCTCCCCCTCCACCTCCCTCAACTCTCACACATACACTCTCCCCTCCACCTCCCTCAAATCTCACACATACACTCTCCCCTCCACCTCCCTCAACTCTCACACATACTCTCCCCTCCACCTCCCTCAACTCTCACACATACACTCTCCCCTCCACCTCCCTCAACTCTCACACATAACTCTCCCCTCCACCTCCTCAACTCTCACACATACCCTTCCCTCCTCCCTCAACTCTCCACATACACTCTCCCCTCCACCTCCTCAAATCTCACACATCACTCTCACCTCCTCCCTCCTCAACTATCACACATACTCTCTCCCCTCCACCTCCCTCAACTCTCACACATACACTCTTCCCCTCCTCCTCCTCAAACTCTACACATACACTCTCCCCCTCCACCCCTCAACTCTCACACATACACTCTCCCCTCCACCTCCCTCAAATCTCACACATACACTCTCCCCTCCACCTCCCTCAAATCTCACACATACACTCTCCCCTCCACCTCCTCAAAACTCTCACACTTACACTACTCCCCCTCCACCTCCCTCAACTCTCCACATACACTCCCCTCCACCTCCCTCAACTCTCACACATACACTCTCCCCTCCACCTCTCAAATCTCACACATACACTCTCCCTCCACCTCCCTCAAATCTCACACATACACTCTCCCTCCACCTCCCTCAAATCTCACACATACCTCTCCCCTCCACCTCCTCAACTCTCACACATACACTCTCCACCTCCTCAAATCTCACACATACACTCTCCCTCCACCTCCCTCAACTCTCACACATACACTCTCCCCTCCACCTCCCTCAAATCTCACACATAACCTCCCCCCTCCACCTCCCTCAAATCTCACACATACACTCTCCCCTCCACCTCCCTCAATCTCACATACACTTCCCCCTCCACCTCCCTCAAATCTCACACATACTACTCTCCCCTCCACCTTCCCTCAAATCTCACACATACACTCTCCCCTCCACCTCCCTCAACTCTCACACATACACTCCCCTCCACCTCCCTCAACTCTCACACATACACTCTCCCCTCACCATCCCTCAAATCTCACACATACACTCTCCCTCACACCTCCCTCAACTCTCACACATACACTCTCCCCTCCACCTCCCTCAAATCTCACACATACACTCTTCCGCTCCACCTTCCTCAACTCTCACACATACTCTCCCCTCCATCTCCCTCAACTCTCACACATACACTCTCCCCCTCCACCTCCCTCAACTCTCACACATACACTCTCCCCCTCCACCTCCCTCAACTCTCACACATGCATTCAACTGTCACATCTACTGCCCCCCCCCCCCCCAACCATCCTTTGGGATAATTTTGTTAAATGTAGACACTTTTCCTCGATGCACTTTTCAGCAAGGGAGAAATATATATTTATAATGGTTGATTGCAGAGTGGGTGGATATTCTTAGGCATTCGAGAAATCTTGGGGCTGGAGGATTGTATTGCTATTTGGCGATCAGAACCAATCTTTTTTTATTATTTCTTTTATAATTGTGGTGGGGGCGAGTGGGAGTGGGGTTTAGTCCAATTTGCTCAACTCAAAAAGTTATTTCTAAATTCGTGTGTGTTATATCTAAGGTTGTCTCTGGGGTGATTTCATCTATACTCGCTCCTAACACCCACCCACCAGTAATCGGGTGGTTGAGCCTCAGATTACTCATCTACTGCTCAGGCCTACTTGCCTCAGGTCCGACGGTGGCGCCACCGTTCTCCTGCTCACTATCCGACTCACTTACCGCTGATATACATACGGTAAAGCCTCTAACCGACCACCTCCACAGATCGGCCACTCCCCTATATCGATCGCTTTATTTGGGTCCCAACAATACCATTGTAACCATATTCTAACTCGCTAAACCGACCACCTCTCTTAATGGACCACTTACGGTCGGTACCAAGGTCGGTCGATTTAGAGAGGTGTTATTGTAGATCTATATATATATATATATATGTATATATATATATATAATTATTTTTATTTAACCATGAAATGGTAGGGTGTTAATTGATTTGCATCCCCCTATGGGAGTGTTACGGGGGAAGGGAGAGAAGAAGAAAAAAAAGAGAACATGTGATGAGTGCAGCATATAAATCCTTTGAAATATCTGTCTCTTCTCTTCTGCTTACTTGTTTTGAAATTTATGTACAAATAAAATGTTTTATTAAACAGAGCAAAGTCAGCAGCAGCGCACACTTGCATGGACATTGAACGGGCTAGCTTGGGCTGGTGATATGGAGCGTAAGCCATCCAAGCAGTACCTCTCCAAGCGATTCAGGTAAGCGCGTCTGCTTTGGTCGTAGCGTTTTGCGTTGTGTTTGATTCCCCGCGGGGGCAGAGGGGGGGGGGTGATTGATTGATTGGTGGTTGCTTTACGCCGTGTCGGCAGCATAGGCCATATTCACGGCGAGAAATGTTTGTTTTTGTTCAAACCGTCGCTTTTACATGTAAAAGCATACAATCAATTTTGTGTCAATGGACACTCATGAATTTTGTAAACTCACAATCATAATAGCTAAATAAAAGTCTAAATGACAGTATTATTCACTGATGAAATTTGTTCAAAAACCTATATGAGTTGGTACAAACCAGCTGCCCTCAAAAAGGCTAAAATGTTTTCTTGTTTTACTTTAGTAAAAAGGTCATGCATGTTGTTTGCAGTGTAAAATTGTTGGCGCAGGGCCATGAAATCCACACAGTTTAATGTGTGTTTTAATGTCAGGGGGGATGGGGGGGGCTGACACTTCTGTCTCGCATGACTCGGGCTTTCACGCCACTGCTACACTCATCTCGGGCCGTCTGTAATTAGTGTAGACATGCGCAATGAGCTGCTACCCACATTAGTTCTTGCCACTGCCGTCAAAGGGCGGGTTGGCGGTGGAAATCCTCTATAAGACCTTTTCCACAACCCGTGCTGCACAGTGAGCTTCAACATTAGTTCTTCCAGTGCCGTCAGAAGACAGGATGGTGGTGGAAATCCTCTATAAGACCTTTTTCCCACAGACCCTGCTGCACACTGGCCTATTATTAGTATTACCTACAATAGTAGTTCTTCCACTGACGTCATGGGGCGCGTTGTTGGTAGGAAATAGTATATTATCTATTTAACAGATCAAGAACTCCGAAATAAAAAGAAAATTACCTTTATTTCTTGCAGAAAATTGCTGGAGCCCTCAAAGCGACGCATTCTGGTCTTTAAGAATAGTCACGGGACGAAAGGGGTTGAGATTGTGGCGGACGAAAATAGATTTGAGGAGGTAAGTTTGTGTCTTATCACTAAGATATAAGTTAAAACCATTAAAAGTAGAATACTTTTTATAATACAGTGAAGCCTCTTTATAACCTTATTGTTGGGGTCCATACAAAGTCATCGCGAAAAAAGCGAGGTCGCGTTAAATCGGGGTTCAGTTTATTGAATTACCATGTTGCTTCCTAGCTTGGTGCTCGACATTTCTAAAGTAGGGCAAGGACTGGTTAGTTCAGTGTCAGGATGATGTGACTGAGTGGGACATCAGGTCATGGTGCCAGCTGATGCCATGTACGACTTGACTTGAACGAGGTTCCTACTTTAACTGTTACATTGTGTCTATTTCAGTTCCTGGCCGTGTGTACACCTTGAATTGAACGAGGTTCCTATTTTAACTGTTACATTGTGTCTATTTCAGTTCCTGGCCGTGTGTACAGCTTGAATTGAACGAGGTTCCTACTTTAACTGTTACATTGTGTCTATTTCAGTTCCTGGCCGTGTGTACAGCTTGAATTGAATGAGGTTCCTACTTTAACTGTTACATTGTGTCTATTTCAGTTCCTGGCCGTGTGTACAGCTTGAATTGAACGAGGTTCCTACTTTAACTGTTACATTGTGTCTATTTCAGTTCCTGGCCGTGTGTACAGCTTTAATTGAACGAGGTTCCTCCTTTAACTGTTATATTGTGCCTATTTCAGTTCCTGGCCATGTGTACAGCATGAATTGAACGAGATTCCTACTTTAACTGTTACATTGTGTCTATTTCAGTTCCTGGCCGTGTGTACAGCTTTAATTGAACGAGGTTCCTCCTTTAACTGTTACATTGTGCCTATTTCAGTTCCTGGCCGTGTGTACACCTTGAATTGAACGAGATTCCTACTTTAACTGTTACATTGTGTCTATTTCAGTTCCTGGCCGTGTGTACAGCTTTAATTGAACGAGGTTCCTACTTTAACTGTTACATTGTGTCTATTTCAGTTCCTGGCCATGTGTACAGCATGAATTGAACGAGATTCCTACTTTAACTGTTACATTGTGTCTATTTCAGTTCCTGGCCGTGTGTACAGCATGAATTGAACGAGGTTCCTACTTTAACTGTTACATTGTGTCTATTTCAGTTCCTGCCCGTGTGTACAGCTTGAATTGAACGAGGTTCCTATTTTAACTGTTACATTGTGTCTATTTCAGTTCCTGGCCATGTGTACAGCATGAATTGAACGAGATTCCTACTTTAACTGTTACATTGTGTCTATTTCAGTTCCTGGCCGTGTGTACAGCTTGAATTGAACAAGGTTCCTACTTTAACTGGTACATTGTGTCTATTTCAGTTCCTGGCTGTGTGTAGGACCTGACTTGAACGAGGTTCCTACTTTAAATGTTTGTTTTTGTTGTTTTTTTTGGTCCATTAGTTGTTTAAGCAGGGGAAATTTCTGTCATAGAGGACTGGTCTTCCTCATTCCACTGCTGGTCGATAGAAAGCCCGAGCCTACACTTATACCGACCCAAGGGATTTTTAACCTCCAACACCACATAGACATGGTATGAGAGCAACTGGCCTTTGATGACGCTGTAAGTTATACACAGCGGTGGAAATCCAAATTGTCAAAGCTGGGGGCACAGGGAATCGAGTCAGACACTCTAACCACTCCGCCACAGAGAACGCCACGTTGATGTTAAAGTTGCATAGCCCGATGGTTTTGAGTTATGGCATGTTTTTCAGATATTTGTATTAGGTTTGTTATAATCTACATGACTTTTCTTTGTAATATTTTTTATTTAAACGGTTAACTTTGGAGCTATTTGAAGTGTAAAGATGGAATATTAATTTTGTCGTGTACATCAAAATGCTGGACATCGTAGGCTTCCACAATAAAAGGTTCTATTAAATTGCCTTAGTATTCCTTCTAATGTAATGCGTGCACCAGAATCTAACTGTTACATTGTGTCTATTTCAGTTCCTGGCCATGTGTACGAGTAGACTTGAACGAGGTTCCTACTTTAACTGTTACGCTGTGTCTTTCTGGGTTCCTACTTTAGCTGTTATGTTGTGATTATTTCTGGGTTGCTACTTTAACTGTTACGTTGTGTCTATTTCTGGGTTGCTACTTTAGCTGTTACGTTGTGATTATTTCTGGGTTGCTACTTTAGCTGTTACGTTGTGATTATTTCTGGGTTCCTACTTTAGCTGTTATGTTGTGATTATTTCTGGGTTGCTACTTTAACTGTTACATTGTGTCTATTTCAGTTCCTGGCCATGTGTATGAGTAGACTTGAACGAGGTTCCTACTTTAACTGTTACGCTGTGTCTTTCTGGGTTCCTACTTTAGCTGTTACGTTGTGATTATTTCTGGGTTGCTACTTTAACTGTTACGTTGTGATTATTTCTGGGTTCCTACTTTAGCTGTTACATTGTGATTATTTCTGGGTCTACTTTAACTGTTACGTTGTGATTATTTCTGGGTTGCTACTTTAGCTGTTATGTTGTGATTATTTCTGGGTTGCTACTTTAACTGTTACGTTGTGTCTATTTCTGGGTTCCTACTTTAGTTGGTACGTTGTAATTATTTCTGTGATCCTACTTTAACTGTTACATTGTGTCTATTTCAGTTCCTGGCCATGTGTACGAGTAGACTTGAGCTGGGTTCCTATGCCCGCAACCTTTATGACTGGGAGGGTAAAGAAATCAAAAACCTTAAGGATGGTAAGCACTTCATTTTGAGTAGGCAGCGATATTTTGTACCTTGAGCAATCTTCAAATTGTGGTAATATAATATTTAAGCAAATCTACTCTAACCAAGTTCCATCTTAAAATTTAGTCTGGATAAATACCTATAGTTCAACAGCAGAAACTTTTAATGACTTGACAGTAACAACCAAATACAGTCTAACTGACCACTCCCCTATTTCGATACCTTTATTTGGGTCCCAAACGATCGCCCATACAATACCATTGTAACAAAATGAAAAACTCCCTAAACCGACCATCTCCCTGAATGGACCGTTTAAAGTCGGTTCGATGGTCGGTCCATTAGGAGAGGTTTTACTGTAGTCTCAGCTATTGTGCAGCCCTGTGTCTTATATTAGCCGTTGCCTTGTTGCTGTGTTGCAAGTAACAACAAAAAAGGATAGCTGTTCAAAAAGACACTTAGAATTCATTTTCTTTCAAAGGTTTCCCTAACTGTCGGTAATATTTCACCGTCCAAAAACCAGATGTTTCAAAACATGATTTAGAAATGTCGCGAAATGCATTTTCAAAAAGATTTTGTATATCACTGGGTTTAAGTGTATGTGGATTTAGTCACGTCTTAATCTGTAATATCACATTTACTCATTTTCAATGTATGAATTATAATTATTCTCAGCACCGGTTCTGGATGAATGCCTGCAGACCTGGTCCACCCCAGTGCATGGCCCGCTCTGGGTCTCCACAGGGGAATGTTTCAGTCCAAAGGGAGTCAAGGACTTCCTGACGGGACTCATTAACTACACGCGGGCCAAGAAGAAAGAGGCGCAGCACTACCAGACACAGGTTCGCTTCTTCACATCACTTCATTTCCCATAACCCATAAAGATCATTGCAACACCCGATGACTTTTTAACCGGCACTCTCCACCGCTCCCTTTTCTGCTCAGCGAACTTCAGCCGCATAGACAGGTTGATATCATCGTTCCACCTCTTGTTCTATCTGTTCTTCTTCCCGCGTCTCATGGCACCTTCCAAGATGGTCTTTGCAAGGCCAGATTATGGTGAGAATTGGCTTCAGCACATATAACTCATTTTGCGTGCTTTCTCTGTCTGCTGTCTTCTCTGTCAACCAAACTATCTGAAGCTGATCCATCTTCACTAAACAGAGTAATCTGCTAGTACCAAATGCTGTCTCCTGACTGTGCTTGATAATAGCATATAATTAGTATTTGAAGACATCAAGGATACGTTTTTGTTTATATATTACAAAGGATGCTGGTGGGGGAAGCATAAGTTAGTTTAGTATCGAATAAATGCGATATTTTGACTGGACATGGAAGATAGGAAGAACTAGAACCTTTCGATATTTATATTTGTATAATTCATTACAAATCACATAATATGGCCTACATATTTTCAAATTTGGCAATGCCTCGTTTTTTGTTTTTTTTCTTGAAGATTTATACTGCCTATCATGGATAAGTCTGAATAGACTTGTTTTCACCATTAGACAGTTTGTCGATAAAACGCCTGAGTCTACACTTTTACCTACCCAAGGGATTTTTAACCTCCCACACCACATAGACATGGTATGAGAGCAACTGGCCTTTGATGTCGCTGTAAGTTATACACAGCGGTGGAAATCCAAATTGGCAGAGGTGGGGGCATGGGCAATCGCACC
Source organism: Branchipolynoe longqiensis (assembly GCA_030323885.1). Taxonomy (NCBI): domain Eukaryota; kingdom Metazoa; phylum Annelida; class Polychaeta; order Phyllodocida; family Polynoidae; genus Branchipolynoe; species Branchipolynoe longqiensis. The sequence continues at coordinate 48,395,730 of CM059193.1, read as the reverse complement.
ACCGACCTTCAGATTAGGAGGCCGACCTAGAAAAAAGTCAGACACTCTAACCACTTTCGCCGTCGTTAAAGCACTGCTGTTGTATGTTCAACTAACTAACCATTTCTATTTCTTTTTAAGACAGTCAACTGGTGAAATTTACGTGCATTCTTCGTTCTATGTCAGTAGATTCAGATGAAACTCTCGGTTTCAGCTGATGAACGCCAAGAAGAAGGAGACACGAGATGACGTCAGCATCGTTGCCATCCTGTCCATGTCTGAGGTCGAAATCAAGGAGACGCTGGAAGTTGTAAGTTTGTTTTGCACCAAAACGAGGCAGTGCTGCGACCACTTAAAGCTGCATAGTCCGATGGTTTGGAGTTTTTGTCATTTTCTGAGATAAATATATTAGATTGATCATTATAATCTACCTCACTTTAGTTTGAAGTAACTTTTATTTTAAATGTCTAACTTTTTAAATATTCTAAGTGCAAACATGCTAAAATAATTTTGCAAGCAATCCAAAACTCTGACACCATAGACATCTGCAGTAACAGGTTCTATTAAATTGCCTCCGTATTCCCTTCTATGTGGTGACAAATGTTTGATAAGTGTGCCAGTATCTAAGTTAAACATCTAGAATCAAATCTAGATTTTTGCTATGGTTTTGTAAATTTGAAGTTTTCATCGGACTGTGCAGCTTTAATGTCCTCTTCCACTAGCGACCCGTTCTACCCATGGCTAACGGGGGCGATTACATTCTATGCACATCTTGGCGGAATAAAGTGGGAGACGACCCCATGGTTTGAAGCAGAGTGCAGAGTTAACCTCTTTTATTTCCCAGGCGGGACAGAAACTGGTCCATCACAAGGCTGGATAGATATTGGAGACGACGCCCACAATTATATAACTTGAGGGCTCCATCTACCTCCATACATGTGCAAACAAATAGTTCTTTTTCACCATAACGAGCTGGCATTTGAGGCCCAATAGAGCCTAGATCAGCCAGAAGAGGATCTGTAAGTTAATGATGCCACTACACCAGGGGCAGCCTTACGGGCTGCGGGGTCCATTTCTTATCGGGGCCCCCAGGTTCACAGCCGCGGTCTGTTTTAGTGAAAGTATTTACAAGACTAGCCCCGTACCACACAGTCATCTAACTTGCGCTATCTGACTTGTCTGCTGCAGGTCCAGCAGGATTTGAATGACTTCGGAAAAGCACTGAACCGACTCAACGATGTCATGGAAAATCTCAAGGACCGCGTGGCAGAGGAAGAGGTGAGCAATGTACTATTGGAGAGTGGCAGTGGATTTGTTTGGTTAACGACCCCCCAGCACAAAATGTAGACATCGGCTATTGGGGGTAGTGGCAGTGGGATGAGGGGGTGATTGGTGTGGTTGGTGGGATCGGTCTGTAGGTACACCTTACGCATTGTAAGTGTAGACCTCCTTCGCGTATGATCAAAAATGAGGCTTGTTCTTTTTTTCTTTAAAAAAACCCAAAAAACTGCGTGACATTATGTAGAATGTATAAATGCATTTATAAATACATAATTCATTGTCTTAAATGACTTAGTTTTGCAAACTTGATTCCGCACCGAACCCAATTATCACTTAAGCTATTCCGAGAGGCCACCTAGTGGATAAACTATGGCAATCGTGCATCTAAGTACCGTGTTTTAACACCAGGGGTTTAATCTTATATAATGTGGCGCTGTTGGTTTCAGGCAAACCTTGGCTTCTTGGCGCGAATAAAGTCTATTGTCAAGAGAATATAAATGACTAACTCATGTCAGTCACTGGGCCAAATGGACAGAATTTGTAGCCATTTATTTAAACACAAATTTGACATTCGTTGATTAAGCAAGGGCAAATTCAATTAAGGATAATTGCTTTTCCACATTCCACAGTTCCACCCCCTATTCTGGTAATGCGAAACACCAGGCAAAGTAGCGACAAGTATCAATTTAGTAAATCCATGTTTTGACTCAGCTGGAGATTTGAGCCAACAACTAACTACTCGATGGGAATCAACCACTCTACTCATTCAGGCGTCTTGTTCGGTCAGCACATTTCTATAAAGCAGCCAGAAATGCTTTACTGTGACTCTGAGCTTCGATTTGTTGTCATTGTATGACCTTGCTTACAGTCGATGGGTACCCAATACAAAATCATGCATGTCGAAGAGTACTCCATCGACCATCGACTTGTCGGCACTAAGGGCATCCGACTCAAGGTAAGTCAGGGAGACAATCTGTTCTATCACAAAAAGCAGTGGACATCATTAACACTCGCTTTATATCCAATATGATCCAGTTCTCTAAATGAAGTCCAAATTTAAATATGCTTCTGCAACCGCGTACTATATGAATAGTGTCCTGGGGGAATGCAAACAATGGAAGCATTGCACCTACAGCGGGATTCGAAACCACACGTCTACCATTAGGCTATCTAGACTCCCTAGTGCAATTATCTTACCCACGCCTACCTGTGCATGTGGCATTTCACCTGGGAGGTCAGTACACCTCACTTTATTAGCCCAATAGGTTTTAATATGGAAAAGTTAGGAAGACTATCGTAGATGTTAATTTTACAATGTATATAACTGTTTTTGTCTCATTTGCCTGTCCCTCCGATGACACTGCTATGTCAGGACAACATTGGTCTGGATGAGGACTTTTCATTTGAAGACAAGTACTACTGTCATTGGAGGGATTGTCAATTGAACAATTATTCGCACATGGCAGGTGTTCACTGATCACAGGAATTGCTGAAGAATTGTATATTTTAGTCAATAATGACGTTCTTTGGTTTGACAAAGCACAGGGTTCGTACTGGTCCTTAAAAATCTTTTTTTTAAAACTTAATTTGATAATTTAAAAGATAATTTAATACTGGAAAGTCCTTAAGATTTTTAGTTCAGGGCCAAATGTCATGAAAAGTTAAATATACAGTAAAACCTCTCTAACAGACCACCTCCGCAGATCGCCCATTCCCCTATATTGATCGCTTTATTTGGGTCACAACCGATCGACCATATAATACCATTGTAATGATAAAGAAAACTCCCTAAGCCGACCACCTACCTGGACGGTCGATTTAAAGAGGTTTTACTGTAGTTGCCTAACAATTTAAAATCATTTATGTAATCTTGATTTGCAAATCAAAATGATTTTTGTGACCCTTTGTTGCTGAATTCTCCAGCATTCATTAGCTTTTGGATGATCAGTAGATGATTCCAGCATTCTCGCAGGGTTGCAGCATCCACAATTTCATAAGGGTGGCTATAGGACTTTTGTGTTTGGTCCTTGAAATGAGCTGTCTCAAGTTCTAACAAGTCACTGAAAAGTCATGAATAAAAAGAATGGGGGCCATGCAACTGGAGAACTGTTTTAGCCATCCCTTAATCTAAGTTTTTCTTTTCTTAATTGAGATTTCGATGCATATCTTTTGTGTGTTAGGAAAGTGAATGGTAGAGAAAATGAAAAGTTTCAGTTTTTGCGCTAAGCTTTTATATTTTGCGCTAATGTATATTGTGCTGTGTTTCAGGTTTACGAAAACGGAAGTTGTGAGGAATACACTGAAGTCTATTTCAACGTTGTCCAAGAGGGCAAGGCTGTCAAACAGAATGCGGGCCAATTGCTCGCCCGGGTAAGCTATTATGTCTGTCCACTTTCTGCATTTCCATCTCAGTCAAAGTCTATATCAGGGTTTGTAGGAATTCAAAGTAAGTTTTCCAGGCCTTTGAAGAAGTACTTTGAAGATCAGACTTTATATACGGTTTTTGGGAAGTTATGGGAAAAACATGCATGGCTGTAGGTTTCAAATATTATCTTACATTATATTATATTTAGCCCAAAGTAAGTGACAAGACTTAAAGAACCCTAACATATATTTACAGAATTAAATAGTTTAAAAAATACTGAATGATTGTGGCTTATGGTCCTTGAAAAGTATTGGAAACTGGTGCCTTAAGGTACTGAAAAGTTATGGAATCGAATTATGTTCAGCCAAAGATTTAGGTACACACACACATATATATTTATATATATGAGTTATTCTATAAAACTGGGCACCACATATTTGGTTTCCACATTACGATGCTGATAATTTGTTCTTTCTTTTATTGATTGCAAGTCAAATAATTATTGTATCCCCTGTGTATTAAGTATGTTAGCAATAGTACATTTATTGAAGCTATCCCAAGAAAGGAATTAAAAGTTTACTTATATGATGTTGTGCTAATATGAAAAAGTGAAAATTTACACTATGCATGTAGCCAAACCTTTTTTCAACTTATTTTTCAACTTTTGTCTTGTAAGTCATAACCTTGTCTGCTTAACAGCAATCAATAAAATATTGCTTGACTATGTTGTATATGATAAAAATGAGGTTCTTGATCTGTCTTTGATTTTCATGTTACACAAGTGATATTAATGTATTGCTCAATTTGTATAAACTCTAATTTAAAAAGTGAAATTAATTTTTTTCAACTCTGACATATGCAGAACATGCAAACCTTCATAGGACATTGGATTAGGCTATTATTTGGATGTTTTTGTGCTATTATTTGGAAGGTTTTCACTTTTGGTTATCATGTGACACTTTTGTGCCAAGTTTTAGGGAAGGGCCCTTTTATGTATTTTTTTGTATTTTTGTATTTTTTATTGAGGCTGTATTTATTCTGTCCATAGCATGTAAGCCTGGGTACCCAGGCTTGTTTTCATTGCTGGCCAGCTGTAGTGTTGGTGTATATATGTATGTAAGGTAGTGGCGGTAAATATACATGCCACTGGAGTCAAGCATGTTAGCAGCGATACTTTGCAGTCAATTTGGTGATATCCGCAAAGCTCGGACAAGCAATCCATCTCGAGTTTAACATGCCTTTCATGCTCCCACTGACATCATGCTCAGTTTGTCGATGACTGCTATATGATATAGCAGTACTATGTTGCTATAGAAACCAAGCTTTGAATTTAGTGAATTGGATTAATAAGAAAGAATAGGTGCCTATTGCTGGATAGTATTACAATGATTTTCCGCCAGACTATCACTTGAGCTACTACTTATCTCAAAACTGCAATGTCTACAGAATGCAGCTGCCAGGTTGTTGATGGGTACAAAGAAATTTGATCACATCACTCCTGTGCTGAAATGATTACACTGGCTCCCTGTGGAGAAGAGAATTGATTTCAAGGTGCTGCTTCTTGTGTATCGTGCCTTGCATGATCAGGCTCCACAATATATGAGAGATATGCTCCAGAAGATAACAAATGTTTGAACACTGCGCTCCACAGTCTCCAGCCAGTTAGCAGTTCCTCGGAGCAGACTCAAAGGCTTTGGGGATCGTGCTTTTAGTATTGCTGCCCCGAGACTATGGAATGCTCTGCCAGGATATATCACAGATAGTAAATCTGTTGGTGCTTTTAAAAAAGGTCTTAAGACACATTTGTTTAAATCTGCTTTTATTTGTTTGTTATGTAAAGCACCTGAGAACGGCTTGCTGGATCAGCCGCTATATAAATGTTTTATTATTATTATTATTACTTTGGACAAACAAATTGTGAAGGTTTTTTTGTTTGCTTCAGTGATTTCACCAAATGTTGAAGATATTTATTTCCCCCAAATCAGATATTCTATCAATTCTCCCCATTGAAGGATTAAAGAATTATTTCTTTTGTTAAAATTGTAGCTTCTCGACAAGTGCAGTGAACACCATGCGTTGAGTCAGCCAAAGAACAACACTGCCATGAAACCAGTTGCACAGCGTCTCTATGACAAAGCTGGGAAGATTCTCAGTAACGTGTTTCATTTGAAACATGAACAGAAGGTCTGGCTGTCCTTTGGCGAGGCTTGGAAAAATCCCTTCAGTGAGTTGGCTCTTTTTGGTTAAGAAATGTGTGTTGCATTGCTTCTACATAGCTCTCTCATTGCTCTTAGATTGCTCTGATTGCTTTCTCATTGCTCTCACATCGCTCTCACATGGCTCTACCATTGCTCTCCTTGCTTTCACATTGCTCTTAATGCTTTCTCATTACTCTCTCATTGCTTTCACATTGCTCTTATTGCTTTCTCATTGCTCCCATATTGCTTTCACATTCCTCTTATTGCTTTACATAGCTCTCTCATTGCTCTCACATTACTCTCTCATTGCTATCTCATTGCTCTATCATTGTCCTCACATTGCTCTAACATTGCTTTCACATTGCTCTTATTGCTTTCTCATTGCTCTTTCATTGCTCTCACATCGCTCACATTGCTCTAACATTGCTCGCTCATTGTTCTTATTGCTTTCTCATTGCTCCCACATTGATCCCACATTGCTCTCCCATTGCTCTTTCGTTACTCTTACATTGCTCTCACATTGCTCTCACATTGCTCTGCCTTAGTATTGCAGTGCATGCTCTCTCATTCTCTCATTGCTTTTGTACCGTCTTACTGTGCTCTCGTATTATTGCTATTGCTCTAATTAGCTATGCAGTGCGCTTTCATTGCGTATTTTGTGCTCTTAATTTGCCTTAATTTAAAAAGTCAGAAAATGTTGACATTCTTGCATCTACACTTTTGTTATTTCCAGCGCTTGTCCTGACGGCGCAGTTTGACAAGATCCGGCCAATTGACATTCAGGGCCAGAAAAAGACTGCCATCCGAGAACAGCTAATGTCAGAGGATCGTGAAGGATATGATAAGTACGTTACAATCTGAGTGGGCGTTTCTTGCGGTCATGTTTTAAAATGATCATATGACAAGCATGTATCTAGGATTCAAAACATGGATTTGTTTTTCTGTTAAATGTGCAGGATGTGGATTAGGATGTCCAGTTCTTTATTTTGGCTAATGCTCTCCAACATTGTGTATAGCCAGAGGCATTTAGGTAGCACCAAACAAATTTCATTTTGTCTATTCACTTGGTTTTTGTGGATTTTGTTTTTGATTTTTGTTTGTTTTTTTGTGGTGGCTTATTTACCCTGTCCATAACGAATAAGGCGCAATGCGGCTTGTTTTCATCGCTGAACAGCAATGGTCTCAATGTGGTAGTTGCCTTGTCATCTTAGATGTCAGTGGCTAGCCTTAATTATGTTAGTTTTTTTGGTGCCGCATTTGCAACATTTTGGTATATACCTACTCCATGCACTAGTTTTAGTAGGATATTCAATTTACACTGTGACTCCGGGTATGAGGTCATTCGTAATTTAGCCTAATCATCAGGTGACCATCTTCCCTCCAGGCCCCAGGCGTGGGAGGCTGTGACTGGCATCCCAGAGACGACTAATTGGTTGGTTGTCGGTGTCGACTCAGACCCTGCCGAGCGTGACCACATCAATAATCAACTGGAGAGCGGAGAGATTGACATTAATGCAGATTTTCTCTGCTGCAAGGTAAGTAAAGTTGGCCAAACACGCAAGCACACGAACACACACACACAAATACACACACTCAAACAGACACAAAAACAATCATAACTTGCCTTGATAAAAGTCCTGAAATCAGAAAGCCCAGAGTTTAATGTTTAAAAAGAAACTTGAACAATTCTATCAAAGTTTGTATGGAGTTGTGTGTGTGTGTCTTATCCTACACCTACACCTACACACCTGTGTGTGGTGTGTAGGTGTAGGTGTAGGAATGAAATGTATGTTCTTGAAAATGTGAACATAAATGGCCTTGATAAACGTTCTTTTACATCGTTGAAAGTCCTTGAAAAAGCCTTGAACTTTATGCTGTGAAAGCTCGCCCTATTCCAGCTGGACATTGCAGATGATTTATCAATAGGGTAGTGATGTAATATTGAGGGCATAGGCTTTGCCATGTTGCTACAACTAAATTACTTCATATTTGACTAGGTGGCGCACCGGACACGGTGGCCGAATCGGTACAGTCCAGGCTTCCCAGGCAGAAGGTCGAGATTTCGAATCCCAACCGAGTCAAACCAATGACTTATAAAATACTTGTCGCTTCCTAGCCTGGCGCTCGGCCTCAATAGGATAGTATAATGACTTGTTAGCGCAGTGTCAGGATGAAGTGATGGTGTGGGGTATTGGATCATGAAGCCGGCAGTTGGTCTCCTAGTGGGGCAGTACTATAAAGTCACCATGAGTGCACTGTCACAAGTCGGTACCCGTCCTGATATGACCTGTGATGTCGCTAGGATGTAAAACAACTACAAACAAACAACAAAGCAGGTGGCGCATGGTGTGCTTAGGCTTCAATCATTCCCTGGTCAGCCCCTTGACCATGAGATGCAGTGTAGACCAGGCTGTCGGTAACAAGAACTGGATTTTGGCCATAGGAATATATTATATTGTCTTGTGTGGCATATAATTGGTCATAGAGAACAAATCACCCAAAGTAAAATCAGACTAGCGTTACCATTAGGTATTGTGTTGAATATTGAAAACCGGCATGTTTACGCATGGCAGGATCTCATTTTGTTCATATCAGGTGAATGTAAGCAGTAAGACTGATGTCATGTTTCTATGTTCTGTTTAGAAGCGCAATGACCTGGTGGTATATGTTGAGCCAACGATAGACACCAAGAAAAAGAAAGGATCGAAGGATCTGTGGCCGCATGAGGCCCAGGAATGGGTCATCACAAAGGCAAGTGAATGTAGCTTACGTAAGGGGTTGTGTCTAGAGCATGGGTGGTGGCTAAAGTAGGGGTTGTGGATAAGGTTGGGGTTATGAAAGTAGTGGTTGTCGTGAAAGTAGAATTTATTGGTAATGTAAGGATTGTGGCTATGGTAGGAGTTGTGGTTAAACATGGGATTATTGCTAAAGTAAGGGTTGTTGCTAATGTAGGGATTGTTGCTAATGTAGGGTTTATTGCTAAAGTAGGGGTGGCTGCAAATGTATGTATTGTTGCTAAAGTAGGGGTTGCTGCCAAAGTAGAGGTTTTGCTGAAGTCGGGAATGTTGCTAAAGTATGGGTTGTGGCTAAAGTATAGGTTGTGGCTAAAGTAGGCATCGTTGCTAAAGTATGGGTTGTTGCTAAAGTAGAGGTTTTTTGCTAAAGTAGGGGTTAATGTCGGGATTGTTGCTAAAGTAAGGACTGTTGCCAAAGTATAGATTTTTTGCTAAAGTAGGGGTTGTGGCTAAAGTAGGGGTTGTTGCTAAGGTAGAGGCTTTTGCTAAAGTATGGGTTGTTAATGTAGGGATCATTGCTAAGTAAGGATTGTTGCCACAGTAGACGTTTTAGCTAAAGTAGAGATTGTTGCTAAAGTAGGGATTGTGGCTAAAGTAGAGGTTGTCGCTAAAGTAGAGTGTGTTAATGTAGGGATTGTTGCCAAAGTAGAGGTTTTTGCTAAAGTAGAGATTGTTGCTAAAGTAGAGGCTTTTACTAAAGTAGGGATTGTTGCTAAAGTATGGGTTGTTGCTAAAGTAGAGGTTTTTTGCTAAAGTATGGGTTGTTAATGTAGGGATTGTTGCTAAAGTAAGGAGTGTTGCCAAAGCATAGGTTTTTGCTAAAGTAGATATTGTTACTAAAGTAGGGGCTGTTGCTAAAGTATTGGTTGTGGCTAAAGTAGAGGTTTTTTGCTAAAGTATGGGTTGTTGCTAAAGTAGATGTTTTTGCTAAAGTATGGGTTGTTAATGTAGGGATTGTTGCTAAGTAAGGATTGTTGCCAAAGTAGAGGCTTTTACTAAAGTAGGGGTTGTTGCCAAAGTAGATGTTTTTTGCTAAAGTAGTGGTTGTTAATGTAGGGATTGTTGCTAAAGTAAGGAGTGTTGCCAAAGCATAGGTTTTTGCTCAAGTAGAGATTGCTACTAAAGTAGGGGCTGTTGCTAAAGTATTGGTTGTAGCTAAAGTATGTGTTGGAGCTAAGTATGGGTTGCAGCTAACGTATGGATTGTTAGTAAAGTAGGGTTTGTATGGTTTATGGCTAAAGTATAGTTGTGGCTAGAATAAGAGTTGTGCTTAAACTACGAGATGTGGCTAAGACATTGATTGTGGTTACGGTATGGGTCATAACTATGGGATGGGTTGCAGCTAAAATATAGGTCATGGCTAATGGATTGTTACTAAATTAAGGGTTGCAGCTAAAGTCTGAATTGCAGCTAAATTAGGGGTTGCAACTAAATTGTGAGCCGTACCTAAAGAATGGATCGTAGTTGTACTATGGTCATTATGACGTAACGTAAGGGGTTATGTTGTATGGATTACCAGTCGCAGCCAAAGTCATTGCTAAAATTAAAAAAGATAGCTTTCAAGTGAAAGTTTATTATTAAGTTAAGTAATATGGAATAAAGATAAATAGGGGATTATAATGAAAATAGTTAAAGCATTGTAACTAAGGTAGCGAAAGCATTGTAACTAACATATGATATCGTAACTACTGTATAAAGCCATAGTTATTAGATATCTTGAATAAAAGAAAACGTTTTAGCTATTGGTAACTGCTCACATCTAAGGTCCAATGTTATGCTATTGTTTTTTTGCCTATGCTAGCATATTTTTCAATTTAAAAAAAGAAAAAAGAAAAGGCAAACAAATATATTTTTAAGTTTTGTTAATAGTTTCTTGGTGTTTAATTGTTCTTCTTCAAATTTGGATGATTGTTATATATATACTAATATAGTGCCTTCTTGTCTCTTCTCCGCTTTCAGGAAGGGACGATCAGTTCCAAGTTCAACTTTGAGCTGGTGCTTGCAGTGAGCAGGTACCCGGTGACCTGTGACCTGAGACATCCCTTCAAGGACACCGCTACTGGTTCTCGTGTCGAAGGCTTCGTTGTCTCATGTCAGCAAAGAACTGGCGACATGTCGCAGACTTGGCGCTTCACTAATGATGGAACCATTGAGTCTGTGGTACGCTGAAAAATTATTCGCTAGCATCATCAGGTGAATTATATGTAATTGGTGAACAATTTTAGGCAACAGAATAAGCACTTTAACCGATCTGGCTGAAGTGTGTTGCGGTAGGTTTTTATAACTTGGAACCCGGTGAAACACTGAATGCTGAGGCAATGGCCATTGTGCACAAATTTAGGATGAAGAGATTTTAAATTAAGACCCCTAATTTTGTTGTTGCTTGTTACTGGCCATAGGGGGCCAATCAAATAGTATCGTCGTGGGGCAAAGGAAACATTGCGCCTAAAGCAGTACTCAAAGCCCCACTTTGGCCATTCTGTGTAGAATGTCATAACCATTAGACTATCTAGGCTTCCTGATGCAATCACCCTAAATACACTTACCTGTCTATGTGGCTCCTTGCCTGAGAAGTAGATCAGTGCAGACTACTAGAGAAACATTGACCCCTTGGATTCCTGAGTCTTTTAAAATAGTTGATATCCGTAAGTCGCTTAATGCTTATGATTACATAATTTACAGGCAATGCACTCGCATACATAGAACAGGTTAATGGCTTGTATAGGATCCAGGTCACAACAACCAGTGACATATTGAGCTGATGCAAACAAAGGGAATATTGCACCGAGAGCAGTACCTGAACCCACACTTTTTTCCATTTTGGGTTGCACATTCTAACCATTAGACTATCCAAGCTCCCTGATGCAATCACCATATCCTTGCCTACCTGTCTATGTGGCTCCTTGCATTGATATGACAGAAGTAGCATTGATATGACAGAAGTAGCATTTCCTTTAGATCAGCTTACGCATAGGCAGAGAGTGCTTCCCTGACTTCTTTTTTGTTTGTTTGTTTAACGCCCCCCTATTTTATGCCCTATTGCAGGGTTCATAAGGGTCCTTGAAAACCTGCCTGGAAAGTCATGGAATTTGTCTGAAGATCCTTGAAAATGATAAATCATGACTATTTTGTTAAGCCTATATTTGGCAATGTGCCTGAAATTTAATCAGTAATGTTTTGTATTCAATGTGATTTGTGTAGGTTGTTATCCTGGCTCTTGATTTTTATATTAAAACTATACATATATGTTTGTTGCTTATTTACACTTCACATCTTACACAGTGAATCTAATGTGAATACTGGTATCTTTTGGGGTACTTTAATAAACATCTTTAAAACATCCGGGAATTTTGTACTTAACGGTCCTTAAAAGTCCTGGAATTTTATATGTCAAAATGGGTATGAACCCTGTACTGGTAGAGGAACTAAATGCCCACACTAATACGGTGGTGAAGCGATAGGTGGCGCTATGAATGGGTTAATGCCCAAAACCCTTATTGCGCGCGCTTTCCACTGATTAGATAAGATATCATGCTATCTCCCACGCTCAGGGTCACTCGGGCATGTGTTTGACCTATGTGGGGACACTCATCCCTGGAAAAGAGGTGAAGAACGAAAGCGAGGGCATCCCCAAGGGCATCCGCAACTTCCTGGCCATCTGCCCAAAACTGGACGCCAAGGACGCCAATGCCCAGAGGTCAGGACTTTACTCTTTTCTGCGTTCTTCTTTTTGTTCCCATTCCTTCTTTAGATTTTTAGATTTTTTTAAACAAAGCAATTACAATACCTTGATTAATATGATCAATTAATTAATTATCCCCTCTGCGATCATTTTACCTGTGTGCGTGTGTGTGTTTGATTGATTGATTGATTGATTGATTTTCCTCCATAATTATTTTAAATTAAATAAACCGGTTAACTAAGGTCCACTAGAAAGCTTGTTCGTGTGGGTGTGTGTGCAAAAGTTCTAACCTAGGCAGTTGTAAGTCTCAATATTTGATTAAGCGCCTTTAGAAATGCTTTGTGACGAAAGTGTCTTATCCATTTCTAACATTTTGGAGTTTGAAATAGCAAAAAAAATATATGCGGTTGTATACTCACAAAATTGTATGTATTTTAACCGAGGGTTAAATAAGAATGAAGTGCATCTTTGGATGAATCCATGAAAAAATACTGTAGTTTGTGTTTTGTATTTGGCTGTTTTCTCTTCACTTAAAAAAATCAAAGTAAATTAGTTTTTAGGATGTTTAATTTTTTTTTTAAATGTAATAATGATTTGTTTCTCTATTTGGGATTATTTACCCAAAAATAGTATATAGAGTAATGTATATAGAATAAGGTTGTTAAAAAATAAAATGGATTTTCTTTTAATCAAAACGTGAAAAAGTGCTCTTGTGAATGAGATTTTTTGTTTAGTTTTTCACATCATCTCCTATATAGGTGGGCGATAAAGCAGGAGAAGTTGGACAACCTGGGTCAGTGGAAACACACCCAGAGTGAAAACCCAGAGTGGAACAAGCGCGCGCTGAGCTGGCCGGTCGACAAGGCAGGCGACACCATTGACGTAGGCAGCCCTTCGACACGTAGAGTTCCTATATATATATATATATTAAGGGAAAAAATTAATTGCTATTAGAAGTAATTTTTGCTCGTATTTAGACTAGGTTGTTATTTACCCCTACTCTGGTTAGGAGTGAATCTACCTACCTTCTGATCCAGAATGCAGTGTCCGTACAAGGCCAGGACTGTCTTGAAAAGTCTTGAACTGTATTTGCCCCATTTCAAGGCCTTGAAAAGCCTTGAATTTAACCTATTTTAGGTAATTAGTCTGGAAAAGCCTTGAATTCCATTCAACTGTCCCCACTGATCTAAATTAGTCAAAAATCGCCATTCACCATTGTTTTTTCCTAAAGTCCAAATGAAAATAGTCTTGAATTCCTCTCAAAAACAGCCTTGAAAAGCCTTGTAAAGCCTTGAATTCCATATCTTCACAAGTATACGAACCCTGAGAATGTTTCCCACGCAGGCGTATGATTGGCCAATGGAGGGCTTCCTGCTGGCCTATGCACCGCCTTTCAAGGTGGCCGAGAAGAAGAAGACCGAAGAGCTGCGCGTCCCCCGCCGCCTCATGGCTCTTCGCAATGGTGTCCGTGATGTTTCCAAGGCAATCTCAGTCGTCGGGCCAGATCTCAGCAATGTAAGGCTGGTTTTATTATTATTATTATCATCATCATCATCATCATCATCTTCATTATACTGGACGCGGTGGCCAAATAGATAGAGCGCAGGCTTCCCGAGATAAAAGAATCACCCCTACGCTAGGCAGAGATGGGGTGAAAAAGTGGTGAGAGGCTGGGTAAATGAAATCACATAAATGCTTAATTTAAGAAGCAAGACATATTCTTTACATACATCTTCATATTTACCCGCTACTTCTGATTAGAAAAATATAATAAAACATGTAGTTTAATGGACTTTAAAAATCAAGTGGAGAGCATGCCCCCGAGAAAATTTGTTTAAGTGGGCTATTTTAGGGCATTTTCAAGTGGTTATAGGCTGATATTTTAGCATTTTATGTATACTACAGAAATTCATACAAAGGTACAGAAAATCATGGGATTTTGTACAAAAGTACAGACATTCGTGTGATTTTGGTGTCGATCCGTGACTCGGATTTTGTGAGAGTTGCCAACAGTGATTATTAGTATTATTTAAAGTTGCATAATCTAGTAGTTTAAACAATGTTTTTTTTCCAATATTTTCTATTAAAATACCATTACAATTTACTGTGTGCCTTAGCTTTGAGTAATGTTTATGATAAATCTCTAACTTTGGATATTATTTGAAAGGAAAGCATGCAAAGGAATTTGTGTGTGTACAGTTGAAGCCAAGTGCAACATGCCATTACTAGGTCACTTCAACTGTCAAAGCCTGTACCATTTGGTGTTTCTAAGGGACAAACCCCCAAAGAAATCATTAATGAGTGCGGCAGTATCTAAGTTTGGGTGTGTAGCATTAAATATAGGGGTTATGATATACTTTAGCCGCCAGTGATTTGGCAGACTGACCTTGTATCCGGTTGTCTATGGCACTTTGTGTTCCAAAGTGGATTATCTATTTCTTAAATGAGGCGTTAACCTGAGATCCAGAGACTCACAAACATGTGTGGTTGTGGTGGTGGTGGTGGTAGTGGTGGTGGTGGTGGTGGTGGGAAGATAAATTACTGTACACCAAGAACAAGCCAATCCTTGGAACGCTTGGCGTTGCCATATACATAACTCCCCACATTCACTTTGTGCACAGATGCGGAAAGATGTAAGCAAAGTAGACAAGAAAAGCCGAGTGGACAGGGAAAACAAAAAGAACAGGCAGCTGTCAGACACGGAAGTTGATGACGCGAACCCGAAAGACGACCTCACCGTGCTCAAGCTTGAGTTCATTCTCGTAAGTGACAGGGGTTAATGCCGCTGTACAGTGGAGTATCCCAGGTCTCAAATAAGAACATCACTTCAATAAGCACCAGTCTCCCAATATAAGGCAACCTCCCATCTTATGGAGTCCTAATATATGGCAGTCTCCTAAACTTATCAGTCTCTTAATATATGGCAGCCTCCCAATATATATGTGGCAGCCTCCTAATCTTATGAAGTTTTAATATATATGGCAGTCTCCTAAACTTATCACTGTCCCCCAATATATGGCAGTCTCTCAAACCTATGAAGTTTTAATATGTGGCAATCTCCTAATCTCCAATATATGGCAGTCTCCCAATCTTATAACAGTCTGTTAATGCATGGAAGTTTCCTGAGCTTATCAGTCTCCCGATATGTGTCTCCCAAAGTTATGACAGTCTCCCAATATATGGCAGCATCCCAGTCTTATGAAGTCTCCCAATATATGGCAGTCTCAATAAGTACTGGTCTCCAACTGAACATGATATCCCTGCAAGTCCCGATCTCCTTATAAATCTCCCACTAAGTTAGTAATTTTCGGGTCTCCCAATAACCGCCTAAGATAGTTGGGATATATGCTCAACACCCAATAAGTTCAGTCTTCCAAAAATCAGTAGTATTCTACTAACGACTGGTTTCACGATAAATGCCAATATCTGATGAGTACATGTTCATGTAAGTGGTAGTGTTCAATAAGTACTATCCCCTTCAGTAAGCAGTCTCGCAAAAAAATGGTAGCCAAGTCAGCTCTGGTCTCCCAATTAATACGGCTTCACTAAGTGGCAATCTCCCAATGGACTGCAGGTAAAGATACCTTACAAAAATATCCTACAAAAATACCTCACAAAATATCTCTTAGTACGGCCTTACACCCCAGGTGGCGCCACCGCTCGCTGTTTAAGCCCGGCCTCTTGCTGCCTTCTCCCTCACAGTTTCTGGAGCGGTGCACACAACTGATGGACCTGCCGTTCGCCGCCAGGCGCGTGTTCGACGAGACGGGCAAGGAGCACTTTTCGCTGAAGGCTTTCTCGCGAGACGAGCTGTTGTACGTGAGCTGTGGCGAACCGTGGACGGACCCGAACCTGAGCAAGGCCGAGCAGCAGAGGCGCTACCTGCTGGCAAACCTGGGTAGCGACGTAGCACAGATGAAGCAGTTCATCGCGCTGCGGGACCCGTGTAGTGAGTTGTTGTTTTACTTCTTAGCACAGGATGGCCGAATGAGTTGAGCGTCCGTCTCCCCGTTTTGGTAGATAGTGGGATTCGAACCCTGCTAGAGTAAAATCAATGACTTAAACCATTATTATTTGTCACTTCCCAGCCTGCCGTTTGCCATTATTAGGATAGGGCAAGGACTGGTTGGTTCAGTGTCAGAATAATGTGACTGAGTGAGGTATCAAGTCATGGTGCTGGTGACCTGGTCTCCCAGTGGGGCAGCACTATAAGGTCGCCATGAGTGTGCACTGTCACAAGTCGGTACCCATCCTGATATGATCTTAGATGTTGCCATGATGTAAAACTCCAACAACCAACCAACCAACCAACGTCCTAGCAACATCTAGGGTCATATTAGGATGGGTTTGACTTGTGACAGTGCGCACTCATTGCGACTTTATAGTGCTGCCCCACTGGGAGACCAGGCCACTGGCACTGTGACCTGATATCCCATACAGTCACATTATCCTGATGCTGTGTGAACTTGTCCTATCCTATTAATGCCATAGGCAGGCTAGGTCGCGACAAGTATAATTTTTGTATATGAAGTCATTGATTAAGTCAACCCACAACCTGGCACATGCGAAGCGGGTGCTCAACTCATCTGGCCACGTGTTGCAGCTGCACTTGTCACAGACCAGTGCTTTACCGCCTGTGTCTGTTGCAGACTGATGCTTTACCACCTGTCTCTGTCATAGACTCGTGCTTTACCGCCTGTCTCTGTCGCAGACTGGTTCTTGACCGCCTGTCTCTGTTGCAGACCTGGTGCTTGAGGCGGAATCACTGAATCTGGGTGCCAGGATCATCGTCAACGGCAGTGTGCTTGTACCCGACGTGCCCGCTGACAAGGCCGAGGTGCAGGCAAACGGTCACGTGGCCACCTCCATTACGCCAGATGTCAAGGAAAGCATCAGCGACAAGAAAAAGTGAGCACCGTTATAGAAATAAAATAAATAACGTTGGCTTAAAGTTGCATAATCTGATGAAGTCACAAAAAAACGCTCTCAGTAACATTATTGCCCTGCGTTTCATTCTGCATCTCCATCTTAGATACTGGTGCACTTGTTAAAAATTTACTGCTGCATAGAATTAAGTCATTTTAATAGAACCTGTAATTTCTGCAAGTTTAGGATGTCCAGCATTTTCGTGTGTTGACCAAAATATTTTGCATGTTCTCACTTCAAATATCTCGAATGTTATTTACTTTTAATCACAATTATTTACTTTGAAATAGTGAAACTCAAAACCATCAGATTATACTCCTTTAATAGACTTACTGTTTTGTTTGTTTGGATTTTACATCCAAGCAGCATCTACCGTCATATCAGGCGGGGTTTGTGACAGTGCACATTCCTAATCATTTTATAGTGCTGCCCTTCTATGAGGTGGCAAATGTTTGCTAAGTGCACCAGCATCTAAATTAGATATGTACAATAATATCTGGGTAATTGCTTTGGGTTTGAAAACTTGATGGTTTCATCGGACTATGCAGCTTTAAGTAATAGATAACTTTGCCAACTCGATCATATCCAACTCAGTGATGATTCCTTAGGCTATAGTGACGCCAACTTGTCAAAAGAAAATCATTACAAACTTGTTTGTATCTAACTACAAGAACTTTGACACCAAACACCTAAACGCTATGTAAAACTGCTGTGATCAGTAGTGATTTCAGACATTTTTCAATTACAACAAGAATATGAGTCTCTGTTTGTTCACGCGAATAACATCTATGGTGTATTGTCATTGGCCCTTGATGTATCCCCGTCTGGCCTATACATGTATAACCGTGGTGTGATTAAATAGAGGAGTGCCGCCTTGTTCTGGGAGTGCACATGCAGCTTCGCACGCAGCTGCTGAGGAAAGGTTCGCCAGGCGGAAGTGGCCATGGGAGCGTTCCGGTGACCCTGACCTACAGGCGGAAACCCCGGTGGCGTCCACCAATGACAGTGTGGCCAAAAGGTAAGCGAATGGTAATTGGTAGTGCCTTACTTTAACTATCAGCCTTGCACGGTGAATTGAAATAATTCCAAAGTGTGTTGCATTAAAGTTTCATAACCCGGTGGTTATGAGTTCGAGCTATATCATTTAAATATCTATATCAGCTTGAGCGGTATATTCTACTTTTACTTTAGTTTGGAGAAACCTTTGTTAAAAAATGGCTAACTTTGGAGATATTTGAAGTGAAAACATGCTAAATAAATTTGATGTGCACACCAAAATGCTGGACAATTTAGGCTGGTATGAATTGCAGCAACAGTGACAGTTTCTATTAAATTGACGCAGTATTTCTTCTATGCAGTATCTCAGATAGATATAAAAGATCAAATGCTGGAGGCAAGTGCTTTGCTTTTGGATATTGTATGACTTCATCAGATTATGTAGCTTAAACTATTTGACATTATCGCCAGAAATTAATTTAGGTTCACAGAAAAATTCTAATTAATTTGTCATCTAAATGGATAATTGCATAGTTTGCTTCTTTTATTATTTTAATGTCTAATGAAAAAGAGGCTACTTATGTTTATATATCGGCAACAAATTAGCATATAGATCTTTTCCACAGATCATGTACAGTGAGCTCTCATCCACAATATTACTTCTTGCTAAAGGGTGGGTTGATTATACAAATTGTCTATTAATATATATGTCATGGGGGTGATGAAAATGGGAAATACTGCGCCTAGAGTGGGACTCGAACCCACATCTCTTTGCATTCCGGGCCAGTGTGCTAACCATTACACCACCTAGGCTCCCTGATATCAATACACTCCCCACGCCTACCTGTCTATGTGGTTACTTGCCTGAGAGGTCAGTGCAGACCACTACACTCGTCCCCCTGGAATTGTAAGTCTTGTAATGCTTACAATTACATACATACAGGCAATGCACTAACACATACATACACAGGGTAGGTTCAACAACCATACAGCGCAAAGCTTGTACAGGATCCTGGTCACGGCACCAGTGTCATGGGGGTGATGAAAATGGGAAATACTGCGCCTAGAGCGGGACTCGAACCCACATCTCTTTGCATTCCGGGCCAGTGTGCTAACCATTACACCACCTAGGCTCCCTGATATCAATACACTCCCCACGCCTACCTGTCTATGTGGTTACTTGCCTGAGAGGTCAGTGCAGACCACTACATATATAATAAAGAATTAAAGTATTGAAATCTTGTATTTAAGAAAATTCAATCTGTAGTAGAAAATAAGCCCCCACTTACCATCGTATTAAACTCTTGTATTTTGGTTAATTCAATTTGCAGGTAAAATGCAAGCAACCTGCCCAGCATAGTATTAAACTCTTGTATTTTGGTTAATTCAATCTGCAGGCAGAAGACGAACCCACCCACTCACCCTAGTCTTAAACTCTTGTATTTTGGTTAATTCAATCTGCAGGGAAAAGACAAACCCGCCCACTCACCCTAGCCTTAAACTCTTGTATTTTGGTTAATTCAATCTGCAGGCAGAAGATGAACCCGCCCACTCACCCTAGTCTTAAACTCTTGTATTTTGGTTAATTCAATCTGCAGGCAAAAGACGAACCCGCTTACTCACCCTAGTATTAAACGCTTGTATTGTATTTTGGTGAATTCAATCCACAGGCAGAAGACGAACCGCCCTCATAGCCAAGTACTGTCGCTGCAGAGGTTCACATATGACAAGGCGGAGGGCTACATCGCCTGCAGTGCAGACACGACACTGGTGCTCGGCGTGCAGGAGGTGGAGGGCAATGTGTCCGAGGTGATCCTCATGCGGCGCCGTGTGGACGACGTCAACCAGCGGTGGATTATCGACAATGGGTGAGGCACACCTCCCTCTACTCTCTTCATTCAACCCGTTACCCGAAATGTGTCTGACACAACCTAAAGTCACCATTCATTAATCAATCTACATTCTTCTTTGTTGTTCTTATTTCTATTCTTGCATTCTACTTCTTTCTATTCTTGCCTCCTCCTTCCTCTCCGTCCTGATATGACCTTAGATGTTGCCAGGATGTAAACCTGCAACAACCAACCATCCTTCTTCCTCTTCTTCCTCTTCTTCCTTTTCGTCGTGTTCTTCGTTTTCGTCGTCGTATTCTTCTTAATTCCTTTCTTCTATTCTTGTTCCTCTCTTCTGCTTGTTCTTCTTCCGCTTGTTCTTCAGTGTCCTCCTTCTTTCCTTTCACTTTTAAAAATTCCTCTTCTTTTTATTCTTCCCTCTTCTCTCTCTCTCTCTCTCTCTCGTTTCATCTTCGTGATCTTTTATTGTGTTTATTTTACTTTTATCATTTAATACCCGCAGAATGATTATCATGAATTTTTGTTTTTTTTAATCAATGTTCAACCATTGTGTTTGGTCTTTTATCATTTGATACCCTGAAAATCGTTATCAATAAATCCTTCTGTTCTTTTTAAAGGATCAATATTCTGCCATTGTGTTTGTTGTTCTTTTATCATTCGATTCCCTCAGAATGGTTATCAATAAATTGTTGTGGCTCACCTGCAGTCCTGGTGTAGTTCGCTCCAGGACTGGGAAGGATGAGTCTCTTTCCTAGTTTATAGGTTGTGTGGACATGTTGTCCATTCTCCAGAAGTCCAGCTACCTCCCTGGTGGTCTACACAGGGGTCCTGGCTCTGCTCTTTTCACACGGGGCACTCATGCACCTAAGAGTCTTGTAGGCACGGCAGGCTCGTGCCTATAAGAGTACCTGGGGGAACCCCTGCCTCAGCCTAATTCAATACTGGGCCATACCTAGGCCGCCACAAAATCTTCTTTTTCTTTTTTACAATGTTCGAATGTTGTGTTTTTTGTTCTTTTATCATTCGATTCCCTCAGAATGATTATAAATAAATCGTGTTTCTTTCTTTTTAGACAATGTTCGGTCATTGTGTTTATCATTCTTTCATTATTTTATGCCCTCAGAATGGTTATTATGAATTTATTTATTTTTTAATCAATCTTCAATCGTTGTCTTTATTGTTCTTTTATCATTTCATGCCCTGAGAATGGCTCTCATTAAAAAAAAAAAAATTTAAAAAAAAAAATTAATTGAATGTTCCTGCTCAGACTAATCGTGGCGAAGGCCAACACGACGCGGGTGCTGTCGGTGGTGATGCCGAGTGGCGGCCCCGAGGACGAGCATGGATATCCTCTCAGCTACGTCGGCAGCGAGGTGGCGCTGCAGAGCTGCAAGGTGACCCAGTTCGGGGGGGCCAATCAGAAGTGGGCTTACAACACAGACACGGGTCTTATTGAGGCGTTCGACACAACCAGTTGGGATAAAGGTAAGGTGACATAAGGGGTGGAGGGGGAGTGAAGTTGGTATTATTTGTTTGTTTGGGTTTAACGTCCTAGCAACATCTATGGTCATATCAGGACTTGTGACTGCGAACTCATGGCGACATTATTGTGCTGCCCCACTGGGAGACCAGACCACCAGCACCATCACCTGATATTCCACTCAGTCATATTATCCTGAGACCTATAAGCCAATCAGTCCTTGCCCTATCCTAATAATGCCGAGTGCCAGGCTAAAAAGCGACCTGTATCAATTTTTAAGTCATCGATTTGATTCGACCAGGGTTCGAACCCATGAGTTCGAATCCCACGATCTACCAAAACGGGAGACGGACCCTCAACTCATTCAGCCATTCCGTCTAAGATTAAGATGGCAGCACTGCACTACATCCCGGTCACGTGATTTAAGCATGCTGTTCCAAATGCGACATGATAATGATGGCTTAATTCCACACTAAACTTATGCTTTATGTCTTTTCGTTCTGACAGAGGTGACGGCTGCGAACAAGGCCAATGTCTGTACCTACTCCGTCATGTGGAAAAAGAAGCTGGACCAACCCGTAAGTGAATCTTGGCACCATATTAATGTAGCAGCACCTGGTGCTTTATAGTGCTGCCCCATTGGGATACAATGCCACTTGTATCATGACCCAATATCCCACTCAGTCATGTTATCGTGAGACTCTGGATTGACTCGGCCAGAGTTTGAATCTATGAGCTCCCACATGGAATGAATAAATCTGGCGATCATTATTAATTCAGCATAGTAATTCCAAAGTACCGTTGGAATTAGAATTGCAAATTTCTGGTTTTAAACGTGGCTCTGGAATATAGATTTAATCTTTTAAAACAAAATTCAGTGCCACTCCTAGCCATTTATACTTTAGCGTGCGGTCTACCTGCACATTAACCGTAACCGTAACCCCTAAACCCTAACTTTCAATTTGAGGAGGATTTGTTTGGTTGTTAGTTTTACATCCTGGAAACATCTAAGGTCATATCATGGCAGGTACCGACTGGTGACAGTGCGCACTCATGACGACTTTATAGTGCTTTCCAGAAGACTAGGGTGCCAGTACCATGACCTGATATACCACTCAGTCACATTATTCTGAAACTGAGCCAACCAGTTCTTGCCCTATCCTAATAATGTCGAGCACCTGGCTAGGAAGTGACAAGCATACATTTTTAAGTCATTGGTTTGACTCGACCAGAGGTTCGAACCCGCGAGTTCGAATCCTATGATCTCCCAAAACGGGAGACTGACGCTCAACTCATTCTGCCATCCCGCCTGGTCATTTGAGGAGGATACTGATGTGGGTGTTAGTTGAAGTAGAGACCACACGCTAGCAATAGACCAGACCGCATGCTAAAGTAACACCCACAATTCTTTATATAGAAATTTAAATGGACTCCTTTTTCTTTTCTTTTTCTTTCTTTTTTTTAGTGATGGTTTGTTTATTCTGCTTAAAATGCGATGATGTGAAATCTTTCAGGGCTACCGCGTCGAGCTGCCGGACAAGGGTGGCAACAAGACATGGTTCAAAGTGTGCTCAGCGTGCGCACGCGCCATGAGGGGCCGCCACAAGCTGGAGAAGCTGGTGGGCAACACAGACTTTGCTTGCATCATGGGTGAAGGTGCGTCGTGGTTCTTATGCGTCCAGGAAACCCGGGAAAGTCTTTGAATTTCATGATTTTCACAAATGCACGCCTGAAAATGTACTGGAACAACATGCAGTTATATGCTGGGGAAAATGCTAGAATTTAACCAACAGCAATACAAAAAAATAATATTACACGGTTTCTTTCTTTGGATCCAACATGCATAGATCTAATAAAGAGTTGTTATGCTGATTCAAAAACAAACGCTTGAAAGATATGTTCATGAGTATCACTGGAGATATAAATTCATAACCAAAATTTAATTGATGTCTTGTCTGGACGGGATGGCCAAATGAATTGGGCGTCCGTCTCTCATGTTGGTAGGTCGTGGGATTCTAACCCAGATCGAGTCAAAGCAAGGACATCAAAATTGATACTTGTCGCTACCTAGATTCACGCTCAGCATTACTAGGAAATTCGCCATTAGTGTAAAATAATCTCGACTTGATTTCCACATTCTTTGCCGGAGATCACTTTCATCCCTGATATTAGCAGATGGCTGTCTTCCATTCATGAGCATATACCTCTGTACAGGGCCTGGAAAGTATTGAAAAGTCTTGAACTT
This sequence comes from Branchipolynoe longqiensis, assembly GCA_030323885.1. Taxonomy (NCBI): domain Eukaryota; kingdom Metazoa; phylum Annelida; class Polychaeta; order Phyllodocida; family Polynoidae; genus Branchipolynoe; species Branchipolynoe longqiensis. The sequence continues at coordinate 48,371,933 of CM059193.1, read as the reverse complement.
CATTTGCCCCCTTTCAAGGCCTTAAAAAGCCTTGAATTTAGCCTATTTGGGGTAACTGTCCCACCACTGATCTAAATTAGTCTGAAATCGCCCTTCGTCATTGTTGTTTTTACCTGAAATCCAAATGAAGATAGTCTTGAATTTCTATCAAAAACAGCCTTGATGCGCCTTGAAATAACCTTGAATTCCATATCTTCACATGTGTACGGACCCTGTTCACCTCTCTATTTCACGACCTCCTCGCCTTTCTTTCTCTTCCAGCCAAGGCCTTGAACATTAAGCTGATTGGTAGTTTCCAGTGCCTGAACGGCAAGGTGGACCTGTCAACTGCTGAGGCAGAGCACACATTGGCAGCGTGGGAGACGCAGCTCGAGAAGCTTCGAGAGGAGCTCAGTGTTCGTGCCATAGCCAATAAGATCTCAGCTGCTCGTGTTCCCTTCACCGTTAAGGTGCTCGCGTACAAGAATGGTGATGGCCGGATGAAGCCTGGAGAGCTGGTTATTGGCTCATCCGTAGCCGGGGTAAGTAATGTTCTCCAGTGAAATTATTAATGAATCACTGCCAATCTCCTCAGGGTTAGCAAGTACTGATCTGTGTATGGATTCATAAATGGTATCAAGATATTTCATTCCTCTACCAACTCTCATCTATCTACCAACCCTCACATCTATCTAGCAACTCACATCTATCTACCAAAGCTCATCTATCTACCAACCTTCACATTTATCTAGCAACACTCACATTTATCTACCAACCCTCACATAGCTACCAACACTCACATCTAATTACCAACACTCACATCTATTTAGCAACTCTCATCTATCTAGCAACTCTCATCTATCTACCAACCCTCACATTTATCTACCAACTCTCATCTATCTACCAATTCATCTATCTAGCAACTCTCATCTATCTACCAACTCTAATTTATCTACCAACCCTCACATCTATCTACCAACACTCACTTCTAATTACAAAAACTCACACCTATCTACCAACTCTCCTCCATCTACCAACTCTCATCTATCTACCAACCCTCAAATCTATCTACCAACCCTTACATCTATCTACCAAGTTTAACATCTACTAACTCACATCTATCTACCAACACACATTTCTCAACCAACTCTCAGATTTCTCTACCAACTCTCACATCCATCTACCCAACCCTTATGTCTGTCTGCCATTTATCCCGGTACCTGCCCACACTTGGTTTCAGATCCTCGGCCAGTGCACGTACCGCCTTGGGCTGACCCAGGCGGCCCGCCGTCTTTACACCGCGGACGGGCTGATGATTCTGCAGCTTGATGACTTGGTTCACTGGGTGCAGGATAATTACGTAGCACAAGCGAAGGCGCAGTTGCGCGCGCAGCGCATGGGCAAGACAGGCAAGGAGAATAAAAGTAAGTTGACCGAAGCCAACATTCGGGTGGAATAGAGAGAGTGATAGTGGTGTGCAACTACACAAGGGCACCCCCAAGTCTCATTGACCTAGGTAGCTGCAGACCGAGCAGATGCGCATGTCGCATGGCAGTACCTCTGCTACCCACCATCAGTTGGCGAATTATGGACAAGTGCATAATTACAATCAAGCAAAGACAATAATTGTAACACTCTATTCTTAAATAATATATGCATAATAAATTAAATAATACAAAAACAAAAGGCAAATTGTGGCAGTAAGTGTGTCTAGTCTGGTTCCAGGGCCTTACTTGTAGAGAAAGGTTCCTGAATCAGTCATTCCGGTCGAATGCATTGCTTTTTATCAAAATGGGCAGACTTGAGATATTGAGGAAATCAGGGTCATGCACATATGGGGCTTGAGGATCTAAAACCTTTGAAAATTAGTAAGGACATTGGCTGTCATCCCATGGCACTTTCTTTTGACCTCAAATCCATATAAGTATCATGATATTTATTGATCCCCCATTTACGAAAACAAATGAATAACAAATATTCAGTTCATCAAATGGCTTTTATCTAACAACGGTATTCAGGTTAGTTAACTAGATGTGAACATTTCCATAAAATAAATGTTGCATTTCTTAATAAAAAAATATTAAAAAATATTCTAGATATGCTAAGCAGTCTGATGGACAAGGTGGACCTGGAGGATGAAGAGCTCGAGGAAGAGGAAGAGGAGGATGATGAAGAGGAGGAAGAAGAGACACCAGCAACAGATGAGTCCGGTAGGTTTAACAGCTGTTATAACCACTCATACTTTGCCTTTGTTATCATCGTTGAATGATTTAGCATTGGTTGCAATAGGAATTAGGTCAAGTGGATTAAGCCCTGGTAGCGGGTTAAATCAGCAGACCCACTCCTATTCGTTTTGTGACAGTGTTGGGTTGAGGGAATAATGTTCTTTTTTGTCTTCGGGCATCACTTCTAGAGGGGTTAAATCAGCAAACTCACTCCTGTTCATTTTGTAACGTGTAATCTGATTGGTTATAGCTAATGGTTGAGGGAACAATGTTCTTTTGTCTTCGTGCATCACTTCTAGCGGGGTTAAATCAGCGAACTCACTGCTGTTCATTTTGTGATGTGTGATCTGATTGGTTATAGCTAATGGTTAAGGGACAATGTTCTTTTGTCTTCGGACATCACTTCGGGGAGAAATTGCACAAGCGCTGCAATTGTTCGGTGTACATGTTGTAGCTGGATATACTCTCTTATTTTTCTCACATCTTCTCTCTTTTCTACCCAGAGGACTTTGCGATCGGGTACCAGGTTAAATCCGACCGGAAGTTGGTGGATGAAGTGGAGGGTGTGATGCTGGTGCCGAACCCTGCTGAGGAGGTGGAGCAGGACGGGTTTCTCTACCTATGGAACTTCTACTGCAGCAAGCCTGGCAAGCTGTTCGTCCAGGTGAGCACGCAGGCAGACACACTCAGCCAAATATCGAAATAATGTTGATAATAAGAACCAGAACCCGCTGCATGCAACTTCCCCCCCCACCCCCCGAGAGTGTTACCTAGGTCTGGAACAGCATCTTGAGTTATGGTGTGGAGGCTCCGAGTATTAAGGCGTTTGAACGAAGGGTTGACAGACACTGAAGGAATCAAGATATTGTACAGTGAAACCTCTCTAAATCGACCGACCTTGGGACCGACTTTAAGTGATCCATTTATGGAGGTGATCGGTTTGGCGAGTTAGAATATGGTTACAATGGTGTTGTGGGGACCCAAATAAAGCGGTCGATCTGTGAAGGTGGTCGGTTAGGGAGGTTTTACTGTATATACTTATGAAGCGGCAGGCAATGATCTGTATGTACAGGTCTAACAACGTTCCTCCAGTAGAGACCAAATACACATGATGTAATAACTGCACTTATCCAACACACGGCCCAGTGACCTGCCTGCCATCAGACTGGTCCCTGAGCCGATATCACTTTTATTTTTGTCATTTGGTATGGCCAGTTACTATGAACTCAAATGTTTGCATAAGATGTACATCATCAGATATTAAAAAGTCATTTAAAAAATGCTTTATTGCATTAATATGGGGCTTGAGTTTCACAGGCCTCTGGAATGCGTTTTGACTTGGTCGATGCTCAGGTCAGTCCCCTCAGGCCTCAAATTCCACATCGGGCAATAAGTGCTTGGTATTTACATATCTAAACATGGTTTATGACACATTCATTTTAGTTGCACTCATTGCAGTATTGGAACTGACATATTACCGTGTATTTACCTGTTGGTGCCTTTCCTCACATTGCAAGTTGTGTAATTGCCACACTGACCCATTTATACCCATTTTTTTCAGATCCTGCGGTCAGATGTAAAGAATGTAAATGCGTTTCATGTAGTCGAGCAGGCAGATTTTGACATCAAGCAGCCCGGTGAATACAGCGTTGACATGACCACCATAGAGAAAACACCCTGGTGAGACTGAACCGTTTGATTTGTTACTTTTTGTGACTCATTAACTCCTCAGCCGGACTCGAATAGACTTCCTACATGCAAAGCAGGTGCTTGAAATCGAAAATGAAACTTACATAGCAACTAAAATTGATCAAAAGTAGCTGAAACCATATTCAATGGAAAACCAATGTGTACTTAGCATATATAATGCCTAGCAGATTAGGGTACATCAAATAGTTGCAGATTACAGCATATACAACCCTTGCAGATTGGGGTACATCAAATAGTTGCAGATTGCAGCATATATTAATGCCTGCAGATTACAGCATATACAACCCCTGCTGATCGGGGTACAACAAATAGTTACAGATTATAACACATCTATTGCCTGCAGATCGGGGTACATCAAATTAAATGACAGAATATATAAAGCAGATTACAGGAAATATAATACCTGCCGATTACAGCAGATATAATGCCTGCAGATTACAGCATATATAAAACCTACAAATCGGGGTACGTCAGATAATTGCAGATTACAACTTATATAATACATGAAGATCGGGTACATCAAATAGCTGCCGATTATAGCATATATAGGGCCTGCAGATTACAGCAGATCGAGGTACCTCAGACAGTTGCAGATCACAGCTTATATATAACACCTGCAGATGGGGGTACTTCAAACAGTTACATAACACCATACATAGAACAGCTGCTGATCACAGCATATAGAACAACTATGGATTAAAGCATCGAACCCCTATAGATTAAAGTGCATAGAACCCCTATAGATTAAAGTGCATAGAACACCTATAGATTAAAGCATAGAACACCTATAGATTAAAGTGCATAGAACACCTACAGGTTAAAGTGCATAGAATACCTATAGATTAAAGCGCATAGAACGCCTATAGATTAAAGTGCATAGAACCCTTATAGATTAAAGCGCAGAGAACACCTAGAGATTAAAGTGCATAGAACACCTATAGATTAAAGTGCATAGAACCCCCATAGATTAGAGCACATAGAACACCTACAGGTTAAAGCACATAGAACACCTACAGATTAAAGCGCATAGAACCTCTATAGATTAAAGCACATAGAACACCTACAGATTAAAGCGCATAGAACCCCTATAGATTAAAGCACATAGAACACCTACAGGTTAAAGTGCATAGAACACCTATAGATTAAAGCATACAACCCCTATAGATTAAAGTGCATAGAACATCTACAGGTTAAAGTTCATAGAACCCTTACAGATTAAAGCGCATAGAACACCTACATATTAAAGTGCATAGAACCCCTATAAATTACAGCACAAAGAACACCTGCAGATTAAAACACATTAAACACCTGCAGATTAAAACATATAGATGATGTTAACAAGTTTATCTTAATGTCGAAGGCTCGGGAAAGGAATGCCGATAAAGAAGGGCGACGTGATCGGCTTCTACTGTCCGGGCCCGATGATGCTGCCGTACGACCTGGATGCTGAAATCCAGCAGATGCCGTACTTCTACCAGTCGGCTACCGCTCCGGGCCAAAATGACTTGGTCGACATGCTGACCTGGCAACAGAATGACTCGCCAGGCACCCGCCAGTACTCCCTCAACGCCTACATAAGGCCAGGTAATGCTGCTAATCGTTCGCGGCTGAGAATTTTCACATTATCAGAGGATTTCTGTGTGTGGTTTTTTTTCTTAGTCATATGGGCCATTTCCCCTCAAATGTTTAGCGCTGATAGATTTTCCAGCAGTCAGATTTTAAAATAATAATGACAAGAATGGATAGAAAAGTGACTAAAATCCAAGCACGTAAGAAACCGCTTCGCATTTTCGCTGATTTCCGCGATTTTCACCCCCCCCCTGCCGCCCCCTGCGCCCCCCCCCCCAAACAAAAAAGAGTAGATGGGTGCCCTCATAGGTTTATCACTGGCAGAGTACGGTACAAAAATCACCGGAATTAAGGGAAATTTCAATCACGGACAATTGGTCTTCGTCATTCCACCCCTCCTTACCGTATCCTGGAAATTCCCGATGTCAGGGTAGGTAGTGACAAGTTAAATGTTTATGTCATTGGTTTGACTCGGCCGGAATTTGAACCTGGGGTTTAAATCCCATATCCTCCCACGTGGGAAGTGGGTGCTCAATTCATTCAGCCATCCCCATGCTACACAGAAATTGACTCCAATATTTAAACAGATAAAAAAGAAATTTTTATATTTATTTAATATTTCTTTTTGTAAAAAGAAACCTAATTTGTTGCAGTAAGTAAACCGAACATGGCATCACCACCCAAGACGCCGGAGCAGGAGTACAAGAAAAAGAAGCCGAAGAAGGAGAAAAGCAAGAAGGTGCGGGGCCCACATGTGAAGACACCCCCTGTCGAGCTGGTGCTCAAGTACCCGATCGAAGTGTGGGTGTCAGTTGGGGAGTCGTTCAAGAAGCCTGAGGGTAGGTACACATTGTCTGGGCGCAGGTGTTGGTCCAAGGGTTGGTGCAAGCATTGGTACATGTGTTGGCAAAAGCATTGATGCAAGCATTGGCACAAGCTTTGGCAGATGTGTTGGCACAAGCATTGGTGCAAGCGTTGACGCAAGCTTTGGCGGATGTGTTGGCACAAGCATTGGTGCAAGTGTTGGCGCAAGCTTTGGCAGATGTGTGGGCACAAGCATTGCTGCAAGTATTGGTGGATATTGGTGCAAGTGTTGGTGGATGTGCTGGTGCAAGCGTTGGTGTAAGCATTGGCGCAAGTGTTGGTGGATGTGTTGATGCAAGCATTGGGGCAAGCATGGTGATGTATGCAGTTTCTGCCCTTTTCAAGCTGCTTTGTCCTAGTTTGTGACTGCGAAGGCTTGTTTTCCAGGTGTGGAGCGACAACTAGTGATGTCAATGCAGCAGCGGGAGCAGCGTTCGGGCGTGGCCTACGAGCTGGAGAAGGAGAAGCACATCCTCCGCCAGATGCAAGGTAGGCAGAAACACCCCTACACACCAAGCCTTACACAGTTCGCAGAGGCAACCCTGTCCCCTGGTGTGTTATCGGTGAAGCAGGACTTCAGTGCTGATTCTGTTGTTTCAGTTATCATTATGTGTTCACCTAGCCTAAATACCCCAGCATCCCTGTGACATGGCTGCTAAACAAGCCATTAGAAAAAGTGTCGGTCTATCGACATAACCACATGAATTTGCAATCAAATGCTAAGTATATTGTATAAATACGTTTCTATCATAGCCCGCTGCTTTTGGAGTGAGCATTTTATGGAATCATGTAGATTAATAGACTTTAAAAGTCGAATCGATAGCATTCATTGGCCACCATCTTGTTATTTTTCATTCTCTCTCATTTCATCAACTCTAGTTCAAAATAGATAAACGGTGGATGCTGGAACCAGGAGCTCCACCTGTTATTTATAGTTGATTCCTACCAAAACAGTTTTTGTTTGGAATAAGCTGTAGTTGTCATTCACCCCTACTGTGGGTAGGGGTGCTTATTTTATCTACACCTATCCCAGCTGAATGCATGGTTCGACCAGCTATACCACAAGCACTTAATTAGCCAAATGTAATAACAATATTTTATTATCGTAAAATTGTTCTTGTAATTAAATAATGCAAATAACCAAAGTTAAACATTGCCAGGAGACCAGTGCCTCGACACTGAAGAAAGACTTCAGACGAATAAAAAAAAAAAAAAAAAATATTGAGTAGAAATCTTTTTTTGTTGATACGATGCCAACATTTAACCACCTAAAAAATGAGCCAATCAGATGGCGTTAAATGGGTGACTTGACTGCACAGGTCGCCGTATGGACGAGATGTCGCCAGGACAGTACAAGGCGACCATGAACCCGACCTACCCCGTCCTCATAGAGGGCCACTGGCAGGAGCCGACCCCGGACGAGCAGGAGAAGCACAACGCCGTCCACAAACTCCAGGTGGGGCAGGCCACACAAAGCACAGACAAAGCATACACAAACCCCACACAAAGCGTACACTCGCTTCTCAGGCGCATTTTGTCAGAATTAGTCAGTTCGGATTTGATTTAATTCATAAATCAACTTTCTCTACCATTTCAGTTAGGTTTTGAACTCAAAATAGATCATACATATATATACAATTATATATATTTTACTCGGTACTACGCCTCTGGCTACTCGTATCCTAGGGAGAAGGAAGCACATCCTGGTCCAGCAATTAGCATAATCAGCTCACAGCAGGAGGACGTGTTATAGTGATATAGTGATTGGTAGACAGGAAGTGTGAACACTTATTTGTCTCTCATTTTTGCTTGAGTGCAAGTAATTAGCAGCACAAGGAATAAATTAGTAGCATGTGGTGAATAAGTGGTCAAATTTCCCTATATCATCAGCCCATGCTTTTTCTAATCGGTTCTTGAATGAATTTATTGAGCCGGCATCTATAACATTTTGTGGGAGACTATTCCAAATATTTATGATCCTGTTTGAGAAACTGTGTTGCCTTAATTTTGAAAGGCTCTGGGTTTTACTAGTTTGAGAGTATGGCCCCGGCTGCCTTCTCTTTTATTCAAGGTGAAAAATTGGTTCATATCTATTTTATCAAAACCTTTCATAATTTTAAATACTTCAATTATGTCACTTCTTTTCCTTGTGAGCAGCTCTGACAGTTTGTCTACATTTACTACAAAACCAAGCAGCTTAGTATCTTTCAAACTCGATACGTTGGTTTAGTTCATGTTAGCATTCATGTACAAAGTTTTCTGAAAATGTTCAATAAGACATTACTGTTTTACAGCTTAGTTTCTAACGTAATTGGCATGTTCGAAAGAACAATGTTTCCATTGTTCGGATATTAATCAAGCCGCCCGTTGCCGAACGGTGTTTGGCAGGAGCCAGTTACATCATTGGGGATTCATTCCCTGGGTCTCAATAAGATTCCCTATTTGTGATTCTCGTTAAGGCGTATCTCTGAGTCCTACAGTATTTTCTTCAACTTGTTGGTGAAAAAAGCCACAGGTGGGAGAAGTTTATAGATACTTAGCGTGTGGGAGGGCACCGTTACACTGGTCCCTACCCCTCGTTTGGATCGGTTGGTTACCCACACCGTTATCCTGCAACTGTCTGTTAGCCATACGCCTGCGTTAAAAATTGATTTACAGCCATAAAATACACACCTAGTATATTATACTCTAATTATCAGTGTGCTATTTTGCCTAAGACAATGCCTAATCATTGTTCTTCTTTTTACTCACAGTCTTGGAGCTATGAAGCGGAGTAAGGCAGAGGCAACTCATGCACTCAGTGCGGATGAAGACACCACACCGCCTGTATGGGTACAAAGGTCGCCCTCGCCAGAACAAAGGGATTCTGAGGAGGTGTGGGGTACGATACCGGCCCCTGCCCCACTGATAGGGACCTAGATGAGCAGGTTGCCAGGCTTGTGCAACAGAAGATGGAAGAAATGTTACCATCTGGAGCGGGTACATCAAAGAAAAGGCGAACAAAGGTTCCGCAAGTCTCCGATGAGCTGGAATGGGAGCACTTTTCGGAAGATCAGGCCTCAACAGATGACTCATAAGAGTAGGTGTTTGTGTCTACATGAAAGCGCAAACACACAAAGAGAGACAATTCCTCAGAAGGAGACGAGTACATGAGAGCCTGTAAAAAGAAGCCCCTTGTGAAGAAGACTAAGAAAATGTCTAAGAAGAGGAGGAAACACAAGTCCTCCTCTTCGGACTCATCGTCAGACTCATCGACAACTAGTTCAGACTCCGACACCAAGCACTCCGGCAAATACGCTAAATCATGTCGGAAAGAAACGAAAAAGTGTAAAATGCAAGAAAGTACACATAGCACCCCTCCTGAGGAAGACCATTCAAGGCCACTTTAACACCTTCAAACCAGTGGAGCTCATAATCAAGATGGCGGAGAAATTCACAGGAATTAAAGGAATTCTGGAATCCACCATCAAAGAGATGGATCTTGAGGTTAAACTCAGTGAAGAGAGGAACAAGTTTGAGACGGCTCTCTACACAGTACACAAAGGGATACTCTAGCCTCTTACAGCCATTGTGCCCATCGCCAACAAGATGATGGCACAGATCAAGTTCTCATCACTCTGTGATGATGTGAATAGAGGAATTGCGTTACTAACAGCGACCAGCAACTTCCTCTCCTACAGACGGTTTGAAAACGTATTTAAAGCGGTCTGCACAGAAGCTGGAAAAGAGGTGGTGCGGTCCATAAAGATTGCGGACAATGATGGAAAGGAATATACACTATATGGAGGAATTGCGTTATTAACAGCAAACAGCAACTTCCTCTCCTACAGATTGTTTGAAAACGTATTTAAAGCGGTCTGCATAGATGCTGGAAGAGAGGTGCCGCGGTCCAAAAATATTACGGACAATGATGGAAAGGAATATACACTATTCCTAGCACCAAAGCCCATTAAGGGCAAGCCGCTCGATAAGGGCAAGATGTTTGGCAGACAACTACACTACTTATTCAAACCAGTGGAGACCAGCTCCAAGTGTGGAAAACACATGGAAACTGACAAAAAGAAATCGGCTGATGGCAACTCCAACCGCTTCAAGAAGCTGAGGCAGGATTTTCGCAACCGAAGAACCGGCCAACGAGGAGGCCGGTTCGGAACCAACTTCAGCTTCCAAGCCAGAGGAAGGGGCCAGAGGCAGTCGTTCGGCTGGAACGACGGGAACAGGCCCTTCAAGAGGGAGTGCAACACTTGGAAGCCGTTCCCCCGCTCAGCGAACAAATAGAAGTGGCTACTCAAACAACAGCAACTGTAACAGTAAGCAGTGCCTCAATAACTGTCTTTCGGAATGGAATAAAGTTACAGATAACTTAACTATCCTTAGCCTAGCAGAAGGGTAAGGATTCCGTTAATAGAACTACTATTAACGGAATCCTTCTATTAGAAGAACCTCTTCAAAATAGAATACCATTTCCATATAGGGTTCACAGTTCAGAAAGTGAAGCATTAAACAATCAAGTCCTTAAGTTTTGCGAAAAGGGCATTCTGGACCCGTCACTACACGTTACTATGGAATTCATCTCGAATATTTTCTTAAGACCGAAACCAAACGGGGATGTTAGACTAATTTTAGACCTAACTTTATTTAACAAATTTGTAGAATACAAACATTTAAAAATTGTTTTTGTTAGAAACAGCGAGAGACTTAGTCACACAAGGTACTTGTCTAGCCAGCGTTGACGTTAAAGATGCATACTACACAGTGCCCATCTATAAACATGATTCTGTTGGAACGGCGAACTCTATGAGTTCATGTGTATGCCGAATGGACTGGCCTGCTGTCCACGTATTTTCACAAGGTTACTCAAACCTATTTTTTCGATAATGGCTAGGAAAGGACATATCATGTACCCATACATTGACGATTCATTTATTGTCTCACAAACACAAGAACAATGCAAACAGCAGTAGATAAATTATGTAAAACGTTTACAAATTTGGATTTCTATATACATGAAGCTAAATCAGTACTAACGCCAACAAACAAACTAAAATTTCTGAGGTTCTTTATTGACACCATAAAAATGTCTATCTCGTTAACAGAACAAAAAGTTGATGAATTCACAACAAACCAAAAATACGACAAGTCGCAGTTTCTTGATAGGAATAATGATAGCCTATGCACTAGCTATCTTATATGGCCAGCCCCATATCAAATCTTTAGAGATAGATAAAAACTTGGCACTGACTCGCACTAATGGAAACTTCGAGTGGCCTATGACAATTTCAGCAGAAGGTCAAAACGATATAATTTGGTGTCTTCCACAAATAAACAACTCACCCAACCCGATTAGGATGGGAGAGCCTAACACTACGGTCACAACAGACGCTTCCTTAGAAGGCTGGGGTGGGGGGCCATAGAGACCAACAGACAACAGGTGGCCGTTGGATGGAAGATGAAATCTCCGACCACATTAATATATTAGAGCTTAGAGCCATTTATCTAGGACTCCACAGTCTGATTCACATCCCTAAAAATCATCTAAAAGTTCTAACAGATAACACAACAGATATGGCTTACATTTGTAATATGGGAGTGACTCGCTCCAAACCATATAACAATCTGGCTAAACTCATTTGGAATTGGGCAGAGAAACACAAAATAAGGCCAAAACACCTTGGCTGACAGGAAAAGCCAACACTTCCATGACTATTTAGAATGATCCACAACATTTTCAACAGTATTTGTCAAAAATCGGGCAAGCCAGACATTGATCTCTTTGCATCACGCAACAACAAAAAGTTCCCAAAATATGTGTCTTGGCATCCAGAGCCAGAAGCCTGGAGAGTAGATGCATTTTCATTAATTTGGAATAATAAATTCTATTACATATTCCCCCCATTCAGCATTATCAGCCGAGTGTCCAGGAAGATCAAAATGGATCACACCCATGCAGTACTGATAGCACCAGTATGGGGAACACAACCGTGGCTAGCGGCAATAACATCAGCAGCAAAAGCACTTGATGAGCTTCCCGAGGGAAAGGAACAACCTTCAACATCAAGTACCACTAACAGGCCCCGGAGACATGTCGACAACACTCCTTTTGGCATTCCTTTTCTAAGGAAACATTTAGAACACTTTGGATTAGACAAAATAACAAAGGACAGACTAATATCACATGCCTGGAGAAAAGGAACATTGAAATTATACACAAGTTATTGAAAGAAATGGGGACTTCATTGCCTTCTCAAAGGAGTCAAACCGTTAAAACCTACAATAGCTCAAGTGTTATGGTTTCTAAGAATATTAGAAGATGAAGGATTAGGATTTGGTGCTATTAACGCAGCGAGATGTGCCCTATCCATTATTCTACCAAAAATAGATGGACAAACCATTGGGAAATATCAGTTAGTACACTAGTTCATTAGATTGGTGTACAAGAGAAACCCACCCAAACCTAAATACAATAGGTTTTGCGCTGTATCAATAGTATTCAAGTTATTCAAGTCATGGCCGAGCAACAGACATTTGCCAATGAAAGACCTAGGATTTAAATTAGCAGTTTTATTACTGCTAGTTACAGGACACCGAGGCCAAACCATTGTGGCACTTTCACCAGATGGACTAGAAATTGATAAGGATGAAGCTACATTTGATATACAGACATTACTTAAATCAAATCGTACAGGGGACCCACTGTCCACAGTACACATTACTAGTTTTCCAGAGGATAAACGGATATGTGTAGTTTCGGCCATTAGGGCTTATACATCCAAGTCACGCGGAATCAGAAATTCCAGACAACTACTAATCAGCTTCATGAGGCAACATAAAGCTATCTTGAGAGACACTCTCGCAAGGTGGACTATCAAGGTGCTTAAACAAGCAGGTGTCAACACTCAACACATGGAGCCACGGTCTCCAAGGCAAGACAATTAGGAATCTCAGTAAGAGAATTCTTGCACACACTGGGTGGAAACGACTAGATCATTTGCAAAACATTACAACAAATGACTGGAAAAGTCAAGCGGCGTGGCGACACACCTACTCACCAACTAGAAGCAGGTGAGAAACAACATTAAATTATGTACTCATATATACATAGGTTACAACATGAAAGGATAAAAGGATAAAAAATGAAATTACGTCAAATTCTCCCTGGGCTACGAGTAGCCAGAGGCATAGTACCAAGGTAAAATAGTATAGTTATATGAATCTTACCTGGGTACAGATGATGGATAGCTAGTGTTTGGATAGACGTGGGTCAGGGCCCACCCAACCTACCCTACCATGACTATCATGTTTCGCTGGAACCGAATCGAAAACACAATACGTACCCATATAGAGTTAAATCATTTTTTATCCTAAAAAGTAAGTAAAAGATTGCTGGACCCGGATGTGCTTCCTTCTCCCTGACCCATGACTATCCGAGGCCAGTACCTCGGGAAAACACCAGTTATCCATTATCTGTACCCAGGTAAGATTCGTATAACTATACTATATATATATATATTTATATGTACATGTATATACATAAACGTATATATGTATATATATATTTTGGGTAAAAGCTCTCTAAATCGACCGATCATGGTACCGACTTTAAGTGGACCGTTTAGGGATGTGGTCGGTTTAGGGAGTTAGAATATCCTTACAATGGTATTGTTGGGACCCAAATAAAGTGATTGATATAGGGGAGTGGTCGAATTATGGAGGTGGACGATTAGAGAGGTTTTACTGTATGTATATATATGCATGTATACATACATACATACATACATACATACATACATACATACATACATACATACATACATACATACATACATGTGTATGTATCTATTTTTATTTGTATATATATACATGTATATATGTACATATTCTTGTGAATAACATCCCTAATGACAAATGCCACTGCGCAGTAAACAAAGTCATAATAATATAGATGGACAACTACAAGAAAATAAGCAGTCTTTATGAATAATGGGTACAGAATGAGATGAGAGAAAAAAAGAAGTACATGGGTGGGGGGGCTAGCTATGTTAGACTAGCATGGCGAGAGTTAGAGGGGGGCATAACTGAATATATATGTGTACAGGGGGTTTGAGACCAGGTCCAGTCAAACCAATGACTTACAAATTGATATTTGTCGCTACCTACCCTGATGCTTGGCATTACTAGAATAGGACAAGGACTGGTTAACTCAGTATCAGGATAATGTGACTGAGTGGGATATCGGGCCATAGTGCTGTTTGCCTGGTCTGCCAGTGGGGCAGCACTAAAAAATCGCCATGAGTGTTCACTGTCACAAGTCAGTACCTGTTATGCTATGACCTTAGATGTTGCTAACCTGATATGACCTTAAATGTTGCTAGAATGTAAAACCCCAACTGGGAATACAATTCTCGTTAATGTTTGTCATCCTTGCCCACTGAAGTTAAGTGTTTCCATTGCCAACAGACGCACCTCTCAGACATGCGCACATCGCAGAAGGGCCAGTCGAAGACATGCAATGTGAGCACGACAAACCGGCTCTATGCACAGCCAGCGATGGTACGTAAACAAAACCACATCTCCCTTTAAAGCTGCATCATACAATGAAAAGTCAAAATTTTAAAAACCAAAGCAATTATCTATATTGGATTCTACATACTTAGATGCTTAGCTACATATCTATTTTAAATATTTGTCAGCACACAGAAGGGAATACTGAGGCAATTGAATAGAACATGTTACTGCAGAAGTTTATGGCGCCCAAGTTTGAATGCTAACTCTATAAAAGTTGAATGAGAGAATCCTATGGCTGACATGTTGGTAGAGTGGCGTTCTCTACACCCAGGCTGCATTTAGGATACGCCTCAGTCGACTCCGCGACGTCTTTCTGGCCTATTTGCATTCAGGGTATGCCTCAGAGTCGCCTCGGAGATGTCTCGCTTTTCAGGTAGGAGGCAAAAAGCACCTCAAAATTGGCTGCCAAATTCAGTGCTTTCAACCAATCAGAGCTGTTCTTTTGAGGCACCTGACAGCTCAAGCAGAATAGCACAACATCTGCAATTTCTCCGAGGCGCCTCCGCTAACAGCGCTAACTCTGTAAAAGTTGAATGGAGAGAATCCAGTGGCTGCCATCTACACCCGCATGTTCTAAAGCGCTGTGGTGCCTGCTGTTTATACAGAAGCGCGTGCTGGTGCTGCCGAATGGTGAGAGCCTGGTGCACGCTGTATACATCTGGGGTGAGACGGTCGCGCAGCTGCTGGACAATGCCACATCGCGCCTCAACCTGCGAAAGGCTGGCCGCTACCTCTTCAACATGGCTGGCAAACTTGTGAGTTATTTCTTTAAATAACCTTTTGTTATTTCTCTATTTTCCCCCCATGTTATGCGTTTTTAAAATTTATTCTTTTCTTTCTTTTCTCTTTTTAATATTAAAAAAATATATATATTCTTGGTTCTTTTTATTTATTCTTCTCCTTTCTTAATAATTTTCTTTGGCATTTATTTTTCTGTTTTCTTCTTTTTATCCTTTTCCCCATTCCTCCTATTTTCCTTTTCTTTTTTTCCTTTTCTCTTTTTCCCCCCTTTTCTCTTTTCTCCTTTTTCTTCTTATCCTCTTTTTCACCTTTCTTCTTCCCCACGTGGTTCCTGTCATTATTTCTTCTTTTTAACGCAATATTTTCACCTTTTTCTTCTTCTTCTTTCTGTCTTATTCATCTTCTACTCATTTGCTTTTCTTTTTTTCCCACTTTCTTCTCCCATCCACCTCCACATTCTCCTCATTAATTTCTTCTCGTTCTTTCCCTTCTCCGTATCTCATCTCTTTTGCTTTTTCTTCTTTGTTTTCCTTATTTGTCTACTTCTCTTTCTCCTTTTAATATAGTACAAATAAATTAATATAGCAAAATAAATGATATAGAGCAAATATAAAGTAATATAACAAAATAAATTAATATAGCAAAATTAAATTGATATAGAAGTGAATTAATAAACTGACATTAAATTATTATAACCAAATTAACTTAATGTAGCAACATTAGATTAATATAACAAAAATTCATCTAATAATAATGTACTAGTCTGCACTGACGGGTATGCGTGGATAGCATGATGCTACTCAGAGAACCTAGGTGGTGTAATGGTTAGCACACTAGCCTCGAATGCAAAAGATGTGAGTTCGATTCCTGCTCTAGGCACAATTCTTCCCATTTTCATTATCCCCACGACAATAACAACCACATGAGTAACATTCTGCACACCATGCAGGTAAGCGACATGAGTGAAGTAGAGCGTGACCAGGTCCTGTGTGTGTCGTACACCAAGACCTTCCAGCAACCGAAGGAAAGCCAGCAGAATGTGGAAGTGAAAGCGAACTGGAGCCGGGCGCGCAAACAGTACGGAGCCAGTGCAACCGACATCGTTGTCGAGCAGGAGAAGAACCCGAGCATCGATGTGAGTCACTGCTTAGTCTTTCGTTACATTAAGTGCTGAATTTTGACAAATGAGTCCATTGTGGACAGCACCTGCTTAACGCATCTGGTGAGGAAGGCACACATTTACGCCAGCATGTAGCCATTTTAAAATTCATTAAAAGTATATATCATTAGACATTTTTAGGTCAAAGATAACATGATATGTACATATTTTGAATGGTGAACATGTCAGTATTACATCATATGTGCAATCTTGGGGGAGACAGCACTTACATGAGTGATTTCAAATCAATTCTGTTCAATGCACACACAGATTTAGCACTAGGCCAGTTACATAAAATGGTCCATAGTGAATATACATAAAGTGGTCCATAGTTGCTATATATAAAGTGGTCCATAGTAGCTATACATAAAGTGGTCCATAGTTGCTATGTATAAAGTGGTCCATAGTGGCTAGACATAAAGTGGTCCATAGTGGCTATATATAATGTGGTCCATAGTGGTTATACATAAAGTGCTCTATAGTTGCTATATGTAAAGTGGTCCATAGTGGCTATACATAAAGTAGTCCATAGTTGCTATATATAAAATGGTCCATAGTGACTATGCATAAAGTGGTCCATAGTTGATATATATAAAGTGGCCCATAGTGGCTATACATTAAGAGGTCCATAGTTGATACATGTAAAGTGATCCATAGTAGTTATACATAAAGTGGTCCATAATTTCTATATATAAAGTGATCCATAGTGGATATACATAAAGTGGTCCATAGTTGCTATATATAAGTTTTCCATAGTGGCTATACATAAAGTGGTCCATAGTTGCTATATATAAAGTGGTCTGTAGTGGATATACATAAAGTGGTCCATATTTGCTATATATAATGTGGTTCATAGTGGTTCTACATAAAGTGGTCCATAGTTGCTATATGTAAAGTGGTCCATAGTGGCTATACATAAAGTGGTCCATATTTGCTATATATAAATGTTCCATAGTGACTATACATAAACAGTCCATAGTTGCTCTATATAAAGTGGTGCATAGTGGCTATGCATAAAATGGTCCATAGTTGATACATGTAAAGTAGTCCATAGTGGCTATGCATAAAGTGATCCATGGTTGCTATATATAAAGTGATCCATATTGGCTATGCATAAAGTGGTCCTTAGTGGCTATACATAAAGTGGTCCATAGTTGCTATACATAAAGTGGTCCATAATTGCTATTATATATATAAGGTGGTCCCCGTGGGGAACCGGGGTAGAATAGTTCCCTTGTACCCCCTTGCAGATCTTAAAAGGCGACAAATGGGGTGACTCGTTTGCCGTGAGTCACGGCTCGTGTTGGTGGAGGAAGGGATCCTGGTGCATGAGGTCTTCAGGGAGTTGAGGCTCCCTGTGGACCAACACTTCACTTTGGCCCCTACCTCACCTAGATGAGAGGTTGGACTGGCTCTGTCCAATCAATCGGCTGGTCATGCCAAGCCCTAGGATAACTTAAAGATCTGTGTTCTTTGGAGAGAGAAAAGGGAGCAAGACTTACATGCAGCACTTTGTAAAGCAGTCTTTCTCCGCTATCCCTAGAAGGTGATGGCTAGGGTCAATCTAGTAATGGTTAGTGCCTTTAATTGCGGCCTTACTAGAGTATGGACTAGGGTATGCAGGTATTGCAGGTATAGCAATACCTCAGGGAGTTTGACGCCCCTGCCCTGCAGAGTTGTAAACCACTGCCTTGTGGTACAGGTTCTTGACAGAACCAAAGGCTAAGGGAGCAAACCCTAAACAGAAAACCATGTCACTGTGGCAGCATTAAGGGCGGTTGATGTATGGAACTCCCAACATCTCCCGACCAGCCACTGCAGGGACAAATAGTTTTGCGCCTGTCTTGACATGTTCTTGCCGGTGTGAAACCTCTATTTGCTCCCCGAGAGAGTGCCGCTGGTAACTTGCAAAAGCCAGCAGCACTTCAACACTTTTGCAGGCAGCTTTCATGATGATGATGATGACTAGAGTATACCATCCTTGTATCCCTGGTGTGCATTTGTCAGATACCGCAACTATGTACATCCCCTTGAAGGGGTCCAAGGTGGGTGGGGAGCAAGGACGGTAAAGCTTAAACCAAGATATGGCTAACCAAAAAAAACACCAAAAACAAATAGAGGAAAACAGGACTCACACTCTGATCCGAAGATGAATTGGCCTAGATTCATAATGCTTGAATCTAATGTATCTGACAAGTCAATCACCAAGCTCTCCCCTTTTGCCATACAAAAAGTCATCATGGGGATTGCTGGCTCAGCGAAAGACATAAAAAAACTGCGGTCTGGCCACATTCTTGTGGAATGCGTTAAGAAGGCTCATGCCGACAATCTGCTACGTGCAAGCACGCTAGCGGGGGTCGCCATTAAAGCCTCTCCTCATCGTACACTGAACTCTAGTAAGAGAGTGATCTGTACTAGAGATTTGGATGATTGCGATGAGGATGAAATCGTGCAGGAACTTAAATCCCATGGTGTATTGAGCGTTCAACGAATAGTTATTAAGAAGGATAACAAGTCCATAAAAACAGGTACGTACATCCTCACGTTTGATACACCGGTTTCGATAAAGAATCTGAATATTGGATATTGCAGTGAATTTGTTCATACCAAATCTGCTCTGCTGTTTCCGATGCAAGAAATTTGGTCATGGCATAGATTCATGTCGTATCGAAACGACATGTTTCTGATGCGGCCACAGGGGTCATGATGGCACTGAGTGTCATAACCAGGCAAAATGTGTCAATTGCCTGGGTGACCATATGGCCGCATCAAAAGACTGTCCTTTTTGGATAAAAAGAAAAGACAATTCAACGTGCATGGACGGAGAATGGGCTGAGCTATCCAGCAGCTCGGAGGATGGTTGAAGGTAACACACCTTCACCAACCACCAAGAGCTATGCTGCGATTATCAAGCCTACAAACAGGTCAGTCTACTGCCAGACTGAATTAACGTAGTTGACTGGGGAGAAGCCCATGCTTGTAACCCCAGTCCGTCATCTTACGACTGAAGAGAAAACAACGTCGGTGCAAACGCCTAGGATTCCAGATCGTAGTCTGAGTCCTGCGCAAAAGTCCACACCATAAACCTTAAAAAGAAAAAGAAAAATTTTTGTTTCGGACAGAGTCCTGAAAGGGTCTCTGTCCCTAACACAAAACAAATTCAAGGCCCGAGAAGATATAGAGATGGCTGAGGCCTCTTCTGAGATGGCTGAGGCCTCGACTAGTCGAGGCCACAGTCTCTCCCGCAAGCCTAAGCGGAGGGGAAGAACACCTATCACTGCTCCAAACTGACAGTGGCAGGTCATTCTTTAATTCAATGGAATTGCAGAGGTTTCAAGGGCAGCATTGAGGAGTTATCTCTTCTGTGCTGCAACGTCAGCCCTCTTGCCTTTTGTTTGCAAGAAACTCACCTAAGAGCTTCTGATAGTTGTAGTCTGAAGGGCTACATCAATTTTAACAAGTCTGCACCGGATGGAGACCGAGCCGCTGGCGGGTCCTGCGTCCTTGTTAGATGTGACATTGTATGTATGCTAGTGGCGTTAGACACTACACTACAGGCTGTAGCTGTCCGTCTGATGCTATAACAGACTATAACTCTCTGTTCCATTTGTGTTCCTCCAAGCTCCATTCTCACTTTACAAGAATTGGATGCCCTTGTGGAGCAGTTACCATCCCCATACTTACTTATGGGTGACTTTAACGGCCACAACCCACTGTGGGGGGTGGGGGGGACAGCAGGAACACTAGAGGCAAGACAGTTGAGGACTTTGTGGCCGGTCATGCCCTGTGTGTATTGAACGATGGTTCGTACACATATTTGCATCCCGGCTACGGGGCATACTCTGCCATTGACCTCAGCATTGTAGAACCTGAGCTGATGCTGGACTTTTCGTGGAGGGTCTGGGACAATCTCTGCGGGAGCGACCATTTCCCAATTATTCTTAATTGTGAGGGGTCATCTCTTGTAGAGCGAGAGAAGAGCTGGCGGCTGCGTCAAGCTGACTGGCCCACCTTCCGGACCCTATGCCGGGGGAGTTCAGTCCAGACGTCAGTGACATTGATTCCTTCACTACGATGCGGAGATCAATCGGAGAGAAAACTGTTCCGACGAACTCTGCGACTCCCAAGCATCTGACGCCTCCTTGGTTGGATGATGACTGTAGGGGGCTATTAAGGAACAAAAGAAAGATCAGCATTGATTCCACAGGAGACTGACTGCTAAACATCTGGCGCTCTTTAGAATTCTGCTGGCTCGTGCTTGCAGAACAATCAAAGAAGCATGGCGGCAGTGCTGGAGACTTTTTGTTTCCAGCATTACCATGCGCATGGCATTGGGTCAAGTCTGGACAATGATCAGAAGAATAAAATGAAGGGGAAGTGATTCTTCTGTAGCCCAGCACTTGAAACACAATGGTACCACTCTCACATCACTCAATGAAATAAGTGAAGAATTGGCTCACGCCTTTGCTGGAAACTTGTCTTTGACAAACTGCCTCCCGGGGTTTCTGGCCATCAAGGAATGCCAAAAGCAAAAGCTCTTGGACTTTTCCTCTGATGGCAAGGAGCACGACAACACCCCATTCAGTATGGATTAGTTGAGATGTTCTCCGGAAAGCTTGCATGACACAGCAGTTGGACCCGATGGAATTCATTATCAATTTATTAAACATCTCCCCAAATCTGCGCTAAGACTTTTGTTTCAACTCTTCAACAACATCTGGGAGTCGGGTATCGTCCCTGCCTCTTGGCGGGAGGCGACAGTAATACTGATCCCCAAACCTGGTAAAGACCACAGTGAAGCCAACAACTATTTCCTATAGCCCTAACAAGCTGCATCTGTAAAACCATGGAGCGTATGGTAAATAACCGACTCGTCTGGCTACTGGAGTCAGGACACCACCTGTCCAACCTCCAGTGTGGCTTCATATGAGGCCGCAGCACCCTTCGACCATTTGGTTCGCATGGAAACCTTCATAAGGTATGGCTGCCTTAAGAAGGAGCACGTTGTGGCTGTCTTTTTCGACGTCACACAACGTGGCAGCACGGCATCATGGAGGACCTCCATGCGATCGGCCTTCGTGGCCACCTTCGGTTTTCATCAAGAATTTTCTAATGTTCAGGCATTTTTGTGTCCGCGTCACAGGAATTAGGAGTACCCCAAGGTGGCATACTGGCCGTAACCCTTTTCGGGGCCAAGGTCAACAATATTGATGCCACTGTAAAAAGGGGAGTCTCCTGTAGTCTTTTTGTGGATGACTTTGTTTTATATTACAACGGTATTAGTATGAATGTCATTGAGAAACAACTACAATTAAGCATCAATGGGATTCATTGATGGTCAGTTCTGAATGGATTCAAATTTTCAAGACCAAAACAGTCTGCATGCACTTCTGCCTGCTGCATAGAGTGCATGCAGAACCGGAGCTGACCCTTGATGGGGATCCCATTAAAGTCGTTGAGGAAACCAAATTTTTGGGCCTCATTTTCACCACAAAGCTTTCTTCCATGCCACATATTAAGTACCTCAAAACCCAATGCCTGAAGGCGCTACATATTCTGTGGGTGATGTCCAGCTCAGAGTGGGGAGGGGTCAGAGATATTCTGCTCTCTGTATACCGGCTCGGTCACGACTGGATTACGGCGGCATAGTATATGGTTCCGTAAGGAAATCGTATATTGGGCTGCTAGACACGGTGTACCACCAGGGGCTGTGCCTGGCCCTTGGGGCCTTTCACACCTCACCGCTTCAGAGCCTTTATATCGAAACCAACGAACCATCACTTAACAACAGGAGAATCAAACTGGCCATGCAATACATAGTCAAGTTAAAAACCAATGCATTGAATCCTGCTTACAATTTTCTATTCGAGACACGCTATGAATCCAGGTATGAAGCCACGCCGAATTATAGCAGGCCGCTGAGGCTCCGAATGAAACCTCATTTGGAGGCTTTAGGCATGGATTTGGATGTGTTGGAGGATGCCAAAGTCCCAGAACATCCCCCATGGTCGTTAAGGAAGCCGTCGGTTATCCTTCGACTTGCGGAACTGAGGAAGTCTGGGACACATCCGCTTGAATATCAAAGACTACATGCAGAGATTCAAAACCAGTTTGAAGACCACCTCTCCATGTACA
This sequence comes from Branchipolynoe longqiensis, assembly GCA_030323885.1. Taxonomy (NCBI): domain Eukaryota; kingdom Metazoa; phylum Annelida; class Polychaeta; order Phyllodocida; family Polynoidae; genus Branchipolynoe; species Branchipolynoe longqiensis. The sequence goes on along the minus strand of CM059193.1, from coordinate 48,348,986 downwards.
CTGATGGTTCCAAAGACCAAAGCCGGGAAACTGTTGCGACAGTTTGCCAAGGGAAATTTTTTTGCGTTTGCATGCCCGATCAGAGCTCGATTTTCACTGCAGAAGCCCGAGCACTCTACCTTGCATTGGAGTGTGTCGAGATTTCCAACCACACTAACTATGTTGTATACAGTGATTCGTTCTCCTGCCTCCAGGTTGTTGCTGGACTGAAAATAGACCACCCTATGGTGGCAAAGGTCGTTTATAAAATGAATCAACTGGCAACAGATGGATATGACATCCACCTGTGCTGCGTGCCTGGCCATGCCGGCATCCGAGGAAACAAACGAGCTGATCGGGTTGCGATAAAGGCTCTGAACTGTGATGTTGAGTCGTGTCTGATCCCTCACTCTGATCTGAAACCACTAATAGCCACCCACATGTTCTCTGTGGCGGAGTGGTTAGAGTGTCTGACTTTTTTCTAGGTCAGACTCCTAATCTGAAGGTCGGTGGTTCTATTCCGCATGCCCCCAGTTCTGCCAATTAGGATTTCCACCGCTGTGGATAACTTACAGTGTCATCAAAGGCCAGTTGCTCTCATACCATGTCTATGTGGTGTGGGAGGTTAAAAATCCCTTGGGTCGGTAAAAGTGTAGGCTCGGGCTTTCTATCGACAAACTGTCTAATGGTGAGAACAAGTCTATTCAGGCTTATCCATAATAGGCAATATAAATCTTCAATCTTCAAAAAATCAAATCCAAATGACAACATGAGTGGGATGAAAACATCAATAAACTGCAAGAAATTGAACAATCTGTGGGAAAACCACCACATACCCACACAGGAGTTTGGTGGGACCAAGTGATCCTTAGCCGCTGCCGTATTGGCCATTCGCGGCTTACACATGCTTTTCTGTTCAAGGGGGACCCTCCCCCTGAATGTATTGGGTGTCAGTCCCCACTTATACTCAAACACATTTTATTAAGTTGTGTCGATTTCTTGGCCCTGTGCCAACAGTTTCACAAAAGTAAAACGAGAAAACATTTGAACCTTTTTAAGGGCAGCTGGTCTATATCATCACATATAGTCCATTCAACCGATTAGATCAATTAACAACCTTTAACTTTTTTCTAAATTCTATTTCCTTTAGCCACAATTTATGTAACTGTGAGCTTTTTAAATCCACAGTGTACTGACCCAAAATTGATTCTGTGCTTTTGTATTCTGTAAAAGCGATGGTTGAATAAAAACCAAACAATTCTCGCCATGAATATGGCCTATGCTGCCGACACGGCGTAAAGAAACCACCAATCAATCAATCAATATAAGGTGGTCAATAGTGGCTATACATAAAATGGTCCATAATTGCTATGCATAAAGTGGTCCATAGTTGCTATGCATAAAATGGTCCATAGTTGCTATATATAAAGTGGTCCATAGTGGCTATACATAAAGTGGTCCATAGTGATTGCTCTACAAATTAGAATTTTCATTCCCTCCCGTCCTCCACGATTACACACTCACGCACACGCGCTATTAAACTGACCTTCTGTGCAGTAATACATTCTTAATAAGCACATCAGTATCTAAGTTCGACATGTAGGATAAAATCTAGGTCGGTGTTTTGGTTATTAAAATGTTATGAACTAGGCAACTTTAACTGTACTCTGTCTAGGATTTTGAATAGATTCGCAAATAATAATATTCCATATTCTATTAACCTCTTAGCACGTTATAAAGGCTTTGGATAATTATGTAGTAAGTACTATTATGATTTCCCAATTTAAGTATTTTAATTTACAATTTTCTATATCTTTTTTTGTATTTGTTGTTGCGTCTTGTTAATATACTCTACGATAACGATGCGTTGTGATCTACTCCTCTACAACGCATGCATGGCGTTATATGTGGCTGTGCTAGGCCAATACAATTTAATTACTCATGTCTGTCATGTCTCTTCAGTCTGGTTGGATTTAGGGGCCATCCAAAGTTTTCAACATTTTCACGGTCGTACAAAGTGTATGACGGGGGAGAAAGGAGTGTCATGTCAAATATAACATTTATCATTTAATAAAGTGTTGATATTTAAAACGCTGTATTTAACCAAATATTTAAAATGTTAATGTGTACTACTTTGGGGGAGTGGGGTGGTCTGGAAAAATAGTTTGAAAACTTAGGATGACCACTTAGTAAAAACAAGGCGTCAGTTTCTGGTTTCTGGCGGTGACTGCAGGTCCTGCATGTTTCTTCTCCCCACTCCTTTGTTTAGTGATTTAGCAAATCTGTCATCTATCTTTTAAAATCAGTTTAATACATTTCTATCAGTTTTTTTCCCTCAAGGACTTACTATCATATATTCCTAAGTTACAAAATAAATACCCGCCGAGTCAGTCTCTTTAAAGTGTGATTTAAACAAACATTTTTGACACCTTTTCCAGTTTTGTTGGAAGCCATCCAGCACCATTTTAAGATTCGTTTTTGTGCATGCTGATTTCCATTGTGCTTTAAAAAGAAGTTTGATGAAATATTGTAATTTTTGAATAAATATGACTTTTGTCAGTTTAGCATTCCTATTTTAAAACAAAGCAACGTACCTGTACCACAGGCGAATGAATACCTGTACTACAGACAAATACATGTACAGCAGGCAAACACCTGTGCATAGGGCTGTAATTCACCTCTGAACAGAGCCATAGGTAAATCTGTTATCTAGTATGAACCTTGATTATCATTATAACATGTCACATGATATTTCAGATGAATCTCTTTTTTACAAATGCCTATGGAATTGTTTTCCCAACATTACATAATTTTGAGTTGTTTGGTTCGTTGTTGGAGTTTTTCATCCTGGCAACATCTAAGGTCATATCAAGACAGGTACCCGACTTATGACAGTGTGCACTCATGGTCACTTTATAGTGCTGCCCCACTGGGAAATCAGGCCACCGGTACCATGACCCAATATCCCACACAGTCGCATTATCCTGACACTGAGCTAACCAGCCCTTGCCCTATCCTATTAATGCTGAGTGCCATAATTTTGAGTAGATTGCATAAATTGCTGCATGTGTTCTTGAAAATGATCTGGTGGCCAACTCCCTGTCTGAACCCCCTGGTTGCAGGTTGACCCATTCGGACCGTCACAACTCGTGAACGGCAGCACGGCCCGGAACCAGGTGGGCAACCCGGCGTCCGCCTCAACTTCCGGTAAAAACCAGCACGCCAAAGACTCACTACTCAGCAACCGAAACGGAACCGCTGCAGAATAGACCACTGGCCACTGGGAGATGGCGCCATTTAAATCCAGCAACCGGCAATCGTCATTTGTAGCCATTTCTTTTGTTGTTATTGTTCTTGTTGTAATTGTTTAAACCGTTGATGATACCACCTAGATTAGGGTTAGGGTTAGGGTAACCCCGCAGCGGGACGCCACCTGCTTTCATGCAAGCAACCTGCCATCTCCCTTTCTCTCTCCCTTCTCCTCTCTTCCCCTTCCTCTCTTCCCCTTCCTCTTCCCCCTTCGTCTCCCCCTCACCCCCTTCCCTCCCCCTCCACTCCAGCTCCCCAATACCCTCCCACTCCTCCTCCCCCTTACCCTTCCCTCCCCTCCCTTGTAAAGTGCTATTTTCAAGTATTAACAATAGAGTTTGGGAATTAAAAACAAACCAAAAAGCTCAGAAATAGTTTCCAAACAATTCCTGAGAAGGATTTCTGAACATTACATGGTTGTCATTAAAAATAAGTTTGTAACCATGGGAACGTGTATGTGGCGCCCCAGTGGTCTCCTCTAGAGGCAGATTGTATGGGGGCCGGGGGGAGGGTGGAGTAAATGTTGGCTTTAATGTAGGCGTGAATTCGCTAGGTGGCGTTGTAAATGGGTTAAAGTTAAAAGTAAGATGCACGTGGTAATTAATGTCATATCACGTGACGGATGCAGCTGTAGGCGGGGCTTGTGCCGTCCTTTACCACCCGCCTACCCAAGGTGCCTTTCACCTTCTCAAAGTGGATGTCGATATGTAGCTATGCAGAGTTCACCATGGCTATTGCCTCCAAATTGCTGCGGCTTCGATGTGAGATTATTTTGTTACAACTCGGTGGATGTGTGTAGGTTGCCCACGCATGGATTTATAGCAAGCGAACTAAGCTGAACTAAATACTAAACAAATGCAACTAGGAGTTGTGCAATCGTTAAAAATAAAATATATATATATTCAAGCATGTAGTTTTAGAGTACAGACGGCCTTGTCCGGCTAGTTGCTATGACTATTCTGGCGGTAACTCGGCACTCCTAACATAAGGTGCCTAGTGGTACATCACTGAAAATGTTGTGACTTGTCGCGAAGCCGCAACAACCATTGCCTAGTGATTCCTCTGCTTAACCAAGTATTATGATGTCAGCCTTCTGCGCATGCGGGTTAGTGAGCAGGGCTCACGTCTGCAGGCTGTGTAATTGTACTTATACTTATCCGCTTCTGCATATATACTAAGGCATACAAGCCTGTTATTTTAGTGTTAACAGATTCGGCCTGTAAAAACAACCTGTAATTGAATGTAATAGCAGTGTGTTTTATTTTCGCATCTGTTTACAAGCAATTGTGTTGTGCGTGTTATTAGAAAGACACCCGTGTAATGGTGACTTTCAGGTCTCTACTCGGCCTTTTGGGACGTTAATCTAGGCCTTTAATTATGTATCGCTTGTTCCAATCATGTTACCGCATTAGTAGTAGGGTCTTCGACAATGTCAGAAAATTTATATTTTCGACATTCTCTAATAATATTCTGATCCTGTAAAGGATATGTGGGGTTTTCTTTTGTTTTTGATTTTGCTTAAATTGTCTTGTGTAACTGAAAGTTGCATGTTTTACATTTATTAAGAAAGGGAATCTACCTGAATATACATATCAGGCATGTGATTTCTCCGGGTTTAACCGGAATTCCGGTTTCTTTCCTGACCGCCGAAACCGGAATCCTGTGGGTTTTTTAATCAGTTTTTGTATCTGGCTGCCGAAACACCTCTGAAAATACACTATTTGCATCCCTCCCGTGACTCAGTCACAATCACATGCCTTATATATGTATATAGCCTAGTTTGAACCAGGTGTTTCCCATGGTTTATCTATGTTGGTGTAGTAGACACATTCCCAGGGTACTTCTGAATCTCACTCAGACTATGTGGTGTAGCGTACACTTTGGTCTAGAAGCTTTTATTATATCGCTTTAATGAACGGACTGCTAAGTAAGTTCTTGCCCATTTCAATCAACCACAATTACCATTGTGGAATTAAAAACAAAAACATTTAATATATATTAAAAAATATATATATATATATTTTTTTTAATTGTCTAGTATGTGCAGCCCAGCCATCCCAGTTTAATTGGTCAGTTTTAGATCCAAGGAATTAATGGCTAAATGGCTTATGGTATAAAGGAGAGCACAGAAAATACATTAAGCAGAACACTAATAGGAAGTCTGGAACTATGAAAACGGGGAAAGCTTTGTATGGATCCGTGGTGGCGCCCTCTAAAAGAGAGCGGAGAAGTAAGTGTATTTTCCACACTTCTTTTTTTTACTTCTCTTTTTAAAAAAACTGAAAATGTAAATATCGATCATCGTGTGACATTGGTTCCGTGGAGATTTTTATTTTTATTTTTTTATCTGAAGGATAATATTCCTGACCTTGACCTAGTTCCCAGCCTTTGTCCTGGTCTCGGAGTTGGACCTGATTTCTGAGGTTTTACAAGGTTAATTAAGATTAAAAGCTGTGAGCAATTTTTGTGGATTCGAAACTAATCGTCTGTCAGGTTTATGTTTTCTGTGGTTAGAGGGAACTTACTTTTTGTTTGTTTTTCATGAACCTTTTTTCTTCTCCTTTTTTCCTTTTTTTACTCACATCCACTTCCACTTCAATATTGGGGTCCGTACGGGGCTTGGAAAGTCTTAAAAAGTCCTGAACTTCATTAGCCCCATTTCCAGCCTTTGAGAAGCCTTGAATTTAACCTATTTTTGGGTAATTAGTGATAACAAGCCTTGAATTCCATTAAACTGGCCCCACTAATCTAAATTAGTCCGAAATCGCATTTGCCATTGTTGTTTTTCCCTGAAATCCAAATGAAAATAGTCTTGAATTCCTATCAAAAACAGCTTTGAAAAGCTTTGAAATAGGCTTGAATTCACATGTGTACGGACCCGGCAATATTCAGAGATGACAGTTCCCTGTGTTCTCGCTTTAAGAATTAAATACCCCAGTCATAATACTGCTTGCGACCACAAAAAAAGGGTTGGTTGCAATGTGGTCGCAAAATGGTCCTCAGAGGTCACCGACCGTACAACAATTTTAGTCGCAAGGAGGTTGCAGCTACTGCACTAAAAACCTCCTTGCGATCAAAATGGTCACCAAGAGGTCAGCGACCAGTGCTCTGGTTGCAAGGAAGTCACCAGTGACCTGGTTCTTTGGTCCAAAGGGGTCGCGAGCCATAGTGTGACTGTGGCTTACCATTGGCGTGCACATCTGCAGTTTTAATGAAGCAGCTTCCAACAGAATGCTGGTGGAATTTTCACAATAGACTGCCCACAGACAGAACACTCACTGCAATATGAGTACCAAGTGTGTTAATCACAGGAACAAAAAGCATTACAAATGAACTAACCTATTTTAGACAAATTACTTTTTTTTTTTATTTAACCTAAAAAATCTTTAAATAATGAAATGCCGTTTCAGCAAGTTGTCCAAACAGTGTTTAAGGTTGCATAATCTGATGGTATTGAGTTTCTGCAATTTTCTAGTGATAAATATGTTAAGTTGCTAATTATAACCTACTTTACTTTAATTTTAAGTAACTTATTTTAAATGGATAACTTCTGAGATGCTTGAAGTGAAAACATGCCAAATTAATTTGGCATGCACATCAACATTTTGATTCCATAGACTAAAGCAGTGACAGGTTTTTATTAAATTAACTTAGTTGGTTGTTGAAGTTTTACGTCCTGGCAACATCTAGGGTCATATCAGGATGGGGATCAACTTAGTGTTCCATCCTATGCAACAACAAATGCTTTATAAATGCACCCATATCTAAGTTGGATATGCAGGATAAAATTTACATCTGTGTTCGAAAAGGTTTTGCTTTCATTGGATTGTGCAGCTTTAAGTAATTCTTTGTCGACGTTGCAAAGATTTGTGATGAATTTGAACACTGGTCGTCTTTGACCACGTTGCTCTACACAATTGTGATAAAGTGAACAACTAAGAAGGGGGTTAGTTCAATGTGTGTGCCTCGAAGGGGACCATTTGTATTTGTATAAATCTATTTACACGAATATAAAAAAAACCTTAAATATTTAAGAAATGAGCTCAATGTATTGAGCATGCCGTGTACATTGCGGACGGTTGTGAAAATATACATTATACCTTTGACTGTGACTTCTGATTGTCTTCATATGAAGAAGTAAGAAAAGAACATAGGCAAACTTGGAGCTGTATAATGTTTTAAAGGCAATGCAATTGTGTAGTATCTCTGCGTATTTAGGAAATCTAGTCCTTGTATTGCTATTCATAGCTCATTCAGAGTTTGTTGTTATACATATATGCACAATCTGTAACATTCCTATGTGTTAAGCATTGAATGAGAAGATAGGGAGATTTAAATGTACTATTTATTACTGTCATGTAGGCTATGACTAAAAGGTGTGTAAACGCTTCGAGGTAAGTATATTCATCATTATTTTACTGTAGTGTGTTCCTTATCGCATTATATAGCTAGAGATTTTAATATTTAAGCCGATAGCCATACAAAAGATCATAATAATACATGCATGCATATATACATATATACATACATACATACATACATACATACATACATACATACATACATACATACATACATACAGAGGCCTACACGTACATTATATAATAACCATTACTCTAGAGATAGCCTACATCTAAGTGGTTTCCAAGTGTTTTTGCACGGTCCCTCCTATATACGTATCCATTAAGTATATACACATATATGTATGTGTACATATATTTGTATGTATTCACATATTTATACAAGTTTATGTATATGTATATATAAATAAACACATTGTTGACGTTTGCAAGTGTTATTGCAAACTGTCCAACTACATGCATATATAGGCTACGTACATACATACATTGTTTGTGTGTGGATTACGTCCTAGCAACATCTAAGGTAATACCAGACGTTATATATACATAATATAGGTATGTACAATATGTCATTGGACTTATATGTGTGTACAGTGTCTTTATTTTTTACCCGGGCATAAATAAATGTTTGTTAAGAACGGACTTCTTTGCCTTTTCGTTATTTTGATTGGGTAAATCGACTCGGTGCATCTATGCATATAGATAGATTTGAATTCAGTCGTTTCCCCGCCTTTTAACCCATTGCAGTTAGAATGTGGCTGGAAGACCCCATCAATCCATTCCCCATCATTGTAGCCAACTTCAACTAAGTACTAATCGAAGTCAACAATAGGTTTTTGAATTGTGTTGTCAAATCAATTGATGTTTATTCAGCAAATTAATTACTGGTGGCATAACAATGAAATCCATGATGGAGAATGCAATCTGTTCTGGAATGAATAAATAAGGTATGTGTGAATTCTGAGTCTAAGTGAGGTAGTGTTCTTTAGCCCGATGTCGCCTACAGGTCAAGGCCATAGGGCAGGGTTACCTCAATGTCACATTAAAAAAAATCCCAAGACGCTTAACCAAATAACATTACAATGATGGTGTTATTCCTTTTTGTATATATTTGTGATGTGGTCCGCCCCCTCTTCCCTCTTTCCCCTTCCTCCTCTCCACCGCCCTCCACCCCCCCTCTCCCTTCTCCACCCCCTCTGGCCAGTTAAGCTAGTGACATCATCTGGAACGATACTACTCTAGTCAGGTACATTCCCCAACTGCCTATGCTTTCACATGCTATATGTCCGTAAAGAATGCTTGGAAAAATAATAAAATGCTTGATTATAGCCAGATATTCATATCGCAACAGGATTCAAGCTCTAATATATGTCTTTTAAAGACAACTATATTGTATTTTTCTTCTGGGTTTTACCGCCTCTCTCCTTCACCAGTGAAGGTAGTGACATCTATCGGCAGAATCTGGAACGACTCTTTGTCGGGTAGTTTCCGGGGTTTATTAATTACCTACCAGTGTTTCATCATGTAATGTACGGACACATGGTGGATTCAAATAACACTAAGTCACTACTTCTGGTGGTTCAAATTACCCGAGTTGTTAGCCTTGGAGCGGTTGAATGCCAATCCTCCGTCGGTTCCATGTGTGCGTTGTATTTTGAATGCATGAATCTATATTGAAGTGGCGAGCTATACCTGGTCGGGAAAATAAACAAACTCAGAATAGTTCAGATTTGTGCCACAGGGTGGTGCATGCTTAAGCCCCAGTCACACATACCCGGATCAGGGGCCGGACGAGCCCCAGACCGTGATCTGGGGTGATCCGGGGCTCCTCCGTGCCGACACCCCCCCAATCCGGCATGATCCGTGGCTCGTTCGGCGCCATCCGGCCTCGGCCCCGGATGTTTTAAAATGTTTGTGATCCGGGCTCAATCTGGCCTGATCCGGGGGTGGTCCGGGGGTGATCCGGCTATTCCGGGGGTGGACCGGGGGCTATTCCGGGGGTGGGCCTGTCCGGGGTGGTCCGGGGTAATTTTGAGCCATGGTTTGACCCGGACCATCCCCGGCGTAGCCACGGACCACTCCCGGACAGCCCCCGTAAAACCCAAATTACCCCGGTTCACCCCGGTTCACCCCGGACCAGTCCCAGAACACTCCCGGATCACCCCGGACAACTCCCTGACGGGCGTTTTGTATATATATAACCGGGTGCAAAAGCACTTCACGCATCACTTGCTGCCTGACTCTCAAAGGGTGCACATCATGGATTACTGCTTGCGGCAGCGCATGAATCAACTTCAGCTGGTGAACTGGCAATTGCAGCTACATCAACAACAGAATGTTAACAACATGATTATGTTGCAAGTTATGCAAATCAAGAGAAGACGTACAAGAAAAGCGAGAAGAAGTGTGTGGGTTCGACCTTGGTTGCAGAGGAGAATGCAGTTCGGCCAGTTTGTAAATCTTATGCAAGAGTTACGCATGGATCCAGCTATGTTCGATGAGATTCTCCTTCGCATCGTTCCAAGAATCAAGAAAAAGGACACATGGTACAGAAAGGCGCTAACACCAGGATTGAAACTGTCATTCACTCTCCGCTACCTAGCCTCTGGTGACAGCTATCATTCTCTGATGTACAGTTTCCGAGTTCCACACAACACCATCTCGCTTGCCATTCGTGAGGTGTGTGAAGCTATAATTGCAGAGGATGCTGAGGAGGTTATTCAAGCTCCAACTACCGAAGAGCAATGGAGAGGTATCGCTGAGCAGTTCTCCACAAGATGGCAGTTTCACCATTGCCTGGGAGCCCTTGATGGGAAACATATCCCCATCCAATGCCCAGCCCATGGAGGGTCGGAGTACTACAACTACAACTTACAAGGGATTCCACTTGGTCATATTGATGGCTCTAGTGGATGGTGACTACAAATTCTCCTGGGTCGACGTTAGGAGCAATGGCTCTGCAGGCGACGCTCAAGTCTTCAAATGTTCTGAACTTAAAAAGTACATTGAAGAAGGACGACTTGGTATTCCAAGTGCCGAACCACTACCGCGTGATGAGCGTGACATGCCTTTCTTCATAGTTGCTGATGATGCGTTCGCGCTGAGAACTTGGTTGATGAAACGATTCTCCAAACGTCATCTAACAATTCTGGAAAGAATGTTCAACTACCGACTCTCCAGGGCACGCCACATCATGGAAAATGCATTCGGGATTCTAGCTCACCTGTACCAGTGCCTCCTAACAACAATGCGACAGAAGCCAGCAACAGTTGTGTTGATAGTGTTGGCTTGTGCCTGCCTACATAATCTGACGCGGATGCGGTACGCAGCTCGTCATAATGCAGAGATGGACCAGGAGGACAGCAATCACAACATCGTTCCTGGAGCCTGAAGACTCAACAATCCTCTAGCCGACATCGACGGCGTCCGTGGGAACAGACTGACACTCGCAGCGAAATACCAGAGACAATATCTCAGTGCATATTACGTGTCCGAGGCTGGAGCGGTGCCTTGGCAAGATGCTATGATATGAACTATTGTGAAGTGTGAAATATTACCAATTGTGCCATGAGAATTGTATCTAATGTGTTATTGTTATGTCTGTGCCTAAAAATGAAATAAATGTCATTATTGTGAATGTGAAATCAAAAGAAACCTCAGTAATAATAGAAATATCTTAACTTAATTTAATTTGTTTGTTATTTGTTGTTTTTGTTGTGTAGCTATAACAGCTTTAAGTTATAATCTTATTAAAATGAAATAGGTCCTAATAAAATGTAACAGTAATAAAAAAAACATTTCTGTATTATTGCGTTTTAGTCTATAATTTTCTAATTTTTATGCTACAGTTAATACCAAAATCTTAAACTCAATAATGGTTTATTTTCTTGTACTTTATTGTTGGTGTAAGAGCTTAACTTAGTTAATGTGCTATTTATCGAAAAGGGCTCTTAATACTGAATTTAATGATCTTTTCTCCAATATTGTTGGTATAAGAGCTTAACTTATTTTATCGAAAAGGGGTGTTAATACTGAATTTAATGATCTGTTCTTCTATATTGGACTTATTTAATGTGGTATTTATCGAAAAGGTGTTTTTGGGGGAGGGAAAAGGGGGGAAATTTATTTGTTAATTATTAGTTAAATAGTTATTACTTAATTTATTACAAGTGACTATCAACTAAATGGATATAGCATATAGATTGTAACAAACACAAGGTAGTTAACGATGTATGTAATTTATATATTTATTTTCAACTAGTCATAATAGTATATATAATGTACAAAATCAGTACTCTTGTCATGATCACATTCACTCATCCATAATACATCCATAATAAATACTATGTAAAAACAGTTCATTTCACAATGTTCACAATGTTCACAATCACAGAGGCTGGACATCCGGGTTGTTGCTTCTTGACCTCACAGAGGGTTTTCCGGGTCTTGTCCCATCCCAGCCATTAGTGTGGTAAAGCTGAGATCCGACAGACCCGTAATGTTCACCCCACTTCCTGGGGTGCTGGATGGGCGTGCAGTTGTGGTGGAAGGGCCCGGTCGGGGACTCGTCCATTCCCCTTCACAGGGGGCCGGTTGTAATCCCGCCGCCTGGACGGGGAAAGCTGGCAACGGGGCTGCTGGATGAGGGTCTGGACGATGTGGTTGTGGACGGTGTGGCTCCTTCTCGCAGGCCAGCTGTAGTGACTGGGAGTGTAACCGCATCACCAAGGCGAAACTCTCGGAGTAGAATTCCCCGAGAAGTGACGCGTCAATGTCTTCAGCTACAGCCCCCAGCCACATTCCCCACAGCATCGGCGGCGACACTTTGGGTGGTTGCATCAACCCCCTCAGGTGGCCCTGGATGATGCCAGCCTCCACTTGCTGGACCTGCACTTGGGACTTCAACTGGTCGAGGTCGGTGTTGATGGTGGGTGTTCGGGCGCTGCCCTTCCCCTTGGCTGCCAGGCGTGGAGTTGCGGGTTGCGTTGCTGGTGCGGGTAGTACACTTGACGGTGGTGGAGCCTGGTCAAGTGGCGCGACACTTTCATTGTCCACATCGATCAAGGTTGCATGGACGGGTTGCAACCGGGACTGCAACGTCACCCCCGATCTGGATGGCTGCCGCACGATATGCGTTCGCAGGAACGAGAAGTTTTCCCTGTATGTATAACTCGCGCTCAGACAACTCCCTCAGTGCGGCACCTGACTTCATGTCACTCAATTTCCCCACCTTTGTGCATAGTCTCTCCCACTTTTCCGTTCTTAGACGAACATCAGTTCCTGTTGTTTGTCTGGGGAGGCTGTGAAGTGGGTGAGACTACTCGACCGATTATTTGCGGGCTCACATTTCGCGTGGGCATGCATTTTGCTCTTATTTGCGTGGGCTCGCAGCTGCCACATTTGCGAGGGTGGGTTCCCTGCTGTAAAGCGTTGCTTGGATACGTCGATTGTGACTATCCTAGCAACGATAGAAGGTCGGGCGTTCGGACCCAGACCCATCGGACGTGTTTTTGCATGCTCCGATGTTTTAGCCGAGATTTAGGCTTTTATTGTGGAAATTCCAAACTTATTTAACTTAATTATATGGGAGGGTATTTGACTTATAACATACATTCCACTGTTGAACTATATTTAAATCATAACATAGGTTTTATTGATCAATTCATTCTGTTAGTAAGAGGTAAGAATAAAATGGTGAGCTCCTAAGAAGTGACATGAACGTTCCTTGCATTCTTTACTGTCCTCCAGACTTATATTATTAACCGCTATGGTCAACTTCAGATTGCTATTTGGATTGCTCTATAATCTTATTTAATTAAGGGCCTTCTGCCCATGGTCTGTCAGGAGTCGAACTCTCCACCTCGGGCATTGCTAGTCAAGGGTCAGGCTGGCAGGATGACAGACAACCGGCGGCAGGAGGCACAAGTCATTCACATGGAAACAATTATTTATATTAACACGTAGGGTCGCCTTAAGCGGGGGTGGAATAGCCCGACGGTTAAAGACTCATACCATGTGATGAGTGGTTTGGGGTCGTCCATGCCCATCTCCTTGGCCTTCTCCTCCCACACACATCTCTTTAATGCGGTGTTCTTGTAGTTACCACGTCCCTTCACATAGATGTAGTTGTGCGTCCGTAGCCACTCCGACATATCCAAGGGCTGCTCAGTTGTCAGCTGAAGAGCTTCCACCTTCTTCCGGCGCACTGTCGAAGTGCCTTGTGACAACGGCACTGTTGTAGTAGATGGCGTCACAGGACGAGGAGGTGGCGACACAGGACGAGGAGGTGGCGACACGTCCCAGACAGATTCCTCGTCGGAAGACAATCCGGAAGTTGAGGGTAATGGCGCAGGCTTCCTCCGTACTTTTGTGGCGACCTTGTGTCCTGCAGGCTCCTTCGTGGCAATCCTTTTGGAGGCAATTTTCTTTCCTGTAGGTTTCATGGTGTAGATGTGTGCTCGGCGCTGCTGGATTTGGAAGTGAGCTCTGCAGAGCCGGGCGCTCTTATATACTCATGGCAGTCCGGGAGTAGTCCGGGGGTTGTCCGGGATAGTCCGGGGGTGGTCCGGGATAGTCCAGGGGTGGTCCAGGGCAGTCTGGGGGTGGTCCAGGGCAGTCCAGGGGTAGTCCGGCCTCATCCGGGCTTGTCCAGGGCCATTCTGGGGGCAGTCAAGGGGTGGGACAGGGTGGTCCGGGGCGGTCCGGCCTTTGGTCCGGGGCTCGTCCGGGAAAGTGCGACTGCGAGGCAAAAATCTATGAAAACAGTGATTTTATCCGGGACAGTACGGGACAGTCCGGGCCATTGGTCCGTGGGTGGTCCGGCTCAAAATCTGGGGCTCGTCCGGCTATGTGTGACTGGGGCTTTAGTACTGAACTTTTCCACTTGGTGGTGTAGAGTGACCTAGATCAGATTTGTGCCACAGGGTGGTGCATGCTAAGTACTGAGCCTTTCCACTTGGTGGTGTAGAGTGACCTAGATTGGTCATGTGACAGCTATTGTGAAAATGGCTGGGTCAGTGGAGAGAAGGGAGGGTAAAACTGAGGTATTTTCAATTTTCTTTAGAGTAGTTCACAGAGGAAATATATTTGCTTTAATGTAAAATATATGTGAGTACAATTACATTGCATAATTCAATGAGAAACACATATAGATGAAAAAGTTTTTGTTTTGTTGAATGTAAAAAGGTTTTTGTCTGTATGGGGTTTGAACACACACCACCAAACAATTTCAGATTACAAGTTCAACACTCTAACCACGAGGCCACAGAGACCACACATCATTACTAGTCTCAGTTTTTCATCTATATGTGTTTCTCATTGAATTATGCAATGTAATTGTACTAACATATATTTTGCATTACGCAAATATATTTCCTGTTTGAACTACTCTAAAGAAAATTGAAAATACCCCAGTTTTACGTTTTACTCTCCCTTCTCCACTCACCCAGCCATTTTTAAAACAACAGCTGCCAGCTAGTCCCAGCTTCAGAACACCCACCCCCACCCCCACCCTGACCTCAGCACTGACCCACTTCTGGTGGTGAAGTGGGTCCACTACTCACCCCACACTTACTTGGTTCTATAAACATCAAATCTAAACAAGGTTGTGATTGGAGAGTATTTGTCGGAGTACTGTTCCCGTCACGTCGAGGTATAACTGGCCACTTTAAAGTTGCAGTCCGATGGTTTTGAGTTTCTGTCATTTTCTGAGATAAATATATTAGGTTGATCGGTGTAATCGACCTTACTTTGCCTTGAAGTCATTTTTTATTTTTGAATGGCTAACTTTTGAGATATTTGAAGTGCAACCATGACAAATTAATTTTGGCATGCATGCCAAAACTGACACCATAGGCTTCTGCAGTGACAGTTGCCTCACTATTCTATTCTGTATGGCTACACATGTTTAATAAGTGCACAAATATCTATGTTGGCTATGTAGGATAAAATCTAGATAATCGTATTTGTTTTGAAAATTTGATATTTTTATCGGACTATGCAGCTTTTATCAGCATATACACTTGTCCACAATCAAACCAGTGCCGCAGCAGTACCCAGTAGTTAAGTAGCTTTTCCGTCAGGTGGCGCCACAAGTAGATACAACCTGAAGGGGACACCGTATTCATACTTGGCGGATAAAACATTCACCTCTACACACCTAAGCACGGGGTGAATCTTTTATCGCATTCTCTTCAGCTTTCAGCAATGGCCACACAAAACGTAGGGAAAAAGTAAACAACCAACATGCTTTGTTTAAAAGACTAACTTAGCCTATTATAATAAATAAACAATCGCTATGAAATATGAAGTAAGTCATATGTGTTTTAATAATAAA
Organism: Branchipolynoe longqiensis; assembly: GCA_030323885.1. Classification (NCBI taxonomy): domain Eukaryota; kingdom Metazoa; phylum Annelida; class Polychaeta; order Phyllodocida; family Polynoidae; genus Branchipolynoe; species Branchipolynoe longqiensis. The sequence goes on along the minus strand of CM059193.1, from coordinate 48,333,002 downwards.
CGTTTTTACTTGAATAGCTTCATAATACACCTAAACACGGTTTGGCGGCCATCTTGACCTAATTCCTGTTTGCAGGTACACAAACGCACATGGCAGTATCATCAGTGTGGCAGTGAGCAATCTTCAGAGAGAAAAAGTTAAATATCTCTAAAAGTACAACACCTAGAAACAAACTGATTCGAATACACATAGAAAACATGTTTACAAAAAAGATTATATTAAATTGATATGGTTAGGGTTCTGAATTTCTATTAATCTTGAATAAAAGTAACGTTTTGCACTGCGCGTACCGGCAAACGCAATGCATTGTCAATGGCAGTCAGCATTCTTCATACAGAAAAAGTTAAATATCTCTAAAAGTACAACACCTAGAAACAAACTGATTGGAATACACATAGAAAACATGTTTACCAAAAAGATTATATTAAATTGATATGGTTAGGGTTCTGGATTTCTATTAGTTTTGAATCAAACTGACGTTTTGCACTGCGCGTACCGGCATACTCAATGCATTGTCAATGGCAGTGAGCAATCTTCAGAGAGAAAAAGTTAAATATCTCTAAAAGTACAACACCTAGAAACAAACTGATTGGAATACACATAGAAAACATGTTTACAAAAAAGATTATATTAAATTGATATGGTTAGGGTTCTGAATTTCTATTATTTTTGAATAAAACTAATGCTTTGCACTGTGCGTTCCGGCAAACTCAAGGCTACCAGGCTTTGTTTACCTATATCCGGAAGTGGCCTCGTTCTCGCGAAATTAGGACATGCCCATATAAGGCCAAACCGTGTTATCGTGTATTACTAGTATGGCCTATGGGAGAGTCATAACAGGGGTATCACTTAATATCACTCATGTAAACAAACCTTGAGGGAATTGTATGGCACAGCCTTAATGTCAATATACGGCCGCAGTTAGATAGAGGTAGTGGCTATTCGTATGGGACCATATCAATAACCAGAGCTCTTATTAGTACGGCGGTAGTCACATGACTAGCTCTGATCCAATCATAAGATGAAACAACCCTAACCTTTATCCTAAGCCCCCTCCTGATGTAACCTTGAAAGTTGCTAGCACATAAAACAAGAATAAATAAAGTTATCCTAACCCTAACCTAGGCTAACGTGATGGGGATACAACACGATAAAGGAGTGCCGTACTAATAAACGCTCGGGCTATTGATACGGTCCCATACGAATAGCCACTTCCTTAGATAAAAGATTCACCGCATACTTCCACTGTCGCTGTCTGGTGACTTCAGATCACCTCTTGGTATTTACCTGGTCTGGTTTGCATAGATAGGTAACCTGCTAAAATGTTCAAAGGGATCCAAATATTCAAATTATAAATTCACTGGAAGCTCCAATGAATCAAAAGCAATATGCTTTTTGAATTTTTATTATATTCCCAAATCTGAGTGAGATATGTGCATTTGAAAGATTTTGACTTTCAGATAAATTGCTTAGATTTTGAAATATAATAAAAATTCAACAAATATATTGCTTCTGATTCATTGGAGCTTCCAGTGAATTTATAATGTGAATGTTTGGACTCCTTTGAACATTTTAGAAGATTACCTATCTATGTACACCAGACCAGGTGAATACCATGAGGTGACCCAAAGTCTCCATACAGCCACCATGGCTGTATTTGATTAACATGACACGGGCGACCCGAGTTGCTAGAATTTCAAATCGAACACCGCGAGTGGAGTTGACAAAAACAGGTGCTGTGTGAAAAAGGTCCCGACCCCAGTAACCCAGGTCTTGGCTGGGGGTGCTAGGAACGATGACCTCACATTTGCGCTGGTACTGTCCTGTAGGATAACAGGTACCAGTACCAGTCCTACATGTTTTTTTTTGGGTAATAACACAGATTTTAAGAAATGGAAATATAACTAAAATGTGCTATCATAAAATACTTAAAATCCTATTTTGCTGTAGTTATATCGGTTATTAAAAAAAAGAACAAGTTTTGGGTTATGCCACCATTTTTTTCACCCCGAGCATGGAGAAGCACGTTCGTTTATTCAAGCCGAAGGCTCGTGTGACCCGAGTTGATTAATCGAATATGGCCCATTTGGCCACCTTCCACTTGTGGGTGATAATAGAGTAGTTTTTTTTTTTTGTTATTGGTCCATTAGTTGTTTAAGCAGGGGAAATTTCAGTCATAGACGACTGGTCTTCCTCATTCCACTGCTGGTCGATAGAAAGCCCAAGCCTACACTTTTACCGACCCAAGGGATTTTTAACCTCCCACACCACATAGACATGGTATGAGAGCAACCGGCCTTTGATGACGCTGTAAGTTATACACAGTGGTGGAAATCCAAATTGGCAGAGCTGGGGGCACAGGGAATCGAACCGCCGACCCTCAGATTAGCAAGACACTCTAACCACTCCGCCACAGAGAACACCAAAATTGCTCCGTACTATGACTTATGACTGAAAAACATAGCAAACCATAGCATAAAAAATTATGAATTGTATTATAGTTCGCTTTATACTGAAGCAACTGATATTAAGGGTATAGAAATTGAAAGAAAACATGATTAATTCGTTTCACTACGTTTTGACATGGCAACTCTCTGGGATTCGCCGCCTCGAACCCATGAAAGCAGCTAATGACAACCACGTCTAAATAGAAACAAGAACTGCTTTATATTTGGCACAGAGTCAGTGAAATGGAAGAGAATGCAAAAAGACTGATTTGTTGGTTTATTTGTCGCTGTTTTGAGCAGTTTGGCCTCAGAAGTTGTTACTAAAGTGCTGTAAGGAAACACATTGGAGGTAAACTGCCCAGAACCGGCCATAACACAAAAAAACGCTGTTTGACTGCATCTGCATGCATTCACAACATGGCTAGGGAGGGTGCTCATAATCCAAGATGGCAGCCTGATGACCGCTGACTGCTAAGTAATGACGTCACGCGCACTCCCTCTATATGGGTCGTTCTCAGAAGTTGTGTAGCAATACTGTGACGTCAGTACCATAAAATCAAAATGCTGTCAAAGTCCTATATACAAGCTTCCTCAATGTGTATGTCCTTTTGCATCTGAATAATTGAAAATAAACATATTCTGACATTTTTAAGTAGGTCAAATGATGCTCACACCCAATAAATAGCAGTATAGCATGAGAACCAATCTGACTTAAAAATCAAATATATTTTCCACACAAAGCTTTACATTTTTAGGACACATGCCACTTGCTTTCTAAAGAGTAGTAATACTAATTTGAAACCTCATTGTTACGGTTTTGTCTTATTTGTGATGATTAAAGAGAAAAGCAGAAAAATATTACCACAGTAACAGTCCAAGTGGAATCAACAATTCTACACAAATGTTTGTCTCAAATTTCAATTTTTAGAGGCAATTTCAGGATTGATCTTTTACTATACCATACCATAACTGGGTCCATGCATAGTGTCAAATGGTGAAAATAGTTCCTGCACTGTATCTGTACTCAGTGTTTGATACAGTTTCATAGTACTTGCAAGTGGAAACGAAATGTTACGATGTTAATGACACGGGAAAAGGTTAAAGCTGAATAGTCTGATGAAAACATGAAATTTTCAAAACCAAAACAATTATCTAGATTTGATTCTAGATATCTAATTTAGATACTGATGCACTTATTAAACATTTACCGGCACATAGAAGGGACTACTGAGTCAATTAATAGAACCTGTTACTGCAAGCTTGCCAAAATTAATTTAGCATGTTTCCATTTCAAATATCTCAAAAGTTTGTGATTTAAAATAAGTTACTTCAAGCCAAAGTAAGGTAGATTATAATGAACAACCTAATATGTTTATCTCAGAAAATGAGAGAAACTCAAAACCATCACATATGCAACTTTAACTATTTCATCATTCTTTTTTAAATAAATGTCATCAACTTAATGAAAACATTGTATATGTGCTGTTGTTCAGTGGTTTTCATTAAGTTTGTGACACTTTATTTTCAATGCTGTTGACAATCTCACAAATTAGTGATGTAATTTGCCCTGTGCAAAATAAAAACTGGAAACCCCAACTGAACTGCACCACAAGGGGGCAGGTGATATGTCACGGCCCACCAACTGGACAGCCCAGGGCGGGATAACCGGAAATAAAAAAGCCAGGTAACATATCCAACAACAATATAAATCAAATCCAAACAAACATAACTTAACCACCTATTACGTACAAGCCTATGGACATGTAAATGAAATAAAATAGGCTAGTATAGAACTAAGTAGAAAACTCTTCCCAAGAAAACCCCAAAACACTAACATAGAACATTAAGAAAACAACTAACATAGTAATAAGAATATAACAAAAATACAATGCCAAGAGGGCCCCAAAAAGTAACATAGGCTACTAAACGTACCAACAGACTACCTATCTGCTACTGAAATGCAGACAATCAAATAACTTATCAGCAGCTACTGTCTCGGAAGACAACACCAACACTACAGCTGGCCAGCATTGAAAACAAGCCTGGGTACCCAGGCTTACATGCTATGGACAGAATAAATTCTATTTATTTAACTACATCCATCCCAATAAGATACATAATATTAATATTTACTTTTGATCTAAAATATCTCCCACATTGGGCTAAATGATTAAATCTAAATATTGACACTCCAATAATGGGTTTCTTTGAAATATGCATTTCAAGTAGACTACCTCAAGTGGTACACAGTTTCTGGGAACGACCCATATATGCACATGTATAGTTTACCTCTAATTACATACCCAATGAGAACACTAACACATTTGTTTTTTTACATTTTTTTATTATTATCCATTTATATCTTCCTCTGTAGTACTCAATAAACAACTTTGGTGGAGGGAAAAGTAGTACAAAACATACTGCATTCTGATATACGACGGTTGGTGCCCACTATGGTGTGGTAGACACAGACAGCCACTGACTGCAGGCGTAAATCACCCAGGAACCAGTGGCCGACACGGGTTGGGGTAGCGGACTGCACCCTAAGACGGGTTAGGGAGGCGGTCCACCTTCGCCCCTCTCCTTTCAACATGAGCACGGAACACAGTCCTATTTCACTTCAAACAAGGGCATCGTTTTCTTATTGTTTTATATCTTTAAATGTATTTTAAAAAAGAGACATATATACTGATATAATCATAATAACCCATCTTGTACACCTACAGTTGGTATTATTGTAAGAAATAATTATTCTAAGCAGGGTTTCCCAGTTTGTATTCATCAGCTGAGCCACCGCCAACTGGGATACACTACCAACCTAGCTTAATCATAATGAAAAGGAAAAAAAGTTACTTAGTAAACTATGGCCTCCACACACAGAACTCTTGTACGCAGTCTTCAGGGCTTAGACCATATTATGCGGGAATCAATTAGTTATCGTGGGTCAAGAACGCAAATGACCCCCATATGTATATTATAATGTAATGTACAAAATGTCCACCACACATGAAAAGCAGTGCGTTTAGTGCGAACCAACCCATCACCAGCACGGGAAACCCTACCTGGCCACCCCCTTGCAAGGAGCTGTTCGCTATTTTTCGTTAGCAGTTACATTGTTGCTTTGGTCTAACATAAAATATTATGGCCATTTCAGTTGGGCTCCTGTGTAGAATTTTGTGTGTGAATTTGTTATCTTGGTAAATATGCTAGCTCTCGTATAGAATCCTAACGCAAATGGCACATGCGATCTCAGTAGCAGCAGTTGCTTTTAAAATATAAAAAAACATGATGAAAATAATACTAAAGCAACGAAAATGCCATAGATAAGTTCTAAATTTTTAACAAAAAGTATACTCAAATTAATATACATATTTAAACGGCAGTAAACATACACACTGTACTCAAAACACATAATTAATTAACAAACTGCATATATATATATAGAGATATATAAAAAAAAGATATTAAAAATGACCATTAGCAAGGTCGAGAAACCCCAAAGAAACATGGACCAACAAAAGAAGAAAAGTTCTGTTCATCTATAAATGTTGACCTACAAGGCGAGATTCAGAAAATGATGAGTAGTTTGAGAAGAGACCAGGTCCCGGTGAGGTATATAGTAACGCTGTCCGCCGCCAATGTCGCTCACACTTAGCTCTCCTAGCAATGCTTATATGCGGCAGGACAGCATACACAACAAACCCTAATTGCATACGAATTCACATGTATAGTTTACATCTATTTTTCTCACCTGTAAATTCATTGGTTTCATTTCTTTCTTTCCTTCCTACTTTTTTTTTTAAATAAAAAAAATCGGGCTCATATTCAAACGTGTACGATCAGTGTGTAGCCTCAGCACATATATATATAGATATAGTACAATGACGTACTTACAAAAAAAAATGATATAAAAAACCCCACATTTTTAGACAAACAAAAATAGAAATTATGAATGCAAATGAATAAATACATCAGTCACAGTGCTCTCCCACCATGGTGGGTGGGGTAAGTGGCGGAGTTGTGCAGTTTGTCTACGCCAAGTGTCAGCTATAAAGAACTGACTGACACTTTAGATCTCGTTTGCAAAGCAAAATCTCATTATAAGGAGAGTATAAACCGACTACATGTTTCCATAGCAATTCGTGTTTGGGGGCGAAGAGGTGGGGGAGGAGGGAGGTTTATAAAAATCCTCTGGGTGAAGATGACTGTTTTTCATGTGGGAGATTCGTCACATGGCTTAACTATTGCGAGGATAAAAATGTAATATACAAAAACAAAACAAGGTCCCGCTTATAATTCATTATCCTATCTTCCTACGTTTGGGCTTTTTGTCTTCTTTTTTAAAGTGATTTTTTGGGGGGTGGGGTGGTATCGAAATAAAGATAGCTTACGAATATATATCTTTGGTTAGCAATGTCAAACGACACAACTCATAGCAAATTCTATGCAAACGGACATATATAGCGGCCATCAACAATTTCCATCTTGTCGCTTGCAGCCCCCAAATCCTTCAACGTTGTAGTAGAGATCGGTCCTGTCTAAGCCAGGCGCAGGTTGGATATGTTAGGGGTGGTCAGTGGTATCTGTACACCGAGATATAATTACAATACTACCACCAAACACTGTACACCCAGTAATATGCAGCCTGTGTTGCTAGGTTACCAAACCGGTCACCAAGGACACCAGTGTGCATCATAATCATCATCATTTTCAACACGTGACCTAAGGGAAAAAAACCTACACCGAGCCTCGCTTTCACCATCACACTAACTTACTAAGAACTCAGGACATTACAACATGGTTCGGTCAGGTAAAAGAGAGGGGTGGGGGTGGAGATGGGAGAGGGGGTGGAGGGAGGTGGAGAGGAGGAAGGGGAAAGAGGGAAGAAGGGGTGGACCACATCACAAATATACAAAAAGGAATAACACCATCGTTGTAATGTTATTTGGTTAAGTGTCTTGGGATTTTTTTTTAATGTGACATTGAGGTAACCCTGCCCTGTGGCCTTGACCTTTACCTGTAGGCGACATTAGCCTAAAGAACGCTACCTCACTTACACTCAGCATTCACGCATACCTTATTTATTCATTCCAGAACAGATTGCATTCTCCATCATGGATTTCGTTGTTATGCCACTAGTAATCAATTTGCTGAATAAACATCGAGTGATTTGACAACACAATTCAAAATCTTATTGTTGACTTCGATTAGTACTTAGTTGAAGTTGGCTACGATGATGGGAATGGATTGATGGGGTCTTCCAGCCCACTTCTGCTTAAGTGAGCGCACAAGGTCAAGATGCATGGGAAAAGTGAATAAACTCTCAAAAGCTATAGCGAATAATTGGTCGTAATTCTAGTCAGTGGGCAGGGGGAGCAAATTGTGATCCTAAAAGCAAGAGATTGACATTATGCGGGCTGTAAATTGAGTACCCATGATAATTACTCGGAAGACGGAAAGTTTTGCGAAATAATCCTCTCCCAAATTCATTGTAAATCAGAACATTTATTTACCAATCAATTCAACATACACAGGCCACATTTGTACAAGTGGGCACTTTACACACGTAGCTGCGACTCCTTTCGCAATGTCGATGCTATCCTCACGTTTCCAATCACCACTACCACTAACTTTTCATTGTATCCACTTCACCATTCACATCCGAGAAATCCCATTCACAACGAATATTCTAATCACGAAAGGATATTCTTAGTTCTAGAAGTGTTCACATGATAACTAGAGAGAGCGAACCGTCTGAGTGTTCGGTTGCTAACCCATAACCGAAGGGGAGTGGGGTTTTCTTTTTTACCCGACTGAAAGAACCCCAGGCTCTCACTCACTCACTCACTCACTCACTCACTCACTCACTCACTCACACACATCGATACTGAAGGTGGACTGACAGTTTACGGACAGGCACAAGCATACACAAACACACCTAAGGAAGACTCATCATCAGTCACACGAAGCCCTGCATAGACCCAGCACTTCAAGTTCACTAGTACCACGCGGAGACACCAGGGGACGGCACAGCTACCCACCTGCCACAATGTGCGCCAGACGTCACCAAGGGGCTGTCGTGTGGTGTGAAGTGTTTATAATACACACACACACACATATATATATACACACAAATATATGCATACATATATACATACATTTATGTGTATAAATATTTGTTTACTCAACAGATTTGATGCTTTACATTAATAAGTTTCACCATTTGCGCCATGATATACAAAATATGCAACAATACCAACCTAAATACACTAGAATCTAATCAAATAGGTCCACATCGTCATTATTATCATCGTAATACAGCATTTATGTACCGGTAATTGAATATATCGGGATCATATATTCAAAATAATGACAATAAGGTGCCATTCGTTAATTACAATTTTTAGTAATAAAAAAAAAGAAGAGAAACAAAGAGGGGAAAAGCCAGCATTCCAATGTGCGTGGGAAACATAACAATGCAGAAACGTATGGTGATTAATGTGTGCAGAAGCTGTAGAGTATCGTATGATAAACAAGTGTTTGAACCTACACTGCATGAATCGCGGTGTTGTAGCCTCATTCTGGGGCCAGTGCTCAGAGCAACCTGTAACACACCGACATAGTCAGTGTCCCTTGGTCCCCAACTATCGCCATGGCAATATACTCAAGCAATAAGATATTAAACCCTACATTAACTTAAGGAAGTTGAGAGGGGTGGGGGCTATGCTAACGAATAATCATTTACACACAAGACTTAAAATTGTAATGAATGAAATAGTAATAATAACGACAATAGTAGTAATATTAACACAGGTTTCTACTTAGTATGCAATTTTAAATATGCATTAAGTTGTTTACACAATTTTCATAATTACTTATCATAGGAGATTAAAACGGGTAGGGTGAAGACGTTACTATTAGTGCGGTCTTCCACTATGCTGACGTGGAAATAATGCCATAGAACCCTGAGCCTCATACGGATAGAACTGATTACATGTGTGTATATTATACCATATATATATTTATACATTATACATATAATATACATATAAAATACATATATATTATATATATATGTAATGTATATATATAATAATACAATAATACATATTACACATATATAATACATATATTACAGACATATATAATATATATCATACATATATAATATATATCATACATATATAATATATATTATATGTACTACTATATATATATTACACATATAATATAAAATACATACAATAATATATATATTACACACATATATAATATATATCATACATATATAATATATATATATATTAATACATATATTATTACATTATGGATTCCTAACTTCGATTTGCAGTACATGCCATTTGTTGTTTTGGGTCCCCCCCCCCCCATTCTTGGCGAGACCAAGGGCCATTCAACATAATCATGTGCAGGGTGGGAGCACTTCCGGATGCAACCAGAAGAGTGAGGTGCAGTTGGCGCATGCGCGTGGGGACTTAGAGGAAGCCGAATGGATGCTTCCCTTACAGCAAAAACTCACTTTCACTGAGCTCTAAGTAACTGTTATTCCTCTATTAATAACTATTGTTGTTATTATTATTATAAACCTCGTTTTGCCATCAAGGGGACACATGGAGCATTACAATTATAATCACAATTATTATTTCCATGGTAAGTGCACTATAACTTTTATTATCATCGTATTGATTTGTACTATTATGCTAAGTTTTGGATTGCTACAATTAGAATAAATGTTGGATTGTTACAATTATAATAAATGTTGGATTGTTACTATTAGATAAAAAAAAATTTGATTATTGTAACCTTTAAAATGAGTGTCCGATTACTTTCACTATCATAAAGCGTGTCTATGGATTTAGTATGATTATTATAAATATTTGATTATAATTATTATATTATTACCTTCATCCTCACCAACAGTATACATAGCTTTATGCTTTATTGTGGAAGTCTAAATTTAGATTTAAAATGTATTCTCTTTGCATTGTGTTCCAAATCTGTCCACACGCCTTCCCCCGAGCAAAATCAGTGACATATTACAATTCTAAAGTTCTCGCTAACACAGGGTACAGACGCTGTGTAGAAACTAGGCACTATTTTTCCTGACTCCTACTCGTCAGCCATTGTTCTACATTAACTCTGCACGTTCGCCACACAAACTGATATGGATGGAGGGGGGTAGTCAATCATGGATTCAGTCAAAATAAAGAAAACAAAAAGGCAACAAAACAAATAAAATAATAGGAAAGAAGACTGCAACAAGTTGTGATCACCAAACCTCTGCAGCAACTCTAACCACACAAACCGCCATGCCTCTCTAGCAGCACACACTGCCCCAAACTCGAGCAGCCCATATACAAATAAAATTACATCTATCTACGTTGAAGAAGGTGTACACAGCATTAATACAGTTCTGGGCTCATTTATTACTTAAAAAATAATATGCATATATGTGGATGTAATGTAATTAAAAAGGGGGTGGGGTCGGAAAGAATCATCACACTCATTCGGAACGCTGTCGACACAACAAACATCATGTGTCACTCACATGACGTAGGTCACCACTAGGCAGGGGTTTCAGCGACTCGTACACACAACTGTCATGACATTGCAGTAAACCATCACACCTCTCGTGACTTCGTTGTAGTAGTATTAGTGGTGGTACTACATGCTTTGTTGCCTGCGCATGCACGAGCCTCAGCCTGGCAGCGGCACCAAAGACGACCAGGTGAATGCTATTGAAAAATGGAGGCTAGCGCAGACTATACACACGTTACACCATCGTTGTCTAAGAGGGCAGCTGAACCCGCTGTCGCTCCCATTCCATTCTATTCAGATACAATGTATATATAATATATGTATATATAGATATAAAAAAAAATTAAAATATTAATAATAATTTTTTTTAAATGAAACCTTCAATTAGCTATATTCAGTTAAACTCTAGTATGGCTATGCCGCCTACTTATCTTCGCATTTTCTCATGGTTCAATTGAACAAACCTCACTTGTTGTGTGTCACCAGCATTAGTGACGACAATTGAGCGAGACTCCACATAGCAACATAAATCTTTGAGTCACTGCATTTGGGGATTCGCCCCGTTTCCTTTTTTTAAATGGGGTTTTGTGTGTGGTTATTTTTGCGCAATGATTCACTAATTGTTTGATATCTGTAATAATTCAGCATAAATCAGCGTAAACATCGTTGTCATGGAATTTCATGGATTCTGTTTTCAGTCTGTGACCCTTGTCCGGTTATGATTAACAATACACACGAAGCCCCAAAACGAGGTTCATTTAAATCCTATATGATCTGTTCCGTTAATTAATACATGAAGACCGATCCGTACACCACAGGGCAACACAACCCAAACACGTATAATAATAATTAATAATAATGACTTCACAATGCTACTGTCAACAGAGCACACGCACACAACCAACTGAGCAACTACTACCACAGGTCTAGATGGAACGCGCCGATCGGGACGTCCCCTAGCCCACACTACCCGAACTAAATCCGCCCGCCCGCCCGCCCGCCCGTCACCGGACCCAGTGGCGCCACCTGTCTCACACTACCCGACCTACACCCATCCGCCACCAGGCCCAGTCGCGTCACCTGTCTCACACTATCGGAACTAGCCCATCCCGTCACCATGCATATGACGCCACCTGGCATCACGACCTCCAGCGCCCCCCTCCCTCCCTTCCCCCCACCCATGCGTGTGACACCACAACTACCGCAGTGGTACCCCCTGGTGTGGCACAAGACTACTATTTCTCGGAATGTATAGCTGGGCACCTGGGGGCATTCTTGCATCGTCAGCCAGCTCCTGACTAAGTTCTGACCACATTTTTGCATGGAGGTGGTCAGGTTTTTGGCCAACTGTGCCCTGCGGAGGACGACACGCGTTCAGTAACAAGATTCATCTGCTAGCTGGAGAGAGAGGCACGTGACAAGGATTGCATTCAAAACACACATTGGTGCTCGAAGCACAATGTTTTCGAGACATTGTATGATGTATGCATACGGTTTTAAAAATGCATGGTGTTTGAAATATGCATGGTGTTCGAGACACACATAGTGTTCAAAACACACGGTGTTCAAACCACAAGCAGTTTTTGAAACATGTAGTATTCGAAACACACGCTGCTTGAAACATGCACAGTGGCCGACGGTGTGTTCAACCAGGTCCAACCAACACAGCCACCACCAGAAAAACCTTACTTTATGGGAAGTTTTTGTGTGGATTCTATTTTTCCTTAAGTTCTTTAAAAATTCATTTTAAAGAAAGCAAATAATATATAGCTATATATATACATGCAATTTTTATTTTAAACAAAAGAATTTTTAAAACGACAGGTGAAGTTTCGTTGTCTTTGTGGGGGGAAACAATGATGTCATCACAGATGCGATGTCACGGGGTTGTGGAAACTGTGGAACTACACTGGGCTCTACTGTGCCGGGCTTAGAGTGAATGCGGAAGTGCGCTCGATCTGCGCACGCTGTGGGGTTTACTTGAGGACCAAGACGGGCAGGCTACGCATCTATGTACACTGTCTACCTATTTAGGTACGGAGCTGTATTGCTATATATAAGTATACAAAGTGCAGCGTGCAGAAACGACGGCCAGCGGGCGGGCGGGCGGGCGGCCAGCTGTCACAACCGGAACCGGAAGTACAACCGGAAGTCGCGTATCCAGGCGGTGGGGATCGACGCAATGCACTCCCACCCATATCCGGTCACAGCGATGGCCGTAAAAACATCATCGTTACTATCATCATCATAATCACCATCATCATCATCATAATAATCATCATTACCATTACCATCATCACCATGGAAAAATCGTCTTCTACAAAAAATGTCTGTACAACCCTTCTGGATTACATACATTACAGGTCCTTAGAACAGACGGGATATGTTGCCTTCGCTACAAAAGGGGCACAAACTGAGACGAGAAGCCGGCCGACAGGTGACGCCCGCCTTGCCGGCGTTGGAAGAAGCCGCTCACTTCCGGCGTCTCATTCACTGCGGAACTGACCGGAAACGGCACCTCACTCACTTTGCTGCAGTTTCAAATGGAAGAGCTTCTTACTTACTTTCATACCCGCCCCCCATTTTTTCTCCTCTTTTTCTTTTTTTAAGCAACAGATTATTACTGGTTAATTTGTATGGTTTTGGTTGATTTTGTTGTTCACATGCCCGGCATTGTCTCTTTTTGTTCCTAGTTCTTTATTTTGTTTCTTTTCTTTACTTATTTCCAAAATGGTTGGGAATACTTGATGCTACATGTAAGAAGAGAATACACTATACATTCACACGGCTGTGTGTGTGTGTGTCTATGTGTGTGTGAGTGTGTGTGTGAGTGTGTGTGCGTGTATGAGTGTGCAAGAGAGCTTCCTGAGGACTCGGGGGTACACTTGGTCCCTCACCGACCAACCTCCAGGCTCCCTACTGCGGACATGCGCAGAGCAGGCGCTGTGCTATCATCACCTCCACCCCTATCTCCTTCTCCTCCCCCACCCCCACCCCACCCGACCCACCGCTGCCTCCCAACCACCTCCTCCTTACCCAATCATCGTCAGTGCTTTACACAAACCCATATCCAAGTCTAAAACAGTCAAGGGTGTGTGTAATAATCCATGCACAAGTTTGTCCGCTTCGTCTTGTCTTCTTGTTTATTTTAAATTTGTTAACATGCCAAGTTAAACCACATCAGATCTTTAAAACCACCAACTATGCACTACTCAAGTGTGAGAGAAAGACAAAGAGAACCTGCACATGCGTATTGTATTGCAAGATGAATTCACTTTTAAGTAAATAATTAATGATTAAGAGTTAATAAAAAATAATAATAAAACACCATCACACACATGATCTGTCGATTGTAGTCGAAGGAGCCTCGCTTCTTCAATTAAAGAGCAGCTGTAAGGTGCGGCTGACTGGTGGAAAGCGAAGAGCAGAATCATGTAGATGCGCAAAGTTGGCAACCAAACTGCTCTGCTTACAGTTGAACACGCGTACACTCAGCTCTATAGAGCCCCATTCGCTGCCAGATTCCGTCTCTAGAAGCCAGGATGGAGCTTTAAGCGGTCGCTGTACTACCTTTCACTAGCACAGCAAGTAGCCAGTGTGTCGCTCCACCACAGCTGCATACTTTGCTTGGCTTCGAATCACTGTATTCATGGTGTCGTCGTAAACTCCTTAATCATCATCAGTATTTGCTGAGATTCACAGGCTATCTATCTCCACCCATCGGAAGTATATATTAAAATAACAGAAGGCTTGCATTTGATTTCGTGAATTCACCAGAAGTGCTAGGCATAGCACTTTAAGCACCGCTATCGGAACAAATCAACCTGACGCAAATAAATCATCATCTATAAAAACTCTCCACCTTGCAAACAATATCGGGCCAGGTTATTATATAATTACATCCAAATAATTTGATTTCTTGGGGTTCCAATTATTAATTCACCCAAAAATGACTTTCTCACAATAGATTCTTTTGCAGAATTGTGATTCACAACAACCCTCACTTCCAGCATCTCACAGCCCGCCCTGACTTTAGTGTAGTCTGCCGTCACCAGGTGGCATGATGCAGTAGGTCGAGCGGGAGAGCACCCAGTCTCCTAGTGGAAGATGGTTGTGGGCGTGGTGAGGGGGTTCTCTTCGAGTAGATATGACCTCCAGGATTACTTGTCTCGCACATATATACACGAGTGGTGGTCAGTTGATGGCTGTGGTGTATAAAATTCCTTTTCGCTGCCACTAAAATGACCAATTTAATTTTTGTTTGGTTTTGTCGACTCAGTCCCACGACGTCACAAGGCCCCCTTCCAAGGAGGACACCCAGGTAGTAAGAGAAGCGCGGACATGAACGAGGTGGAAGAGGTGGAAGATGAGGTGGCAGTGGTTGAGCCAGAGGTGGCAGATGGTGGCGGCGGGGTGAGGCAGACTTGCTTAGGTTCGGAGGCAGTCCGAGTAGGATGCCTTAATGGTGATAGTAGTCAGGGTAAGGGTCGGGGGCGTACCCCTCGCCCCATCATGGCCAGGTGCCCCCAGCTGGGTTCAGCCCGTGTCCGTCGTAGCTCGGTGGTTGGTGCGGGTCCGGGTGATGGCTCGGCGGCTGCTGCTGAGGGTGGTGCTGGGAGTGTGCGGGAAGCGGCGACGTGGAGGCGACGGGTGGGGTTGGGGCTCCACCGCCCGGATGGTGGCTTGTCGGTGGGTGGTGCAGTTGCTGCGAGTGTGAGTTGTACAACTGGCTGTGGTCGTGGTGGCCCGAGTGCGCGGGCGGTGGCTGGGGCACCGGCTGCTGCGATTGCATCTGGTGGTGCGGTGGGTAGAACATGCTCATCGTGCTCATATTTTGCGGACCATTCATCAATCTGTACATAGGTTGTGCATACGGCATCTGTGCACCTTGGGGGTCGTAGGGCGAGCCCCAGAACTGCGAGAAGCCGGGAAGACCACTGGCTGCAGCGCCCGAACTGTTCGCCATGTTCGAGAGGTTGGGAGACATGTTCATGTTCGGGGTGAACTGTGGCATCATCATGGGTTGTCCTGGGTACGGTGGCATGGACGGCATGCCCATGCCCATGCCCTTGTTGCTCATAGCTTGCATCATCGAGCCAGTTGGCGTGTGGTTATCGCGTTTCGGTGCCTCCGACTTCTTCTTCTGCTTAGGCTTGTTGAGGTCCGAGGCATTGAGGCCAGTCACCTTGAGGTACTCTTGTAGTGCTTCATCATAGTCTGCCTGCAATGGAGCAACAGAGGACAGTTTTAGAACAGAGTTACAAATGAAATATGAAATAATGAACAATGAAATAATCGCAGGGAGCGCTTTATGGATCGCTAATTAAATACGGTCAAGACGATACACAAGCAGCATGCAATGTAATATAATGACCTGTATAAGCTGAGCATTCACGAAAGCAGAGAATCCATATTGAAACATTATGGCCTGATGTCGTTCTCAGGCCTGATTTACTCTTCGAATTATATAAGTATTGACCGAGGTACAGCCAATCCAGACGCGCCAGGTACAAACTCCACATGAAGGCGATACAGCACATATTAGTTTGGAGTTTCCGCCACAATATAGTACGTTGATCGATATAATCTACTTTAGGTTGAAGTAACTTTTATTTTAAAGGGTTAACCTTGGACTTATTTGAAGTCAAAACATGCCAAAAAATAACTGTGCATATTGAGAGGCTAGACATTATTGGTTTCAGCGGTGACAGGTTGTATTAAATTAACACAGGCTTAAGCAGTAACAGGTTCTATTAAATTGACATACAGGTAACGATGGTTAGAAACAGCAGAGTAACAGCTTGAACAGTGGCCAGTTATTAATCAAATAGAGCCAGAGACCACATGACGATATCTTCACATTAATGCTTCTTAATTTAACAATAAATGAACAAATTAAACTCAGAATCAATGGAGAACTGAAGACATATATATCCCATAGGTTTCTGTTTATTATGTTTTGTTGTGGGGTAGTGCACATAAATAAGGGCAAATGCGCAGTTATAAATCATCACATCTTTGCAAATTTTTTGTTGAAATGATCTTGCACTGACTTGCTGTTGGTGCTCGTGGGTTGCGGTTGTTAAAAGGGGTAGTGTGGGTCAGGGTTAGTGTTAGTGTTAGGGTGAGAAGGAAGGGGAGAAGGGGGGAGGAGAAGGGGGGGGAGGGGGGGGAGGGAGGGAGGGAGGGGGGGAGGGAGGGAGGAGAGGGGAGAGGGGGGAGGGGGGAGGGGGGAGGGGGAGGAGAGGGACGGTGAGGGGAGGTGGAGAGCGGTGAGGGGTGAGGACGGTGGAGGGAGAGGGGGAGCGGAAGCGGGAGGGAGAGGGGAGGACAAGAATTCATATGCCAACAGAAAAAAGTAACAGAAGAAAAAAAAACGTTAATATTTGCTGAAGTGCTCATCATATATCACCTCATGTACTGTTTAGCTGTGCCAGGCTATTTGGCAAATTAGGTACGCGTGTGCAGAGATGCATGCCTTAGTGTACCGCTTGCCAAACCTCACCACTACTCATTCACAATCGGGGACTACGATGGTCATGTGTTTACGGTGGTCATGTGTTTACGGTTGTCACATATTTATGACGGTCATGTGGTTACATTGGTCACGTTTAAGACAGTCACGTGTTTATGATGGTCTGATATTTATAATGGTCACATGTTTACGATGGTTCCATGTTTACGCTGGTCACGTTTACGAGTCACATGCTTATGACGGTCACATGTTTACGATGGTTCCATGTTTATGATGGTCACGTTTCAGACAGTCACATGCTTATGACTGTCACATGTTTACGATGGTCCCATGTTTACGATGATCACGTTTACAACAGTCACATGCTTATGATGGTCACATGTTTACGATGGTCACGTTTATGACAGTCACATGCTTATGACGGTCACATGTTTACGATAGTCATGTGTTTTACATGTTTACACTTCAAATAGCTTCAAAGTTAGTAATTTTAAATCCAAGTAACTCACGCCAAAATACGGTAGATTATAATGACCAACCTAATATATTTATCTCAGAAAATGACCGAAACTCAAAACAACCGGACGATGCACCTATAAATAACTAGAATAACCGCATCAAAGAATAGTTATATTGTTATTGTTTGTTGTTTTACGTCCTAGCAATATCTAAGGTCATACCAGGACAGGTACCGACTTGTGACAGTGCGCACTCATGGCGACTTTATAGTGCTGCCCCACTGGGAAATCAGGCCGCCGGCACCATGACCCGATGTCCCACTCAGTCACATTATCCTGACACTGAGCTAACCAGTCAGAATAGTTATAAAGCACAATACAAACTTTAAGGGGGGGGGGGGAACAAGCAATGGGGGGGAAAAAAGGATGAAAAATAGATATTTGCATGGTGGTTGGTGCTACAATACAGATTTCTATTTTGTGCAATTGTGAAAAGATTTGCTGGAGACCTATTTATTCAAAGTATTGTTGCGCAGTAGTCCTAAGTACTACCAGTACCACACTGCACTGATCCTTGCTGATCAGAAGGATTGGCAGGTGGCAGCACATTAGTCGACCGGTCCACCCACGGCTAGTAGCCACCCCCATGGGAGGACACATACAAACCGGCTGGGCAGTGGTAGGTCATTTCTTTTCTTATGCTAGGTACACACCTACCGTTTTTCCACACCCACCTACCGTATGCGATCTAAAACTGCCCAAAAATCGTGAGGTGTGAACTCCCCTAGCACGCCTATCGATTGCGATTCGCGACTTTTTAGCGCTAAAACCGCTTCCTTATGATTGCGATTCGAAAAATGAATCGGCCCGTTTTCAGTTTTAAGCGGGTTGGGTCGGGTCGCGATTTTTAGTGCGCGAATCGTATACGGTAGGTGTGTACCTAGCATTACCCTGGCGGAATAAACAGGGACAGACCCCGAAGTTTGAAGCATTTGAAGCAATCATTTCATTCTCCAGTCTTGGAGCTAAAATCACAGCTTAGAGCTAAAATTAGTTTGTTGGTTGCTTTGTTGGAGTTTTACGTCCTGGACACATATTGGGACGGGTACTGACTTGTGAAAGTGCACACTCATGATGACTTTATAGTGCTCCCCTCCCCCCGGGAGACTAGGCCGCTGGTATCATGACCTGATTTCCCATTTCACATAATAGTGGTACAGAGCTTATCAGTCCTTCTATTCTAATAATGCAGAGTGCTAGGCTAGGTAGCAACAAGTATAAATTGTATAAGTCATTGGTTGGACTCGACTGGGATACAAACTTCCGACCTTTCGCACAGGAAGCCTGCACTATACCGATTTGGCCTGGTAATTTAGTATGCTTTCACTTCAGATAGCCCTAAGTAACTCTTTGAAATCAAAGTAACTTCAAACTAAAGTAACGATCAACCGATCTTTCCTCCGCGAAAACGAGGACTTTCTCCCCATAGGATTGGCATTGGAATCGCGGCAAAATGAAAGAAGTTAAATTTCGACTCTGCTTGTTGTGACTATTTTGTCGCTCATGCCTAACTTTCTTGTTTGGGTTTTATGTTCTACCAACATCTAAGAAAGGGATTTGCACTAAACATTCGCCGTCATAAAGAAGTTGGGGTTTTACGTCTTAGCAAAATCTATGGTCATATCAGGTAGGGGCTGTCATATATATTGACATTTTGTGAACGTTAATCAGTGAATACCAAAAGTCGCCGAAATCTGCGAAATCGCAGAGATCTCTCATCCTTGTAGTTAAACCATATTGCAGCAATTCAAATCATCGGATTTATACAGGTTCCAAGTCGTGGAAACATCTAAGCTCACATCAGGGTGGCCACACTCCTAATGGTGCTGTCACACTACGACGTTTCCCCCGGCGTGCCGCCAACGCGCAAGATATTTGCTAGGGCTTGAGACACGTCCAACTTTTTCGGCGTTGTGGGAGAAAGTTCAACGGGTTGCAGCGTGTTAGTGGCGTGTTTTTGGCAGGCGGCCAATGGGTTTCGACATGCAGCGGAACAACATGTCAACGTCCCACCAGCGTATTGTCGGCGTGTGGGGTGGCGCGTTGGTAGTGTGTCAACGCGTACATACCCGCCGCCACCAACACATCAGGACCCGCCGGCAGCGCGTCCCGGCGCGCCGGCAACACGTCCAACGCGCCGAGAAACGCTGGAGCAACGCCAATGGCGCGCCCACTACCCGTCGATGGGACGTTGCAGACGCGCCAACGGAACGGTCGCAGTTTGGCGGGGAAAAAAAAGCCGACGTTGATCAGCGTTGCGCCGGCAATGTGTATTGATGTGTTGGTAACGCGCCCTCCAACCCGTTGGAACGCGTAGCTGCGCGTCGACAGTTTTGTGCAGGCACAAAACAATCGATGCGCTACAACGGGCGCTGATGTGTCGGTACACACATTGCTATCACTCAATGTGTACCGACGCACCCGTAACGTGCCGATAACGTGTACCGACGTTTCGACCAAAAATGCAACACGTCGACACGCGTTGGCCCGAAACGTCGTAGTGTGACAGCCCCTTAACAGGTTTATACTGATGCCTAACTGAGATATCATGCAACTAGAATCAAGGCTCGATAAATATGCCACACTCCACATAAAGAAGGCAGCTTACTAGAAAATGTCATAATAGACAGGCCGAATCTGTTAACAGGCTGTTATGCGTAAATATATAAACAGAAGCAGATAAGTATAAGTATTACCTCATCCCTAAACGAACCAGACCACGCCCTTTCCCAGTAATGCCAAACCCCAGGCTAGTCAGCTACAAGTCTTTTTAACCTTTACTGAGCTGGGGATCGAACCCACAACCTGCTATAAGCGAGGCGACGCTCGAGCCACTCGGCTATAATGCCCGGTCCACTGCAGACATGTGGCCTCCGTTAAGTGACTAACAACGAGGGTCTAGAGCCAGGGTACCTTTAAGAAAGTCTACAGGGGCGGGTAGCCCCCCGCCGTGTCGGGCCGGGGGTGTAAATGGGGTCAGGCGGTGCGGGCCGGGGCGGCCCCGGGCCCCGGGAAGCCACCGGCGGCGCGGCCCCGGGGCGCCCACATGGCTTCCCGGTGAGCACTAACTCGCCCGCTGGCCGCCAGCTGGCAGCACCGCGCCGGCTCGGGCCGGGAGGACCGCTGTCTGTCCGCCCCCAGCATGCATTATGATGGATGACAAAGCAATATGAGGCGCGGCGCGTCCGGGGCCCAGCGCCCGCCCTCCCGCCTCCCCGCGTCACGTGACTCGATTTGCATATCAATGGAGCGCGCCTGGCACTGGCTGAGCCCGGAGCGAGGCTGTGCCCGCCGCCAGCCCGTGGCATGGATCGGATCGACAAGGCGGGAGGCGGCGGGCGGCTGGTGTCACGGCGGGAGGCGAGAGGCGAGTGGCGGCATTCGGAAATGGGCGCCGCGGGAACTGGGTCAACGCGCCGGGGGAGGAGGAAAGGGGGGGGGGGGGGCGGATGGAGAGGTGGAGGTGGCAGCAGCAGCAGCGGCGGCGGTGTGGCCCCCCACGTCCCCACCTCCCCTCCCTACCACCCCCTTCACACACACGCAGCCCACAAGGTCAACCACTTGCCGTCGCCGTGAGCCATTACGAGCTGCCGGCCGCGCCGCGCCCGCCAGCCTTCCGGTGCCTGCCCCGCGCCCCGCCTAGCCCAGCGCGACCCGCCTCCCGCTTCCCACAGCCGCGCCCACCCCCGCCGGCCAATTAAAGACAAATTAAAAGGGCCCAAATACCGACACGCCTCGCAGCGCTGGTCGTTATCTGACAACAGGAGGTGGGTTGGTGGGGGTACACCTATTCACCCACGTCATCCGAAGACGAAACCAGTTCAATAATCAATAGTAAAACTACATATACGTACATAGCACATCCTGTATTAGGAAAATACTCTCACTGCTGCTGACATGACATAAAGATGCTTCTGCTGCCCCCCCCCCCCCCCATCGCCCATCCTCCCCCCCAGCTCTACATCCCACCCCTTTCCACCACCCTCCCCAGCCTGCACCCCCTCCCCTTCCACCACCCTCCCCCAGCCTGCACCCCCCACCCTTCCACCCCACACCTACCCATCCTCCTGTCTTCCCTATCGTCGTCCACTCCACTATGCCCACCAAACCGGAAACGCACACCACTGGTTGGTTTCTTGTTCTTTATTTACTCTTTAAAACAGTGCCTTAACTAATACTACATATTTGACAATCCGCCGAAGCCGGTGCCAACACCGTGATGTATTGCAGCACGTTTCAGCTGGCCGACGGAGATGGTGTGAGCGCTCGGAGCATGCGCGTCATGTGAACGAGGTGTGACGTCTGCAGGGGGGTGGGGGGAGTGTACGATGGTGATGGTGATGGCAGGGGGGTGGGGTGAAGGGTGTGTGTGTAGGGGGGGTGTGGAGGCGTGGGACCATCTGACAGACCTTGCACCACTATCTCCCACTGGCATACACCACCCTAACCTCCCACCACCACCTCCACCACCACACCACCACCACCACCAACCACATCCCACCCCCACCACATCACCGCCACCCCCACCTACACAGTAACACCCCTCCGCCCCCCACCAGCTACCCCCCCCCCCCCCCCTCCGCGGGCAGCCTCAACCCGAGGCGCCCTGCACACCTACCCATCCTCCTGTCTTCCCTATCGTCGTCCACTCCACTATGCCCACCAAACCAGAAACGCACACCACTGGTTGGTTTCTTGTTCTTTATTTACTCTTTAAAACAGTGCCTTAACTAATACTACATATTTGACAATCCGCCGAAGCCGGTGCCAACACCATGATGTATTGCAGCATGTTTCAGCTGGCAGACGGAGATGGTGTGAGCGCTCGGCGCATGCGCGTCATGTGAACGAGGTGTGACGTCTGCAGGGGGGGGGGGGGTACGATGGGTAGATGGCGATGGATGGCAGGGGGGAAGGGTGTGTGTGTAGGGGGGGGGGGTGGAGGCGTGGGACCATCTGACAGACCTTGCACCACTATCTCCCACCGCCATACACCACCCTAACCTCCCACCACCACCTCCACCACCTCCACCACCACCACCACCAACCACATCCCACCCCCACCACATCACCGCCACCCCCACCTACACAGTAACACCCCTCCGCCCCCCACCAGCTACACCGCCCCCCCCCCCCTCCGCGGGCAGCCTCAACCCGAGGCGCCCTGCACCCATACTACTATTACTACTGCACACAAATGCTGGCACCAAGGCCAGTAGACGGGCGAGGAACCGGAAGCCTCCCCAGCATCCGCTATTTATGCACAAATATATATATATACGGCCGCGTGGCACGCTGGGACAGGTCCGCACTGCCCCCACCGTGTCGACAGGCTCTCAAATTATCAAATAGAAATGATAAATATACAAATATATGAACTATAAATATATATCAATTATATAAATATATCAACTATAAACATAGACATGTTAAAATATATAAATGGTAAATATATCAATTATAAATATCAAGCATAAATATATAAACTATAAAAATAGTAATGATAAAATATATAAATTGTAAATATAGTTAGTATATAAATATACGGGTATAAATCATCGGTATGAGATTTTCCTATTACTATTACCATTCTTCTTATATTATATTTAAGGTCCAATTATGGACGAATGTTGATTAACTGCGGCATACTGGCCTACGGTGGCGCCGCCACCGGCAGTTCTTGTCACTTATCTCTCTCGCCGTATTGATCATCCTGCTGCAATTTTTTTTTTTTTTAAATGACCTGCTACTGGATGAGTGCAGCTATCCAACTCTGCATACCCAGTGTATCAGGTGACTACTGAACTGGTGTTCCAAACATTTGAACTGTATGTGGGAGCATCTCATGTTGAAGGTGAAATGCAAAGAAGACAACTACTCCTACACAGTGCAGAGCTAAGTAAATACTTTCATTTGAAAATCACCGCGTGACCGCAACCTGCTCAAGGTTACATACAGCGAGTGTTCGCCGTATTCCAAACATTTGAACTGTATATGGGTGCATCTCATGTGGAAGGTGAAATGCAAAGACAACTACTCCTACACAGTGCAGAGCTAAGTAAATACTTTCGTTTGAAAATGACTGCGTGACTGCGACCTGCTGTATTATCGCCCAAGGTTACAGCGAGTGTTCGCCGTATTCCTTTGAAACTGAATGGAGAAATCGAGGATACGGCTTAACAATACCAAGGATACGGTCTGACCGTGTAGGACGATTGGGAATCTGTGCAGTATCCTATATGGCATGGCTAAGTAAATACAATCTTAAATACGCGCAGTTTGAAAATGAACGTGTGACCGTGACATGCTGTATTATCGCCCAAGGTTCCAGTGATTACGTTAATCACATGCACGCCTTGTTGACAGGGCATGCGAAAAAACATTAACAGTGCAGGACGATTGGGAATCTGTGCAGTATCCCATACAATCTTAAATACGCGCAGTTTTAAAATCAACGCGTGACCGCGACATGATGTATTATCGCCAAAGGTTCCAGCGATTATGTGGTAATCACATGCACGCCTTGTTGACAGGGCATGTGAAAAAACATTAACAGTGCAGTGACAGCTATGTGACAGTGGAGTACTGCTTCAGCATTAAATGTTGGACAATACTTGCTGGTAATTTATTAATTACGCAGATATCAGCACAGCAACTCCTCCTTGAAGTTGTGCAATATCAATATTGTCGGCAGCTCCTGTTCAATTGTCAGTATCCCATATTGTCTGCGTTTCGGTGTCGATGCCGAAAGCCAGGGCTTACTGTACTGACTGCGGGCTAGAACATCGACCTTCCGCTGACAGCACTTGCCGAGTGCAC
The DNA here is from genome assembly GCA_030323885.1 of Branchipolynoe longqiensis. Taxonomy (NCBI): domain Eukaryota; kingdom Metazoa; phylum Annelida; class Polychaeta; order Phyllodocida; family Polynoidae; genus Branchipolynoe; species Branchipolynoe longqiensis. Next base: position 48,308,187 of record CM059193.1, on the reverse strand, counting down.
GCTAGAATTACTCGATCGCAGAAAGAAATGGCTATGGCAGCGCCTTCTCCGGGGAAATATGCGGCACTGCAAGAGGATACGGAGGAAGAGGTGCTAGCTACAGAGTTCAGGAATAGCGCGACTCTACACTGAGAGGCAGAGACTCCTGACTAGGCGGACGGCTACGGCAAAGGAGATGGTAACGTTGGACCCCAAGATGGTGACTAAAACTGACCAGTCCGTCCAGTCTTCATTATCAGTGGCTGACCTGAGGAAATCTACAGATGCCCCGGGACATTCATCGTACAGCACCAGCCGTTCGCGTTCGACACACCGTCATTCGCCAGGAAGAGGAAGACGTCTCAGATGTTTGCGTTCTTCCAGTAGCGGAAGTAGAAGTACATCATCGGTCAGGCAACGAAGACATAAGTGGGTTTTAAGACGTTATATCATGGGTTCGAAATCCCTGAAGAAGCTGAACGCGTACGAGTTAATCGAAGCTTCCGTACGATGGATATCAGAAATCCCTGATTTGACTGGCCGACTATAAATCATTCATTTTGCAAGTCGGCTTCATCTGTAACAGAGCGAAGGCTGACGAATTTAAGGATACCGCTCATACTGGATATGACACTGACATCCGTACACTCGCTGAGACTGTGGGGTTTGCTGCATTTGGCCGCGCCCATACGGGCGAAAGTGTGTTGCATTATGGGTCTGCTGCCACCCATGTGAAGAAGACCAATTATAGCACGTGTGACACTCATAAGAAGACAACAGGAGGAAAACGGCCCTGCTTCCACTATAACAGGGACGGTGGATGTGAATTGTCAGATGATGAATGTGGTTTCAGTCACTGGTGTGCAAAATGCTTTGCGAAGTCACACGGCAAACACAATTGCATTAAAAACTGAAAATATTGCGGGGGTCGGTTAGACACGCAGCTGGCCATGAATACTGGCAATCTTGAGCCAGTCAATCGGGCTAATGGGCCGTATAATGCCATGACAACAGGCCCCTGTTATGTTCGGCGCGATATATGTGTCAGCTCGACGAGACTTGACTATGACGATCATGTACAGGATAATATTGCATTGACACAGACTACAATTGATTCTGATATCACTACTGATGATTCGGGACTTTCACCTGAAAACATTGATTGTTCCTCTAATGATAACACTGTAATTTCTGATGTTGATGTGAATATTATTAACCTTAGTGTTCACCCGTTCAATGCTAACTATCCTGTTTCTACTAATGGTTATATTAAGAATGTCGGAAAAAATACCCCAAGGGTTTCTGTCAATGAATGCTGTGAAACGGCACTTTCAGTACCGACTCACTGGACTAATTCAGCGGATTATACCCCCCTTTTGAATGTTGAAAACGTCTTCATTGATGACATTTATTATCGGGTAGAATTGTTATATGAACCTGGACAGAGATCCATGGTGTTCGATATTACCCATAAATGTGTAGCTGGTATCTGTGCTTGTACGCACTATATTAACGGATATATAAGTCAGCTTAGGCCCTGTCGGTTTTTTGTTGAACTGTTCCTAAGAGGGGCAGTGGATCCTGATTGGTCCTACATCCTAAAAGGAGTCTGCTACGGGTTCGAAGTTATAGACCGTGATTGTAAATTAGCATATTCTGTTAAAATGAAAAAGATGCATAATCCGGACTATTATAATATAATAACAGATAAACTACGATCAGAGATCGGCAAGGGCATCCTCAAAGTAGTAGAAAGTATGCCTATTTGCACTCATAATGTGTTTTGCGTCCCTAAAGATGGGGGGTGGGGGGGGGGGGGAGAGGCCGGACGATTATAGATTGTAGTCGCCCTAAGGATGCCTCAGTTAATCAGTGTGTAAACTCCACCTGTAAATTTTTTTAATACAATTCAGTAGACTCAGTGTCGGATTGCCTCGAGCAGGGTGATTGGATGGCCACAATTGATATTAAGGACGCCTATAGGGCGATCCCTATTCACCCTCGTGATAGGGCCAGACAGGGGATTCTATGGGTTTTTTCAGGAACCGAAACATATTTGACTGATACCAGATTATGTATGGGACTTTCATCCAGCCCTAATATTTTTCAAAAAATTTCTGACCTCATTGTTAGATGTGCCGCCAGAGAGGGGGTACGCAGGGTGATTAATTACCTCGATGACTACTGTATTATAGACAGCAGCCCAGACGAAGCTGAAGTAATCATTGCAATACTCAGAAGGTTAGGGTTTTATATCAATTACAAAAAATTAATCCCTCCGGCTACATCCATCAGATTCCTTGGAATAATAATTAATTCTGTTACGCTACAAATGATCCTACCCGAGGATAAGCTAGCAAAATTGAATAAAATTCTCACCTATTTCCTCCATAGGAGGAAGTCAACCAGGAAAGACCTTGAGCGTCTTGGACGACTTTTGGTGCATTGCGCTAAAGTAATCCCTGGTGGTAGAACCTTCACTAGATGCATATATGACCTAATTAGTACTGTTAGGAAAAGCTACTATAAGATCAGGCTTAACAGGGCATTTCAGGAAGATGTTAATTGGTGGCTACAATTCGCAAGTACTTTTAACGGCACTGCCCATATGCTTGGAAATTCGCCCTAGCAACACGTTACAGCCATGAACCCGGCCCCGCATTTGATGGCCGATGCGGGCTTGTCCCGGCGAGCAGCCCGCATTTCAGAATGCGGGTCGCTCAGCCCAGGCCCGCAACGGTCATAGCTCGAGTGTAGTCTCGCCCACTTCACTAGCAAATGCAGAGAAGTAAACTTTTGTTTGGGTGTGTTTGGGCCTTTTTAGGTATCAACCAGAGTTTGTCTCATCCAACTATAATTGTGAGTTTGTTATATGTCCGGAAGAATATAAATAATGTATTGTATAACATGTTATGGCAATATTATTTAGGCTGTAGGGCGTGCCTATGACCCACCATTGGGTGGGTGAGCGCTGTGCCGCCTGCACTACCCTGGCTGTGGCTACCAGAAGCCATGGGCGATCATCCAATCAGGAGAGAGCATCCCGGGGGAGCCGACTTCAGGTGGCAACTGCGCACTCGCCCTCCAATCGGTCGGAAATTTGACTTTAAGCTTTGATTGATTATTACTCGATTATGATTACTGATTATTAAACGGAGGGGCCTTTCGAGGTACCAGCGATTGTGACTTTCCTTTCCGTCTATACGGAGGCTTCCTTGTGGGGATTCGGGGCTATGTATCATAAAGACTGGCTGGCTGGCACTTTTAGGATGACTGATCATCTTGACCTAGCTAATTACTTAGGCCACCACAACTTTGATGCCCCTCACACACTATTGAATGCACACATTAACACATTGGAAATGTGGGCTGTCCTTGCGGCAGCATACCGTTGGGGTGAATATTGGCGCGACTCCAAGGTATTGGTGATGACAGACAGCGCTACTGTTTTGTCTGCGTTATGTACTGATAGATCCAAATCAGCACCTATAATGAATTATTTGAGAGAATTGTTTTGGATCTCGGTGGAATATAACTTCACAATTTCCTCCGCTTACATTAAAAGTAAAGATAACATAGTTTGTGATTTTCTGAGCAGACTAAATAATGAGTATAGCTCAGCCAGGCTCCAAGAAACTGGGATTCTAAACAACATTTGTTGTGGCCAGAGGCTGATACCCCCTTTTTCTTCTTTCAGGAGCGAAACTTCAGGAGGAACCGAAGGGGTTCCAGGGCATGTCCTACTCTCATAATTCATTAATAACTAGAAAGCTCCAGATTAAGAGATATTTTGAATTTGTACAACATTTTTCGGACTCTCTAGCCCCCCTTCCCCGTGACTCTGCGCAGGCAGCTCTATATACTACATGACTGGCCAGGGCACTTAAATATAGGTCGATAATTAATTACCTTAGTGGACGTAACAATTTTTTACGAGAGAGCTCCTCCCCTCGCTTAGATTATAAGAGTTATATACTATCTAGTACCCTGAGAGGGATTCGTCGGGTAAAGGGGGATGAGGTTAGGCAAGCTTTGCCTATGCTTCCGGGTATGATCCTTTCAATTTTTTCACTTCTGACAGTTAATCCTGGACATGTAGCTTGGAGAGCGGCACTGCTGTGTTGTTTTAGGGGATTACTACGTAAGTGCCAGGTCACTATGTCAGATTCTACATTAAGGCGCCAGGATTTTATATTCTATTCCTGGGGTATGATAATTACCATACGCAAGACTAAGACAATACAGTTTAGACAGAGGAAACTACAAATCCCTATTGCTAAATTCAAGGATAAACGTCTTTGTGCTGTATACTGGACTGATAGGCAGTTTTGTGAGTTACCGTCAACCTCGGACTCACTCGCTTTTCGGATTCCTCATGGATCGGGATCGTCTCCATTGACTTATAATCTGTATGAAAAAAGGTTTTTGTTGCTAGAGTGGGGATGAACCCAGCTGATTTTTCCTCCCATTCCCTCCATAGGGGGGGGGGGGGGCTGCACTTACCTCTCCATGTGTGGGGCTACTCTGGAGGAACTCAGAACTAGAGGTGATTGGTCTTCTGATACTATATTTGCCTACTTGAAGACACCAATTACTCACCGTATAGTGCACGACATGAGGGTTGCCTCAGCGCTTGATTCTTACGAGAGCTCTCTTGGATTGGGGGCCGCGCCATAGGGCGGTCTTGGCTATATTTACTTGTCAAGAGAAAATAAATACTCTCAATCCACTTAGCTCTTTATATTTCTTCCATCACCTCAGATAGATCAGGTTTATAGTTAGTATATAAATATATGGGTATAAATCATCGGTATGAGGTTTTCCTATTACTATTACCATTCTTCTTATATTATATTTAAGGTCCAATTACGGACGAATGTTGATTAACTGCGGCATACTGGCCTACGGTGGCACCGCCCCTGGCAGTTCTTGTCACTTATCTCTCTCGCCGTATTGATCATCCTCCTGCAAAAAACCTTTTTATATGTATGATAAGGCTATATTTACTTGTCAAGAGAAAATAAAAACTCTCAATCCACTTAGCTCTTTATACTTCTTCCTTCACCTCAGCTAGATCAGGTTTATATATATATATCAGTAGGTACCGGCCGCAAAATTTTAAAATATGCCTATGGTCCAATATTTGTATTCCTTCCTGTAGACGTTGAAATTAGGGACCCAAATTCAGAAACAGTTGGGCATTATATAGTATTGTTCTGGAGATAATAATTTTTTAAGGTTAAATATACAAAAATGTATTAATTAGTAAAGCAGATAAGACAATGTCAAAAAGTGCAATTCATAACAAAATCATTCTGATTTGGCCAAATATCCATTTTCAAACCATGATATTTTCTTGGAAAACTGTAACAAGACTGAATAAATGCTAAATAGTTTACATATTCATAACAGTGTAACACACTATTTTCTTTCAGAACTCTATATTCAGAGAATCAAAAGATATTTGCATCCTAAAATGTCAAAAAGTGTAATTGTTTGCATGTAAACAGCATCTGTAAGTGAAATCTTTTCAACATTTCAATCTTTGAAAGCTCATTGCAGCAAAACAATCTTTTGAATCTTCCTCATATTTGCCACAGTATTACAATAACCATTCACTGAGACTAATAGATATCATTGATATCAATATTATATCCAAAAGTATGGAAAATATTGAATTTTGATTGAACATATAAAGACAAATTGTCAGAAAACCAAATATATCAATTTAATGAATCTTTAAATGTTCATTGTAGCTTAACCAATGGGGGACCTCCGACTTTTTAGTTCAAATTCCTGCCGTTCGCGTCTCCACTGAACGAGTGGGCCAATTCGGCACACTGTCACACTGCAAACCCAATGGCTATGAGCAATCTTCATACAGAAGAAGTCAAATATCTCTAAAACCACATGACCTAGACACAAACCACTTGGTATACATGTAGAAAACATACAACGAATACATTATATTAAATTTCTAAGGTTAGGGTTCTGTATTTCTATTAATTTTGAATAAAATAAACGTTTTGCACTGGGCGTACCGCCAAACTCAGTGCATTGTCAATGGCCGTGAGCAATCTTCATACAGAAGAAGTCAAATATCTCTAAACCCACATGACCTAGACACAAACCACTTGGTATACATATAGAAAACATACAACGAATACATTATATTAAATTTCTAAGGTTAGGGTTCTGTATTTCTATTAATTTTGAATAAAGTAAACGTTTTGCACTGGGCGTACCGCCAAACTCAGTGCATTGTCAATGGCCGTGAGCAATCTTCATACAGAAGAAGTCAAATATCTCTAAAACCACAAGACCTAGAGACAAACCGCTTGGTATACATATAGAAAACATACAACGAATAGATTATATTAAATTTCTAAGGTTAGGGTTCTGTATTTCTATTAATTTTGAATAAAATATACGTATTGCACTGCGCGTACCGGCAAACTCAAAGCATTGTCAATGACCGTGTAGGCCCACTACTACCGATGCGCCACCAAGTGTCGGAAAATGAACTACGCCACATGTCCCCCATTTCGTTAAACTTTCTATAAATTGACAGTGCACATCATTTGGAGGTAATACACATTATTATATTAATAATCTGTCTAGAAAATCAAAAAGTGCATTTTGATTGCACTTACAAAAGAAAAGTGTACAGAATAAAAAATAAATATTTGTTCATCAAGCTTTGAACAGTCACTGTGGCTCATCCAATAGGTGGATCTTCTTCAAATTTTGCAGACATAGCATATGGAACTAATGCGTATTAGGCTCCTGAGGCCTTTCACCAACAATCCTCAGAGCCACGGCCTACCTCAGAGATGGGACCCGTGGTCACCCTCACATCTCCTACCGCCTCAAGGACGCCATCACCACCCTCAAGGACTTCCACGGACTCCACATAGCAGACTCTGCCCTGAGCCCTCACAAGCCACCAACCTAGTTGCTGCCAGTGCCAAGGCGGTTTACACCACACCAGAACTCCACTCCCTGGCTCACGAGGCCATAACTCATGCGAAGGTGGACTTTCCCCTCGCAAAGACGGTCTACACTAATGGCTCCCTTAACCCAACATCAGGTAGAGCCAGAGCCGGAATCTTCATCCCCTTCTCCAACACAAAGAACACCACCAGGGTGTCAGACTTTGCTTCCACTCTCGATACTGAGCTCGCCGCCATTCACTTGGCCCTCAAAGACCTCCACAACTCGAGTGCCATCATCATTATCGACTCTATGAATGCCATCAAAGAGATCGCCCGCCCAAATGCCCGACACTCCCTTGCCGACGCGATCCAGATTATAATCTCGACCAGACATCAGGCACACCTTAACACATTCCTGCGATCGGTCCCCTCGTATATAATACTCTATGGTAATGACCAGGCCGACTGTGCCAACCGAGCAGACGTCCCTCAGCAAACTGACCACCGCCGCTTCTCGAGCCACCACCAAACTCTAGGAAGGCGCCACACAGAACGAACAAGTACGAAAGTCAATAACCTGGCTCTGGTACACCCTGGTCAGAACGAACATCTCCCATCCAGTCGGCCTTCCTGCTTCTGCACAAGTCACCGCCAACCACTTCAGGACTGGCTACCGCCGTCCCTGCGGCACTAAGCGCTGTCCCTGCGGCACTAAGATCTTCAATGAGGCCCACATACTCGCCTCATCTGCTGACAGATCTGCCATCAGTGACTTCATGGAGTACTGTGACCGCCAACTCAGCGACAAAAGGGCTGATCTGGCTATCCTCTCCAAGATTTCCAAGTCATCCTGGAACGCACTTGCTCGCTTCTACCGCTAGGACGCATATATCATCAACCCTGTCAGTTGCCCAGACCATGACACCGAGGACTCGCAGGCCCCACCTCATCGCCATAACTGATTTGACACCACTACCAACTAACCACTAATTTTCACTAACAACTAACAGGTAACCCCACCCACTGACTAATCCCATCCTCACTTCACTTCTTCCTCTGGCCTTGGCCGGACTTACTGTGCATACAGGTGAATCTGGAGGGACTGAAGTTTGGATCCTGGTCGAGTCAAACCAATGACTTATAAAATAGGTACCTGTTGCTGCTCGGCGCTTGGCATTATGAGGTCAGGACAGGGACTGGGCGCACAGTGTCAGGATAATGTGACTGTGTGGGACATCAGGTCATGGTGCCGACGGCCTGATTTCCCAGTGGGGCAGCACTATAAAGTCGCCATGAGCGCGCGCTATCACAAGTATGTATGTATGTACGTATGTATTATGTATGTATGTATGTATGTATGTATGTATGTATGTATGTATGTATGTATGTATGTATGTATGTATGTATGTATGTATGTATGTACAAATGTGTTATGTGTTATGTTATACATGTGCTACAAACGTGTTACATAAGTGCTTTACATACGCTATGTAAAACACTTGTATAGCGCATACACATGTTATATATGTAATACAGATAACATGTGCTATATATGGTATCGATATAATGTGGCATATTCTAGGTACTCAAAACTGAATTTGTCTTTTTATGAAGTTAATTTGCAAATGGTACAGTTTCAAAGCTCTTATCAATATGATTACAAATATATACAATAATGGAAAATTGGTCTATTAGTTCCTGAGTTATGACATTTTTAATATTTAATTTTTGCCCTTAATTTCACACACATTTTTCATGATTCCGCAAATGCTTAAATCCTGATGTTTGAAGCTGCCTACTGAAGGCAAATTACATTTTAATCACATCATTATTCTTGTAACTTATTATTTCTAGTACAAATTCTAATCTCAATTTTTTTTAAGACCTTGAAAATAAATATTTGTTGTGCAATTTGACATCAAACATGTCAAATCATGTGATTTTCACTAACTGTCCATGATCAAATCTTTAGAAAATTAATATCTCTGGTTCTATTTGAGATATTAACTCGATTTTTGTATCAAAATGATCAGAATGCAAATATATATGATGTGATTACATTGTCTTTAAGCTATATCCACATTTTAAAAATCTCAAAAATTTGATTGCTCTAATTAGCATACCCATTCTATGGTCAAGTCCAAACTGCTGAGAGTGAGTGCTAAATGGTGGTTAACAATCTACACAGATTTGTAGAGAAAGAATTTTTCTATGTAATATTAAATTTTCCACAAAAATTATTTTGTGAAATCATGTTTTACGATCGTTCCAAAGTTTTCAAACCTCAATTTTTCCCACCTGAAGTCAGCTGTAATGGATACAAAACTAAAGCTAGTGATATCTACTTTACTGAGAATGTAATTATTTTTAACTCTGATGCACTCATTCGCAGCAGAAAACATTCAAAGAGGGGTAGTGTGCTGAGAGCAAGTCTCCTATTTTTCCCAATGGCCAGTCAGAATCAGCAACCAGTGTTATGTTTGGAGTACCTACATATCCATGCCACATCATTCGTGCACACATTTCTTAAAATGTAGAGCCATACCAATTTGAGGTTGAAAAAAAGGAGAAGAAATACAACAAAAGCCCGCCATAATTCAGCTATAACTCATATATGATTATCTTGTGCCATAGCCTGTGTAAACAGCACCACCATCACCATGTCAATGCGGCTGTCATTACCGCCGTCATAAATTGGGTGGGGAACGAGGGGGCCCCCACCAGCGAACACAGTCACCCCACCACATGGGGAGGACTTGCCAGCTACAACCTGCCCACTCAAATGTCACCATCCACCACGTTGCACAGATGAAGCTCTTTAATGTTGGCTTATTCAATTGTTTGTAATAACAGCTTGCCCAGACTATGGCTATCACAGGGTCCGTACACATGTGAAGATATGGAATTCAATGCTATTTTCAATCGGATATAGCCTGAAATCAGCATTCCATATGGCAATTTGGAGATAACTTTGATCAATAGGGACAGTTTAATGGGATTCAAGGCTTTTCAAGACTTTTCAAGCCCTTGAAATGGGCCAAATGAAGTTCAAGACTTTCCAGGGTTGTGGCATGGTGACTTTATGTTGACTTTATGGTGCTGCCCCACTGGGAGACCAGACAGCCAGCATCATTACCTATCCCACTCAATCACATTATCCGGACACTGAGCCAACCAGTCCTTGCCGAACCCTAATACTATATAGTGCTGAGCACCTGGCTAGGAAGTGATGAGTATCAATTTGTAAGTGATTGGCTTGACCTGACCAGGGTTCGAATCGTGGGTTCAAATCCCACGATCTACTAAAAACGGGAGAAAGACGCTCAACTAATTCGGCCATCCCACGTGGTCGGGCTGTGAGTATCAGACTATGGCAATCGCTTCACTCAGGTGAACGCTCAGACTACTCTCTGACGCTCAGACTACTCTCTGACAACCGTAATGGCTGAGTACCACCTCACGCTGGTCAAATTCAATACTGGACCACAACAAGAACCGGGGTCATGCTCTGTGAAATCGGCCCAGTTAAACATTAACATCTGATACTCAAGGAAGGGAGGTAGGGAGGTAGGGAGGTAGGGAGGTAGGGAGGTAGGGGAGGGGAGGGAGGGGAGTGGAGGGAGTGGAGGGGAGGGGAGGGGAGGGGGGGGAGGGGAGGGGAGGGGAGGGAGGGGGAGGGGAGGGGGAGGGGAGGGGAGGGGAGGGAGGGGAGGAGAGAGAAGAGGAGAGGAGAGGAGGAGGAGAGGAGAGGAGAGGAGAGGAGAGAGAGGAGAGGAGAGGAGAGAGGAGATGGGAAGGGAGGGAGAAGGGGAGAAAATGGGAGGAGAGGGAGAAAAGGGGAGGAGAGGAGAGGGGAATGGCCGAGGGAGGGGAGGTGGGAATTGAGGGAGACAGGGAAGAGGGAGGGGAAGTGAAAAGGAAGGAAGGAAAAGAGGGAAGGGAAGAGAATGGAGGGAGGGAAGGGAAGGGAGGGGAGGGAGCGGAAGGGAAGGAGGGAAGAGGAGATGAGAAGGAGAGAGAAAATGGGAGAGGAGGAAAAGGAGGGGAAGGGGAAGGGAGGGATGATAGGGAAGGAGATGGGAATTGATGGAGAGAATCAGAGAGGGAAAGAGGGAGGGGGAAGTGAAAAGGAAGGGGGGAAAGGGGGAAAGAGGCGAGGGAGAATTAGAAGGAGAGAGGGAAAGGAGAAGAGGGAAGAAGTGGAGAGAGGGCAAATATTGTATGCTGAATTAAATTCTCTGCTACGACCACCTGAGTCTGCTAGTGCTAGTGCTACTGTATGGCGTGTGTGTGTGTGTGGGGGGGGGGGGGGTGCATCTTATTGTGCAATATGGGCTAGTAGTAGTGAACAGGCGCCTGTATATGGCGGATAAGCCTCTCAACTATACCCCCCTCCCCCACCATCTTCTGCCTGCTCAGCTACTTCTTCGTTAACCCCCCTCGCCTCCTAAAAAAAAACCACTCTAATACCACGTTCCATTTACTAGTACTACATAGTCCCTCCTCCCAAACACTTTCTTTAATCTAATTTGATGTCCAAGTGTAGTTACCACGACGACTGGAAAGTAAAGCCCACGTGTTGTTCGGTAATTAAAACCTTGCAGCTATTGTAGTGGAATGATTTCAATTCATGTGTTAAGGAAATCAAGCCATGACTATTACACCGTCGGCGAATTTCCGCGAAAATTCGGACCCCCCTCCCCCTAGGATTACCACTGGCATGGTATCGCGAGAAAATGCCAGAAGTCAGGTTTCAACTATTCTTGTTGCCCAACCCAGTAAAACAGTAACACGAGAGCTATGGGCGCTTTAGCGGGACTGACAGATACGATAACAGTTGCATCCAGCAACAACAATAAAACTACAAAATCTGGCCTACTTTCGGTTAAAAAAAAAGAACTAATAGTAATTATATGAATAATAATCAGAATGATACTATTATTGACAACCTCTCAGCTGCATTAAGTGACTATAAAGCCTGCAGGTTGTAGAAATGATTGTATAATGCATGAGAGGTGGCAATACGGGTATGCATATAGATACACTTTATGGACCCAGACGAGCTGGACGAGTGGCTGAAGGGTCTGTGCGCGTGTCCGCTTTATATGCAAGAGGACATAAGCATAGGATCAATCCCCGGCTGGGTAAAATGGACCAAAGACTTAGGAAAATGTATGTCTGTCACCACCTAGCATGGTACTCGGCATTACAAGGATATCACAGCGACTGGTTGGTGCAGTGTCAGGATAATGTGACTGAGTGTGATAGACACGTCATATGGTCGACACGGTATCCCAATGCCGCAACACTATAGTATAAATCCGCGATGAGTGTGACCATGACCATGGCCATATCCAAGTCCCATAATCCCAAGTCTTTGCTCCACACACAAGTTGACTGCACAGCTGCCCCACTGCTGCCAACATAGGTTGACCATGCAGCTTCCCTACTGCTACCCACATAAGTTGCCCACATAAGTTGACCACACAGCTCCCCCACTGCTACCCACATAAATTGACCACACACCTGCCCACATAAGTTGACCACACCACTGACCCTACTGCTGCCCACATAAGTTGCCCACATAAGTTGCCCACACAGCTCCCCCACTGCTACCCACATAAATTGACCAGTTGCCCACATAAGTTGACCACACCACTGACCCTACTGCTGCCCACATAAGTTGCCCACATAGCTCCCCCACTGCTACCCACATAAATTGACCACACAGCTGCCCACATAAGTTGACCACACCACTGACCCTACTGCTGCCCACATAAGTTGACCGCACAGCTTCCACTATTGCTACCTAAATAAGTTGACCACACTGCTGCCCACATGAGTTGACCACAGAGCTGCCTCTACTGATGACCACATAAGTTGACCACACAGCTACCTACATACGTTGACCACACAGCTACCCTCCTGCTGCCCACATAAGTTGACCCCACAGCTTCCCTACGGCTACCATTGTACCAACATAAGTTGACCACACTGCTGCCCATATAAGCTGCCCCTACAGCTGTCCACAAAGTTAACCCCAGAGGGCTGGCCGCTTCCATCGCGGACATCTGCACCCTGTGCCCGGCGTGCCGGCCCGTCACGGTGCCCTGGCATGTGTGAAAGCCCTGCCGGCCACCTCGGGCCGTATGCATGAAGCGGTGTTAGAGGCGTGTGGTGTTATACCTCTAACTCCGGGTACCTAACTCCGGTTATCGGCGTCATAGAGAACTATGTCAAGCCGTATGCATGGGCGCTTAAACGGTGGGTGTTAGCTAAACATGAATGTATTTATAGATTTGGGAAATCGCTCTGCGTTTGTAGCCATATATTAGGCTCAAATATATTAAATGCTATCATATTTAACAGAATTACATACGCAATAAGTGAAATTTTATCAATTTAACCCTAAATTCGAACCCTCCTTAAGGCTACCGCCGCATTGGCGGCGATATTAATAGTTATATTTTCGAATCGACGAACGTAATGTAAACAAATCGCCGCCGCCGCCGCATCGACGTCGCTTTCCATACTGGCGGCGGCGGCGGTTTCAAGACTGTACGTTCGTCGATTCGAAAATATAACTATTAATATCGCCACGGCGGTAGCCTTAAGGAGGGTTCGAATTTAGGGTTAAATTGATAAAATTTCACTTATTAAGTATGTAATTCTGTTAAATATGATAGCATTGAGTAGATTTGGGTTCCACCCGGACACTAACCTAACACTAACACCGCTGTAAACCTGCTATGAGCAGAGTTAGAATTTCCGAGTTTAAACGCTCGGTGTTAGGCCTAAGACTGCTCCATGCATACCAACTTTTCTGCGCTAAACCAGAAATCCCGCCATAAACGCGTTTTGGGTCGGTAACACCGCTCCATGCATACGGGCCCTGATGGACAGGGAGGCGGAAGTGGTGGCGGTGAGTGCGCAGGCCACGACTGCCCGCCGCCAGGCAGGCTCAGTGGGCGGTCAAACACCGGCGCACTGCTGGCCGGATACGGCCCAGGTCCCGGCGTGTATCGACGTCTCTAAAGGCAAGCACACACTGCCCGACTCGTGCACGCAGGTCGCTGGTCGGCCATCGTCCGTTAACATCACCGATAACAGTTGCATTCAGCAACAACAATAAAAATAACAAATCTGGCATGCTTTCGGTAAAAAAAAAGAAGAATTAATAGTAATTATATGAATAATAATAGAAAATATTATTCCTGAACAGTGCACATTGCCCCCAAATGTGACCAGTCCTTGCCCTATCTAAATAATGTCGAGCGCCTGGCTAGGAAGTGACAAGCATAAATTTAATAAGTCATTGGTTTGACTCGATCTTGAATTGAACACCCGACCTTCCGGACGGGAGGCCTGCGCTCTACCGATTTGGCCACTGCGTTTGGTTGTATAATAATGGGGAAATAACGCATATGACCAAGGGGAAAAAACGGAAATTGACCGAATACTGGAAATATGTCATTCCTGTATAACACAGATTGGCCAAACTATGAATTATAAAGGCACACTGCTGTGTTGAGCAGTGCAGACTAGGTTACTGATTAACGACGTTTCGCCTCCCATTGTCAATAGCATACGTATAGGCAACAATCGCCATCATGCATATATGTAGTGACAAACCTATGACAGATTTACAAACTCTCTTTTCATTGTAAAATAGCAGGGGTATCGACAGTTGAGGATCATGCTATTTACATGTGGTGAAAAGCCCAACATGGATTTATAAACTGTCTTCTCGTAAAATAGCATCTACACTGAAGACACTCAAGAATCATGCTATGCACATAGCTTTGACGTATACATTGTACATCGCGGTCCATGTAGAGAGGTTTTATATAGCATGATTCTCAACAGTCGATGCCACCGCTATTCTTGTGTGGTGATAAATCTATTTACAGATTTAAAAACTATCTTTTCCTTGTAAAACAACATATACACTGATCACTATCGACAGTCGAGAATCATGTCATTCTGAGTGATGAGTTCGCCAAACTTCACTCCCCCCCCCTCCCCCCACCCCCGAAATCTGGCATCCACACTGACGACTCTCGCTCGACAGTTGAAAGGCAGCCATTTTGTAAGGAGCAGACATTCTGAATGACCTCAGTACGGATTTATGAAGCTTCACTGTCGTCGTTTATAACATGCACATGCATGGACGACTCCGCCTTTGACAGTCTGCCATCCTGCTTTTCGCACATTTTGTGTGATGCACACTCGGTCACAAATATTACCACAGTTTGCTTTCATTAGAAAACAAACGCGCCATACACTTAAAAGACCCCTAATTAAAATGCGGTTGATAGTTATAATCTATTATATTTTAGGTTAAAGTAATGTTGATAGTTATAATTATTATATTTTAGGTTGAAGTAAATTATTTTAAAGGGTTAACAGTTAGAGCTATTTGAAAGGGAAAACATACAAAATTAATTGTGGGATGCACACATAAATGAAACAGGCAGGTTTTCGAGCATAGCAACATAGCGCAGGGGCACCAAACTGCAATCATTTAAAAAATAATAGATGGGTCGTTTCATGGTAAAGGGGCCAATGTACTTTTCAGTATGTAATGGTCAAAACAAATTATGGAAAGAGTAGAGGAGGTATTTTCTTTATAGAACTGGTATTCTTACACTTTGGAGAAATAGATATGAAAAAATTAAGGCCTAATGTGAAATAGTAAAAAAAAAAAAAAAGGCCTACATTTGCATTAAAAAAATATTGTGTTTTAAAGGCATGAATTTGTGACATGGAGAATTAGGACTTTTCTACAGCCTACTATACCTTTATTTTGCATAGAATGTTACCTGTTAGTCAATTAAATAATAAAAGAAGACTCTTCCTTGAAATAAATATTCAATTTGCATGCATTTAAAAAAATGCTATATCTAATATTCCAGGGTGATTAAACTGGTTCTTGAGGTAACTCTTGTGTCCCCTGCTTGTCCCATACTTGTTAAATTAGGAAATATGTGCCGTGGGGGTGATGAAGATGGGAAATATTGTGCCTAGAGCGGGACTCGAACCCACATCTCTTTGCATTCCGGGCCAGTGTGCTAACCATTACACCACCTAGGCTCCCTGATATAACCACACTACCCACGCCTAGCTGCCTATGTGGATACCTGCCTGAGAGGTCAGCGCAGACCACCACGCTTGTTATCCTGGGAATACCAGAGCTTCAGTAAAAAAACAGATGCTATAGACGAGATCACCGTTCCGACTGCACATGTGTTGAAAACGGCTTTGGCAGCAAAGCAAATGTGTATGGCCATTGAGTTTGACGATACGGGTAGGGCAAAACTTCCATTTTATTCAAAATTAATAGATATACATAACAATTTGGCATAAACATGTATGTACATATGCAATATAATGATCTGATGAATATAACTAAGACAAAACTAGCCATAGTTTAACATTTTGAGCTTAGAAACATACACTTCCACACAAAACAGTCAGTCACTTTATCCACATCACTATTATTACTTCTTGTTCTAAATATTAAAATGCCAAATGTGTTAACAGACACTTGTTTCAGAGAAATGTATAACCAATAGCTGATTAACCATACTCATTTTCTAGTTCTACATATGTCATTAACCATAGGATATAAATAAAAACCTGAATAAAATAAGTAAAACTGACTCTGGCTATGCCTCATAGGCACTAGCCTCAGTGCCCAGATTTGTCTAAATCTAAATGCACATGGCATAAGATGTGCTGATTATATTGATGTAAATGCAATGCTAGATAAAAGATTAACTTCTTAATTTATTATATATATATTTTTAGTTGGTATTCTATGTTTCAACCAAGGGCTGAGATGAGCTGAAACTAGCACACTTCATAGCTGCACCCAGTGTCTTAGCATTGGTCATGTGCTTTGTGGGGGCTTGTTTATCTTCTATGCATCCCACAATGCAGCGCGCAGCTGGAATGGTGATGTAGTATATTGTTGCATGTGTAAGGCTATTTTCTAGTACCATGGCTAGTAATATAATTTGTCTACAAAGCTTCATAAAAAGAAATTGAGGTTGAAGGTCCATATTATTTTCGGTGTCCCTGTCTATTGTGTTACATCCACAACTCAAAATTGCGAAAAATATAATCATCCTATGAAGATTTCTTTACAGTGCATTCTATACTATGGGGACCACAATGTAAAACTTATTTGTTTCATGCCATAAATTTGATTAACTAATTGATTTGATTAATACATCCACACTTGGTGATTAATAAGTCCACGCTTGGGGCTGGCTACTCAATTAGTTATTTGTTTTTCTGACAAAATGGTAACCTCAACTATCTTTTCCTTCACATTACCAGGATATATATCGACAAGAGTTGGCTACTCAGTGAAAGAATTAGGAAAATACACAATATTCATTTTTGACCCTCATGTCACACTTTGGCCCCATTTATCATGAAACGACCCATATGCACCAGTATTTAAATTGGATATATAGGATCAAATCTAGCAAAGTGATTTGGTTCAGAAAAGTTCATGCTTTCATCAGATGATGCCAGCTTTTTGTCATCGTACTTATTTTGGGTGAAAGAAATCTGCATAGTACTGCATGCTCACGTAGACACAACACAACACTACATATATGAGAATGCCCTGACAAAAAAAAAGAGGAAAATATTTGATGAATTCTTTGGTACTTCTAAAGTGACGGGAGAAGCCGGAATGGTCGCAAATGTTTACCATGGAAAGAAATGGGGCAGATAAAAAGCAGAAACTCCGAATAATGCTGAGCGCCTGGCTAGGAAACGACAAGTATCAATTTTTAAGTCATCGGTTTGACTTGACCAGGGTTCGAAGCCATGGGTTCGAAACAGACGATCTACCAAAATGAGAGACGGTCGCTCATCTCATTCGGATATCCCGTCTGATCCCATATATATGTAAGCCAGTCCCTGAACAGGATTGTCAGTGCGGGACACATGAATATTGGGCGATTGTTACCCAGAATCCTACGCAGGTAGTTAGTGGTGTGCAATGTCTCAACATGACATCCCTCAGTGGTCTATTGACACGTGCTGCTCTACACATGCTAATCACACCACGTGACAATGTGCACCCACACCGCACCACTTAACACTGCATTACACCCCCGCAACATTGCACTGCGGAGGACATATGGAAGCTGCTTGTAAGTTGTAGCCATTATCTAAACGCCATCCAGCACCCTGCATCACTTCATAGTTATACACATGGCAAGTAGTAACAATTATGTTCAAAGGTGCACAGTTCACAAATTGCAAGGTCCATATAGCATGCGCAATTTGAAGGCACAAACTGCTAAACTCTTTGCAACATGCCCAGTCCAGATGCACACATGGGTCAGCGAGATATGGCAACCAATGCTTAGTAACCAATTATGATAAAATCCCAAATATTTATTTCGTGAATGCGGCTAACGCCACCCAACTGCACAGCGCAAACATTAATTGGCTAGACCCCACACTAGATGGCATGAATGGAGATTAACTGAAACATATCCGGTAATGAAGCCGTTAAGTTGAGTGTTTGTGACTGTTCGAGTGTAAGGTGAGGAAACGGTTCGTAACACAACCCACGCTCCGCCACAATGTCGCATCGATCAGGCCCATCCAGTTTAGGAGTAGACACCAGCCGTGTCGTACAGGGCTGCCCTGCACTCACCTCACCGAGTGAGGGCCACACGCACAGGTGGGCAGGCAACGGACGGTAGCCACATCAGGCAACGCACGTGGTGCAACAGCCTCGTTCGGGGCCCGGTGTCACGTGTTTGTTGAACCTCCAATGACAGGAACCCAACTCACTGTCAGAGCCAAGACTACGTAATGACAAAGTTTAATTGGGGTTTGACGTCTTAGCAACATTTGCCATGACAGTAGCCGGAACCCAACTCACTGTTAGGGCCAAGAATATGTAATGACAAAGTTTGATTGATTGAGGTTTGACGTCTTAGCACCACTTACTTACTAAACCTACCATGACAGTAGCGGAACCCAACTCACTTGTCAGAGCCAAAACTATGTAATGACAATTTTTTATTTATTGGGGTTTGACGTCTTTGCAACATTTGCTTACTAAATCTCCCATGACAGTATACTCTGAACCCAACTCACTGTCAGAGCCAAGACTATGTAATGACAAAGTTTGATTGATTGGGGTTTGATATCTTAGCAACATTTGCTTACTAAACCTCACATGACAGTAGCAGAACCCAACTCACTGCAAGAGCCAAGACTACGTAATAACAAAGTTTGACTGCTTGGGGTTTGACATCTTAGCAACATTTGCTTACTAAACCTCCCATGACAGTAGTGGAACCCAACTCACTGTCAGAGCCAAGACTACGTAATAACAAAGGTTGATTGATTGGGTTTTGAAGTCTTAGCAATATTTCCCTTGCTAAACCTTCCATGGCAGTAGTGCAACCCAACTCACTAGTCAGAGCCAAGACTGCAACATGCCAAAGCTTGATTGATTGGAGTTTGATGTCTTAGCAATATTTGCTTACTAAACCTTTCATGACAATGGCAGAACCAACAATCCCTGTTAGAGCCAAGGCTACGCAACATGACAAAAGTTGACAGATTGGGGTTTGACGTCCTCACCATATTTGCTTACTTAACCTCCCAGGACTGGCGGAACCACCAACGCCCTGCCCTGTCAGTGACAAGACTACCTAACATGCCAAGGCTGGATTGATCTAGAGGATTGGTGGGTTTTTACATCCTAGCAATATTTTCTATTGTAGTAGGACATGTACAGAATTGTGCCAGAGGGTGACAGCCTTATAGTGCTGCCCCACTGAGATAACATGCCCTCCGGAGTTGATATCACACTTAGTGAGGACCGAGATCCTAGCTGATCTAAAGGGCAGGACGTACATATATATATACCAGAATGGAAGGAACCCAGGTTTAATTAACACCTGAGGCACTGACTAACAGCATGTTTGCGGACTACTCCTCTGTATGCCCACTGCCACTGTTCTGCCGCCTCCCCGCCTGGTTCGGCCGGGTCACATCCCCCTCCCCCCACCCCAAATTACGGTCTCACCTTTTGATTTAACATGATTAAATTCATTGCAGTAGTTAACCCTTTCAGCCTTAAAGAGATTTCAATTGTTAAGTCCCTATAGTCCTGACAGAATTGTTGAACAATTTGAATATGTGATGTTAGTGCAATTAAATTGCTATATCTAAAAAACCGTTGAAAATCAAGTCGATTTTATATGAAAGTAAATTGATTTCTCTTTCAAATGATACAAAATTTGGCCTTCCTAGTATCACTGGTCATGAGATATGATATATGAAATGAGATATGATATGGCCTATTCAGGCGCTCCCGGACTGTAAGCATATGCAACTTGCGGGTGCATTTGGGCACTTCCAACCTTAAAGGGTTAAATAAATCCGGCTGGTTGCACAAATTGTCTTAAAGAACACAGCTTAAAGAACACAGCTATCTGTTACGCATAAATCCACAAACTCCAAATTCACTATCTTTCTCATACGCTAGTGTCTCTTTGTTTCCTCTTACATTCAAATGGCAGAAGATCCGTCATTTAAAAAAAAAACCACTCTAATCTTTCTCATACGCTAGGCCCTTTGTTTCCTCTTACATTCAAATGCCAGAAGATCCGTCATTAAAAAAAAAAACACTCTAAGTAGCCAAAAGAATTTTTAGCCACTAATAATGTTAGTGTAAAGTAGGAAGTTATTAGCTAAGCAGGTTGTCTATGAGTCTAGTCACATAGATTGGATGGGATCCTTCATCTAGTGATTTAAAACCAAGGTAACCTAACAGTAAGATCACACTTCAACGAAGCCAATTACATACCTTCTCAAATTACACGTCCATATTAACAAATCAAACTGCAATACTTATAGCCGTATAATTAAAGTTGCATAGTTTGAATCTTTTTAATTTTTTAAAGATGAATATATAAGGCTGATCGCGTTAGTCTACTTCCCTTTAGATTAAAGTGTTTTTCATCTTAATTGGCTAACTTGGGAGATATTTGAAGTACAAACATGCCAAATTGATTTTGGTGTGCATGTTAAAACACCATAGGCTTCAACATTAATAGGTGCTATTAAATTGACACAGTATTCCCTTCTATGTGGCAACGAATGCTTAATAAGTGCACTAGTAACTAAGTTGGATATGGCGAATCAAATCTCGATAAGTGTTTTGCTTTCTTATATATTATGCTTTCATCACACCATGCAGCCTTAAATACTATCCGGGATAAAAATTACATATTTTAAGTTAGATTGTCTTTAAAGGAGTTCAGGATTTTCCCATGGTTTTGAAGTAGACTCCAGAGCAAGTTTCACACGGAAAGAAATGTTAATGACAATTTTAAGTTTGGGTAAATGCAGGGTGTAGATGTGTAAATTTACACATCAGCACAAACTCATACAAGCATACTTTTGAAACATTTTGTGAGATAGATTAAATACATGCTAACACACAGCGGCAACAATAACTATTTGACTTGCTACCCCCAAAAAAAGAAATCATCATAACATGGAAACCAAATATGTAGTGCCCAATTTCGGAGAATGACCAATATATGTGTATATATTGATTAGTTCTTTTTCATCTGCATCCATCCATCCATAAAAATAGAAAAGAAGTAGACAAAAATTGCATTTTAATCAAATTTGACAAGAGCTTGCGATGCTGGCCCCGAACTCCGAGGTGATTGCTTGATCCGCCTCCCAGCCCCGCCCAGAGAATCGTCATCCTGAGGTGTCACCTCCCCGAGACTTCAAACCCGAGACTCTCATCCCGACCTGACCGGACCGGACGCTCTGGGGCTCGATGTCCAGGCCGTCGGTAGGGAGTGGAGGGCTTTAGCAAACAAATCAATGGCTTCTGTCCCAAAGGATAGTTTTATTGATTTGCTTGGTTGCTTTAAGTGCCTTTTAATTTTTATTTTGATGCACACACATCAGTACATAACGAACCAGATGCAAATCAGTTCCCAAACAGCCCCCCTACCACATGCCAACAGATTGCCAACCAACCGACAGTCAATCGCCTACCTAGTTCCCTACAGTCACCAACCCTCTGCGGGTTGCTTTTTTGCTTTGGTTGCATGTCACCGATGACTGTTTTTTTTCTTTCTTTTTGGTCGCAAGTCTAGCATGACTGAGGCCTTATGGAGGAAGCCCGCTTGAAGTTTGGTTATTTTTAGGCTGAAATTAATCGACTAATCAGGTTTTGTCCACACTAATCACAAATAAGGTAGACTGGTTAGAGTTGCCGGTGAGAAAGGGCTCAAAGAACTAAGCAGTGCCCAGTAAGAGGATGCTTTAGGACGATGCTTAAAGCTGCATAGTCCGATGAAAAATTCAAATTTAAAAAATAAAAACCCATAACCGAGATTTGATCCTACATACCCAACATAGATGCTGGTGCACTTATTCGTCATTTTCTGCTGCATAGAAGGGGATATGACGGTTGACCTCTGACCACAATCCCACAAATCTGCAATCTAACCAGCTATACACACTTTAACCATATATACACACTTAATATGCCCATCTTTCATATCCCGCTGCGTTTGCAGTGCAGAATTGATGAAATCATGTAACATTAACAGACTTTAAAAGTTGAGTATAGGGAATCCAGTGGCTGCCATCTTGACAGGGAAATTCTCTCCCCGTTCAGCAACTCTCGTCTCTGCCATGTCCAAGTTCACACTTTAAAAGTTTGATAGAGAATACAGTGGCCACCATCTTGATATGGTGGCATTTTCTTCCTGCTCAGCAACTGTCTCTTTCCTGTCCGGTTCAAGTTGAGTTACTTCCGCCGCACAGTTTGTATGAGAGGGCTGCTAAACAACCGATTAGAAAGTGTCGGAAGGCTGGGTTATGGACATATCCATGTTATTTCCCAATCTAAAGAGCTAAATATGTTTGTCAGATACTTATCTATCATAGAACGCTATTTTTGAAAGGCTGACTTTATGAAATCATGTAGATTAATGGACTAAAACTCAAATCGAAAGCATCCAGTGGCCCCCATCTTAATGTTTGTATTTCCATTCTTTCCCGATCACTCACGTCTACACCAATATAGATCAACATTGCACTCCGGAACGAGGACCAACACAGCTTCTTTAATGTGGATTTCTACCAAAGTAGTTTTTTACGCAGATTTAGACTGGGCCGTCATTATCTAAAGGGCGCATTCCTTACACGCGGCATGCGGTATGCGAATGCGGCAAAAAATCGAAACACCTTGAAGTCAATGGACTACATTCCTTACACGTGGTATGCGAATGCGAATGCGGCAAACTGCTCGGTCCCTGTAGCGATCGGTGCGGCATGCGGTATGCGGCACGCGGTGTGCGAATAGAAACATCAGTCACACTTGTCCATTAGTTATAGATGAGGAGAGGCGACTGAGCATTACGGAACGGTCACGCACAAGGCTTCTGAGAGGAAACAGATGGTAGTGGTGGTGGTGGGGGTTCGGGATGGGTTCGGGTTGGTAAAAATGCTACCAGAGCCACAAAAATATGAATACGTATCTATAATTTGGTAATTATAAAGGTAGGAACCCCCATGTGACGTACAAAGAGGTACATAGATATAAATGCAATATTAGGTCATATACAGTGCAGTATTGAGTATACTTGTTTATTTTTATTTTTTAAATATAGCCAGTCGTGTGCCGCATGCTGCATGCCATGTGTAAGGAATCACGCCATTCGCATACCGCATGCCACATACCACGTGTTAGGAATGCACGCTTTACTCTGGGTGGGGGTGAACATGTTATCTAGTTCAAGTCCTGGTTCAGACAACAAAGCCGCCTTGTGCTCGAGCCCATGGCGGGTGTAGTTAGGCTCAGCTGCAAAGCGCAGGCCATGATTGGACAGCATGAATATGAGTTATCACACAGTGCCACCGCAATGTGCAGACCAGACAGGATGGCCGAATTAGTTGGGCGTCCGTCTCCTGCTTTGGGAGATTGTGGGATTTGAACCCACAAGTTTGAACCCTGGTCGAATGAAAGCAATGGTTATTAGGATAGGGCAAGGAGTGGTTGGCTCAGTGCCAGGATAATGTGAGTGCAATATCAGGTCATGGTGCTGGCGACCTAGTCTCCCAATGGGGCAGCACTATAAAGTCACCATGAGTGCGCACTGTCACAAGTTAGTATCCGTCCTGATATGACCTTAGATAGGTTGGTTGTTGGAGTTTTATGGCCTAGATGTTGCCAGGACTTCAACCAACCAACCAACCAACCAACCAAATAACCAATCAACCAAATAACCAACCAACCAAATAACCAACCAACCAAATAACCAACCAACCAAATAACCAACCAACCAAATAACCAATCAACCAAATAACCAACCAAATAACCAACCAACCAAATAACCAACAAACCAAATAACCAACAAACCAAATAACCAACCAAATAACCAATCAACCAACCAAATAACCAACCAAATAACCAATCAACCAAATAACCAACCAACCAACCAAATATATAACCAATCAACCAACCAACCAAATAACCAACCAACCAACCAAATAACCAATCAACCAAATAGCCAACCAAATAACCAACCAACCAACCAACCAACAATGTGCACAAAACACCTTACCCCTACGCAAACCTGCATTTACATCCAGAAACAAACTTTCAACTTGCCAGTTTGGTGATGTTTACAAGAGACATTCATGAATAGGATGTTCCCTGCACCTCACGAGTTTGTTTGAATTACAATATAAAAAATCCCTTAAAAAGTCACATTTGAGCCGTGAAATGAGGCGAGTCTCATCGTAATTACGTCAGTCAGTTTCAGAATGAAGGATTGTGAAGTCCTGACTTGTCCGTGTTCAATTTCAGTGTCTGTTCACTAGCTGTCAATGGCAGTTGGGGGCGGGGCGGGGCTAGCCAGCCCATGATTTGGGGGGACTTTTTTCATATTAGTCGTTTACACACTTTTTTTTATTAATTTAAGAAAAAAAAGTAAAGATATAAATCCCAAACCTCCCCTAGTCTGAGCCACACCTGTCAGCCTGAGACAACCTTACCTCCAACTTTCTAGGCCAGGTCATAAATCTAGTGAATTCATTGCATTCGCGACACTCCACGAGAGCTCACAACATATACTTAAAGCTGCATAGTCCAAATAAAAGCATCAATTTGTCTAAAAACCTAAAACACTTAGCTAGATTTGATCCTAGACATCCAACTTAGATCTATACGAGTGCATCATTAACGATTAAGCATTAGTTGTTGCATAGACGGGGATACTAAGCCAATTTATTAGAACTACTGCTGAAACTATGGTGTCAAGAATTTGGATAGATAACGCCAAAATTAATTCGGTATATCTATTTCAAATGTGTTTCAAACTAACCCAGATAGTAACGACCATCGTACTACATTTATTTAAAATATAGGTCACAAACTCTAAATCATTGAATTATGCAACTCTAAAGAGGCTTAAGCTAGGATTCCTTACACGCGGCATGCGGTATGCGAATGCGAATGCGGCAAAAAATCGAAAAGCATCTAAGTCAATGGGGGTGATTCCTTACACGCGGTATGCGGCATGCGGCATGCGAATACTGAATCGGTCCATGTACCGATCGGTGCGGCATGCGAATGCGAATGCTGCTGCGTTTGCCATAGAGAACAGTGGTGAGGAAACCTGACACTGTGTGTGGGTGTGTGGGTGAAAGGACCCATCCCGTAATCACGCCGCACGCCGCATGCCGCATACCGTGTGTAAGGAATCCTAGCTTAAGCCTTGCTTTTATGCGGGATGGAAAGTGCTCTAAGTAAGATTGGGAACATAAGTAAGGGAATTGGGGGGTGGGGGTGCTGGAAGTAGGCCGTGTCAGCTGAGAAGCGGTTAAAAGATCAGTTGGTCAGGTGAGGATAGAATTCAGATTCAATCAACCATAGATGACAATGGCCTGACAAAAAGCAAATCAAGAAAATATTTGATGAATTTTTGGAACTTATAAAGTAACGGGAGAAGCCGGAATGGTCAGAAATTTTGACCATATCCGGAACAAATTGAGCGGATCAAAAATCCGGAATTCTGGAAGATTCTCATCTTTGGTCAATTCCATTTCAACCAATCACCAATCAACTAAGATTCAATCAACTCCAAAACGACTCACTTGCAAACTAAACTTATAACTGTAATTAAGATGTGCATCCGATGCTTCGTTGAGTTTCTGCTATATTTAAAAATAGTGATACCAGTGATTGTCCCTAACCCATACACGGTGATTTTCAGATTTAGATATAATGATATATATTCAGTACCCTCCTGTTATAAACAGGTAACATAAATACACATTTGAGGACCTGATCTTCACAGCCACCGGGGAGGGAGCTGACAGGGAGGCGACACTCCCCACCACAGTACACTGCGAGCAGCCCTGGGCATGCGGAACTCTTCAGCATCGCTGCTAGAAACCAAGTGCCAGTTGAGCCTAGCTGATTACTTCCCCCCCCCCCCCCCCCCCCCCCCCCACTACTCTCCCGCCCATCCCGGTTTCTATAGCGCATTCTCTCTGATGTGAGTAATCCGCACTGCAACCCTCCCACCCACCTTCCCTCCCATCACACTCCCACTCAGGTTGGCACACAACCCCCCCCCCCCCTCCCTCCCGTCTCGCAAACTGCACACCGACCATCAAACCCGCCAACACCCACAACAAACATAGCCAGGGCCAGGCCCAGCTCAGCAGGCGTTTTCAACACCGGCTTTTATCTGCAAACTTATCAACACCACAACTCAATTAACCAACGGCCGCCATTTTTAGTTGCACATTGGTGTGCAGCTGGGTTCATTTATATTTATTTTGGTTTTGTTTATGGGAAGGGTCACCATTGTATGCGTGCGCATGTGAGAAATTGTGGGTGTGGGTGTGGGTGTGACCCCCGCCGCCCCCCCCCCCACTCCACTACTCACAACTCGCTCCCACCCCCACCCCTTCAGGTTGCTTGCTGAAACTGAAATGCCCCCTCAACGACTGCCTGCCTCAGCTCAGTGAGGCATGCCGGGAAGCTTTGTGCCGAGTGAGTCATCGATTAGACATAGGGGGCCAGTGTTACAAACAAGCACGCGCAAACCAACCCACGCCCCGCGCACACACAAAAAGCAATAAACTTACTTTTTGTTACAGGCAACACATCCGGCAAAATACAGATTTACGGGGGGGGGGGGGGGGCGTTTTAACACCACCGGCGTTGTCAGTACGATTTGCAGTCAACAATGGGCCAGAATAGGTTGGTGGTAATGGTTTTTTTTTAAGAGGTGGGGGCGAAGAAAAAAGACCATTGATTTATTAGTAACACACATTATATGGGGCTGCTGCACTAACAATCACCAACAAACATCCTCATTTTCAAACCTCCTAATACATTTAAACATACAGAGTTGTATACATATATATATATATATTGTAGGTGTGTGGGTAGGACAGGTGGGGGCTGGGGTCCACGTAGAGAGAGGGTCGGGGCGAGGAGGGAAACTAGCCTTTTGTGGAAATATCGAAAGATGGTGGGGCCGATTGCCGGGCGTGTGCATGCGCAGAACACTGTCAGTTCTAGTCGCAGGCAGCCGTGTGT
The DNA here is from genome assembly GCA_030323885.1 of Branchipolynoe longqiensis. Taxonomy (NCBI): domain Eukaryota; kingdom Metazoa; phylum Annelida; class Polychaeta; order Phyllodocida; family Polynoidae; genus Branchipolynoe; species Branchipolynoe longqiensis. The sequence goes on along the minus strand of CM059193.1, from coordinate 48,280,629 downwards.
TCTGACCGTAAAGCGTTAGCGGGTGGGAAACATCTACTCATCTAAGCCGGCTTTCAGAGTGCTTCACCCCGCCCCGCCCTGCTCACACACGCACACGCACGTTGTGTGTTATGGTGTGTGGTGGTGGGGTAGGTGTGTGGCGGTGCTATTGGTGTTGCGTGTTGGTGGGTGGTGAGTGCTGAGTGGTACGTATAATGACCAAGACTAGTGGGTAGTCGTGGTGTGTGTAGGCGGTGTAGGCGGTGGTGGTGGTGGTGGCGGTGTTGTATTATACACGCTGGTATATTATACACGCTGCAACATTTAGAAACCTGGCAGGTCAGTTCAGCTGGGACGATTACACAAAACGGGGCCCAATTCTTGTTGTGGCTGACTGGAGTGTCGACAATTGATGAGATGGGGGGGGGGGGGGGTCACCCCCACAGACAGATACGCACAGACAGACACACATACACATACAAGTCCGGGGAACTGTCATAAGTCGGTGTAGCCGTCTTGATATAACCGTATGTTGCCCGGATGTAAAACTCCACCAAACAACCACCTCCACCCGCGCTAGTCTCATACCAGCGATATTTGAGCGCTAAACAGTTGGGCTTATATCTAAGTAGGGCTAGGCTTAAGCCTAAAGGAGCGCCATTGTACCGGAAATCGCCAAAGGACCGGCTTTGCATTCCATCATGTATACATTCTTACAGTAAGTTAGAGTGCGCGTACACCTCATGGTTAGCGTTGTTTGAACTATAAGCACAGTAGACATTGATATTGTCCCCATGCAGTATATTAATTGAAGCACACAATTTTACGCATAGATATAATTATGTCGGACGGGGTCAAATAGAACAAGTCGAAGCGAAAGAACGCTGAGGCCCATTTAAAAATCAAACCGCCCACCCAAGAGGGCCATGGTAGTGCCTACAAGCAAAATTGTACCGTTCACTTTAAAATATATACATTGCACATCAATGGAGCTATTTTCTCCTAATTGGCTTATATTCCAGTGACTTCAAATGGTACCAGTGCCATTCGACCGAACAGAAAAACACCCCTGCATCAAAACAACGCGTGCGCAATAAATAACATTGCAAACTGTATTGAACTATTCCGTGACGTCATCAACCGGAAGTGGCGCCATTGTGGCGATATCAACTAGTAAACAACCCATTGAGTTTGCCGATACGTGCAGTGCAAAACGTCTATTTCATTCAAAATGGCGACTTTATAGTGGTGCCCCACTGGAAGACCAGGCCGCCAGCACTATGACCTGATATCCCATTCAGTCACATTATCCTGACACTGAGCCAACCATTGAGAGATATTTCACTTTTTCTGTATGAAGATTGCTCATGGCCATTGACAATGCATTGAGTTTGCCAGTACGCGCAGTTCAAAACGTCTATTTTATTCCAAATTAATAGAAATGCAGAACCCTAACCATATAAATTTAATATAATCTATTTGTTGAATAAGTTTTCTATATCTGTTCCAACTGGTTGGTGTCTAGGTGGTGTGGCTTTAGAGATATTTAACTTTTTCTGTATGAACATTGCTCAAGACCATTGACAATGACAATCAGTTTATTAGTGTGGTTACTATCGCCACAATGGCCGCACTTGTGTTTAGCATGACGTCAGTGCATACCCTCTATATGAATCGATTCTACATCTGGTGTGGCGGTTTCAGCTCACTGTCAGTTTCAGCCGTGCGCATAGACTCAAACTCAAGACATTGTCAATGGTCGTGAGTCACTAACCTTATACATTTAATATAATGTTTTTGGTAAAAAATGTTTTCTATATGTGTACCAAGCGATTTGTTTCTATGTGGTGTGGTTTTAGAGATATTTCAATTTTCCTGGATTTTCTGTATGAAGATTGCTCACCACCATTGACAATGCCTTGAGTTTGATGGTACGCGCAGTGCAAAACATTAGTTTTATTCAAAATTAATAGAAATCAAGAACCATAACCTTGTAAATGTAATATAATCTTTTTGGTAAAGATGTTTTCTATATGTGTACCAAGCAATTTGTTAATAGGTGGTGTGGTTTTAGAGATATTTCACTTTTCCTGTATTTTCTGTATGAAGATTGCTCACGACCATTGACAATGCCTTGAGTTTGAGTCTATGCGCACTGCTGAAACTGACAGTGAGCTGAAACCGCCACACCGGTATATCCAGGCAACCCCTAACATACAGCGCGTATACACAGGAAGGAGTGTTCATACCATAGTGCCAGTGTGACTAGGGTGAACACTTGATTTGAAGGCGCCATATTGCCTCTGTACAATATAATACATGCTGTACAATATATATAATGCGTGTTGGCCGAGTTTGGAGAGTTCAAATTGCCATGAGTGCGCACTCTCAAAAGTCTGTACCGGGCTCGGTGGCCTAATATAGGGTATGCACTGACGTCACGCTAAGCGGAAGTGCGGCCATTGTGGCGATAGTAACCACAATAATAACACACTGTTACACAGCAAACTCAATGGCTATAAGCAATCTTCATACAGAAAAAGTGAAATATCTATCAAACTAATCAACCTAGAAACAAATCGGTTGGTACACATATACAAAACATGTTTACCAATAAGATTATATTAAATTGATAAGGTTAGGGTTCTGGATTTCTATTAATTTTGAATAAAACTAATGTTTTCCACTGCGCGTACCGGCAAACTCAAGCCAGTCAAGGCATTGTCAATGATCTATGAGCAATCTTCACACAGAAAAAGTGAAATATCTCTAAAACCACACCACCTAAAAACAAATCGCTTGGTACATGTATAGAAAACATATTCAATGAATAGATTATATTAAATTTATAAGGTTAGGGTTCTGGATTTCTATTAATTTTGAATGAAATAGACGTTTTGTACTGCGCGTACCAGCAAACTCAAGGCATTGTCAATGGTCATGAGCAATCTTCATACAGAAAAAGTGAAATATCTCTAAAACCACACCACCTAGAAACAAATCGCTTAGTACACATATAGAAAACATATTCAACAAATAGATTATATTAAATTTATACGGTTAGGGTTCCGGATTTCTATTCTAGTGGCGCGGTGCATTGTGGGATGCATGGAAGAAAAACAAACCCGCGAGAAGGACATGGCACATGCTAATAAATACAGCACTATAAGTTGCCATGAGTGCACACTGTCACAAGTCATTACCTGTCCTGATATGACCATAGATGTTGCCAGGATGTAAAACTCCAACAAACAAACATAGACACATACACACATCCATCCCGCATCTGAGTGGTTCGATGGGGAGCTCTATACTGATCCGCATACCAGATTGCTCAGAGTGCACACACTGCTTTTTTTTTTTTTTTACTTTGTGAATAAAGGTAACCCAGCACTATGCGTGGGTTGGCTGATCATGTGACAGCTGCTATTCGTGTCTTATTTCCAGCGTGCAAATATACACTAGTCATATGGACTCTCCCACACCGCTTTACTAGATTTTATTTAACAGCGCCGAGAACCATCACTACATATTTCAGTGTTCAGAGCTAGTGGATTATAATATTCTGACTCCCATAATAAAGTGAGTGAGTGCAGTCATTCACTTTATAGCTAGCTCTATATTATAAAGTTGATATCTAGCGCTATATTATCAAGCTGGTAGCTAGCGCTATATTATAAAGTTGATAGATAGTGCTATATTATCAAGCTGGTAGCTAGCGCTATATTATAAAGTTGATAGCTAGCACTATATTATACAGTTGATAGCTAGTGCTATATTATAAAGTTGGTAGTAGGTACCGGCAGCGAAATAAAAAAAATATGCATAGGGTACAATATATTTATTCTTTCCTGTAAATATTTCAATTACAAGCCCAACCCAAAATTTTTGAATTAAAAGTGGAACTTTGACCAAATATAATGAAAAGTGGAACGATGTGAGGGGAGTTCTGCTAATCAATTTCCATTGTACCTGTATAAAGGAACTTAGAATGCCAATTGCCAAATCAATTAGTGAACCAGATGTTTAAAAAGTGCAATTCATTAAAAAAAAAAATTGTTCTGATTTGGCCAAATAACCATTTTCAAAGCATGGTATTTTCTTCCAATACTGCAACAAGACTGAATACATGCTAAATAGTTCAAATATTCATAACAGTGTAATAGCCTATTTTTTCCCCAGACCTCTAAGACATTTGCATCCTAAAATGTGAAAAAGTGTAATTGTTTGCATGTAAAGAGCTTCTGTATGTGAAATATTTCAATTCTTCAATATTTGATAGCTTATTGCAGCTTAACAATCTTTTGAATCTTCCTCAAATTTGGCACAGTATTAGAATAACCATTCCCTGAGACTAATAGATGTTATTTATATCAATATTATGCCAAAATATGGAAAATATTGAATTTTGCTTGAACATATAAAAACAAATTGTCGGAAAACCAAATACACCAATTTGATAAATCTTTAAATGTTCATTGTAGCTTAATCAATCGTTGTATCTTCCTATAAATTGACAGTGCATACCGGCTGGAAGTAATACACATTACCATATTAATATTCTATCTAAAAATACTAAAAGTGCATTTTGTAGAAAATAAAAGTGTACAAAATCAAAAATATAAATTTGTTTATCAAGCTTTGAACACTCACTGTGGCTCATCCAATAGTTGTATCGTCTTCAAATTTCCCAGACATAGCAAATGGAACTAATGCCTAGTAGCTATAATAATAATTTAACTGAAAACAGCAAAAGCTGCATTTTGATTGCAAATACAAATTAAAAGTGTCAGATGCCAAAATTATTGATTAAAATAAATCTTTAAATATTCACTGTATGTAAAGCTTCTTTTGGGGCCATCCATGACTTTCTATGATGTAGTGCAAGGAAGCGCGAGCCAATTAAAGACAGCCTGTTTTTGGAGTCGTTTTCATTGACACCAGTGATGAAGGAATATTGGCCTAATACTGTCATAATACAAATGAATTTTACATAAATAAAAGATTAGTATATATTCAATCCAATAACATCAGAACAAATGTGGATCAGAACAAATATGTGGTACTTCTAGGTCATGCAATTTTATCAAAATCAAAAACTTACAGAAATAGTTTTAAGCATGTGAATATTGATGAAAAAAGGACCATTCCTCGATTTGTTCATGGCGCTGCCGGTACCTACTGATAGCTAGCACTATATTATAAAGCTGATAGCTAGTGCTATATTATAAAGCTGATAGCTAGCATTATATTATAAAGTTGATAGCTAGCGCTATATTATACAGCTGACAGCTAGCACTATATTATAAAGCTGACGGCCAGTACTATATTACAATGCTGGTGGCTAGCGCTATATTATAAAGCTGATAGCTAGCGCTATATTATGAAGCTGGCACTATATTATAATGCTGACAGCTAGCACTGTATTACAAAGCTTATATATTACAAAGCTGATAGCTAGCGCTATATTATAAAACTGGTAGATAGTGCTATAATATAAAGCTGGTAGACAGTGCTATATTATAATGCTGCAAGCTAGCCGGACAGGATGGCCAAGTGAGTTAAAGCGTCCATCTCCCGTGTCGGTAGACCGCGGGATCATGGGTTCGAACCAGGGTCAAGTCAAACCAATGACTTAAAAATTTATACTTGTCGCTTCCTAGTCAGGTGCTCGGCATTATTATGATAGGGCAAGGATTGGTTGGCTCAGTTTCAGGATAATGTGACTAAGTGGGATATCAGGTCATGGTGCTGGCGGCCTGGTCTCCCAGTGGGGCAGCACTATAAAAGTTGTCATGAGTGCACGCTGTCACAAGTGTACCCGTCCTGATATGACCTTAGATGTTGATAGGACATAAAACAATAAACAAACAACAGCTAGCATTAGATTATAAGGCTGCTACTGATAGCTAGTGCTGTAGGATAATGCTGAGAGCTAGTACTACATTATATTGAGAGCTAGCACTACATTATAACACGGATAGCTAGCACTGTAGCATAGTACTATTTTATATTGAGAGCTGGCACTATATAATAATATGGAGAGCTAGCAATCGATTATAAAGCCGAGAGCTGCGGCCGTCTTGGCAACTAGCACTACATTAAGCGCCCGTAGGGTGGGAGTGTGGAGTGGGCACACGAGATTGTGCTGTTGCAGAAGGAGGAGGCAAACACAGTGGCATTATTTCCCTACATGTCGTGTATACAGCTGTATTAAGGGTGAGTCACAGCCATGGGGAAGGGGAGGGGGCGAGGGGGGAGGGAAAGGGAGAGACAAATCACACGCGGGTATCTCACCCTGACAAACACAGCTTGTAAATAAACAAAAGTTCAATATCCACCAAACAAGTTATTTTCAAACAAGACCACCATTTTTCTGTTCCATTGAAATTTGGTGTTTCACTAGGCTAATCGAGTATTTCACTCCCAAAATAAAGCCGTATTCCATCAACTAAGATAAGAATTTCACGCCAAAATTAATATTATCATTACATTCCCAAAATAAGGCCCGCAATACATCAAAACAATAAAATCGGAAATTCGCCATGAAATGAAACATTTCACGACAAACAAAACCGTAGCTTCATCGTCAAATAAAACCACAATTTCACCCCAATGCACCCTTAAATAAAAGCCGGATTTTTCATCCACTAAAAAAATTGATGTTTAAATCAAAACAAATGCTATATTACAGCGAACGAACACAACCTCACATTTATGTACTAAAGCCAACATTATACCAGAACAAAAGGCGTGAAATAAGAGAAACAAAACCAGTATATTGACCAAGCAAAAGTGTAATTCTACTTCATCGCAACAGTTCCACCAAACAACGACGGCGTTTCAGCGAACACGACGAGTTCATTTACTCTACAGACGCCACTATTTTACCACCACAGGGATCTCTCATAATTTACCAACTGAAGGTGAGAAGAGGAGGTGGCGGATTAAGTAAGTATAAACCCAGAAGCAATCTTAACCGTTCGGAATACATTCACATCAAGGTCTGAGGTTTTAGTTGTTATGCAGGTGCTACAATTGTTGTATTTTTTTCTTCGATCTAACCATACACAACATTACCTGTCTTGTGCCAAATTAAAACCAGAAAGACAACTCGCGAAAACTTGATTCATGTTGTTCACATTTAAATTGGGGAGAAACACAACGAACTACTATTTAAACACAAGAAAAGGGATGCAAAGTGATTTAATATATACATACATATAGAGACACAGACACATACACACACACACGTATCTCATCTGTAGCAGTAGTTACCTATTTTGTATTTAACCATACTATATTACATCATGCTATATTGAATATTGAAACACTTAACTTAAGTCTGGTTTTTAAGTGCAGAATTTATATTATTAAATTCCAGTAAAAATTGTTAAAAATTCAAATCAGCACAATCCAATTAAAGTATTAAATTTCGAAACTAAAGTACAGATTTACATTCTCATCATCATCATCATCATCATGCTGTCAGTCGCGATGTGACAAAGACTGCTTTCATTACTTGACTGCCGCTCTCAATTTAGCTCTCTGCTGTGAGAGTTGCGTCCATGAGTCGGTCTTAATGTCTCTCAGCTTCTCTTGATGGTATCCCTGAACCGGAGACGGGGGCGCGCGCCTCTCTTTCTGTAGCCAGAAGACAGTTGAGAATAAAGGATCTGCTTTGGTAGCCTGTCTGATGACATCCTCATGAGGTGTCCAGTCCACCGGAGATTCTTTTTGATCAGAAGATCTTCCCATCCATTCGAGTATTTCCTTATTCGTCACTTTGTCTTTCCAGGTTAGCCTCATGATTGAACGCAGATGTCGCATCATGAAGGCATGCAGCTTTTTTCACCTGCCGTCTGTACACTGTCCAGGCCTCGGCTCCGTATAGTAGGGTGGATAGCACGATTGCGCGGTAGATCTTACCGTTGACCCGAATGGACACATGGTGGTTGTTCCAGAGTCTCTGGCGTAGTCGGCCGAAAGATGCGCTAGCCTTGCCCATCCTCCTCTGTATCTCAGCATCAATGCGTCCATCACTTGATATAGTGCTTCCGAGATAGGTGAATTCTGGAACAGAGTTCAGCTTGTTTCCGTCAACCATGATCTCCTCCTCTCGGGTTCTTGTAGAGTTGGGTTGGTACAGCACCTCCGTCTTCTTGATGTTAATTTTCAGGCCAAACTTCTTTGATGCATCGGAGAAAGCGTCCACTACTTTCTGGGTCTCTTCAGCAGAGTGGGCAACCAGTGCACTGTCATCTGCGAATAGTAGCTCTCTCACCAGTATCTGAGTAGTCTTGGTCTTCGCTCTGAAGTGTGCGACATTGAATAGGTCAGCGCTCTGTCTGGACTGTATATAGATGCCATCCCCCATGTCTCGGAAGGCCTCGTCTAGCATTGCTGATAGGAAGATGGAGAAGAGCGTGGGGGGCCAGTACACAACCTTGCTTGACCCCATTGGTAACCCCGAACGATTCCGAGACTTCCCCTCCAGCACTAACGTTCGCCATCATTCCTGTATGTAGAGCCTCGATCATAGTTGTGAACTTCTCTGGGCATCCGTACTTCCTCAGTAGCTGCCTCCCGACTGTATCAAATGCCTTAGTGAAATCGACAAATACCATGTACAGTGGTCGGTCCTGCTCAATGCATATTTCATGAAAGCTGCCTGCAAAAGTGTTGAAGTGCTGCTGGCTTTTGCAAGTTACCAGCGGCACTCTCTCGGGGAGCAAATGGAGGTTTCACACCGGCAATAACATGTCAAGACAGGCGCAAAACTATTTGTCCCTGCAGTGGCTGTTCGGGAGATGTTGGGACTTCCATACATCAACCGCCCTTAATGCTGCCACAGTGACATGGTTTTCTGTTTAGGGTTTGCTCCCTTAGCCTTCGGTTCTGTCAAGGACCTGTACCACAAGGCAGTGGTTTACAACTCTGCAAGGCAGGGGCATCAAACTCCCTGAGGTATTGCTATACCTGCAATACCTGTATACATTCTATTGTACCTATATCCAACTTAGAATTAAATAATGGTGCACTAATTTGCAACTATTTCTGCAATTTATTTATTGCATCCATTTCTGCAAAGAAGGGCATTCCAAGTCAATGAAATAAAACCTGTTAATACTGAAAACTGAGGGGTCTGGATTTTGCCGGGCATGCTAAACTAAATCTGTTCAATTCAATTATCTCTAAAGTTAACCATTTGTAACAAAAGCTAAATCAAACTAAGTAATGATCAACGTAATACGGTATAATTGCAGAAACTCAAAACCAACGGAGTAGGCAAGTTTGAATGCTCTGCGAAAGTCAGTAGACTGATTGTGGTAATTCAAAAATAGACAATATACATATATAAATTGCTTACACATGCGTCACGAAACCACTTAGCAATGAAACGCGAGCATTTAATTACTGTGTATGTTGCTTGTGGGTGATACAGGCAGAGGCAGAGAAGACAGATGAAGCTAAAAGGCATCAGAAACCTAACAGCTCTCCACATTTCCTCTTTAAGTTGATCAAAAGCAAACAAAACAACAAACAACAAACACACACAAAAAAGGCGTTTAAGGGCGTATGGGCGGGCGGGAGGTAGTCGGTCACAATTTGTCAGGCGGCGGGAGGCGGGAGGCGGGAGGCCGCTGTCTGCCAGGAGGCCCCTGTATGCCGCCCCCTCCCCGCGCATGCGCCACCGACCCGGCCTCACCGCCATTGCCAGACACTATTATACTCTGCTATTATCATGCAGCAGAATAGGGATTATTGTGGTAAAGAAAGGCCACGAGGGGCCAACGGCTAATGGATGTTGCTTCGGTCGTGTTCTCATCATTTTGTGTAGTATCGGTTGTGGGGTGCAGTTGTAGTAGCGATGATTAAGGTAAGGGGGTGTTTTATTTAATCATAATAACGTCCCTTGGACTAGGGTGGGCCGTAGGCCCCTCGTGGCCTTTCTTTACCATAATAATCCTTATTCTGCTGCATGATAATAGCAGAACATAATATTATCGATGGTAATCAGGCCACGAGGCTAACCGCTACTTTGTATTGTGTGCTGTACCCCACAATCGTTTATCGTGTTAATACTAATAATAGCTGTATGTACCATACATATATTTTGGTGCTACTTCGCTTTTATTTATTTCTTTTTGTGTACCGTGACTCTTAAAGTCCATCTATACCTTGGATAAATTTTTGTACATGGATAGATAGTGTTTATGCACAGTCTTAAGGCTGCATTCCATATACGCGTAATGCGAATGCGAATGCGACAAAAAATCGAAACGCCTTGAAACCTATGAGCTACATTCCATATACGCGTAATGCGAATGCGAAATCCATTATCCCGATCGCTCCATGTAGCGATCGGTGCGTAAAGGTGCTGCGAATAGAAAAGCATCAGTCGCATTTGTCCATTGATATAAGGCTGGAGGAGGCGACTGATAATTACGGACAGCCGGGACATCCCTCGAAGCAAGCTAAACTGAGCCATGTTTGGACCGTCCCATTCTGTGTGTGTGTGTGTGTGTCTCTGTGTGTGTATCTGTGTCTCTGTGTGTGTGTCTCTGTGTATGTCTGTGTGTGTGTGTCTGTGTGTGTGTTGTATCTGTGTGTGTCTGTGTGTGTATATGTGTCTGTGTGTGTCTATTTGTCAGAGACACAGAGACACAGACACACACATAGAGACACACACAGAGAAATATGAAGAATGGGACGGGGCAAACATGTAGGTTTATGCGGCGGACCTGTTAGGAAGCAGTCTTCATATTTGGGACGGTCCTAACATCCCTTGAAGCAAGCTAAACTGAGCCATGTTTGGACCGTCCCATTCTGTGTGTGTGTGTCTCTGTGTGTGTATCTGTCTGTGTGTGTGTGTGTCTGTGTGTGTGTGTGTCTGTGTGTGTGTGTGTCTCTGTATGTGTGTATGTCTCTGTGTGTGTGTGTCTCTGTGTGTGTCTGTGTGTGTGTGTGTATTGTGTCTCTTTGTCAGAGACACAGAGATACAGACACACACATAGAGACACACACAGAGTTTGTTTGTTGTTGTTTTATGTCCTAGCAACATCTAAGGTCATATCAGGACAGGTACCGACTTGTGACAGTGCGCACTCATGGCGACTTTATAGTGCTGTCCCACTGGGAAACCAGGCCGCCGGCACCATGACCTGGTATCCCACTCAGTCACATTATCCTGACACTGAGCACACCAATCCTTGCCCTATCCTAATAATGCTGAGCGCCTGGGTAGGAAGCGACAAGTATCAATTTTAAAGTCATTGGTTTGACTCGACCGGGACTCGAACCCACGATCCCACGATCTACTAGCATGCGAGACGGACGCTCTAACTCATTCGGCCATCCCGTCTGGTCACACACACAGAGACACAGAGTCACACACACACGGAGACACAGACACAGACAGAGACACACACAGAGACACAGACACACACATAGAGACACACACAGAGACACAGAGTCACACACAGTTTTTATATACTTCACTGCATAACGCATAACGCAATACGCATTACGCGTATATGGAATGCTGGCATTCGCATAACGCGTAACGCATAACGCATTACGCGTATATCGAATCCTAGCTTTAGGTTGTCTGTCTCCAGATCGACGGGATCAGGCTAGTGTTTGTCGCCTGTGGTGTGACTGGCTAGTTGTAGAACCGCTGGAAGGTGCCCTCCCCGGTCCACCCGGCTGACTGCAGGATCGTGGCCAGTGGTACAAGTTTTTTCATGGCTGCACTTGTTGTGTCTGCATGAATACGGCGTAAACATGCTCATATTCACCCCTGCCACCTGCATGGTGCTGCAAACGTATCTGGTTAGGGGCTCTTGTGAGGCCTGCATATTCAGCTTGCATATGGTCGCAAATACTGCTAGCCCCACCCCTTTGAAAGGTACCACTACAGATGATCATAGACAAGCAGTTCTCCACCTAAAATTGTCTAAACTGCAGTACCAACGGGTTCTTTGCTGGATCGTTGGATTTCATTTGTTGTTGTTTTATGACTTTAGTGCTGCCCCACTGGAAGACCAGGCCGCCAGCACCAAGACCTGATATCCCACTCACGTCACATTATCCTGACACTCAGCCAACCAGTCCTTCTCCTATCCTAATAATGCCGAAACCCAGGCTAGGAAGCGACAAGTATAAATTGTCATTGGTTTGACTTGACCAGGGTTCGAACACACAACCCCATGATCTACCAACACAGGACTCATTCGGCCATCCCGTCTGGTTCGTTGGATTTCATGCACATAGTCTAATGTATCGTACACGCCCCGTCTTCCCACCGAAAGTCCACCCTCTTCAGTAAGCTCAGTGCCTGCTGCAGCCTCTGGTCCGTGGCTAGCATGAAGAGGAATGCAGACCTTTTGTTTAGCTTCTCACAGTCCAGCTCCTCTATGCACCCCCACACCTGTATATGATTCAGTAGCGTCTTCGGTACCCAAATGCTCTCGTATTTAGGTGCTTCTGGCTTTAAGTTGCTAATGCCTCGTAATAGTCTTGTCACAAGTGGGTGCTCTCCAAAGGGCTTTCCCCCCACTATGACAAACAGGACCGCACCATGTTTACTGTTGTGTGCACTGCCCGCCCTGTGAACAATTCCTGGATATAGCTTATGCCCTCCAGGAGGGTTGGGCATGCTGAATCAATCCCTTTGTCTCCACAGTAGGCAGTCCATCGTCTGAGGACCAGCGTGTTCTGCCTCTGTGTTGCTTTTTCCCATGACACTGTCAACAGGCTGGCCGTGTCGGTGTGCATGCCCATCACTCTGAACATGTCTGTTAAGAGTCCTACTGCCAGCAGTGCATTTTGTTCTGCAGGGGAACTCTTTCCCCCATGGCTTAGCGTTCTTCTCGTCACCGGGATCCTAATGCCCGATGTGTAGCCGCTCTCCTGTTTTAGCAGTGGAAACCATGGCTGCGTTGGCCATATAAATGCGATCATGATCCCCATTGCCCTGTCGTGTCGAATCTTAACGAGTATTCTTGACAGCACACTGAATGGTGGGAAGAAGTAACCGTTAATATTCGACCAACTTATAGAGAGTGTGTCTGTCCCCATGCCTCTTTTTCAAACTCCTGTGACATGTGCATGCTCAGTTTACTGTTGTTCTCACTAGCAAACATATCTATGAGTGGTTTAGCTAGTTGAAAATCAGAGTTAGTGAGTCAATGAGTGGTTTACCTAGTTGTTTGAAAATCAGGGTTAGTGAGTCTAGCTCCCATTCCCCTGCATCTGTAAATGCCCCTCCGAGGCTTTGTCTGCCTCCACATTCTCCACTCCTGGGAACAATTTTACCAATAATTTAATGCCCTGTATTTCTGCAAATTCCCGGATCTCTGTTTCTTACTGACAAGTTGTCGACCTCACCGATCCCCCTTTGTTAATACATACTACCATGGTTGACCTGATCATAGTAGCCCGACCCCTCTCGTGAGGCATCTGTGTGGATGCAAATATCTACTGGCCTCGGCGCGTAGTCCCTGCTAGCGCTGCCCAGGGGCCGTATGCACGAATCGGGGTTAGGGCCGTATGCAATTACACACATTTAGCCGTGTGGAGCTAGCCTAGCCGCGGTTACGGCCCTAACCCCGATTCGTGCATACGGCCCCTGGTTATCATGCCAGTACGCTGCCCAGGTTATCATGCCAGTCTCCTGGTGTGGGAACAGGTGCGCTCAAAGTCACCCCCCCCCGCCACTCAAGTTCCAGTTGAGTGCTCTCACTATGCTTTTTGTACTTGTGCGCCCACCTGTTGCCCGGGTCGGTGGCCACTAGCTTCCCTCCCAGCCCGGCTAATAATTTTAATTTTACTTTGGTCATCGCCATTACCTTCGAGATGAATTTCAAGAGTGTCACACTTGCTGGCCCGTATCGTAACTTTTAGGTTAATTATGTTTATTACGAAACCTAGGAATGTAAGTTTTGATTGGTGGTTGCTTTACGCCGTGTCGGCAGCATAGGCCATATTCAGGAATGTAAGTACTTGTGACGGTGTTAGCACTGACTTCTCTACATTAATGGTGAATCCCAATTTGTTTAGGATTCCTAACATTACCGTCACTGCTCTGTTCACCCTGCCTCACTTTGTCCCATAATAGTGTCGTCAATATAGAAACACAACAGAATGTTATGATGTATACGGAGGTGGTTCATGACCGCCATCATCATTTTTTTAAAGATATTTGGCCATGAGCTTAGCCCGTTCGGTAATACCCTGAACCTTTTCCCTTCAAATATGAACTGTTACAGATCTCTGTCCGCTTCCCGTATTTCTATACTGTGGTATGCTTGGGAAATGTCAATGCTAGCTAGCCACGCCCACCCTGTGCACCACCTGCATTACCATGGCTAATTGTTCCATGTTACTTTTTCATTCAATTTTGACAAGTTTACTATCGGTCTGAAACTGCCGTCTTTCTTGGGTCCTGTATGTTGCTTCTACTTTCTCAAATATATTCTGTTCTAACATTTCTCGTATCTTACTTTCCAGCACTCGTTCTTTATCTTTATAGTCTGAGGCTGGCGTGAAAGTCTGGCACAGTATCCCATCCAGTTCTATGGAGATACCTTCCTTTTACCATTTGTCTCACCCACTTATTATCTGTAGCGTTCTCCCATTCCCTGGCATTATGGGAGACCTTGCCTGCCATGAAACTGTTTGAGTTGTTACATACTTCTATTGTCTTCCCTTCCCCGGTACGTGTTGTTCCTGCTGTGGCTCGCCCTGCACCGCCCACACCATGGTTGGGCCGCCCCCGTTTGGCCGGTGGTGGTGTGACATCCTCGCCTCCTCCTGCCTGGGTCTCGGGACATAGGTTTGTGATGGGTGGCAGCCCCACCCCTGGCTGCCTTTGAAGCTTCCCGTCCAGCGCACATTGTTTTGCATGACAAAGTCCCTCACGATTGAGTTTTCTGGTTCGTTTCCAGTGCCGTTACTTGGGTGGCCTGGTCTTCCCTCTAATAGATAGCGGAAGCCCTGTTCCCCGTCTTTTTTCGTCAACGGCTTGATCTGTGGTAGCAGTTCGGGCCATATGTTGTCCTACGCAATCCCAGCAGTGCGCACCAGCACTTCCAGGGTTGTTACCAGAGCGCTGAATAATTCTTTCGTTTCCAGTGGCTGGCCGCTCTCTATCCCGTCCAGGGCTAGTGCGACGGGCCTGGCAGCAAACTGTACGCCCCACTGGGCCGTTGCCAGAGCCGTGTCATTGTCCCTGATCCTCACGGGCAGTGTCGGGTCCAGCTCCTGGTTCACTCTGGTTTTGTGCTACAGTCCAGGTTTGCCGGCCTAGGCAATGTGGTGTAGACCTCCGCTACTTCCATTCTGGATAGCAGATTCTTCCATAGGGCGTTGACTGATTTCGCCATATATGCCGCCTTCTATGTCCAACAGAGCTCTCTACGCTGGAATGAACTGTTCTAAGTATAAACTCGGCCGGGACCTGCGAGGGCGGCGGCGTTGGTGATAGCGGCATCGCCACTGACCGCGGTGGGGGTGGGGTCATCTGAGGTAGGGCGCGTTCTGAGTAGGCCGGTGGCGCATCCCTGGTCTGGCTGAATGTCAACGGCCTCGGCCTCGGCCTGGGTGTGCCCGATATCGGGGACGGCAGGTTGCTCCCTCCTGTGATGGGGGAGGGGGGGACGGAACGGTCCTCTCATCCAGTTGATGGAGTACCCGGCCCGTCTGTTCCTTATCCCCGCCTGAAACTCGGACCTGCATGCGTCCAGCCTTTCCAACTCTGCGATCGGAGTTGGGACCGTTGGGGGGGGTGAACGTCTGTCTCAAATCCGCTAGCGGCCCTGTTGCCCTCGTTAGAGGGGTAACAGCTACCGGAGGGTGAGGGTGCCACATTGCGGTCGGCTTGCTTTTTTCGCGTCTCATGGGTAGCGTCCCTCGCAAGGCGGTAGGCCCCGAGCCCTGGTATCGGCCTTAATTAAATTAGGTGATGATGCCGATTATTCGGTCCTCCATCACCTACCTGTTGCTCGCCTCGGCTCCAGTGACCACTCCCATGACGTGGTGCGGGGAGGGAGGGAGGTGCACACACCCGGCAACAAAGTTGCAGCCCGCAACCCCAGTCGGGGTTGGGGCAGTATCCTCGATCCCTGGCATGAAATGCCGACAGACGTGCTCAAGGCAACCAATGTCTAACCTCTGGCGGTTATAGCAACAGATCCACCACGCAGTCAGGCTGAGGTTAAGAGTGCCCGTTTGTTGGTGCACTATAACTGTTTGTCGGGTCACGACCTAGCGTGGGGCCTGCCGGCCCTGCCGCCAGAGGCAGCTACTTACCTACTGCCAGGTCCCACCTCACCACCCAAGGTGCGCCCTAACCGTGGAGTGCCTGTTTTGATGTGTTGCTCACTAGAAAGCTAATCTAAAAGTGACGAGAACACGACCAAAGCAACATCCAGTAGTGGTTGGTCTCGTGGCTTGTTTACCATCAATAATACACCACAGACCTCCACACACACAAAGCAGCACCCTGCGGGCACCCCCACCTCCACACCGCTACACATTCACATAGATCCCCCCCCCCCCCCCCGGCCACACATACAGTCCGCCGCGGTCCCTTCTTCCCCCCGCCCCCCCCCCCCCCCGGCTGTAGCCCGAGCAGAGCTAAAGAGCCGGGACGACGCAGATCAGTTAGAGAACTCCCCCCTGCCTCGCCCCCCATCCCCTACCTCTCACCCCCCCCCCCCCCACACACACACACACAACACGACGCGGAGCAGTTAGAGAACTCCCCCCTGCGTCTCCCCCCCCCCCCCACACACACACACAACACGACGCAGAGCAGGGTAAAAGTGTCCCTTTATTTACAACACACAACCCTGCACCACACACCAGCAAGCAGGTTTAAAATAGCCTCACTCCCCCATCCACACCCATGCAGGGAACCGCACGCCAAGCTGGACATGGCTGAAGAGAAACTCACCCCCCCCCCCCTTCACAAACACACACGCCCCAGCTTCCTTCCCGACATACACCAGCAAGGCAGGGCCAAAGACCGCCCACCCCCACTCCCAAAAAAACACGACCCGAAGAGTCCCCTCCCCTCCCTACAGCAAGGCAGGGCAAAAAGAGAACCCCCCCCCCCCCCTCCCATTCCCATGTGCCACAGCACGGCAACCACTGTGCAGCCAAACGGGCCGAGCAGGGCTAAAGCGGCCCATCCCCCACTGCACACCTGCCACACACACAGCCGGGAGTGAATCCACCATCCCACTCCACCCCCGGCTCCTCTTGCCGCCGCTACCCCCCCCCCCCCCCCCCCATCACACACATCCTGCCCGCTTTCCGCACTCCCTGCCCGGCGGGCGGGCGGTAATTGTGGCGCGGCGTGGCGCCCGTCCCCGGCCGGCCCGGGGTGTTATGATGGCGTGTAGTACACGGATCGAGCCCCGATCACCGTTCGTCATGTTAGGTGTCGGGGGCCGCCCGGCGGGGCGGCGTGCTCGGCTCAGTGGGCGCCGCCCCCCTCCCCTCCCCCTCCGCGACGGGTAGCCAGCCACCATATCACACCAGCCGTCATCGTACACGCCAGGGGCCGCCCGCCGTCCGCCACGGGGGAAGCAACCCGGGGGACTCCCCGCCCGCCCCGCCCGCCCCGCCCGCCCCTTCTCCCACCCCGAGCCCGCCGACACGTCGCCGTAACCGCCCCGCCTTGTCTTGGCGGAGAACAAGTTGATTAGTGGCCATTCACGGGCCCGCCGGGCGCCACTCCGGAGGCGGCTTCTCTGCGGCTCTAATTCGGGGCGGCGGGCGGGGCGCGAACGGGAAAGGAAGGGGAGGGGCAGGAGGAAGGGGGCGGGGGGATTCCGGCCGCCGGTGGTAGTGTGGAGGCGGGGAAGGAGGAGGAGTCGGGGCGGGCAGGGCTCTCCACAAGGTGAACTCTACCAGCGCGGCGCTGCGGGCGGGAGGTGTGTGGGGGGAGGGGTGGCGGGCCAGGGGCTGGCAGCGGGCGGGAGGCTCACTGCCGGCACTCACCACCTCCCTGCTCCGCCTCCTCACACCTCGGGGCGCCGGGCCGCCCCGCGGGGCTCGCCGCCCGTCGCCGGGCCGCGCATGATAAACACGGCGTGGCGGCAGCCTGCAGGGTGCGTGTGTGTGTAAGAGGGGGGGGGGGGCAGTAGGGGAGGGGCGCTTCTTCTCGCTTCTCGCCCCTCCATGTCGGCCCCCGTGTTGAGCTGGCTCCCGGCACGTGTCAGGCTCACACCCGGCCCGCCACCCCTCGCACCCCGTCTCCGCCACCGGCCGCCCACTAATTAATTCCCGCCGATAAACACCACCACCACCTAGCCCCCGCACCTCCCCCCCCACCCCCACCACACACACACCAGCTCCGGCACAGGAAGCTCCTAATGGTGGGCTGCGTAGCGACCACCACCACTACCACCACCACCCAGGGTGCGGTTGGTGACAGGCGTGGAGCGGTCTGATTACTTATATCACACAAATACATAGCAACGCGCCCGAACCGGCCTAGGGCACCTGCCCATCACTCACAGCCTCCTGGGCATGACGAGGCGGCCTTTTTTGTTTGATTTTTGTTTTGTTTCAACACACCTACTCTCTCTCTTCTTTTTTTTTACCCCCTTCTGTGTCAGGACCTGGCCTGGGATTAATTGGTTAACGAGGCTTAAGTGCTGCCCGTCATGATATATCAAAGCCTCTTTGCTCTTTCAGTCTCTCACCAACTTCAGGTCCTCTGCTCCTTCTTTCTAATAGACGAGATCGCCGTTCCTACTGCGCATGCGCTGAAAACGGCGCTGGCAGCAAAACAAAGGCATACAGCCATTGAGTTTGACGATACGTGTAGGGCAAAACTTCCATTTTATTCAAAATTAATAGAAATACAGAACAATTTGGCATAAACATGTATGCACACATGCAATATAATTAAGTACCGGCAGCGTAATTTCAAAATAGGCATATGGTTCAATATATTTATTCTTTCCTGTATACATTATTACAATTACAAGCCCAACTCCAGAAACAGTTAGGCTATATATATTATTGTTTTTGAGATAATAATTTCTTAATATTAAATATATAAAATGTATTAATTTTGAATTAAAAGTGGAACTTTGACCAAATATAATACAGGGTATGCACTGACGTCACACAAACAGAAGTGCGGCCATTGTGGCGATAGTAACCACAATAATAAAGACACTGTCACACTGCAAACTCAATGGCTATGAGCAATCTTCCTACAGAAAAAGTTAAATATCTCTAAAACCACAACACCTAGAAACAAACTGATTGGAATACACATAGAAAACATGTTTACCAAAAAGATTATGTTAAATTGATACGGTTAGGGTTCTGGATTTCTATTAATTTTGAATAAAACTTACGTTTTGCACTGCGCGTACCGACAAACTAAATCTATTGTCAATGGCAGTGAGCAATCTTATACAGAAAAAGTTAAATATCTCTAAAACCACAACACCTAGAAACAAACTGATTGGAAAACACATAGAAAACATGTTTACCAAAAAGATTATATTAAATTGATATGGCTAGGGTTCTGCATTTGTATTAATTTTTAATAAAACTAAGGTTTTGCACTGCACATACAGGCAAACTCTATGTGATGTTTACTGGTTGATATCGCCACAATGGCCGCGCATCCAGTTGATGACGTCACGTTAATACCCTATATAAACAGTGGAACCATGTGAGGGGGAGTTCTGCTAATCATTTTCCATTGTATACATATAGAGGAATTTAAAATGCTAATTATTAAATGAATTGGTGAAGCAGATTTTTAATGAGTCAATGTCAAAAAGTACAATTCATAACGATTTTTTTTTAATGATTTGGCCAAATAGCCATTTTCAAAGCATGGTATTTTCTTACAAAACTGCAACAAGACTGAATAAATACTAAATAGTTCAAATATTCATTACACTGTAATAGCCTATTTTTTTCCCGATCTCTCTGTCCAGAGAATCAAAAGATATTTGCATCCTAAATTGTGAAAAAGGGTAATTGTTTGCATGTAAACAGCATTTCTGGGTGAAATTTTCAATCTTTGAAAGCTCATTGCAGCTAAACAATCTTTTGAGTCTTCCTCAAATTTGGCACAGTATGAGAATAACCATTCCCTGAGGCTAAGATATTATTTATATCATTATCATTCTATCTAAAAATATGGAAAAAATTGCATTTTGATTGAACTTATAGGGCAGAATAGTCAGAAAACAAAATATATCAATTTGAAAAATATTTTAAATCTTAGCTTAACCAATTGTTGTATCTTCCTATAAATTGACAGTGTACATCATCTGGACGTAACACACATTATTCTATTAATATTCTATCTAAAAATATAAAAAGTGCATTTTGATTGCACATACAAAAGAAATGTGTCTAAATCTAAAATATTGATTTATTCATCCATCTTTGAACACTCACTGTGGCTCATCCAATAGTTGGACCTTCTTCAGATTTTGCACACATATCATATGGAACTAATGCCGATTAGCTATACCAATAATTTAACTAACAATATTTTAAAACTGCATTTTGATTTAAAATACAAACTAAAAGTGTCTAAAACCAAAAATATTGATTTAAATAAATCTCTAAATATTCACTCTACCTAAAGCAATAGTTGGATTTTCCCTAAATTTGGCACACTATTAGATTACATATTCTGCAATATATCCCAATATACAGCAATGTCAGGGTACATGTTTGTACACGTGTGTCATCATTGTGAAACTACTATGCACAGCAACGACCCAAATACTTTGGGATCTTTATTTTATATTTTTTGTCCACTTTTCTTTTGCATGTGCAATCAAAATGCATTTTGTTTGTATTTCTAGACAGAATATTAACACGATAATATGTATTACCTCCAGATGATAGGCACTGTCAATTAATAGGAAGTTTAACCAATTGGTTAAGCTACAATGAGCATTTGGAGATTAATCAAATTGATATATTTGGTTTTCCGATAATTTGTCTTTATATGTTCAAACAAAATTCAATATTTTCCATATTTTTGGATATAATATTGATATAAATAATATATATTATTCTTAGAGAATGGTTGTTGTAATACTGTGCCAAATATGTGGAAGATTCATAAGATTGTTTTGCTGCAATGAACTTTCAAACATTGAAATGTTACAGATGCTGTTTACATGCAAACAATTACACTTTTTGACATTTCAGGATGCAAATATCTTTTGATTCTCTGCAGATAAAGGTCTGAAATAAAATAGGGTATTACGCTGCTATGAATGGGTGAACCATTTAGCATTTATTCAGGCTTATCCCGGTTTTCCAAGAAAATACCATGCTTTGAAAATGGCTATTTGGCCAAATCAGAATGATTATTTTTGACATTGTCTTATTAAAAATCTCTTTGACTAATTGATTTAGCAATTGACAATTTAAATTCCTTTATATTTATATGTAGAATGGAAATTGGTTAGCAGAACTCGCCCCACATCCTTCCACTTTTTATTATATTTGCTCAAAGTTCCACTTTTAATTCAAAATTAATACATTTTTATATATTTAACAATAATATATATATAGCCTAACAGTCTTTGGATTTGGGGTTGTAATTTCAATGTCTACAGGAAGGAATCAAAATATTGCACCATAGGCATATTTTTTTAATTTCGCTCTCAGTACCTAGTAAAAGGTACTATTAAATTGATCTAATATTTCCTTCTGTGTGGCAACACAATGCTTAATAAATGCACCAGTATCAATGTTGAATATGTTGTTTTGGGTTACAAAATGTGATGCTTTCGTCGGACCATGCAGCGCTAACCAATTTAAATGCACATTTTCTGACGTTGTTCTTTTTAACCATTTAGAAAATATCTCACTGGGTAGAAAAAAAGAAAAAAAACACACACACTAACAAAAATGAGTTTTCGTGTGTAGATGAGTGTTCGCATGGATGAGTGAGCATGAGTGTGTATTAGCTAGTCAGGATATATGTTGTGAGTATTGGTGTATGCATGAGTGTACATATGTGTGTATGGTTGGTTGACTGTTGGAGGTTTACGTCCTGACAATATCTAAGGTCATATCAGGGCGGATACCGACTTGTGACAGTGCACACTCAGGACGGTTTTATAGTGCTTCCCCACTGAGAGATCAGGCCGCCAGCACCATGATCTGATATCCCACTCAGTCACATTATCCTGACACTGATTTTTTACGCCATCGGTTTGACTCGCCAGGATTCGAAAACCTGTATGTGTGCATGAGTATGTGTGTCAAACTTTATACATGAGTGTGAGCATGTCCATGTATATATATACGTGTGTGTGTGTGTGTGTGTGTGTGTGTGTGTGTGTGTGTGTGTGTGTGTGTGTGTGTGTGTGTGTGTGTGTGTGTGTGTGTGTGTGTGTGTGTGTGTGTGTGTGTGTGTGTGTGTGTGTGTGTGTGTGTGTGTGTGTGTGTGTGCGTGTGCGTGCCCGTGTGTCTGTACGTGTGTGTGGCGGAACTGCCCCATGAGAGTAATTACCACAACACGGACATGGCCGTCGTATTTTAATGAAATTCATGTCACAACAAAAAAAGGAGAGGACCAATTAAAAGCATGAAAAAACACCTCACAGGGACGGCGACAGCAATGAGCGATGGTAGGAGAGAATGAGGAGAGAGGGAGAGAAAGAAAGAAAGACGGAAAGAAAGACGGAAAGAAAGACGGAAAGAAAGAAAGAAAGAAAGAAAGAAAGAAAGAAAGAAAGAAAGAAAGAAAGAAAGAGTGGAGGCAGGGAGGGGGAGGAGGGCAGGGAGGGGGAGGAGGGGCAGGAGGCCGAGGAGGGGGAGGAGGCGGAGGAGGGGGAGGGGGGAGGAAGGGGAGGGAGGGACCTTCCACACGGGAAGCCTGCGCTCTACCGATTCGACCACGTCCGGCACAGGGTGGTAGTGGAGGTAGTAGGAGTGTCAGACTGCTGCCCGTCCTGATATGACCTTAGATGTTGCTAGGACGTAAAACAACAACAAACAAACAAACATCAGGCTGCTGCCATGGGCACTATATTTTTAAATATTAGGTGTCCGGGCTTTAATTCGGTTCTTCATTATTGATGGGTCAATGGCTTTAGCTACTTGATGGTACGGAATGGGGGGGGGGGGGGGGGGGGGAGTAAGAACCTATTTTACATACTGGCAACTGACAAGAAAACCAATCAATAACCACAATAGCGCAGTGTGGGTGTGGGTGTGGTGTGGTGTGAGGAGGGAGGGAGGGGGGGGGGGGGGGGTAAGTACAGAAGCACCTCAGTCTCCCTCAGAGCTGCAAGGCATCTCCCCCGACAGCCAAACTCACTGATTTGACGCCCGACAGCCCATTCTCCTGAATAATACACGTGAATTGCTGGGCAGGGGGCGGGGGCGATTGGTTGGTTGTTATAGTTTTACGTCCTAGCAAAATGTAAGGTCATATTAGGACATGTAGCGACTTGTGACAGTGCACACCCATGGTCAGTTAATAGTGCTGCCCCACTGGGAGACCAGGCCATCAGCACCATGATCTGATATCCCACTCAGTCACATTACCCTGACACTGAGCTAACCAGTCCTAGCCCTATCCTAATAATGCCGAACACCAGGCTAGGAAGCAACAAGTATACATTTGATAAGTCATTGGTTTGACTCGACTGGGAACCGAACTCCCGAACTCCCTCATGCGAGGCCCGCACTCTACCGATTCGGCCACCGAGCCCGGTAGGGGGATGGGGGAGGGGCTTCTGCAATGCCTGCTGACTGGCGTATGACGTCCGGCCTGACGAAAGCGTCGTTTTGGGGAGAAGCTTCATCTGCCCGGTCCTGATATGACCGGACATATTTCTAGGACGTAAGACCCCAACAAACAAATCATCGCCTGTCGGATATGGGGGGGGGGGGCATATCGACATCACACACACTTCATAAATAAAAATAAGAGGGGCTGGGGAAAGCTCAATTCAATTGACTAAACAGGAAATAAAAGAGAAGATCTTAATTTAAATTTAGTTGGGATTACATGATGGCACAGGCTATCGGAATCCGGAAATGTAATCATTCTCATCCAGGTTGTTTTAAAACGGCCCTTTTTTCTACCCACCACTGTTTTCTCCCCCCCTCCACTCCCTTTTTTTATATTTAAAAAAGAGCATCACGAATTGTTTGCGAATCAACTGGACGAGATGACCCTTCACTCTCAGGAAGTCATGCGTTTGATCCCCAGCCAAGTCAAACACAGAGCCTCAATATTAGTGCTCCTGTAGCCAGCTCGTCTGGCGTTCAGCAACACCAGGGTTGGACATGGACATGATGACCCATTATCAAAATAACGTGGCTGAGAGGGATATTGGGTCATGAAGCTGACGGCGCGGAATTTCAGTGGGGCAGCACTATAAAGTCCCCATGAGTGTGCACTCGCAGCACCCGTCTGATTACCGTAGATTTTTCTAGGATGTAAAACCCTAACAAGCAAACGGTACTAGGACTAAGACCAATACTAACACTAACACCAAGACTAACACTAGGACTAAGACCATTACCAAGACTAACACTAGGGCCTAGACTAACACAAGGACTAAGACCAAGAATAACACTAACACCAAGACTAACACTAGGACTAAGACCATTACCAAGACTAACACTAGGGCCTAGACTAACACAAGGACTAAGACCAAGAATAACACTAACACCAAGACTAACACTAGGACTAAGACCATTACCAAGACTAATACTAGGGCCTAGACTAACACTAGGACCAAGAATAACACTAATACCAAGACTAACACTAATACCAAGGCTAACACTAATACCAAGACTAACACTAATAGTAACAATAGGACGGTGACTAGGACGTAAAACCCCAACCACTGCTCACCCCTCACTGTGGGGGTGCGCAGGGCGTACGTACCTTGACAAATACCGCCACCTGCTGACAAAACCCACTCCCCACGGCGCTGACGTCACGGTTCAGTGAATGGTCCCACTAACCAGCACCAAGTCAGGCCCCCCTCCCCACACACACACACGCACACTCACACCCCCGCCGACGATTTTTTTCACGCAAATTGCAACATAATCACATACATAGACGGAAGTGGTCTTTGACCAAAAAAAACAGAAATCAGACCGAGAATCAACGTCGAATTTCCGTGCAAACGCGGATTTCCACCCATATGATTAGTACTGTCAAGGAATCTCGGAAAATGCTGAAAGTCCGGTTTCATGTCCTTATTCAAGTTGTCGCCCATGCCTAACTCTTTCTTGTTTAAAAAAAAAAATTAGTTACTCCCGCAGCTCGGTTTCTGAGATAGAGGTGAATGTCTTAGAGTTTCATGTTCTAGCAAAACCTGAAGTCATATGTAGGCATGTTCGGTTTTTATTGCAAAAGCGCTATTTGGACATAGGGTGCCATGGAATGGTGCGAGTACCATTTGATGCCACCCGAATGTAGTCCCTGCAGACGTTACTTCGATACATGGCTGTCTTCTGCTCGCTCAAATGACACTAGTACCATATGATATATCACCCAAATATAGTTCATGTACACATGTGTTGCTGTGATACAGTGCTACCACCTTCTGTTCGATTGAATGATAGTAGTACCATACAAAGTCAGTAGAACAGACGTCCTGTACACGTCATACTTTGACACATGACTACCACCTCTTCACTTTAATGAGATTGTTGGCATACAAAGTCAGAACATAGTTCCTGTATGTGTTACTTTGATACAGCGCTAGCAACTTCTGTTCGGATGAATGATACTAGTGCCATACAAATTTAGTAGAACATAGTTCCTGTACACGTAGTAATTTGACTTCTGTTTTGTTGAATGATACTAGTACCATACAAAGTTAGTAGAACATAGTTCCTGTACACATGGTACTTTGACACATGACTACCACCTCTTCAGCTTAATGATATTGTTGGCGTACAAAGTCAGAACATAGTTCTTGTATGTGTTACTTTGATACAGCGCTACCAACTTCTGTTTGGTTGAATGATACTAGTACCATACAAAGTTAGAACATAGTTCCTGTACACATGGTACTTTGACACATGAATACCACCTCTTCAGCTTAATGATATTGTTGCCGTACAAACTCAGAACATAGTTCTTGTATGTCTTACTTTGATACAGCGCTACCACCTTCTGTTCGGCTGAATGATAGTTGATACTAGTGCCATACAAAGACAGTAGAACATAGTTCCAGCACACATGTTATGTTCATACATGGCTACCACTTTCTGTTACTACTGCACCATGAAGTCAGTAAAATATAGTTCCTGCACAGTGTTATTTTAATATGGGCTACCACTTTCTGTTACTACTGCACCATGAAGTCAGTAAAATATAGTTCCTGCACATGTGTTATTTTAATATGGGCTACCACTTTCTGTTACATGTGCACCATGAAGTCAGTAAAATGTAGTTTGTGGACGTGTTATTTTCATAGAGGCTACCACTTTCTGTTACGTGTGCACCATGAAGAATTTTCACTTGTCCCAGACAAGCGGACAAGCTCTTTTCGAACGCTGTATATATAATATAGTACAACCTAATGCAGTTTGAAAATGGCAACTAATACCACACCCCAAAGGCTTCTTCATTCAGTACAAGAGAGTGCGAACATGGAGACTTTGTTGTTAATCACAAACAAAAAGAGAAGGCAAACAAAGCATCAATAATAGACAAGATCACGGTTCCGAATGCGCATGCGCTGAAAACGGCGTTGGGAGCAAAGCAAAGGTGTATGGCCATCGAGTTTGCCGATACGCGTAGGGCAAAACTGCCATTTTATTAAAAAATTAATAGAAATACATAACAATTTGGCACAAACATGGACGGAAGGATGCAATATAATAATATAATGAATATGTTTAAGATACAAATCTCCATAATTAAGCATTTTGAGCTAAGAAACATACAATTTCATTCACTTTACAGGCTGATGTTTACATCACCATTGATTAGCCAGAAGTAATTCTTGTTCTAAATATTAAAATGTCAAATGTGTCAACAAAAACTTGTGTCAAAGAAATATATAACCAATATCTGATTAACCCTACTCATTTTCCATTTCTACATATGTCAATAACCATAGGATATAAATAAAAACATGAATAAAATAAGTAAAACTGACTCTGGCTATGGCTCTAACACTAGTCTGAGTGCCCATATTTGTCTAAATCTAAATGCACATGGCATAAGATGTGCTGATTATATTGATGTAAATGCAATGCTGAATAAAAGATTAATATCTTAATTTATTATATATATTTTTGTAGTTAGTGTTCTATGTTTCAAACAAGAGCTGAGATGAGCTGAAACTAGCACAATTCATAACTGCACCCAGTTTATTAGCATGTGCCATGTGCTTCTCGCGGGTTTGTTTTGCTCTGACTCATCCCACAATTCACCGCGCGGCTAGAACGGTGATGTAGTCTATTGAACGGCGAAAGGCGACGCTGGAATGGCGTGCAGTGCTGCTGAGGTGATGGGAGTGGGGGAGTGGGCGGGGAGAGATGCCTGACTCAGCTTGTCTGAACACCTGGGAGACGACACAACTTGTGGTTGCCCGGGGGCCGGCCGGGGCTGCGGGGCGGGTGGCGCGGCCGCCGCCCTGTGCAGCAATAACGCAATTAACACGGATCTTGCCCCGGGCTCGCCCCGATTACAGGTGAGGCCGCCCGCAACGCGACGGCGGCTCGCCCTGAGCACCCCACCCCGCCGGCCCGCCCTGAGCACCCCACCCCGCCGGCCCCGCCCCTCCCCTCACCCACACACGGCGGGTCGCCCCTCACACCCCGCCACCCCACCTACATACGGCGGCTCGCCCCGAGCACTGCGCCCCGCCCCGCCCCGCCCCGCCACACGGCGGCTAGCCCCGAGCACCCCCCCCCCCCCCCCCCCCCCACCAAAAAAAACGCGGCGCCCCGATTTCCACACACAGCAGAAGTACTCAGTTTCACCACCACGACCTCCACACACAGCAGTAGATTCACACCAGAAAAAACTCATCCCACCACCACCATCCCCACCCGCCTCACCACCATCTCCACACAATCACCAGAAGGCCCCACCTCCACACATTGGGAGAATCCCCCCTGCCCTTACACATTAGTCCACCCATCCTCCACAGACAGGTAGACTTTTTCTACCCACCCCTCCTTTACACACACATTACGCCCTCAAACTCCACAGATTGGTAGAATTATTCCAGCCCGCCCCCCTACATCACAGAAAGGATTCCTCAGCATCGTTCACAGCCCCCACTCCCTGACCCCCACACACCCAAACATTTTCCCAGCCCAACAAAATGTCCTAACAAGCCGCCCTCCTCGAAAGAATTCTCCAGCCCTAACTATCTATTTTTTGTAATTCACCCCTGCACAACAGGAAGATCCCCTATTAGTGAGCGCCCAAATCATGAGGCGCTCGGCTCCCATGAGGCGACCAGATACGCACCATCTATTTATTTCCCATTCTCCTCATCTCCACCCCCCCCCCCCCACTCATATTGTCACAGTCTTGCGGATAAGCCAGGGTTGAAAGTGGTCTCCAACAAAACACCGTGGAAACCTTAGCACCACCTATGAATTTCTGCGAAAACATGGCCACCGCCCCCTCGCAGGATTGGCACTGTCTGGGAATCGCAAAAAAATGCTGGACGTCAGGTTTCAACTATCCTTTTTGTGACTGTATTATCGCCCATACCTAACTCTTTCTTGCTTGGATGTTATACTCTAGCAACACCACAGGTCATATAAGAACAGGATTCGGATAATCAATTGTTGTCATATATATAATATACTGACATTTTCTGAACGTTAATCAGTGAATATCAACAATCGCTTAAATCTCGAGATGTTCCATCCCTGTATATACAAAGAACGTGGCATTTGAGCGCCTGTTGCTAACACCCCCCAAATCACACCAAACTAGTTCTCAAAACGTCCGACCACATTCTAAAATGGGCTGTGGTCGGGGTAGAATGTGGCCGAGAGAAATTGTTGGGCATGCTCAAAGTTCTGGAGCACCATTCCGTTCTAGCCCGTCCATTCCGTTTGTAAAAAGATCGTAAAAAGTGGCTACTACATCCATTCCGTTCGCACAGTTTAAGTTCGTTCAGCAACATTTTCAAGAACGAGGTGAGAACTAGTTTGGTGTGATGGGGGTATAACCCATGCCGGCCAGTGTGTAAGAAGCACATCGTGAGTATTTCACTGGACAAATTGGTACCTGCTTGCACTGCTCGTGAATGCACACTTAGCAGTGGTTTTGTATAGTGTGTGTGTGTGTGTGTGTGGTGTGGTGAGTGTGAGAGGGAGAGGGAGAGGGAGAGGGAGAGGGAGAGGAGGAGGGGAGAGGGAGAGGGAGGGAGGGAGGTGGGGAGGAGAGGAGAGGGAGGGGAGGGGAGGGGAGGGGAGGGGGAAGGTGGAGAGGAGAGGAGAGGGGAGGGGCGAGGAGAGGAGAGGGGAGGGGAGGGGAGGGGAGAGGAGGGGAGGGGAGGGGAGGGGAGGGGAGGGGAGGGGAGAGGAGAGGAGAGGAGAGGAGAGGAGAGGAGAGGAGAGGAGAGGAGAGGAGAGGAGAGGAGAGGAGAGGAGAGGAGAGGAGAGGAGAGGAGAGGAGAGGAGAGGAGAGGAGAGGAGAATGTTGTGATGACGACCAAAACCACCTACCAACACCACCACCACCACCACCACCACTACCAAGGACGCTTATGGCTTTTTGTGTGTGTGTTGTGTTCTACGGGTAGGCAGGGCGGGGGGTGGGGTCGCAGACAGGTGTGGGGCCGACGTGAGAGCGACGTGCCAGCTGCGTTGACAACCCACCCAGTAGCAGGTGCCGGCTTATCATATGATCGGGCACAGATCAATTAGGCTTATCGGCTATCTGCTGATGCTCGGGCCCGGCCCGCCCCGGCCCGCCCCGCCCAGCTAATCACTGAGCCTCGTTATGACAGCGCGGAACCAGCGAATTAACATGGTGGCCGCCGCCTCGCGCCACTGCCTTCTTCCCCACCCCTCCCAACCCCCCACCGGGAAGGATACACGTAGTAGCATATCACCACCACCCTACCACACACTGCCACCACACCCACTCGACCAGACGCAGTGTCCATATCGGTAGGAATCATCGGTAGGGTGCGGGCCTCGCATGCGGGAGATCGGGAGTTCGGTTCCCGGTCGAGTCAAACCAATGATGTATAAAATTGATACTTGTCGCTTCCTATCCTGGCGCTCGGCATTAATTGGGCAAGGACTGGTTTAAAGCAATGTCAGGATAATGTGTCTGAGTGGGATATCAGGTCATGGTGTCGGCAGCCATTATAAAGTCACAATGAGTGTGCACTGCCACAAGTCAGACCCATCCTGATATGACCTTAGATGTTGCCAGGACGTAAAGCTCGAACAACCAACCAAACACACCCACTCAGTGCCTCCCTCAGCCACCCCTCCCTCCCTCACCCACACCCTGCCCCACTGAGATATCATGCCGTTAACACCACAACACAGCCAATACCACAATTTGCTCGCAATGACCACTAAGACACAACACAAAACTCTCTTCAGTCATATTACCTTGACCATGAACTAACGAATCCATTCACAATCCTAGAATGTCCGAGCTCAAGGCTAAATAGCTAATGGGTGAAGTCTTTAGTGTCACACAGTCACAATATCCCGATACAGCCTTATAAGTTATAGTAAGGCTATAATAATGTCATGAAAAAAGTGCCAAGAAAGTTTATCTCCCAGAACAACCATTTACATTTTAATTTTTTGTAAATTGTCCCGTTCGCTATCAACTTTTTAACTTACTGTGAGAAACCCTGAAACCGTAAGAACTGAAGCCTTGATTGATACAAACATACAAGCTCCATAAACAAATTGGGATAATTTACTCCGATTGGGATTTGTAGAACACTTGAGTAATGGTGTAGGCGAGGGTGTGTGACAGTGCGTGCCAAAGTGTGACAGTGGGAGCCAGCAAATGGCAGCTTGGTGAGGGGGTGGGGTGGGGGTAGGTGAGTAGGGGCTTCAGTGTTGGCCCAAGGCCTTGTCTACAAGGGGTGTCACAACCAGGATCACACGAGGCAGCTGAGGGGAGGAAGTCGGTCAGTCATCACTTTAAAGGTCTACTAACACGAACAAGACAACTTTGCACATTCACCGGTGTGATCATAGGCACGCCGACCCTGCTTCTTAAATCTAGCTGTTCTATGGCATAATTTTTTTTTCCTTGGGGACAAAAAAGAAGAGATTATCTCAAATTGTTACATAATTTAAGTTGGTTGGTTGTTGGAGTTTTACATCCGGGCAACACCTAAGGTAATATCAGGACGGGTACTGACTTGTGACAGTGTGCAGGTCATGGCAGCTTTATAGTGCTGTCCCACTGGGAGACCAGGCTGCCATCACCATGACCTGATATCTCATTCAGTCACATTATCCTGACATCGAGCCAACCAGTCCTTGCCCTATCCTAATAATGCCTGGCTAGGAAGTGACAAGTATATATTTGATAAGTCATTGGTTTGACTCGACCGGGAATTGAACTCCTGACCTTCCACACAGGAGGCCTGCGCTCTACTGACTCGGCCACTACGTCTGGATTTACTTAATTTAAAGGTCAAGAAACTAACTCTACTGTTGCATAATGATTGATTATTTGATTGATTGGATGGTTTAACGCCACTGTTGTTCAACAAACATTAGTTGGTTTGTCTACTTGTGTTTTACATCCTAGCAACATTCTGAGGTCATATCAGGATGGTCACAAACATTAGTAAGCCAAGTCAGACTGGACGGCCGAATGAGTTGAGCGTTCACCCCCCATTTTGGTAGGTCGTGGGACTTGGACCGTGGCCAAGTCAAACAACATTTTAACAAATTTATACTTGTCGCTACATAGCATGGCGTTCGCTTGGCATTACTAGGATAGGCCAATTGATTAAGCAGTGGAATGAGGAAGATCAGTTGTGCATCATTGAATTTCCTCTGCTTAATCAAAGTAAATTGGACAGTATTTGCAGCCTTTATGTCAGTGGACATAAAAAAATATTATTACTAAATGGAGCTCTCCACTGAAATAAAAATGAACACAAACAAGTAATACTAATTGAAGTTTGTAAATGAGAAGCAGTTCATTACCTTATCTCGAATGAATTCCTCCTTGAATTTTTGTTTTTGCATATCTCCTAATTCCCTCCACATTTTGCCTATCGTAGATCCTATTTCGCATGCCGACATGTTGGGACTGGTGCCCTTTACTGTTTGCCATATCTGCAAGGGAAGGGGAAACCGCAGCAAGTAAATACGCGTTATACACACAGAGAACACAGGGGTTACAACTTGGCACTGTGGCTCAACGTGTACTTCACCAGTGGAATTTGATCTAAGGCAGCGGTCATAATCAAACCACTACAACAGCCAATAACACAGTTAAACACTACGCACATCAAAACTTATACCCCAGTCACACTATGCTTGCGACCACAAACAAAAACCAATGGGTGGTCGCAAAGTGGCCACCGACTTCTGCGCGACCATTTTGGTCACTAGGAGGTTGTCAAACATTTTCATAGGTCGGCGACTGGTCAGCGACCATTAGTTTTCCCATCCATTTTTGCTTTCGTCACAAGGTTGCCAATAACGTGTTTTTTTTTGTCACAAACTAATCTCAAGCAGTTGAAAGCCTTAGTGAGACTGAGGCTTAATGTTTCACAGGCATTAAAGATCTCATGAACTATGTGTTCACTATGCCGTAACAAAGTATTCCTATTCTAGACATATGGAGTGTATTTGCACACAAAACTACTGCTATAGTCTAAGCAATGTTTGTTTGTTGGTCCAACAGTAATGATATCCACGGTCTCATTCCTCCTGGACAGATCAGTCGAGTTCAAATATCCCAATCTGTAACATCATGTAGGAAAAGGATGGGTGGAATTACATAGGCTTTATATTCACTATCCTTCAAAGTAGGCTTTGTGATAATTTCCTTAGGACATCTCTATTGCAGCGAACTGCTTCTTCATAACCCTCCTCTATAATTAGTGACCTTGAGACTAAACTTGTTTTTAGTTCTGCTTCATAGAGAAAGCCGATCCAACTGTACAAGCATTCCCGGACCTACATCACTCTCAGAAAAACATCACTCTCAGAACAGTCATTACATATGAATGACTGCGATAGTCACAAGGACGCGTAGAATTGATTTATACCTAAATAATAATAAACCATAAATACTGTATATGTCCCAATAGAAGCACGCTCCCCAATAGAAGCACAACCCCCATTTCAAGATTGAAAGCGCACACAAATTTATGATCATATTCAGACTGAATGCACATAAAATAAGAAACTTTATTTCAGAGGAATGACAAAAACAAATCAAAATTTACAATCATATTCAGACTAAATGCACATACAATACGACAATCCCACTTTATTTCAGAGGCACAACAAAAACAAATCCATGGAATTCTTTAAGTTTGAATAGACGCACATTCATGCGTAGTGCATATATCCCAATTTGGGACATATACGGTAGTCATATTCCGATCCTGGTAATTGGTAATAAGTAGTTATTTTATGTATGTCATCTTACTGCCATTTTAATTATCCCTTTTATGAAATCTATAACTGTAAAAGGTGAAATTAATAATACTCCATCTCTTCCAACCCTGACAACGGACCCATATGACAACCATCTAAAGTCAAATAAAAGAGTCTAATACATATAACTATATAAAGTTAGGCTACTCTTATATCAAACACGACACAACAAAAGTATGGGTTCATCACTTTAATACGAGATCTTGGCTAGCATAATGCCTAGCCAGTTATAAATTTAAAAGCCAGGCGCGGAATGGCCGAGTGGAGGTTCGCGAAGCACCAACACGCAGCAGCGTAGCCCGGGATCGAGCAAGTCGGGCAGCGATTGGTCGATATGCATATTAATCGCAATCAAATAGCAACAATATTACTGCATAGTAATAATCCGAATAACAATAATCATAGAGTCGTTCCACCTTTTAATATAATGATAATAAATTATCCTGTCCATAAAATTCCAATGAGATGAAAAGATGCCCCCCCCCAAAAAAAAACTACCCAAACACCCAGCAAACTTTCACTGTATCTATAGCATATGATTGACAGAGCAAAACACATCGAAAGGATTAATCTATTTAGGGTTTCCACCCACAAGTTCCATTGCCTCAACTTTCACGGTGCATCACTTTTCTTATGGTCTGCAAGAGTGAAACCACTCCTTAATCATTTATGGAATGTTTTTATTCTTTAAAAAGTAGCGGTT
Source organism: Branchipolynoe longqiensis (assembly GCA_030323885.1). NCBI lineage: Eukaryota > Metazoa > Annelida > Polychaeta > Phyllodocida > Polynoidae > Branchipolynoe > Branchipolynoe longqiensis. Next base: position 48,246,305 of record CM059193.1, on the reverse strand, counting down.
AAATAACCATTTCTGATGAGATTTGCTAGCGCTTTTTCCCCTTTTGTTCATTAATTCCAACCCCCCACCCCCAGGCAATAACACAAAATGTTGCCGCTGGTAATTCATGAGACAAAACACGGCGTCTCTGCAAACAGCAGAATTACACTTGCACCGAGGCGATTCGGGGCTTTTTGATGGCTCATGGTGAACGCTTCCAAATCGGTTAAACTTAAAACACACGGGACGCAGGGGAAGGAGAGGGGTGGTGTGGGGGTGGATTGAGGGATTAGCGTGAAGGGGGAAGTTGAAAGAAAGAACAGCTTTCATAATTGGTTCGGATATTTATTTGGTTAAAAAAAAAAAAGAGGCATTCTTTGTGGAGTTTCTTTTTTTGGATTGTTTCTACTTGGGGTTCATTTCAGGGTGGGTTGTTTATTTTTGGCGGTTTTAAACAAATATTTGTATTTGTTGCTTATTGAAAAGAATTGATTGTTTGATTAGTTTAACATCCTGGAGTGGGAGTGGGGGTGGGGGGAGGCTACTTAAAGAGTTGAGACATTTCATATGCTGATTCCTTTCTGGACACATCCCCCACCACATGTCATTTAACAATTCTCCCGTATGAACGCTGCCATTTATGTAAGTTTATTGAGATCTTTGTGTGGCCATCATAAAATCCACTCAAGCCTATGATAGAATGGAGAGGAAGAGGGGGAGGGGGATTTCCTAGGAGCAGCCTTGGAATCAATGTCTTTAATCACCATAATCAAATACAACATGTAACAGGAATAGGCAGGTAGCTATTAGCAAATAACAATTAATTAACAATTTAACTGAAAGCGCCTTTAAGTTTACCTTGGTTTTTAGGTACGGTGAATGTTGCCAATACTACATGCCTTTAAGTTTAAGTTTTGTTTGATGGCTGGAAAGGGGAATACATTTCAATTCATTCTCCTGGAGTTCTATGGACAAAATAATGACTTAAACACCAATTCATGAAACTTCAGTTTGGACGAACACTGGTAGTTAGCTTAGAAGTGATCATGCAGTAGTGGAGATTGGTGGAATTAGACAGACAGGCAACCATATGTTGGCTTATCACATGACCAAACTTGACAGAATTTTCAGTTTGCTAAATATTTTGGGACACATGACAACAAACTAGTTATAATGCTTGTACTGCATTAAAACCTCAACTATCAAACTCCGCGGATACCTGCGCACTGGTTATATGTACAAAATTAGTCAAAAGTAACTCGGAAAACCAAAGTCAGGTTGTCCTTTTTGTTGTGTGTGAGTGGATTTCAATGTTTGTATTTCAAATGGAATTTTATGGAGCTTATGTGAATTTGAGGCTGATCTTGGGACAGAGATTTCAAATTTATTAGGTTGTGTGAAAGGTTTATCTATACTGCACTATTAATTACTGCAACCACACCTTGTGACTCCACATGGTCACCATGACTTGTCACCATGACAACTATATAGGCACACCATGTGAACTCTATGGGGGTCGCTAGGGCAACTCCCTCGGGTTACCATGACGAGTCACCATGACAACTCCAGGGGGGTCACCATGACTTGTCAACATGACAGCTCCACAGGGTCACCGTGACTTGTCATAATCACAAGTCACCATGACAACTCCACGGGATCACCATGACTTGTCAACATGTCAGCTCCACAGGGTCACCGTGACTTGTCAACATGACAGCTCCACAGGGTCACCGTGACTTGCCATAATCACAAGTCACCATGACAACTCCACGGGATCACCATGACATGTCAACATGACAGCTCCACGGGGCCACCGTGACTTTTCATAATCACAAGTAACCATGACAACTCCACAGGATCACCTCTTTAGGGTCGCTACTATAATTTGATATTGCAGTGTCACTATGACTCCTCACCATCGTAGCATCACGTTTTCTGCATGAAAATTGTTCACTAGTGATGATCAGTTAAACCAAACTGGGATGACAGGTAAATTACCCGACAAAGACCAACATATACAATCTCACGATATATACAGGCAAAATAGTGCAAACACAACTTACTTGTTTACTATATTTCATATATGGTGTTAGAGGTTTTTTGGGCGGCTTTGGGTGTTGTGGCTGCGGTGACGCCTCCATGCTAGAAGTTAACTCGGGTCCCTTAACGACTGAAAGGCCAATGTCACAAACACATCAATTAACCCACTAAACACACAATAAAATGACATAATTCATAAACTTACTCCTTCATTTTGATCACATTGAGTCATTTAAAACACCAGCTTAAAAAGAAGGAAATCACAATATCATAAAACAGTAATATTCTAACTAAGAATTTTCTGGTTAGATGGATCATTATAAGAAATAAATATAGTAAAACTTGAAGAAAAATTATAGGTTATGGATATTAAGATAAACTACGGCTGTGGTTGGATTAATGTAGAAGTAGAAGCAATGCTCGAAGCTAAATCACACAAAACAAAACATATTCTACAATCAATCACTCACTGATCAACAATGTTAACATTATAACAACAAGTAGTTGAAGTATCTATCAATTCTAGTGGTTTAACCTATATGTGCAGCAACAACGATATAAACAGGTCAATGCCATCATCACTTACAGGTGATAAGATCCTTTAATACCCACTTACTTAATTCACTTTACCTAGGAAAAATAATCTGCATAAAAATTAATTCTGAAACATCGGAGACTGGGGGGTGGGGGTGGGGGGTCAAAAGGTCAAATACACCTACAAGCGAACTTGATTCTCCCATATTCTTCCCGCCACTTGATTGCATTATGCATTATACATTATATAAAAAATGCTACATTCTGTGTGCATGATTGGTTGTTGGAGTTTTACGTCCTGGCAACATCTATCTAAGGTCATATCAGGACGGATACCAACTTGTGACTGCACACTCATGGTGACTTTATAGTGCTGTACCACTGGAAGACCAGGCTGCCAGCACCATGACCTAATATCCCACTCAATCACATTATCCTGACACTGAGCCAACCAGTCCTTACCATATCCTAATAATGCTGAGCGCCTGGTTAGGAAGCAACAAGTATCAGTTTTTAAGTCATTAGTCTGACTCGACCAGGTTTCGAATCCCATGATCTAACCAAAACGGGATACTTGTCGCTTCCTAGCCTGGCGCTCGGCATTATTACGATAGGACAAGGACTGGTTGCCTCATTGTCAGGATAATGTGATTGAGTGCAACCTGGTCTTCCAGTGGGGCACCAGCACTGGTGGCCTGGTCTCCCAGTAGGCAGCACTATAAAGTCGCCATCAGGGTACACTGTCACAAGTCTGTAACCGTGATGATGACCTTAGATGTTGCCATGACCTAAAACGGCAACAATCAACCAATCTAAGAACGGGATTCGAACTAACCAATGTTATCATATACATCCTGATTCCTTCATATTTCGTTTAATGTTAATGGTAATAATCATTAATCGCGGAAATCCGCGAAATCGCAGAGATCTTCCATCCCTGTATTTTGATCTCAAATAATGACAAATAACCATCGGACTATACAATTTTAAATGTGACTGAACTGAATTGTCAGAAAGCACAAATAAATGCCGTTATTCTCGAATCCAATATTTCTAAATTTACATTTCCACTCATTTTTATATACAGTAATACACACAAATTTCCCAAAAGTTGTTTAAAGAACCCCCGGGTTTGATTTGTATTAAAGGTGTGGAGGTGGATGTGATGAATATGGAGATAAATTGGTAGCCAGGGTAGGACTAATTTATTCTCCCAAATATTACATGAGCTGAGGATTCAACATCTCCATTATTTTACTCATACAACAAACACTTGGAATCTAGTCACAAAATATCCCTCATATATTTAAGAACACAAATTCCATTTACATATATGATATATATATATATGATGCACATGATATAATATATATCATATATATAATGTATTGTATATATGAAATAATAACAATAGCGATAGAGATTTGAGGTCCTTTTGTCACAATTAAACGACACACTGCGTCCAATTACAAACGATATTCAACTGACAGACAAACACAGATACCTTTAGCGCTAGACAAAATGAGCACCATAGTCTACACAACTTTCAAACAATCTTAAAGGAGCGCCTTATTTAGTCACCTGTCCTCGAACACCCACACCACCCCCAACATAACCCGATTTTATTTTCTGTACAAATCGCTAAATGCCTAGTATATATATATTTGATTACGTACTTCACAACTACTAATAGTAACTATTTCACAGAAAGATAAATCGGAAATTCTACATGGGATTCTAAAAATGTGTAAACATTAGAAAGTGTATATTTGCATAAGCCCTCAGACTTCCTCCATTTTTTCTTTAGCATATGTATGAGACTGTCTCAAAAGGTGCTAAGCAATATGGGACAAACCTTTGTCCATTGTAACGATCAACATACTATCTGCTTATGCAGTTGCATTTGAAGCAAATGTGCTTGTGTTTTCAGTGTAACGGTTTCTATGCTGTTTTGTGTCAATCGTTACAATGGACACACACAAAAAGAGTTAAATCACCTTTTGAGACAGGCTCATATATGCATAGAACAATTAATTTGATATAAATATGTATGAATATATACACATAACTGAGCAGAATATATTTGAGACTGTCTCAAAAGGTGCTAAGGAATATGGGACAAAACATTGTCCATTGTAACAATCAACATACTGTCTCCTTATGCATTTGCTCAGGATAAACTGATTTGTTTTTACATGGTGTTTCATAATCCCAATAGAATACATATTGATTTGAAGCAAATGTCCTTGTGTTTTCAGTGTAACCATTTCTGTGCTGTTTTGTGTCAATCGTTACAATGGACACAAAAAAAGAAGAGTTATCATGTTTTGAGACAGGTTCATTTACATACACAATTCATTCAATATTATATACTGGATAATATAATTCATTGGCAAAAATATATATTGAACAATGAATTACATACATTAAACAATGTTATACTATATGAATTATATACAATTCATATTACAACACATATAATTCATTATTCAAAATATACACTGAATCGGGAATTTCACACATGAAACATGGACATGACAATATAATTAACTATGTTACAATAAAATTAACTATGTTACAATAAAATTAACTATGTGGATTTCATGCTATGTAAAAGGGTTAGATGAGAAAAGAGAGGGGGCGCTGATGAGGGAGCATGACGAGAGGTAGGTAAGTAGAGATGCTACATACACGTCATATTTTTGTATGGTGTATAGACGTCCATCTTGGAGCAGATGGTGAACCGTCTATTCGGTGAGGGTGGAAAACTGAATCGAGAACACAAAAAATCCAAATTCAGTTCTCATGCACAACTTCCCCACTCAATTCAAGCAACGCGCACACAAAACACTAGCATCAACATGTATGTTCATCATTCCCAGTAACTGGATCAGTTTCTCACAGAATTAATTATTACCTATCGAACATGTGTGTAAATTATCATTTTACTTCGGCCTTAAGGAGCTGTCACATTAGTTTTTTTTTTGCGGGAGCGTAAGCGCGTTACGTCATATACGTCGTCATACGCTACGCCGACATATGCCGTCATACACCGATCCTCCAACAAGCCTGTTTCCATGCTCAAAATTGTCAGCGTATGGCAGCGTATGGATCATACGCTGATCATACGCAGGCATAGGTATGGGGTACGTCGGCATAGGTTAGCCGTACGCTGGATTGACACCCGCCGGGTGTCTCTTGCGTACCCCCAACGTTCCGTAAAAGTGGTGTCACACTATGGCGTATGGATTTTCGACCCATACGCCGTCATATGCTTCGCCGCTTCGCATACGCTTCGCATACGCCCTCATACACGCGTCCGTCCAAATTTGTGTTGAGCATGCTCAAGAATTTTCGGCGTATGGCTCATACGCTCCTCATACGCTCGACGTACGCTATGCATACGCCAACATAGGTTGGGCGTATGCTGAACTTGTCAATCACAACTGTCAAGCCTCATCACAGTACGCTGCACATAGGTCGGGATACGCTTTGAATACGCCACCATAGGCTAGGGTAGGCATAGGTTAGGCATACGCTTCAGATGCCGCTGGGACCTCGTACGTAGCGTATGACGGCGTATGGGTCAAAAACTGCATACGCCGGCATACGCTAACGCCATACACCGTAATGTGACAGGGCCTTTAGCACAGTGAAAAGAGATACAATTTTGAAATTTGTAAAGATAAATATTTGATACGAAGTAAATGTTCATTATTTCAATAGAAAATATGCAGGGAGGAATTAAAGTTGTCGATGCAAGAATTCAAATGTTAGAATTTGTGTATGTGGAGTAGGGACCGTTATTTGGGCAACAGAAATCCTGATTGCAAACATTTGGTTCATTGCATCAAGTTGAATCAGTCTTTTATAATCAGAATGTAACTCAGTGCAGAAAATAAGATGAGAGTTGGAATATTCCACTGAATAACTATAAAAAGTACTTCCATGAATTCACGAATTTCAATAGCTGTGAACTTTTAATTTTAGCGCAAATCTTGTGCTTATTTTGAGTTTCAAGACCGACGATATATACACCCATGTCTTGAGAGTATTCAAAGAAAATTACACTTTTAAAGACATAAAAAAAAAATCTAATATTTTATTTGTTTTAGCTGAGTTTAATGTAGCGAATATATTATTTTGTAGGAAGAACACAATGGAAGCAAATGTCTCCTAAAGAAGACATGATGGGTCATGGCATCAAGACAGTGGAAGATAGTATAGTTATATGAATCTTATCTGGGTACAGATAATGGATAACTGGTGTTTTCCCGAGGTACTAGCCTCGGATAGTCGTGGGTCAGGGAGAAGGAAGCACATCCGGGTCCAGCAATCTTTGACATACTTTATAGGATAAAAGAATTATCTCAATATTCTATGGATACTTTATTTTCATTTTGGCACAAGCAAACGGGATAGTCATGGTAGGGTAGGGTGGGTGGGCGGGCCCTGATCCACGACTATCCGAGGCTAGTACCTCGGGAAAACACCAGTTATCCATCATCTGCACCAAGGTAAGATTTGTATAACTATACTATTTTACCTCGGTACTAAGCCTCTGGCTCCTCTTAGACCAGGGAGAATTTGATCTAATCTCATTTTTTATCCTTTTATTTTTAATATTGTAAACATACTATAATGTTTTTAGTGCCAAATAGTAAATTTTTGTTTCTCACCCGTCTTTAGTTGGTGAGTAGGTGAGTCGCCAGGCTGCTTGGCTTCTCTAGTCGTTTGTTGTAATGTTTTGCAAACGATCTAGCCGTCTTTCACCCTGTGGGTGCAAGGATTCTCTTAACTGAGATTCCTAACTATCTTGCCTTGGATACTATGGCTCCACGTCTAGTATTAACGCCTGCCTGTTTAAGCACCTTGGTAGTCCATCTTGTGAGTGTGTCTCTCGAGATAGCTTTATGTGGTTTAATAAAGCTGATAAGCTGTCTGGAATTCTTTATTCCAAGTGACTTGGATATATACGCCCTAATGTCTGAAACTACACATATCCGGAAAACTATTTACATGTACCGTAGACAGTGGGTCCCTTGTGCGATTTGGCTTTAGTATTGTCTCTAAATCGAATGTTGCCTCATCCTTATCTATCTCTAGTCCATCCAGGGAGATGTTTTTTGCCTCTGTGTCCCATCACTAGCAGTAATAGAGCCGCTAACTTAAAACTGAGTTCCTTCATTGATAAATGTCTATTACTAGGCATGACTTGAACAACTTAAATACTACAGACACATCCCAAAACCTATTATATTTGGGTTTGGGCAGGCTTCTTTCATACACTGATGTAATGAACCAGTGTACTAACTGATGGTTTCCAATCGCTTGTCCATCTATTCTTGGTAGAATAATTGAAAGGGCACATCTTGCTGCATTAATTGCACCAAATCCTAACCATTCATCTTCTAATATTCTTAGAAATCTTACAATTTGAGCTATTATAGGCTTTAATGGTTTGACTCCTTTAATAAGACAATGAAGTCCCCATTTCTTTAAATAATGTGTGTATAATTTTACCGTTCTTTTCCTCCAGTTTTTCTTGTGTAATCTTGTCTAAATCATATTGTTCTAAATGTTTTCTTAAAAGAGGAATGCCAAAAGGGGTGTCGTTGACACATCTCCGTGGACTGTTAGTGGTCCTTGATGTTGTAGTTTGTTCCTTTCTCGTGGAAACCTGAGCATGTCCTTTGCTTCTAAGGTTACTGCTGCTAGCCATGGTTGTGTGTCCCATGCTGGTACTATCAGTACTGCGTGCGTGTGAGTGATCCATCTTGATCTTCCTGGCCACTCCACTGATAATGCTGAATGGTGGGAATATGTAATAAAATTTATTATTCCAAATCAGAGAAAATGCATCTACTCTCCGGGCTTCTGGCTGTGGATGCCAAGACACATATATTTTGAGTCACTTTTTTGTTGTTGTGTGATGCAAATAAGTCAATTTCTGGTTTGCCCATTTATCACAAATGTGGATGAAAACACTCTGATTTAATGACCATTCTTTTCTTGTCAGCCAAAGTATTTTGACTGCCTGGAATATGTGCCACTGTTAGCCATATGTTGTGTTCCTCTGCACAGTCCCAAATTAGTTTGGCTAACTGGTTACATGGTTTGGAACGAGTGCCTCCCATATTACGTATGTAAGTCATGGCCGTTGTATTATCTGTTAATACCATTACAGGATTTTTAGGTAGGTGAACTAGACTACGTAATCCTAGATAAAGAGCTCTAAGTTCTAGTAAATTTATGTGATCGGAGATTTCATCTTCCATCCACGGACCACCTGTTTCCCTCTGTGAGCCCCCCACCCTTCTAGCGAAGAACCCGTTTTTTGTTGTTGTAAATATAGTTTATTCATCGAATAAAGACTTTTGTCAGCACCATGGCACTGGTCTTCCTGCCATGTGACAACACAGTTGTTTACAATATATGTATATGTAGTCTGATATTGTCATCAGCAGCTAGCTCAAGTCAGCTGAAATAACAATATTAATCATTCCAAGACTTACATATGGTATAGTTTGAAAATTCACATATAAAAATAGTAGTTATACGTTGTATTCATACATATTTAGATACATACATGTGTATTGATTAGACCTTTACATTACGGGTTGGTTAGGTGCATAGTTTCCCTTCATAGGTCTGTATGCCTACTGAGTTGTGAATTGCATAATTATCATGTTGGAGATAACATTTTGAGACGGGGTGTTAGTAGAATGGTTTGTTTATTCTGTTAGATAGAGTGTGGTTAGCTTGTAGGGTAATGCTTAAAGGTTAATACCTCGGGTGTGTTTTTGACTACATGAAGTAGTTTGAGTAAGTAGGTTGTTAGTAATGATGGGATAAACTATGCTGGGAGGATTGTACATTTCAGTCATTTAGTAGTCTAGGACAGTCTTTATTAATGTCTATGTTCATAGCAATACTGAAATACATTTTCTAAATTTGCTGGGCAAATAATTTGTAAGGCGGATAACTTGGTTTGTTGGCAGCAGGTAAAGGAGCGCATGGGGTGGGGTGTAACCATAGGTGCTTATAATAGATAGATAATTAAATGTGGCAACCTCATCACTAGGCCTGTAGAAGGGCCTGATTGGCTTGGTGAATTCTTACCAAGTTCTTGAATTCTAGTTGTGTTTGTGCATGTCTAACTCTGACTGGGAGTTCATTCCATAATTTGCTGCCTTTGTAGATAAGGCCTCTTATCAGTCTATTTGTGAGTGGTTTAGGAACTTTGAGGAGTGTAGTATCCCCCTGCCTGGTAACTCTGGTAGTACGGTCTATGTAGTTTTCATCGTTGGCTCTGATAAACATAAGAGATAGCAGATGTGCATCTCTCCTATGGCTCAGGTATGTGATATTAGATCTAATGTGCATCTCATTCACTGAGAGAACTTTGCCCCTATATACTGTTCTAAGAGCTCAATTTGGGGTTCTCTGTAATTTATTTTCTTGTTGTTTTGTTAAAAGGCCATATATTAGATTGTTTGCTTTGTTTGTTGTTTGATGTCCTAGCAACATCTAAGGTCATATCAGGATGGGTACCGATTTGTGACTGCGCACCCATGGCGACTTTATAGTGATGCCCCACTGGAATACCAGACCACCAGCACCATGACCTGATATCCCACTCAGTCACATTATCCTGACGCTGAGCTAACCAGTCCATGTCCTATCCTAATAATGCCGTGCGCCGGGCTAGGAAGCAAGAAGTATCAATGTTAGTCATTGGTTTGACTCGACCAGGGTTCGAACCCATGATCTACCAAAACGGGAGACGGAAGCTCAAACTTATTCGGCCATCCCATCTGGTCCCATAGATTAGATCATTATAATCTATTATTAGCAGTATAGTTGCCTTATACAGTTTAAGCGCTGTGTTCTCACTCATGTAACATCTTATTTTTCTAAAGGTTGCCATTCTCATACCTAGAATTTGGTTCAGCCTCGATAGTTGCTGGTTCACATTCAGTGTAGAGTCAAGTGTGGTTCCTAAGTATTTGTACGAGTTCACTTCTCTTAGCACTGCATTGCCTATCAATCAATCAATAGTTCCGTCCTCTAGGGTGCACTCATGGCAACTTTATAGAATAGTATGTATACTATATAATAAGAATCAATCAATCAATCAATAGTTCCATCCTCTAGTCGAGGGTTGGATGCAATGGTTCTCCACTTGTCCCGATGGTGTGCTGTTCTGATAGACTGTGAATAATTCAAGCCTGTTCACTGTGAAATATTTGTAAACCATGATGTTCTTGGTCTCCCTCTCCCTCTGCTGCCATTCACCTTCCCTTCCAACAATGTACGGTATATTGAACTCTGATGAATGATGTGGCCAAAATAAATCAGTTTCTTTGTCTGTATAGTGGCAAACAAGCTTTTCTTATTTTTAATTTTTCTGAGAACTTCTTTGTTGGTGATCTTCTTTGTCCATGATATTTTCATCATCCTTCGATAAGTCCACATCTCAAATGCTGCTAAACGTTTGTACATTTTCTTAGAGATTGTCCATGTCTCAGCCCCATACATTAGAGTAGACCACACATAACACTGAAGAATACGCTTCCTTGTTTGTATTAATATGCTCTATATTATGCTCTATATTTTGTGCTTTAGATTTTCTAGATTTTCTTCCAAATATCACATTCTGATTTTTGTGTGTTTACGGTAAGTTTGTTATCAGCACACCAAATATTGACCTTTTTGAACAACTTGTTTACCATAGTAGCTGCCAGAATAATGTTTGTATTGTGCAATGTGAGGACAGCATCATCCGCAAAAAGTGTGAAATTACCACTGGTTGGTCATTAATTTGTAACTGTAGTATTGGGCTCTCCCATTCTAATGGGGTTGGACAATTTTTTAATGGGAGAAAGCCACCACATATCTTGTAGGCCTTCTGGCAAAATTGTCATGGGCCGTTCAAAGTTTCCTTTAGTGCGAGCCAATGCTAAGTTATCTATTTTTAGCGATTTAATATCGGTCTTCCCATATAGAATTTCCTGAGCATAAGCTATCATAATTCCTATCAGTATTAAGCTATCATAATTCCTATCAGTATTGTGACTTGTCTTATCTTTAGTTTGTTTAATTGTAATAATTGGTTTGCCGTTGTTGTAAATTTATCAACTTTCTGTTTTGTTAATGAAATGGCCATTTCTGTGTTGTCAATAAAAAAAATCCCAGAAAGGAAGTTCTTTCATCATGTCAATACTGATTTAGTTTCATGTATGTAGAAACCTAATCTTTTAAATGTCTCACATAGTTTGTCTACTGCTGTCTGACAATATAAGGAAACATACCATGTCATTTCCTGGCCATGTGGGAAAATCTTGGTTGAAGTAACCCAGTGAAAATGCGTGGAGCGCAAGCTAGTCCATTCGGCATACAGGTCAACTCATAAAGGATCCACAGTGGCTAGCCAGGAGTCTTGTGTTACTAGTCTCTAGCTGTGTCTAGTGAAAACATTTTGAAATGTTTGTACTCTACTAATTTGTTAAACCTTGTTAGATCTAACTTAGTCTAGCCTCGCGTTCTGAACCATCAAATCGGTAAGGAAAGGGTATGCTATTCTGTTATTCCATTCCGGTAGGCAATTATTTAGGTTACCAGCTTTAAATGTGCTTACTGGAGTCTGCATTGCCACCTCTACATGTTCCCTGGGCTGGGGCGGGGCGGTTTCTGAGCATTGAACTCTTGAAGGGCCTGCTCCCATCGTTCCAGACGAACGACTGCCTCTGGCCCCTTTCCCTTGGCCTGATAGCTGTAGTTCGTTTCGAACCGATCTCCTCATTGTCTGGTTCGATGGCTTCGAAAATCCTGCCTCGTCTTCTTGAAGCTGGTAGGATTTGTGTCTGCTGATTTCTTTTTGTCCGCTTCCATGTGTTTCCCACACTTGGATCCGGTCTCCACTTGTTCGAACAAGTGTTGCAGTTGCCCACCGAACATCTTAGTGTTGTCCAGTGGTTTTCCTTTCACAGGCTTGGGGGCAAGGAATAATGTATATTCCTTTCCATCGTTGTCCAAGACCTTCTTGGACTTCTCCACCTCTTTTCCTGCATCAGTGCAGACGGCCTTAAAGACATTTTCAAAGCGTCTGTAGGAGAGGAAATTGCTGGTCGGTGTCAGCAGCGCAATTCCTCCATCCATCTGCTCACAGAGCGGGGAGAATTTGTTCTCTGTCATCATCCTATTAGCTGTAGGCGTAATGCTTGACAGAGCTGCGAGTACACCCTTGTGTACAGTGTGCAGAACCGCTTTAAACTTTGTGCGGTCCTCACTTAGTTTTACATCAGCATCCATCTCTTTGATGGCCGATTCTGGGATACCTTTGATCCCCGTGAACCTCTCCGCCAGCTTCATGATTACTTCCCACGGCTTGAAGGTATGGAAGTGGCCCGAGATGGTCTTTCTCATCATGGTGGTGGTCTGGATCTTTTTCATTCTAAGTGTATTACACTTCTTCACCACCTTCTCACTCAACTTGCCGTATTTACCTCTCGTTTGGTGTCCCTGTCGGAGTTTGTTGAGGGCGAGTAATAATTTAAGGAAAAGTTTTAAAACTCTATGTATGTGAATGCTGACATGAACTGTACCAACGTATCCAGTTAAAATTATACTAACCTGGTTGGTTTTGTAGTTAATGTAGAAAAATTGCTGAGCTAATCAACAAACATCCTCCCATTGTGAGTTGATTATGCTAATTGATGAACCTGGATGTGCTTCCTTCTCCCTGGACTACGAGTAACCAGAGGCGCAATACCGAGGTAAAATATATATTGATAATTATTATGTATATATTCCACTATATATGGAATATATAATATATATGTGGAATATATTAGTGAAATATATATGTCACACACAAAAAAAGAATGTATATTATCACTATTATATTATCTTCAGAGGCGTGTACAGAGCATGCCACTTATCTTACAATATTTTTAGAGATGATAAGCGACGATCCTACGTTAGTTCTAAGAAACATACCAACCCCGAGGGACTTAGGAACAAAATGTTGCTCCACTTTCTGTAATTGCAATTAGGTTACTTTGCAGAGGTGGCTCTCAGCCAAGCCAAATTAAAGTCATTTAATTTCAGTTTAACTAGTGGGATCACCTACCCACGGTACACTACCTACTCCATTATTGTATACCACTGCAGTGGTGTACGTTATGCATGACCCTCCCACAAATGCACGCATTAGACCATCAATTAGAGTTCCTAATAGTTAGCAACACCAGACATCTAAACTGAGCCAAATGGATACAGTATTTGTACCACGGCAGAAATAAAAATCCTACTTTTGTGCAACCAAAATCTTCGTTTTCTCCCAGTACTTACAATATGAAAAAACTAAGCTGTCAGACAATTAACAATATATATATATATTCTAAATAAGGTAACAAACTTAATTCATTAGCATTCCAACGAATTTATTACATTCAAGTTAAGTTTTGAAAATGAAATGTAAGCAAAATCTGATGGATTCATCCAAAAATAATGCAAACTTATCAAAAATCTGACTTCATCCGACAAATATGTAGATATGTGCTATTTTGGAGGGGATTTGAATGCCCGAGTCTGACAGAATCACACAAATTGAAAATGCTACAGATTATAAATATATTACCATACTAATGAAACATCTCATAATATACTGGAAATGATGGGATAGTGCAGGTAGGTAGGTAGGTAGGTATGTACCAAACAGCAAGACTACGATACATGGAATTGGTTGAACCATTTCTGTTGAATTAGACCAACCTAACATGAAACTCAAGGATGGAAAGATATAGTTCTTCTTGCCAAAAATGGTAATTTATATATTTATATGCTTCATTCACTTAAGCAAACCAAGACTTACAAAGCCAGCCAATAATACCGCAAAACCGTTATACCGGGTATTAATCAAACCAACTTTACAGTGTTAATCCCCTGGCACTTATGGGTGGGTACTTAGGTATGAGATGCTTAAAGGATAATGTCAAGTTGGAAATGACTACCTGCTATTTTGTGATCACTAAATGTGTCGTTGATGCCAGTCCACAACAAATAACAACCTCCTACCCCCCCCCCCTTCATGTAGATCACGGTTATTCAAAATATTCACTTATATGAGCAAACAATTTGAAGAAAAAAGTCAATTAAAGCCTCGTTTTCGAGTACATGATCTATTGTATAATGTATCCTATGGCGATACAAAGAAAATCACCTACCCAATGAATTATGGTTAGTTCTAAATGTGATAAACTGATAACTTATTTAATTATTACTATTAGTTATAAAAAAAAACAAAAAAACTTGAAGGCTACCGGTTCAAAAATTGACAAAGTATTCCGATATAAATCACACCAGAAATATTTAGCTAACCAGTCCTAGTTTTAAGTCATTATAATACGCTTCACGTGTTAGGTTAATGTTAGTGTTTGTCTGCACTTACTAAGAAACGCATTAATATATGATGCTCTAACAAAAGGGTTGTAACTTATTAATAATGATACTGCAATCATAAATCCATATCTTTATGTGGTCATACATGTGCAGCCTATGCATTATATAGTAGAAAATGTGCTGTACATTAGGAAAACGATGCATTGTCTCAACAACAAGTGCTTTTTTTCATTATTAGTGCACTTTCTTTTATGTACAAAGAATGATGGAGGAAAACGGGTAACAGCAGGAGTAAATTATGTTAACACAGTCAACAGAGTCATCAATCATCATCCAAACTTCATCAAGTCTCTATTGCTAACTAACATAAATAGAAAGAGAGGAAATTGATACAAATTACAATAGGTTGAGAGAAACTGACCAAGTTACTTGGTCAGTTTCTCTCAACCTATTGTAATTTGTATCAATACTTGGCAAGTAGCGCCAGCCATTAGGCCACATCACTAAAGCAGCCATTCATATATATCACTCATTCACTGAAATCGAACATTTGAGAGGATTTTTTATTTTAAATTGTAACAGAAACAGTACAGTATGGGCTAACATCTGAACAAAGTCACAATACACTACTGCATTTACATGACGGTGTTCTAATATAACAATTGAATGAGTCAGATTCTTAAATGAAATGCGCTGTCACAGTCACAGGGATGCCTCACCATGGGTCCATCATCCATGCTGTGCTATTTCTTCCCTAACTTGGACAAATTATTTGTAATCGATATTTTTCTTGGACGTATTACGTATTTTGCTATAATTCACATCGGGACGATTTTATCAGCAAAAATAACCCCCCACTCATACCGAACAAGGAAGACAATGAAACTAGGTCAGCCACGTGAAGTGTCAATGCCTTCGAGCCTAGTGGCAGTGCCATATACTCTACTCTAGCAGTGATGGAAGGAACTCTAGTAGTAGTACTGACAGTGGGTGTCAGACGTAAACAACATGGCAGTCAAGTACAACTGTTTTACTAACCACGTGTAGGCAGCTTGTAGATCGGGACGAGCCAAGGGGCACGAAGAGGTGCGAAAAATGCATGTAATCGGTCAACTCTGGCAGTGGCCTCAAGCCCAGCCCCGGACACAGCGCGAGCCGAGCGTGTTGTCAACACAAAGGCCCGCCCGCCGAGGCCATGATTGACCCCCCGCTGGCACTCCCCTGGGTACAAGCCCCGAGATCCGCAGCCCAACACGGGAAAACCGCTCGATTGGGGGAGATCTTATGCGCAAAGGCGATCAGGTCCGAGGTGGTGTGACCGCAAGGACTGGCTTTTCGCCGCAGGGGACGGATGGGAAGCGCCCTGGGGCCGGAGGAAAAAAACGCCCGTGCTGGCGTGACCTCATTTTGCACCTAGCTCTCCCCGTGCCCCAGGGAACCAGAACACCCGAGAACCGGCCCAGGTGGGCGGGCGGCCCGCCTCGCCATCCCCGGGGTGCCTCTGCGGGCCCGACTCGCACATCCAAAACAAACGCACACCGTGACCTACCTTTTAAAATGTCCGATGTAAACAAAGCGAAACTCATCAATATTACCCCAATTTAGTAAAGTTGTTTGCACAAGTTGAGAGCGTCCAAGTACAACGCCATGCGGTGCGTGTGCTGCGTTGGTCGGCCAGTGGCTGTAAAAACACTGATTTCACAATCCGAATCCCTGATCCCAACCGCCAAGTACCATCTGTCCTTTCCGAAGTACAGCGATAAATTAGTACTGCACCTATCCTAAACCAACCTGTGGTGGATTGCGATATAGACATAAAATATAACTTAGAAAATGATGAAAACTCACGAGTATCATAGCCACAGCTCCCTCCCCGGGTGATAATAGGGAGTGCGCAAATACCAATTCGTTGTTTTGAGCCAATTGAGGTCGCGTATTTGTTAACCCCACCATATATAAATTTACCCCAGGCTCACAGTGAAGACATACACAAGAGTGTTAAGTTTGTACTCGGCGACTTACCCGCATAAACTACGTCCAAATTTGATCGTATAGAGCACTGAACTGCAAAGAACGCGGGATCCTTCTCAGTTCATGAAACAATTAAATCCAAGGTCTCACGCTGGTAAATCCGATTCTATATATAACTCTATTATATAATTATTGACAGGCGATCCCCTGCGGTTCTACCCGCTGGGAATTTGCCTCCATGTGTCAATCAGTTTTTCGAATCTGGTTTTGTGATGACATATGCATGCCATTCATTTGTTGGTGCATTTGGGGTGTTCTTGGCATCCATCTGTGTCATTCTTGTCACGGAGGAGATGGGGTATATACCGCAGGGGGCCCCACGGGTGTCCCTTCGGGCACTCAGCATCAATTTCATTTCGGTGTTTAAAAACCACCTACAGTCTTGAAAACTGGTTTCATACACCAAAATTGCACACTTATTTAAAATATGCTTACTTAATACCATATTTGTATGCCATTGGCAAGTTTTCAATATTTTTTCCCATCGTTTTTTATCTTACGTCCCTGGGCTGTCAGATCACTTCCGGATATCCCGCCAAGACGGATTTTGTGTAGTGACACCTGACAGAAAAACCGCGGACCGAGGCCTGCAGGAGATTGACGTCGGTGCAGACAGGCTTGTGTTACTGGCTCGCTGACGAATTAAAACCCGGCCCTGCAGCAATAAAATATGTTGCGCGAATGATGTGCAAATGTCGAGGAAGCCATCACATACTCCAGCTAGTGGCTTACTGACATCGTGTTGGTGTTGACACCGCTGTTGAGCCGGGATGCCCCGCGGTTTTTGTGCGTCACTCGCTGACGCTGGGCCCCGGGACCCTTTCTGTGAAGTAAAACAAGGCCTGTGTCAGTGACGATTAATTACTCCGTTCACCAGGACGTCGCCTACGCTGGGCATGCCTGGGTGTTTACGGGCGGGAAGCGACCGAATGCCCGGCAGTGGCTTCACTCGTCCCTCCAGCCCCAAATCATACCAGAACTGTCGATTCTACCGGGTATATTCCCGAACTAATTAGAAATATGAATCGAGTTAGATTGACGTGAGTTAAAGAATCGGTAATGGATCCAAAATCATGCATCGTGTTCGGATCGATATATGTAATAAAACATTATTAGGAAGGTATTTACACATATTCAACGACAAAACGTGTTGCTTCATTTGGAAATACGGTTTAATGCTAGCTTATAAACCCACTGAAATTACTCTTCGTAAATATTATTTGATTTATACATTGATCTGTAAGCACGTCTGTACTCTACTTATTGTGGAAACAGTTTTCATGTATATATTTTTCATTGTATATATTTTTCATTATAAGTTTTATTTTGTTTTTATCTAGCTGAATATGAATTATTACTAATTCCTAGAAATTTAATCATTTTTATCAAACACTTTATTTTCAGAACTTTCTGCTATTAAAAAAAAAGTAAAAGAGAATGTAATGTTCCCACAAACCCTGAAAGTCTGCAATCATAGCATGCTTCTTTCTATGTATATATATACATACATGGAGGCGTTCTGAAAAGACGTATGTCGCCGCCTGGTGTCTTGCCAGAGAACTAACAGGAGGATACTGGGGCGAGCCCCAAATCAAATGTCAGAACCTGGTGTTATATACATACATGGAGGCGTTCTGAAAAGACGTATGTCGCCGCCTGGTGTCTTGCCAGAGAACTAACAGGAGGATACTGGGGCGAGCCCCAAAAATGTCAGAACTTGGTTTGAGCAGGATCCCGAGAAACAAAACTGCGAGGACATTCACATTGCTAGTGTTTGTGAAATTGGCGAAGATAATGTGCTACATTCGCTTTCAATTAAATTCGAGTTATTTTGGTAAAGCCCAGGAGGACTTAAAATTCAAGGTCATGGACGAATGAATTTATTGTCAGTGGGCACAATTTATTTTCACCTCAAACGGCAAATTATATTTGCAACCTATCAAAGTGAAAAATAGTCAGTCACCATTAGGAATTTGGGCAGATATATAGACTCGTTGAGTGTTTATGTTGACAGCATGGAATTCTTGTACATAGAGGGGGTGTAATGACTTCACAAGACAACTTTCGGTGGCCATATTGGATTACATACAGAAGGCTTGCAACTGCCTATACTGTGCTTATTTACTGATTTGTTGGTTTATTTGTCACTGTTCTGAGCAGTTTGGCCTCAGAAGTTGTTGCTAAAGTGCTGTAAGTAAAGACATTGGATGTAAACTGCCCAGAACCCCCCAGAACACACAAAAAAACCTGTTTTACTGCATCTGCATGCATTCACAACATGGCTAGGGAGGGTGCTCATAATCAAGATGGCTGACTGCTGAATGATGACGTCACATGCACTCCCTCTATACACATTGTCTGATTGGGAGAATTTAGATAAATTAGTAAACATTTGATATTGATAGTGCTATGACTGTATTGATATGTGTCTCCAACAAGCAACTCAGTAGAAGTGTTCTATCCTGTCTCCAGGATGTAAACATTCAGGTGGCACTACACTAAGTATCCAGACATCTTCCCCCTTCACACACACACATACACATACAGTTACTCTCCCACTCCCTAAAGGGTATTATGATAGTATAGTAGCATATAGTGTCTGTTATGGTTATTA
Source organism: Branchipolynoe longqiensis (assembly GCA_030323885.1). NCBI lineage: Eukaryota > Metazoa > Annelida > Polychaeta > Phyllodocida > Polynoidae > Branchipolynoe > Branchipolynoe longqiensis. Next base: position 48,226,702 of record CM059193.1, on the reverse strand, counting down.
GATAGCTAGGTATCTATATGTATACACACATACATATAAAGTATGTGTGGTCAATGTTAAGTTGTTCAACATGGTAGTCTAGTGTCTTATTATAGATCCATCCTGATCACTGGTCGGGATACTCTGGTCGATCGGCGCAGAGGAAGGGTTTCACCCCTCACTGTGTTCCCAGGGTCTCCTGGAGGGGCAGCCACCTTTGCTGCACTTGGAGTGGGTGGTTCTTCTGGCTCTTCTCCAATTCCTCCTGTTCCTATATCCTCCTCCTGATGCTCATACTCAGGTAGGTAGGGTTCTTTGACTTGAAGGAGGAATTGGAGAAGAGCCAGATTTCGGATGTACTCCCCACCATCCTCCGTTCTGACTCGGTATGACATTGGTCTCACCTCCTCTAGCACTACTGCTCTTCTGTCCCAATGCTTCTCTCTCACTCGCACCACCTCATCTCTGCCCAGTGGTGGCAAGTCTTTCGCTGTTTGATCATATCGTTCCTTTTGTTTGCTCCTCATCTCCTCTCGTTTACTATCTCCACACTCTCTCTTGTCCTCGGACTTCCCCATTGTCATACCCGGTAGCTGGCTCCTAAGCTTCCTGCCCATCAGCAATTCAGCCGGGGACTTACCCATCTCTCTGGGAGCCTTCCTGTACTGAAGAAGGGCGATGTAGATATCTCCTCCATCCTCCCAGGTTCTGTTGAGAAGACCCTTAATGATTCCCACAGCACGTTCAGCCTGCCCATTTGATTGGGGGTATCCTGGACTGCTCGTCAGATGCTCAAACTCGTACTCCTGGGCGAATCGTCTAAATGCACTCGATGCAAACTGAGGCCCATTGTCACTCATGACTACTCGTGGTATCCCATGCCTCGCAAACATGCTCTTGACATGTATTATCACTTGGTCCGAGCTTGTGTGTGTCAAGAGTGCGATCTCTGGATAGTTGGACCAGTAATCCACACAGATCACATAGTCCTTTCCACCCCAGTGAAACAGGTCCAGCCCCACCTTGTCCCATGGCCCACGAGCGCCATGCTTCTCCAGGTGCTGGTAGGTCTCCTTGGGTTGCGCAGGGCGGTACCGCTGACACACTCCACACTCTTGCACAGCCCCTTCAATGTCCTTGTTTATGTTGGGCCAGTACAAGCAGTCTCGAGCCATAGGCTTCTGCTTTTCTATTCCCAGATGCCCAACATGGAGTCTTTCCAGCATCTCCTTCCTCATGCTCCTGGGTATGACCATTCGGTTACCTTTCAGAATGACCCCCTTTACCACATATAGTTTGTCTTTATAGTGTGCATATGCCATGCACTCACCTGCTCTCCACCCCTCTGTGATGCATCTCAGAACAGCGAGGAGCACCTCATCTTTTGCTGTCTCCTCTGCAATCTTCTGCAGCTGTTGATTCGTAGCAGGAAGGCCCTCATACACTGCTAGGACATGTGCCTCTATTTCCTCACAGATCTCACTTTTTACCTCTACACTGCCAACTGCTCTCGACAGCGTGTCCGCAAGGTACAGTAACCTGCCAGGTGTCCACTCCATGATGTAGCTGTATCTCTGCAGCTTCAACATCAGCCTTTGGAGTCGCGGTGTCATGTCAATGAGTGCCTTCTGGCTAAGTGCAATGAGGGGTTTGTGATCTGTCTCTAGAATCACACTCTTTAGCCCAAAGATGTAATGGTGGAACTTCTCACACCCGTATGCGATGCCCAGGCACTCCTTCTCAATCTGCGCATATCTTTTTTCACACTCACTCAACCCTCTGGCCCCATATGCCACAGGCTTCCATTCCTTATCATGCAGCTGCAGGAGCACAGCCCCCAGCCCATCCTTTGATGCATCTGTCGATACTTTGGTCTCTAATACTGGATCGAAGAATGCTAGTACAGGCATGGTGGACAGAATGTACTTGATCTCCTGCCACTCCTTTTCGTGTGCTGCCTGCCACTGCCACACTACACTCTTCCCCAGTAACTCCCTGAGGTTCTTGCATCGACTTGCAAGATTGGGAACAAATTTCCCCACAAAGTTAATTGAACCTAGAGCCCTGTGTATGCCCTCCTTATTCTTAGGCCTCTCCATCTCTAGTATTGCTGCGATTCGGTCACTTGAGGGACGTACCCCATCTCCACTCAGGTGCTCCCCAATGAATACCACCTCATCTTTCTTCAGCTCGCATTTCTTCCAGTTCATGAGCAGGCCATATTTCTGAATTCTAGCCTTCACCTCCGTCAGCCTGTGATCATGCTCCTCTTCTGTTGACCCCCACACTAGTATATCGTCCATGTATACCCTTACCCCCTCTATATCCCCAAACATTTGTTCCATATACTTGTGGAACACCTCACGGGCAGAGCATAGTCCATAGGGTAGTCTACAATACATGTAGCGGCCGAAAGGGGTGTTAAAGGTAGTGAGTGGTTTTGACATAGCATCCAAGGGTACCTGCCAGAATGCTTGAGAGGCATCCAGCTTCGAAAAGAACCTTGCACCTGCCATACCTGCAAAGATTTCTTCCCTCGTTGGGAGCTGGAACCGCTCTCGCAAGATCGCCTTGTTAAGGTCCTTTGGGTCTAGACATACTCTCAAGCTTCCATTAGGCTTGGTTACCACCACCATGCTGCTCACCCACTCTGTGGGCTCCTGCACCTTTTCAATCACCCTCAGATTGACCATTCTCTCTAGTTCCTCCTTCAGCTTGTTTCTGATGGCCACTGGCACCCGTCTTGTTGCATTAACCACTGGTCTGTTGTCTCCACCCAGCACAATTCTATGAACAAACGGCAATGCCGTCAACTCGCCCATCCATCTGTCACTCACCTCTGGCAGTACACATTTCTTCAGGTCTGTGGCCTCCTCTTCTGCTTCTTTATTGTTCCGAACATTGTAAACCCTTTTGATCAAACCTAGTCTTTCACACACTGCCGCTCCTAGGATGCTTGGGCCATTGTTGACAATGATAAACCTCAGTGGATGACTTCCGACTTTTGCACGAACTGTTACCACGCAGGAGCCGACCACGGGAATGTCACATTCATTATAATCACTGAGCCTGACTCCGGCCTTATGCACTTTAGGTCTATCCCGTAGCTTACCATAGTCCTCCTTATTTAATAGATTTGCTCCTGCTCCTGTATCCAGCTTCATAGGGACTAACTCTCCATTTATATCAACTGCATGTACCCACCGTGAGTCTTTCCCCAACTGTATATGGTGAATGCCAACTACAGATGTGTAGTCCGGTGCAACTTTCACCGTTTCAACCACACCCACAAATAGTTCTGGTTCATAGCCCGAGCTGTCAGCATGCTCGTCGTCAAATGCTTCAACCACTCTCACCTTCGCCGTACACATCTTTGTATAGTGACCTTTTATCGAACACTTCCCACACCTAAACTTCCATGCTGGGCAGTTCCTAGGTCCATGCCTACGACCACACCGACGGCAGTCATAATCATTTCCACGGGTCTCCAGCTTGTTATGATTTCGTGACTCAATATGACGGCCTTGTCCGCTTCCCACTTGATCTCCTCCTAACTGGTTCGGCCGGCGACTAATGGCAGCTACAGTCTCCCGTGCTTCCCCAGGGTTCAGGATCTTCGCTTGTGATCGCGCTCTTGCCGCCACTCGACAGGTTTCTATGGCTGACCTCAGTGTTAGATTCCTATCCCTCAACATCTTCTCACGCATACGTGCATCTGAGATGCCCAGAACTAACATATCCCGTACTAGTTCGTCACGGAGGTTTCCCAGCTCACAGGTGGCTGCCAATGTGCGCAAGTTTGTGACAAATGCCTCCAATGTCTCACCAGCTTCTTGGCGCCTACTCCAGAACTTGTATCTTTCATATGTGATATTCTTTTGTGGTCGACACAATTCATCAAACTTTCGTATTACACATTTGAAATCATCCTCTGACCCACCCTCTTGATATTCAAATGTTTCAAAGACTTCCATCGCATCTGGGCCACCATAGGTGAGTAGCATTGCAACCCTCCTCTTGTCTGCATCCTCTGGCACCCCTGCTGCCACAAAATACCAGTTGAGTTGCTTCCTCCACTTTTCCCAATGATCTGCCACATTCTCCTCTTTCAGCTTAAGATATCCTGGTGGTTGTAGCTTGTGATCTGCCATTATTATCAGCTTTTTACTCCTGGCACCATGTATTGATATGTGTCTCCAACAAGCAACTCAGTAGAAGTGTTCTATCCTTTCTCCAGGATGTAAACATTCAGGTGGCACTACACTAAGTATCCAGACAATGACTATAAGATGGGCTGTTGATATATCGTTCTCTGTTTTGAATTTAGGTATCTAGAGCTACACCTACTAATATTCTATACAATTTCTTTGTTTATGTATCTTTTCCTCAGACTGCATTGGATGCATTGGACCGGTGTCACGGTTTAGATTCTCAGTGGGCTTAGAGTCTACGCTCGGGGTTAAGCGCATGCGCGTATTCAAATAGGACACTGCGAGTGGAGTTGACAAAAACATGTGCCTTGTGCAAAAAGTTTAACCCACCTCTTGGCTGGGGTTGGCTAGGAGCGATGACGTCACATTTTTTCTTCTGTCTTTAGTTTATCATTTTACAAAACTACAAATATTCCCCGAATTGTGACCTCTTATTTTTCCATGTTCCCTCTGATAGTCCTGCCTTGAAATATATGCTTAGCTTATTAACCTATGTGATATTGTGAGCAGTGAGCTGATAAAGGCAAACAAATAAATTAGCAACGAGCAAGCTTGCAGGTATAGATCAAAAATATTATTATCATGAGAAACATTTATTTTGGATAACAGATGCTCTTGGCATAATTTGTCTGCTAATAATTTTGCTTTAGGGTAGAAAAACAACCTACTAAGGGTGGCTGCTAATACTAGCTCTTTACCAGCCTTGTGAATTACCTGTACCTCACAGCTTTTTTGTGCTGCAAATCTCCAAATTTCTCTGGCACAGGCACACAACACTGGATCGTTTCCAGCACCAGAGGACAACACCTTGTAAAATATTCCGATTTACGGCATTGGGGGGAATGCAAATGTTCTATTACTAAACAGGTGTATGTGACCAAGCGCATGTATATATGTAAGTGCTGGTGGTGCCTGAGTGGGATGTAAATAGACATAGTGGTGCTGGTAGGGCTGGCGATAACTGCACTCAGGGCCTACCCCCTCCCCCTCTGCTCGGTAGGATCACCACATTCAGGCTCAAGGTTGGTGGTGGCCAGGGAGGCCACACAGCTTGGTGGTAGTGGAAAGACCACTGGTAGCCATGGGGACCAGGAATGCTGGATCCCTATTGGTAGGGTCAAGAATGCTTGTTTCCCATTGGGGGAAAAGGGTGTGGTCATACTCTACAATGAACCCATGTAATCATATAAATAATAAACCAGAGGGCTTGACTCTCTCTCTTCCTTTACACTTTATACTCTTCCTTTCTCTTTGTCTGTATTGATTTCACTATAGCCTGCCTACACAACCACAGATTCGAGCTTTAGCCATTCTACAACCGTTGGGAAGCTTCTTTATCAGTATTGATAATAATTATATAATCTTCAGGTTCATTAGGTTATAAATTTTTAAGAGCTATTACCAGATTTATAGCTTCTAGTTGTGCGATATGAAAATTATCATTTAAGAATTCATTGGTGTACAGTTCTGAAAAATAATGTGAACCACTGAATGCCCCCTCCTAGCAATGATGAATCACATTCAATCACCCACTTTTTTCTTGGGAAATGTTTGAATAAAACTAGCCCATTACTCTCTTCTACAAAACATAAAAACCAAGCTATATCACTTATTAAACCTTCTGTAACTATCACCTTTCCTGTCAATGGGGTATTTCTAAAAAAAAAAGTAATATTCTATTTATAAAAATTCTTGAGTGAACTACACATTTAGAAATGAATTCTAATCTCCCTACTAACCATTTTTCCCTGTTACCTCACTACCAATTTTCCACTTATTACACTCCACCAACATTTCTAAGAGCTTATCTTTTGGGATCCTAACTATCTGTCTTCTGAATTAATTTCATAACCTAACCAAATCATCTTTTTTGCAGGTGGGGTGCATTTCTTAATTGACAAATCTAACCCTAATACTTTTGTTAGACTATTAATGTAGTCATAAGCCTGCTGTGCCTTTTCTAATGTGCTTTCTACCCCTACAAAATCATCTAAATAGCATAATGCAAAAAAAACTTTTTTAGTCATTAAGTGCACTACAGCTGACATTCTGGCACACGCCATACTGGACGTCCTACAACCAAATTGGGGTGCTGTGTCAAAATAATATTTCCCCCCCACTTTAATTCCGAATGGCACACTCAGAGGGCAGGTTCTTAATTGCCTGTACACTCTTGCCAGGTCTATATACCACATAAAACAGTTGTTTCCTAATTTTGTAACCTCTTTTGCTAATGACATTATTGTAGGTAAATTATATGTAAACCTTTCCCCTTGATAGAAACCCTTATCTAATGCCTGCATTAACCCCCTTCCCTTTAGGATAACTAAGATCTACTATAATTCTACATTCATCAGTATTTTTCTTTGGGCAGGTCATAATTGGGCTAATTTGTGCCCAAGGAGTAGAAGGTGTTTGATTAAATGGTCCCAGCATAGCCCCGCGAGCCAGTTCTGTGGTTACATATCTGTTAGTCCAATATATATCTTTCTCATCACATTGTAAAATTCTCCGATTAAGTATATATTGAGTATCGAGATGGCTAAATAAGAAACAGTACTCCCTTTATAATGCTCACTCCGGGGGAGGGAAGCAGTGCCCCTCTAAGCAGAATCCCTCCCCCTTATCTCGCCTAGCCACACTGTATCTGTCATGTTAGGTAATCCCACGATGGCCAGGTGGTGGCCAGAGCTGGGTGGGAGGGGGGTGAGCCCTTAAAGCCACCAATGGTGAACTATGTTAGGGAGAGATCATGCGGGAGAGGAGTGACGGGTGTGCATGAGTGTAATAGCCAATGAGAAGCTCTCTTACATCCACTGTTGTATGTTTCTGAAAACAATATATAAGTGAATAAAACTAAGCAATCAGTCTCTTATCTATCTACACTTCTGCTGGCGCTGAACTCGGATCGCGTGTTGTGTCGGGTGTCATATCTACTATGGGGTAAGCTCTAGCATGTAATTGATCTAATACAGATATGAAAAGGGGGTGCTTTATGCAGGATATTACCCCTTATACAGGTTATTAGGGCAGTCTAGCCTTGTTGAGGAGTACAGCTAATAACATGAGTGAACATAATGAAAGTAAAGGCCCTGTCACATTACGGTGTATGGCAGGAGCGTATTGAAAACCTACCTAAAAGCTGCACGTGCCGGCCTATCATGACCTTTGGTGACCTCTCGGGTGGTTTTGAGCGTATGTGGAACCTATGAGGAGCGTATGAGAACGTACTGTGACATTTTTTGACGGTTTTGATTGGCATGTGGAGCGTATGAGGAGAGTATGATTATTTTAGGAGAGTATGAGGAGCGTATGCGAAGCGTATGCATGACCTATGTTATCTCTCCGCGGTCCGCCGCCGGATGGCTCCTGGGTATATATAGCCTGCAGCAACAGTCTCCCCTCACTCTGACACCATGCCTGCTAAGAGGAACACCACTGCTGCTACTACTACTACTACTACTACACATACTTCTGCTACTACACCGGCCTCCAGAGCTGCTGTAACTACAGGAGGACTAGGGCGTGGGAGAGGCAGAAAGAGGCAGACTTTGCAATGCTCTCCATCACCAGCCTCCTCACCTGCCTCGCCACCTCGCCACTCTCCACACCACTCTCCAGAACACCACTCTCCAGAACACCACTATACACTGGAGGAGCTGGAGATGGAAGTGGAGAGGTCGACGACGCAACGCTGGCGTCCCCGCTCCAGCTCGCCATCTCCTGCTTCTCGGGGCAGCTCACGGGCGTCGTCCGCTGCCTCCACCGCCACCACCGCCTCCAATGCCTCCACCAGCACCGGTGGCCTCTCCGCGGCAAAGAGACGGAGGGCCAAGAAGAGCGACTGTTCTCTGTCGGTCTTCAAAGAAGATCAAATGCTGGACTTCCTCCAGGAGAACCCCATCATGTGGAACATGAAGCTGACGGATTACCGCCGCTCAGACAGAAAGGCCAAGATGTGGGAGGACCAGGCGACACTTCTGGGGACCACAACAGTCCATCTCCAGAAGTGGTTCAAGTCGCTCAGGGACACGAACACGCGGCTCCACAAGAAAAAAGCGGGGACGGAGCCGCTGACCTGACTGAGCAGGAGCAGTGGATCCTGTGCAAGTTTGGGTTCCTGCAGTCCGTCGTCTGTCACCGACCGGAGCCCTGCAGGAGTGTAAGTACATAATCTTTTATTGTTCTGACAAGTGCGGCCATTAGTATTCTCGTAAAACTGCTTGTATTCTAAGTTTGTTATGTTATGCTTTTGTTGTATTTATGTAAATATTCTAGTTATTTGTTAAATGTTATTTATTTCTTTAATGTTGTGTTGTTGTTCTTAAATCGAGATATTGACAATAGATGTATCGAGATATAATCGTTATGAATCCATGTTTGCATTTAACGTTAATTATTTTTGCTATATATATTTTTGATTTACTGTTGACTTGTCGTGTCTTTTGTCGAAATATAGATTTGCATTCATGTTACTTATGTTATTTTATGATTTTGTCTTGCAGTTGGCCGCTCCTGTTGCGGCTCCGCAGCTCGATGTCAGCGTGGACGAGAATGTGCCGACCGATGTGGAGGTGACGATGGACGAGCAGCTTCCACCCACTCCCCCCGCTACATCCCAAGAGTGGGGAAAGGGGAGAGGGAAGCGATCTGCCCCAGTCGACGAGAACCTCCTCGCTGCCATCCACAAGAGGTTCGACGAGTCTGGGGGACATACTCAAGGTGATCCAGCCGCCTCCTCCACCAACGGTGACGAAGCGAGTGGCATTCGCCAACTATGTGCGAGACATGATCGTCACGATGCCGGAGGGGCAGTTTGTGTCCATTTGTGGTGCACTCAACCGCATGGTGTCGCACCATCTGGAGGAGGAGGAGGAAGGAACATTTGTGGCCCCGGTGGTTCGTGTGGCTGCTCCTGCACCTGCTCCTGCACCTACTCTTGTGTCTGCAAGTGAGGCATACCAGACTCAACCCCACCAGTGGACTCACCAGCCACCACCGGCATCACCATGGGCTTCACAGACACACGAGTATGTGCAGTGCTATATGGGGCAGCCGCACATTCATCATCAGCCACAGCCACAGCCGCCTCTGCCAAGTCTTCTGCCTCAGCCTCTACCTCCAACCTATGCGGGTCACGAGGCGGCCGCAGCTCCGCTGGTGGTACGGCCGTCACCGCCGCACACGGTTGGACAACGCCGGACACTAGGGATGGCGGGGCACATGAGGGGCCCTCCCGGAGTCGTGGTGCGCGCGGGTGCTCTGGCCACTGTGGGTGCGGCATGGCCGGCGACTTCCGCTGCCGCAGACGTCGCGACTCCGACACGCGACGACCCCACCCAAGTGAACTTATCTGAGTCGGCCAGCCCAGACGGACTATTGAACTTGTCGGGGCTGTCGGGGATCTCTGGCATGTTGGGGGCAAATTTGAACCTATTCCCCTCGTCAGCCACACAGTCGCCAGCTGATGCCACTTCAAATGGCAAGGGAGAGAAGTGAATGTAAATATGTGTAGATATATAGTCTTAGTTTTTATTTATCTTTGTACATTTGTATGTATATATGTATATATATTGTATGTTTATATATTGTTTGTACATTTTTATGTATATATGTAAATATGTGTCAAGATGTGTAAATAAATAAATATACTGTCAATTTGAATTTTTGTGTCCGCGTTCAGTAAAGGCATGACATCATTTAATTGTTATACATTAAAGCACAATTAAATTTAAAATTAAAACCTAAATAACAACTATCTCTCCTCCTCCCTCTCTCTATCTCTCTTCCTCCCTCTCTCTATCTCTCTTCCTCCCTCTCTATCTCTCTTCCTCCCTCTCTCTATCTCTCTTCCTCCCTCTCTCTCTATCTCTTTTCCTCCCTCTCTCTATCTCTCTTCCCCCTCTATCTCTCTTCCCCTCTCTCTATAACTCTCTTCCTCCTTCTCTCTATCTCTCTTCCTCCCTCTCTCTATCTCTCTTCCTCCCTATCTATCTCTATTCCTCCCTCTCTATCTCTCTTCCTCCCTCTCTCTATCTCTCTTCCTCTCTTTATCTCTCTTCCTCCCTCTCTCTATTTCTCTTCCCCTCTATCTCTCTTCCTCCCTCTCTCTATCTCTCTTCCTCCCTCTCTATCTCTCTTCCTCCCTCTCTATCTCTCTTCCTCCCTGTCTCTATCTCTCTTCCTCCCTCTCACTATCTCTCTGTCTCCCTCTATCTCTTCTCTCTCTCTCTCTTCCTCTCTCTCCCCCTCCCTCCCTCCCTCTATCTCTTCTCCCCCTCCCTCCCTCCCTCCCTCCCTCCCTCCCTCTAACTCGTCTCCCCCTTTCTGTCACTCTATTTTTCCCTGTGTTCTTAGTGTGTATGTAAAAGATTAATTCATGTAAAAAGAGAGGAGATTCATTACAATTACATGAACTAGATGACTTTAAATTAGGGAGCCAAAGAACGTAGTGCTACAGTCACACTACGACGACAAGGGGCGACGACAGCCCAGCGACAGCGACTTCTGGTCTGTCGCCGAGTGTCGTCGGGTGTCGCGGTGGTGTCGCGGAGGTGTTGCCGCGACCCCTCCGCGTCAGCTCCGTTTTCTGGAATGTCGCCGGGTTGTCGTCGGCTTTGTGGACATGTTGAAAAACGGCGACGACAGGCTATGTCGCTCGGCTGTCCCTACGCTGTCAGTCCAGTGTCGACACGGTGTTGTCTTTGTCGTTAAGGTGTCGTCTTTGTCGTTAAGCTGTAGTCGCGTCCAGTTGGCCTTTGGGTATATATATAAACCTGGGATGGGCTTCTCTCTCCATAGCAGCTCAGCTCTTCACAGCGGACACATCTCCAGCAGACACATCTCCAGTGGACACATCTCCAGCGGACACATCTCCAGCAGACACATCTCCAACAGACACATCTCCAGCAGACACATCTCCAGCAGACACATCTCCAGCAGACACATCTCCACAGGACACATCTCCAGCGGACACATCTCCACCGGACACATCTCCAGCGGATACATCTCCAGCGGACACATCTCCAGCAGACACATCTCCAGCAGACACATCTCCAGCAGACACATCTCCAGCAGACACATCTCCAGCAGACACATCTCCACCGGACACATCTCCAGCGGACACATCTCCAGCAGACACATCTCCAGGAGTGCATCATGCAGGACTCTCAGTACTCTAAGCTGGCTGTTCTGAAGTATGCGCATGACACAAATGTGCTGTTGCTCAACTATGTGGACGCTATACAGAGATGGAAGAGAAAGCGGGCGGCGAGGCGAATGTGGGTGCGGAAGTGGATTGCGAGGTGGCCGGAATTTGGGCTGTACGACAAGCTTCTTGTCGAACTGAGGAGTGAGGACGTGGCTTCCTTCGTAAACTTTCTGCGGATGCCTCCGCAGATGTTTGACGAAATGTTAGCACGAGTGGGTCCCCGTATCACGAAAACATACACGACCTACAGGAAGCCGCTCGAGCCTGGCCTGAAGCTTGCGCTAACACTGCGGCACCTAGCGTCCGGCACCAAGTATGCATCGATGAAGTTCGGGTGGAGGGTGCCACACAACACCCAATCTCTGATCGTGCGAGAGGTGTGCACGGTTATCGTCGCTGAGTACATCGACGAGGTCATGATCTGCCCCACCACTCCGGAGGGATGGCGTGCCATCTCCAACCTGTTTTTGGAAAAGTGGAACTTCCCCCATACTTGCGGAGCGCTCGATGGGAAGCATGTGGCGTGCCGGTGTCCCTCAAACAGTAGATCCCTGTATCATAACTACAAGGGATTCTATTCCATAGTTCTGATGGCACTGGTGGACGCGGACTATAAGTTCATCTGGGCGGACATTGGAGGTACAGGCTCGGCATCGGATGCGCAGGTCTACAATGCGTCCGACCTGAAAGCCAGGCTTGCCGATGGGACAATAGGCTTTCCGGAACCCGAGGCTTTGGTGGACGGTCAGACGTGCGTTCCGTACTACTTCATCGGTGACGATGCCTTCGCCCTGCGCCCGAGCATGATGAAACCCTACAGCAGGAGGGGTATGGCTCACGAGGAGCGCATATATAACTACTGTCTCTCCCGGGCTAGGCGAGTAGTTGAAAACGCCTTCGGGATCCTGGCAAACCGCTTCCAGGTTCTGCTGAGCACGATAGAGCACCGCCCCTCAACCGTGAAGCTCATCGTGACAGCGTGCATGGTTCTGCACAACCTCATGCGGATCAGATACCCGGCTCTACAAAACCAGCAGATAGACCGCCCGGAGAACAGCGCCAATGAATTCGCCGCCGGAAGATGGAGGGAGGGGCCAAACCTGCCGGACATTGGACGCCAAGGAGGTTGCCAGAACACCAGCTCAAAGGGAGGCAAACAACAACGGGAACTCATCAAGGACTGGGTGAACTCACCAGTGGTTGCTGTCGAATGGCAGGACCGAATGATTTAACCTGCCCGACTTTTAAATTTCTCGCGCCTGTCTAGCATATGAACTCTGATGCATGTAGTTATTTTGCCTGTATATAATTACATTTCATTTTTATGTCTTGTAAATAAAATATGTCTTGTAAATAAAATGAACATTGTATACATTTTTAATTCATTATGGGGAGTTTACCTACACTGTAAAACATTAGGTGGGAGTTTACCTATATGGTAATTCATTATGTGGGAGTTTACCTATACTGTAAAACATTAGGTGGGAGTTTACCTATATGGTAATTCATTATGGGGGAGTTTACCTATACTGTAAAACATTAGGTGGGAGTTTACCTATATGGTAATTCATTATGGGGTAGTTTACCTATGCTGTAAAACATTAGGTGGGAGTTTACCTATATGGTAATTCATTATGGGGGAGTTTACCTATACTGTAAAACATTAGGTGGGAGTTTACCTATATGGTAATTCATTATGGGGGAGTTTACCTATACTGTAAAACATTAGGTGGGAGTTTACCTATATGGTAATTCATTATGGGGGAGTTTACCTATACTGTAAAACATTATGTGGGAGTTTACCTATATGGTAATTCATTATGTGGGAGTTTACCTATACTGTAAAACATTAGACATTAAGTGGGGGTCATTATGTAAGTCTTTTGTTAAGGTAAGGTAAAAGTACAGGCATACATCAATAACTATTTGAACTCTTTTATTAAGGTACGGTATAATTACAGGCATACATAAAATCAGAAATACTTAGCAAAAATAAAGAGGCACAAAATCGTCAAGCATCAACACTGTCACTTTGGTGGTGGGGGGGGGGGGCAGGCCCCCGGCCTCCTGCGCGGCCCTAAATATGTCCGGCTCACTGAGGTTGGAGAAGTTAGAGATGCCAGACAGGCCTGATAAATTTAGAAGTCCTTCTGGTGTCGCGGCTCCACATGGGGTGCTTGCACTCTGGTTCGCCATCCAGGCCGCAGGCTGTGCTGTGCGAGATGTGGCTCCAGGTCGCAGGTGGGCAGGTCGCAGGTGCGGGTGCGCAGGTTGCAGGTGGGGAGGTAGCATCGGTTGCTGCATATATTGCTGCATGTACTCGGCACTTTGTGATGCCCATGGCGTCCCGGTGGGTGGTTGGTGCCGCCACATGTGTGTGTGGGGCTGGTAGGCGTCTATCGACGACTGGCATGAGACCTCCAATGGGGACGACGATGAGTAGATGGATGCCGCAGAGGGGGGCCACACCATCAGACGCCTGGCGACTGCAGGGCCATCGACCTGCAACAGGGCCGGCCGCGAGATCACAGTCCCGTCCTCCGAAACCTCGGACGCCATCACCTGGTCCAGCAGAATGTTCATGGCCGACCGCATGTAGGTAAACTGGCCCTTCCAACATCTCGCCCGAGACCTCCACGCATTGTTTCAGGGCGTGCAGCAGGTCCTCCTCCATCGTCTTCGCCTGCTTGCCCTTGCGTCGCCGGTCGCATACTGGTTCGTGAGGGTCGTCCCCGAACTGCTGCTCAGCGCACGCAGCCTCCGCAGCCCCCAGATCACCTCGCGCTGCGTCTACCATGGCTAACACCTGCAAGACAAAATAATAAAGCAACATAAGAGCAATGAATACAAGACAACCTGACAGTACATATTAATAATACATAAGGCCAATAATAATAATCATAATAATAATAAATAAATAATAATAATAAATGAATGCATAATAATAATAAATGAATGCATACAACAAAGGCATAAAATTAATCATGAAGGCAAATCAAACAAATATAGGTCACTGAAATTAGCAAAAAATTAGCACTGAATGCAAATTAAAGAAATATAGTACTTACACTTCTGCAGGGCTCCGGCCGGTGCCGGACGAATGAGCGGAGGAAGCCAAAGTGGTTGTAGATCCACTGCCCCCTCTCTGTCCACTCGGACGCGCCATCTCCACTTTTCTTCCGGAGAAGCCTGGTGTGGCAGTCACGCATGGACTTGTACCACTCCTGGAGATGTGTGGCCGTTCTCCCCATCTTCTGGGCCTGCTCCTCTCAAAGCCTGGCTTTTTTGTCCGTCCGGCGATAATCGGTCGACTTAACATTCCACAATATGGGCGTCTCTTGCAGAAACTTGAGGAGGACCTCCTCCTCGTCCGGATGCAGGGTGCTGTCAATCGACACCAACCTCTTCTGTCCTCTACCTCTGCCTCTACCTTTGCCTGCCAGACTGTGTGAGGCGGACAAGGTGGAGGCTGGAGATGAGGCATGGGAATGAGGCGAACCAGGAGACAGGGACCGCATGTCCATAGTCTCGTCTGTGTCTGGGCGAGGCGGCAACGAGACCATTGCAGACGGTGGAGATGGTGGTGCTGGAGCTGGAGGTGCAGGTGCTAGTGGACATGGTGTACACAGCATGGTGTTCCTGGCCCTCCCTCTTCCCCTCCCATACCGGGGGGCAGAGCAGGAGCTGGAGCTGGAGCTTGTAGGTGAGGTCTGCGTTCCTGGCATGCTGGAGAAGTTGTGAGGAGACAGCAAGACAGAGATCATATATATACCTAGGCACTGTGTTTGGGGAGGCTGTGTGGAGGCTGTGTGTGTTTGTGGAAGGATTGAAGCCCCCATCGCGAAGCCCTAGTCCGAAGCCCTATCCAGCTGTCGCTGCGCTGCCGCGGCACTGTCGCCGCGTTGTCGACCGTTGTCGTCGTAGTATCGCCGCGCTGTCGTCATCTGCTCATCAAAGAGTCGGAGGTGTCTACCGCTATCACCACTGCCAGCGGGGGAGATTGTTGTCCGGCGGTCGTCCGGCTGTCGTCTAGTTGTCGTTCTGTTGTCGCTATGTTGTCGTTCGGCAATAAAATATCTCCGACCTCGTCTGTCGTTCAGGGGTCGTTAAAGTGTCGTTACACCCAGGCCGATCTGTCGTCCGGTTGTCGTCCGAATGTCGTCCAACTTGGCCCGAATTTGCATATGTCGTCGGGTTTTCACAAAATCCAAGTCGCTGGGCTGTCGTCATCTCCTTGTCGTCGTAGTGTGACTGGAGCATAACAGACATGTAAAATTGTGTTTTCATATCTATAAAATGATATCGTTTATTCTACTAGACATATAAACATATTAGCATCTCATATAACAGGAGACATGTCACAACATCACAGACATGTAAATAAGCGATAACAGTACAGTGTCAAAAAAAGCACATAAGTTTGCAAAAACTGTACACAGACACAGCGCATTCAGACTGATAAAATGTTTTGTCAGATCATCCTGTCTTGCCATGACAGTGCTCCGGCGGGTGAGACGACCAAGTCTTTAATTAGATTGTGCTGTTCCTTTCCTAGCTTGGACGCGGTGTTGGGGTTAACAGGTAGAACGTCAATGTCAGGAAGGTTGTGGCCCTCTCACCAAGCTCCAGCACAAAGTTGTTGTTGGCTGTCTCGGGATGATCCAGCTGCATGTTCTGTAGTGCTAGGTAGCGTGTCCTCATGAGGTTGTGCAGAACAATGCACGCCTTGACGATGATCTTCATGTTGGAGGGGTGGTGCTGCATAGTCGTCAGCAGCACTTGGAAGCGGTTGGCTAGAATGCCAAAGGCATTCTCCACCACTCTCCTAGCTCGGGAAAGCCGGTAGTTGAAGAGTCGCTCGTCATTGTTCAAGCCCCTCTTGCCATATGGCTTCATCATGGTCGGCTGCAGGGCAAAGGCGTCGTCACCTATCAGAAAATAGGCACATCCTTCTGGCCATCGACAAGCGGTTCAGGGTTCGGAAAGCCCATGGTGCCACCTTGAGTGCCCGGCTTCAGCTCGGAGTCGTTGTAAATCTGGGCATCGGATGCGGAGCCCAAACCGCCAATATCTGCCCAGATAAATTTGTAATCCACATCTACAAGCGCCAACAGGACCACAGAGTAAAAGCCCTTGTAGTTCTAGTAGAGCGACCCACTCTTTGGAGGGCACCGGCAGGCGATGTGCTTCCCATCCAGAGCACCACAGGTATGGGGGAAGTTCCACTTCTCAAAGAATAAGTCCGCGATGGCACGCCATCCTTCTGTAGTCGTCGGACACGTCATGACCTCGGCCATGTACTCGCGATGATGGCCTGACAGACTTCACGCACTATGAGTGACTGGGTGTTGTGGGGCACCCTCCACCCGAACTTCATCGACGAGTATTTGGTCCCAGATGGCAGGTGCCGCAGAGTAAGTGCGATCTTCAGTGCAGGCTCGAGCGGCACTCGGAATGTGGTGCTGTTTTATTCAATCCTCAGTCCCACTCGCGCCACAATTTCGTCAAACAACTGGGGAGGCATCCGCATGAAGTTCATGAACGACGCGGCGTCCTCGCTGCGGAGCTCGACCATTAGCTTGTCGTACAAGCCAAACTCTGGCCGCCTCCCAATCCAGGGTCTGACCCACACTGCGCGCCGCTGCCGCTGCCTCCTCCTTCTCCTCTCAAGACGGGTCGCCAGAAGAACCATGAGGTAGAGACCTAGCTCATGCTGATATAGGGCAATTCTGTACTAATGCTGGAACTGTATCTGGTGTGCCTGGACATCCATCCTGTCTGAGCAGCAGAGCTGGACTGACAGAAGAAGCCTTGCGATGCCTATATATACCGAGAGCATACGCTGGGCATATGCTGCACATACGCTTTGCATACGCTAGGCATACACTACGAATACACTCAAATACGTTACATGCATGCCAGGCGTATGCTACATACGCTATAGATACGCCGAAGGAGCGGTTTTAGCGTATGCGTAATGCAAAACGGCATATGTACAGCATATGCGTAGCGCATGACGGTGTATGCTTAGCGTATGAGGAGCGTATGAGCCTTACGTTGCCATACGCAAAAGATTTTGAGCATGCCCAAAAGATTTTAGGATGGACGCGCGTATTACGGCATATGAGGGATACGCCGGGCATATACGACGTATGCGCAGCATATGCGAAGCGTATGCGAAGCATATGTGATGCAAGCCAATATGCCGGCATACGCTTCCGCCATACGCCGTAATGTGACAGGCGCATAACCAGGTGATGCATATGTTCTGTAAACCTATCATGTAAACATAAACACTCAACTAATGGATATGCCTATACTATGGACCAATTGATGTAACTCCCATAATGCCGAGTCTGAAATAAAGTATTGAATTGAAATAGAATATAGACTAGACTAGGACTGAACACAAAATGTGCATCATCATGATTTTACGTTGCTGCTAAAATGTGGGTGGTATTTTTGGTGTGTTTTGTAATGTATGTTTACTGATTACTTCCACTAACCAGGTGATACACATGTTCTGTAAGCCTATCAAGTAAACATAAACACTCAACTAATGGATGGACCAATATAGACTAGACTGGGACTGAACACAAGATATGCATCATCATGGTTTTACTTTGCTGCTAAAATGTAGGCGGTATTTTGTGTGTGGTTTGTAATCTACAATTGGTGATCCTAATGTACACCAAGTGCCTTTAATTAATTACCTTTTGATGGAATGACCGAGTGCTGCCTCTTCCTCATGTGGTGGCATACCCTTTGTTTCACAAATGGCGCCACCATGGCTATTTCAGATCCATCTGGATGCATTCAGACACCACCAAGCGTCGATGGTTGGAACTGGAGCCCGACTAAAAGTACACATGGCAGGCAACACACACACACACATGCATAATTACATATGCCAACATGCATGCAGTCATATTTGCAGGCAAGGGTACAGGCAAGCAGGAAGACAAGCAGCCATGCATGCACGTAGTCATACAGGCAAACATACATTCATATTTGTACGCATGCATGCATGCAGTCACCCAGGAAGGCAGGCAGGCAGGCAAGCAAACAGTCATACAGCCAGGCAGGCATACGGGAAATCATATGGTCAGGCAGGCAGTCATGGTACACAAAAGCCCTGTTTACACGGGCGAGTTAAGCCGTATCATATAAATCGCCTTGTCTAGTTCGGTTTACATTCGCCGTGTAAACGCGACTTAAGGCGGATTAGGGATGAATCGATTCATATTATTCACTTTATATAAACCGGGTTGCGAGGTAGTATGAAAGTCGGTTTATAAATGATAGTGTAAACGGTAGTGGTTTACTTGAGGCAGATTAATAACGTCACAGTCGAGACCTGAGTTTGTTGACTTTCCGGTAAATTTGCTCTATGGACCTGCTAGAGGTGCACAGATATTTTTTTCATGACTTATTTTAAGGTTTTCACTGCCCAGCAGAAGTTTTGACTGTTCCAAACCAATACGATTCAGTCCATACATATCTAGGTCGAACCCACACTCTCTCGTGGCGACGTCGACTAACCGAAACTGGCACTGGTTAGTCTGGACTTGCTCATGCGCAGATATCGATTACCGCCTTAAACCGCTCCGTGTGTAAACGCGCCACTACTTCGCTTCATATAAATCGCTTTGTCTAATTCGCTTTACAATTGCCCATGTAAACACGGCTAAACAGTATGGACTGACAGTACACGAGCGCCACTTAGCGTTATCTTGGTCAACAAGTCCTATTCTGTAAAAACCAAGGCATAGCTGGAGAGTCAATGTAAATACAGTAATGTGAATTCGGAGGAGGTAATTAAAACCTTCGCTAAAATGCCAGCATATTAATATGTATGGAGTGTAGCAATGACAGAAAAATATTTCTTTGTCAATAGATTACATTTGACGTTCAGTTTACATATTCTTGTCCTTTTTATTGGTGTTTGAATATGCAGTTGGTGTCTATATATAATTATTACACATATATGTGTGCACCTAAATTAGTATGCATAATCTATATCTGTGTGTGTATATGTAGCCTATATATACACACATATACATTTGTATATATGAGTCAGGATCACGAAAACAGGCCAATTGAGGAAGGTTGTCCGCGTCGAGCATCGATGTCGGCGTCGATCAGTATAATTATAATTTAGCATTGACAGACGTGTTGGAAAGTCCTTAAATTTATCCTGAATGTAAAGGTTGAGAAAATACAACAACCTTATTTGTTTCTAGAATAATTTAATATAAAACAAAGAAATGCGTTACACTTTAAGAATTGCGATGCCGCCATCTGTTAAAGTTGTCGGCGTCGATAATTGGATGTCGGCGTTGATCGGTATAATTATAGTTTACCATTGACAGAGGTGTTGGAAAGTCCTTAAATTTATCATGAATGTAAAGTTCGAGAAAATACAACAACCTTATTTGTTTCTAGAATAATTTAATATGAAACAGAGAAATGCACTACACTTTTAAGAATTGCGACGCCAAAATCTTCAATTGACCACCGATTGGCCCATTTTCGTGAGGGTGACTCATATATATATACACGCTTTTGTATTGTGTGTGGGTTACAAAAATAGGTTATATTGTAGATTACTAATTAAACATTTCTTTGCATTTCTGTTATCCTTTAACTGCCTTCACTTAGCCTTTCTATAGACACGCCGACCAGTGACATCACTATGATGAGATTCGTATCCAGAATGACCCTGTTTGGTAATACAAAGCAGATGGATCTTGTTTTGCATATAAGCCAATGGAGCAATATTGAATCTGTAATACCAGTGCTTTGTCGAATACTGTGTCTGATTGTGGTATTAATCGGATAACCCGCTCACGGCCCCTAAAGGTTTTTGATAGTGGGTTTTTGGAGAATTTTGCGAAAGTATTGTATACGCCGTCTGGCGGATTTAGTAAAAAAGCATAAGTTGGAACCATCAAAACGACAGGGCGCCACCGGTTCAAATAATAAAAGATGTGGGACCTGTAGGGGCAGTATTGACAATATGGGGATTATTAATCATTTTAATAATCATTCGTGGCATAATAATAGCATTAGAAAGATTGATACTATTTCCCGGGCCAATAGCAAAAAGATGAGGCAGATAACTGTAAAATTAACAGGTGATTTACAGCAAACACCACTCACTCATGTCATCAAGACGACTGGGTTCGGGTTAGGCATGCGACATGCCAGTGCGAACTGGTTGATTCCTTTTACGGGACATGCGGCATGCAGCGATTTGGTTTGGCTAGTACACAGTACCAACTTTAAAAAGATGCCTGATGTGATAGGGGAAATCTCCTCCGCCGTTAAGTGAAACCCCACACCCTACCTTATCAGGCATGTTGAAAGAGTCCCAGCGGCATGTCACCCAACCTGAATATAACACCTCCCTCAACCACACCCACACCCACACCCACATCCACACCCACACCCACAGCCAGACATAGTGTCAGGTTTCTCACAACTGTTTTCTATGGCAAACGCAGCAGCATTCGCATGCTGCACTGATGGCTACATGGACCGATTCAATTGCCGCATTTGCATTTGCATTCGCATTCGCATTCGCATTCGCATTCTGAGGCATGGAAGCACCTCCATACACTTACATGCGTTTCCATTTTTTTGCGCATTCGCATGCCGCATACCACATGTAAGGAATGCTGCCTTTAAGCTAAGATTCCTTATACATGGCATGCGAATGTAACATGCGAATGGGTTGATTCATGCAGCGATTTGGTTTGATCTTTACAGTAACAACTTTAAAAAGTCCATACCGCGTATAAGGAATCTTAGCTTAAAGCTAAGATTCCTTATACACGGTATGCGGCATGCGAATGCGGCAAAAAATCAAAAAGCATCTAATTGAATAGTGGTGTTTCCATACGTACGAATGCGAATGCGGATGCGAATATGAACGCGAATGCGAAAAATGGATTGACCCATGGACCGATCGGTGCAAATGCGAATGCGAATACTGCTGCGTTTGCCATAGAAAATACTAACTTTGATCTTCCTTCACAAATTTGGAGGAAAAACCCCCAAAAATGTTATGGGTAACATTTTTGGTGTGTTTATTTGTTTAACCATCCCCCAGCACAAAGTGTAAACATCGGCTATTGGGGGTTGGCATATATCTATGCCACATATACCACATTCGCATTTGCATGCTGCATACTGCGTATACGGAATCTTATCTTAAGTCACCTGAAGCTAAGATTCCATACACACGGTATGCGGCATGCAAATGTGAATGTGGTATGGGGCATAGCTACCCATGCCGAGCCCCACTAGCCGATGTCTACTTTTTGTGCTGGGGTGTTATTAAATAAACAAAACCCCCCCCAAAAACCTACCCATGCCATTTATTTTTTTTTTTTGCTGCACATTTGTGAAGAAAAGTCAAAGTTACGTTGTTTTCTATGGCAAATGCAGCCGTATTAGCATTCGCATTCGCACTGATCGGTCCATTTTTGGGGGGGTACATTAGTTGTTTAAACAGGGGAAATTTCAATCGTGAATGATTGGTCTTCCTTCCACTGCTCCTTGCCCTATCCTAATAATGCCGAGCACCTGGCTAGGAAGCGACAAGTATACATTTTTAAGTCATTGGTTTGACTCGACCAGGATTCGAACCCATGATCTACCAACACGGGAGACGGATGCTCTAACTCATTCGGCCATCTCGTCTGGGTCGATCCATTTGCCGCATTCGTATTCGTGTTCATATTCGCATTCGGACACATGGAAGCACCACTATTCATTGACAGGCTTTTCGATTTTTTGCCGCATTCGCATATCGCATACCGCGGATCCGCTCAATACTGACATTAAAGTTGCATAGTCCGATGGCTTTGATTTTCTGTCATTTTCTGAGATAAATATATTAGATTGATCATTGTAATCTATCTTACTTTAGCTTGAAGTAACTCTGCTTGAAAATGACCAATTTAGAAGATATTTGAAGTGAAAACATGCTAGGTTAATTTTGGCAAGCTTGCCAAAACTCTGACCACATAGGCTTCACTAGTAACAGGTTCTGCTAAATGGCCTCAGTAGTCCCTTCAATGTACCATCAAATGTTTAATGACTGCACCAGTATCTAAGGTACACATGTAGGTTCAAATTGACATAAGGGCTTAGCTTTGGAAAATTTGATGCTTTCATCAGACTATGCAACTTTAACTGTCATGCTTCTTCTGTTAGCTGTACCAACAGTAGAGGATGTACCTTCTCTACTAACAAGTGCTTGTGCAAACTAGACACTAAATTAAAAACATTTATAGCTGGTCCTGCCACCGGCTCGGTGCTTGGTTCTACCGCTGAACGCCCCAGAATTTCTAATATTAAAGAAATGTTAATTTTATATAGTGTTGAACCTATGCAAACAATTACCAACGTTGATGTTATACTGTTAGAAAATGTTATAGATATTGACTTAGATTTACGAGATATTAATTGTGTTGATACGATAGATTTTTGTGAAGAAACCCCAGTACACTATAGAAATAAATTACTGAGGATATGGCCAGAGATAAAGAAAGGGTGTAATATGGATTGCCCTTATTCAGAAATGTATAAAGCAGTACGTATATAAAGCTGCCTAATTATTTAAAACCCCAAATAGCAGTGCCCTCAGGGTTAAATATAAAAAATTGGAAAAAATATTTAGTCAACTATAAAGATGAAGATTTAATTTTTTAAATTAGAATTTGGATGGCTGGCTAACTATACTGGGGAGTTTCACCAGTAGTGACACAGACAAATCATACATGTTATGAAATTCTGTGTTTGCGGGCCCCCGCATTATATATATGCGGGCGTTTAAATGGTATTGATGGCCGATCCCATTAGGCGGTACACGTAGGTTATGGTTAAGGGGCTGTCACATTAGGGTTTTTTGCGGGAGCGTATGGCGGCGTAGGCGCTTTACGTCATATACGTTGGCATACGCCGTCATACGCCGCCATATGCTACGCATACGCTACACATACGCTATGCGTATGCTCTGCATATGCCGTCATGTGCCGGCTTATGCCGGCCTATGCCGCTGTATGCCGCCATACGCTTTGTCCCGTCCGTCCATCCAAATTTGTTTGTGCATGCTAAAAAAATCTCGACCTATGGGGGCGTATGGTTCATACGCTACTCATACGCTTGTCATATGCCGGCATACGCTCCTCGTATGCTGGGGGTATGCCGGCATATGCTGGGGGTATGCCGGCATATGCTACTCGTACGCTCAACTTGTGTCACAGGCGTATCTCGGGCGTATGCAGCGTACGCAGAACCTACAAGTTGCGTATGGGAGCGTATTCGTAGCGTATGCAAAGCGTGTGAGTAGCGTATGGCGGCGTATGCCCGACCTATGGTCTCGGTATATATAGGCGACGCATGCCTTCTTCGGTCATTCCTGCTCTGCTGCTCATACAGGATGGATGCCCAGGCACTGCAAGTACAGTTCCAGCTCTTCTACAGAGTTGCCCTTTATTACCATGAGCTTGGTCTATACCTCATGGTTCTTCTGGCGTCCCGTATTGAGAGCAGAAGGAGGAGGGAGCGGCGGCGACGATCAGTGTGGGTCAGACCCTGGATTGGGAGCTGGCCACAGTTTGGCTTGTTCGACAAGCTGATGGTCGAGCTCCGCAGGGAGGACACCGCGTCGTTTGTGAACTTCATGCGGCTGCCTCCCCAGCTGTTTGATGAGATTGTGGCAAGAGTGGCACCTGCGGCCAACCATGATGAAGCCGTATGGCAAGAGGGGGTTGAACAATGAGGAGCGACTGTTCAACTACCGGCTGTCCCGAGCTAGGAGAGTGGTGGAGAATGCCTTTGGCATTCTAGCCAACCGCTTCCAAGTGCTGCTGACCACTATGCAGCATCACCCCTCCACCGTCAAGGTCATCGCCAATGCGTGCATGGTTCTTCACAACCTCATGAGGATGTGCGACCCAGCCCTACAGAACCTGCAGCTGGATCATCCCGAGACTGACACCAACAATTTTGTCCCAGGAGCGTGCCAGACATTGACATTCCAACTAACCCCAACACCTCGTCCAAGCTAGGAAAGGAGCAGCACAATCTCTGGGTGGGTGGCTGGTCTCGCCTGGGTGGTCTCGCCCGCTGGAGCAGTGTCATGGCAAGACAGCATGATCTGACAAACATTGTATCTGTCTGTACGCACTGTGTATGTGTACTGTTATGATCTATTTTTGAAAACTTATGTGCTTTTCTTTACACTGTCCAGTTATCGCTTATTGACATGTCCGTTATGTTGTGACATGTCTACTGTTATATGAGATGGTAATATGTTTATGTCTATTAAAATAAATGATATAATTTTTTTAGATATCGAAACACAATTTACATGTCTGTTATATTCTTTCGATCCATAATTACAGTTATCTAGTTAATGTATTTGTAATGAATTTGCTCTATTTTAAAATTAATTACACTTTTGAAAGCATAACCACTGTTAAGAAGACAGGGAAAAAGAGGATGAGGGACAGGGACAGAAAGGGAGAGAGAAAGGGAGGGAGGGAAGAGAAGAGAGGGAGGGAGGGAAGAGAAGAGAAGAGAGGGAGGGAGGGAAGAGAAGAGAAGGGAGGGAGGGAGAGAGGGAGGGAGGAAGAGGGGGTAGAGACTTGTGTCCTTAATATTCATAATAATTATTCTATATTTTCAATGTTACTTTAATTGTACTTTAATTAATAACAATTACATTATGGCATGGCATTATTGAATGCGGACACAATAATTATAGTTTACAATATATTTATTTATACAAGTCATTTGTCAACATATATACATATGTGCATACAAACATTCAAAGATAAATAATACAATACATTTTACAAACTATAACTACATATCTATGTATATGTCGTGGGGGTGATGAAAATGGGAAATATTGCGCCTAGAGCGGGACTCGAACCCACATCTCTTTGCATTCCGGGCCAGTGTGCTAACCATTACTACACCTAGCTCGTGATATCAACACACTCCGCACGCCTACCTGTCCTATGTGGTTCACTTGCCTGAGAGGTCAGTGCAGCCATACTCTCGTCCCCCTGGAATTGTAAGTCTTGTAATGCTTACAATTACATACATACAGGCAATGCACTAACACATACATACGCAGGGTGGTGCAACGTCCGTACAGCGCAAAGCTTGTACAGGATCCGGAGCACGGGAACCAGGGGCATGGGAGGTGCTGTACATGGGCAATACTGTGCCTAGAGCGGGACTCGATTCCCACCTCTCCCTGCCGTTCCGGGCCAGCTGTGCTGACATTTCAGGGACCTAGGACTCCTGATATCAAGTTCAAGCGTGCCGACGCCGGTACCTGTCTATGTGGTTACTTGCCTGAGAGGTCAGTGCAGACCACTACATATATATATATCTACATATCTACACTATAACTACATATCTACACATATATACACATATCTACAAATGATCACTTGTCGTGCGTCCCCCCCCCAGCTGGTGATGTCGTGGCTGATGGGGGGAAGAGGTCCAAGTTGGACACCCCCAACACTCCCGACAGCCCCGACAAGTTCAACAGTCCGTCGGATGTCGCGGGGGGGGACTCGTGTAGGTGTCAAGCTCGCCACGGCACTGGCACCGACACCGGAAGGTGATGGCCAGGGCACACCGAGAGTGGCCGCACCACCTGGCCGGGCAACAAGTCCTGGAGAGGCCCTGGTGTGGCCCGCCACGCCGAGTGTCCGGGGTTGGGCAGGCTGCGCTGTCGCCACAGACTGAGGTTGAGGCTGAGGCGGGACCAGCTCATGACGCAAGTGGAGTGGCACAGGTTGAGGCAGAAGATGCGGCTGTGGCTGCGGGTGAGGCGGAAGATGCGGCTGCATCATGTATCGGTGCACATACTCCTGTGTCTGAGACGCCCATGGTGATGCTGGTGGTGGCTGGTGAGTCCACTGGTGGGGTTGAGGATGGTATGCCTCACTTGCAGACACAGGAGCAGGTGCAGGTGCAGCCACAGGAGCCACGAGTTGTTGGCCTTGCCCTGCCAAGTGCTGCAACACGATCCGGTTTATTGGGTCACAGGTCTCAACAAACCGCTCCTCCGGCGTGGTCAAGATCATGTTGCGCACATAGTTTGCAAAAGCCACGCACTTCGTTATCGCCGGTGTAGGAGGGGGCTGCATGACCTTCAGCATGTCCCCAGACTCATCGAACCTCTTCTGGATGGCAGCGAGGAGGTTTGCGTCATCTTGGGCTGATCGCTTCCCCCTCCCCTTTCCCCACTCTCGGACTGTAGCGGGAGGAGTGGCGGGAAGGTCCTCCTCCATCCCCACGTCCACATCCGTGGTGACATTCTCGTCGAGTCTGAGGTCGTGATGCGCAGCGTCGATGGCAGCGGCCACCTGCAAGACAAAATAATAAAATAACATAAGTAACATGAACGCAAATCAATCTTTCCACAAAAGACAACACAAGTCAACAATAAAGAAAACAAAGTTAACGATAAATGACAAAATTGAATTATCAAGATTCATAATGCAAATAACATATATCAATTGTCGACTTCTCGATTTAACAATAACAGCACAACAAGTCAACGTTAAAGAAAAACAACAAACATATAGCATTCAACAAATAACTTGATTTACCAAGATTATTTACGTAAATAACATATATCGTTTTGTTGACTTATCCAGAATAATAGGGTTTTACAAGAATCCTAACGCCCACACTAGTCAGAAGGATAAAAGATTATGTACTTACACTTCTGCAGGGCTCCGGCCGGTGACGGACGAGGGACCGCAGGAAACCGAACTTCTACATGATCCACTCCTTAGGCCAGCCGCTCCGTCCCCGCTCTTTTTCTTGTGGAGCCGGATGTTGGTATCCCGGAGTGACTTGAACCACTTCTGGAGATGGACCACTGTCGTCCCCAGAAGCTTCGCCTGGTCCTCCCACATCTTCCCCTTCCTGTCAGTGCGGCGGTAGTCGGTCAGCTTGACGTTCCAGATGACTGGGTTTTCCTCAAGGAACTCCAGCATCTGCCCCTCCTTGAAGACCGACAGAGAATTGTTGGTCTTCTTTGCCCCCCTTTTCTTTGCAGAGGTGCAGGTGGAGGCTGAGGTGGAGGTGGCGGCGGATGCCCGTGAGCTGCCCCGAGAAGCAGGAGATGGAGAGCTGGAGCGGGGGCGCCACTGGCGCATCGTCTGCGTCTCCACTTGGAGAGTGGTGTTGTGGAGAGTGGTGTTGTGGAGAGTGGTGTTGTGGAGAGTGGTGTTATGGAGAGTGGTGTTCTTGAGAGTGGTGTTCTGGAGAGTAGTGTTCTGGAGAGTGGTGAGGTGAGTGGTTAGGTGAGGAGGCTGGTGATGGTGAGCATGGCAAAGTATGCTTCTTCCTGCCTCTCCCACGGCCTAGTCCTCCTCCAGTGGTGACAGAAGCCCTGGAGGCTGGTGTAGCAGCAGCAGCAGTAGTAGCAGTAGCAGTGGTGTTCCTCTTAGCAGGCATGGTGGTAGAGTGAGGGGACAGCTGCTGCTCCAGGGTAATTATACCCAGGCGGCCACCCACCCCCGACCTCAGAGAGATACCATACGCGTCACATACACTTCGCATATGCTTTGAATTCGCTTCGCATATGCTTCGCATACGCTTCGCATACGCTTCGCATACGCTTCGCATACGCTTCAAATATTTCGCTCATATGCTTCGCATACTTCGCTCATACGCTTCGCATATGCTCACCCTGCCACTCATACCTGTCAAAACAACTCAAGTTACGCCGCGATTAACTCGCGTCATGCTATGCATATGTTACGCATATGCTACATCAGTGCAGAAAGGTCACCACACGTCGTCCCTCAACAGTTTAAAAATTTTATCGGTACGTTTTATATACGCCGCCACCATACGCCGTAATGTGACAGGCCCTTTAGCGGAAATAATCAGTAAACATAGGTAACAAGAGTCCTATGGTAGCTGGGTTATACTAGTGTACTAGTTTTATGGCTGATGACATTTTTTTGCCTTCGTTGTCAATGTGGTCTTTTCTGCTGACACGGCATATTATTTTTCAACTGCAAATAAAACCTGACAAAAACACAGTGAACTGAAATTCACACACACACACACACATATATATATATTTTACCTCGGTATTAAGCCTCTGGCTAGCCTCGGGCTAGGGAGAAGGAAGCAACATCCGGGTCCAGAAATTAGCATATTCTACTCGCGAGCGCTGGATGTTCGTGAGTTGTTCAGCGTTCTTTTTCTACAAATAACTCCAAAACTTGCAGTAAGTTTATGGAAATAATTCACAGGTTTCTTTAGGATCACCTGTTGAGTATCTTGTATAAGTTTGATTAAGATGGCGAATATATTAAAGTTGTTATTGGCGTTAAACCGACTTGTGCTGGTACACCAGATTGACATCGCCATTTTGTTTACTTCTTGTCGGACTACCCGACTCGATTATCGCTATTGTTTTAGCGTTTAAAAAAATATAAACCCAAGAATACAGGAGGATACGTATTTCTTGTGTACATGTGTCTTATTTGTTAATAAATCAAATTATTGTGCATCTAGTGGTGTATTTTCGATTTTATGGAATTACTTTATAAATAATATGAGTGAAGACTGCGTTGTTGGCGGTTCGCCTGGGAGCGAGGCCCATAAGGGGTTTATGGAACTGGATTCTCGGTGATGTTCCTACCAGCTTGGCTGAAGCCATATTTAGCCTAATATTAACTTTATGGTGTTTGGAACCGTTTTCCTTGTTTAAACATAGTTGCATCTCTGTTGTGTTTGTTGATGTTGGTGATTGCCACATCACAGGTACAATTTTATCAACAAGTCGCCCGTTGCGGAACGGAGAGTGATGTTGGCTGGAGCCTCATCACGTTTGGATTTTTCCTCGGTTTCTTTTATGGATTCGCGTTGGAAATTAATCCTGGGTTTCTTTTATGGATTCCCCACATTTTTGGGGCGTACCTCCGAGTTTCGTAGCATTTTCTCCAACTTGCTGGCGCAGTAGCCGCAGGAGGGAGAAGTGTACAGAACAGAGAGTATGGGAGGGTACCGATATACTGGTCCCTACCCCTCATTTGGTTTCGGTTTCCATACCGTTACCCTACGACATTACACATTAGCTTACACGCCTGTGTTGGAACGGTGTAAATACATTCTCCAACACCAGCAATACACGCCCATGGCCGAACGGAGAGCGATGATGGCGGAAGCCACATCACGTTATGCCGCCCGTTGCCCAACGGAGAGTGATGATGGCTGGAGCCACATCACGGTTTTGCTGGCTGTTGATAAACGGAGAGCGATGTTGGCTGAAGCCTCATCACGGTTTTAACCCACCCGTGGCCGGGCGGAGACCAATGATGGCAGCAGCCACATCACGTTATGTCGCTCGTTCTCGAACGGACAGCGATATTGGCTGAAGCCACATCACGTTTATGCCGCCCGTTGCCAAACGAAGAGCGATGTTGGCTGAAGCCACATCACGTTTTTACTGCCTGTGACCGAGTGGAGACCGATGACGGCTGTAGCCACATCACGTTTAAGCGCTTGTTGCCGAATTGAGAGCGATGTTGGCTGAAGCCACATCACGTTTATGCCAATCATTGACAAACGAAGAGCGATGTTGGCTGAAGCCACATCACGTTTAACCCACCTGCCGAGTGGAGAAGCGATGTTGGCTGAAGCCACATCATGTTTGGTTTTTCCTCGGTTTCTTTTATAGATTCTCGTTAGAAATTAATCC
This sequence comes from Branchipolynoe longqiensis, assembly GCA_030323885.1. NCBI lineage: Eukaryota > Metazoa > Annelida > Polychaeta > Phyllodocida > Polynoidae > Branchipolynoe > Branchipolynoe longqiensis. Next base: position 48,196,533 of record CM059193.1, on the reverse strand, counting down.
GGTTGTCTGTACGGATGCGTTCGAAGAATTTTCCAGGTCAAAGAAGGTGGTTTATAATGATGGCAAATAACCACCGAGGCAAATCAAAGGGGTGGGAAGCATATTAATGGAAGAAGCTCGAGAGACCGCCACCAAGAGTGGGAAGCATATTAATGCAAGAAGGTCAATGCAAGCACCCGGTTAAAAAATCTAGAGCAGATTTTCGAAACCATCGGGCCGCCAGGCAGCCCAGGGGACGGGGGCAACGCCAGTCGTGCCGCTGGAACCACGGAAACCGACCGTTCAAGCCGAAGTACACTCTCAACAAGCCATTCCCAGGCCAGGGAACAAGTAGAGTTTACTGGTTGAAGGTGTGCGTATTCCTTTTGTGCACATACCAGTACAGGAGTCTACTCCTTTCCCTTATCGATTTGATCTCACCGAACGAGAGGTCCTGGCTAACCAGTGGCACAAATTTGTGACAACGGTATTATTAAAAAAGGTGAACATACAACGGGGGGAAATTATTTCTAAAATTTTTCCCGGCCGAAACCTAATGCTCAGGTTCGCATGATTCTAGATTTGACAAAGTTAAACAAGATGGTGGAATTGAAACATTTCAAATGTTAGAAGAGATTGGATTATACCAGGCTCTTGGCTGTCTAGTGTGGATCTACGAGATGCATACTACACGATACCGTTTTGCAAACACCACCGGAAATACCTACGATTTCTTTGGAACTTTTTGAGTTCACCTGTATCCATATTTTTTGGCTTGTGCCCCTCGGCTTGTTTACCAAAGTACTCAAACCTAGTTTTCTCGCTTATGGCGAGAAAAGGACATGTAATTTTCAATATATATTGATGACTCATTTATTATGGCTCAAATCATGTCTGGACTGCAAAAATGCAGTTAACGACCTGTGTGAAACGTTTACTAAACTTGGATTTTATATCCATCAGGAAAAGATGTTTTTTGAACCAACTAATGTACTGAAATGGTTGCGTTTCCGTCTGGACACTAAACATATGACTTTGTCGTTCACAGAACAGAAACTAGACAAGGTTTTACATATGGCGATCCATTTGGTTGATCTAACGAGGACAATGATAAGGCTGTTTGCAACCTTCATCGGAATTTTGATTGCCTATGCCCCTGCTATTTTATATGGGAAAGCGCACATTGAATCGATAGCGTTAGCGCGTACTGAAGGCAATTTTGCATGGGAAATGTTTATTTTGGAAGAAATGGATGCATCGTTAGAACGTTGGGGTGCCCATCGTGACGATGTAGCTACAGGAGGCAGATGGTTAGATGACAAACTTTCTGATCATATTAATGTCTTAGTGTTGAGAGCGGTTTATTTGGGATTATGTACTTTAATCCGAATACCAAATTTTCATGTCAGAATTCTCACAGACGATACTACGGCAATGACGTACATTCGTAACATGGTACCAATAAGGCCTAAATCATGTACTAAAATAGCCAAACTAATTTGGAATTGGGCGCAAGACCAGCAGGTGTGGCTAACGATAGCACATATCCCAGGTAGTCAGAATACTTTGCTAGATAGCAAAAGTAGGAATTTCCATGACCATATAGAATGGTCATTGAGTAATAACATTTTTAAAGAGATTTGTCAAATATGGGGTCGACCAGAGGTAGACTTCTTTGCATCAAGGAATAACTGTACCTTAGTTACATATTTTTTCTTGGCATCCAGACCGTCATGCTTGACGAGTGGATGCTTTGTCGAGGATTGGGGAAAAATTAATTCTATGAATTTTCCCCACCATTCAGCATTATCAGCCGAGTGGCCAGAAAGATCACAATGGATCGGCATGCATTTCTGATGATGCCAGAGTGGGACACACAGCCTTGGTTAGCAGTGGTGACATTGCAAGCATCGCACTGCCTAGGATTCCCGAGAAAATGCGGCAACCTGTCCCACCAAGGTCCACTGACCGTTCACGGGGATGTTCCACAACACCCCTCCTACATTCCTTTTCTGAATAAACATTTGGAAGAATTTGGATGGATAAAATTACTAAACAGAAACTGATATCCCATGCCTTGAGGAAAGGAACGGTGAAGATGTGGGCTAGCTATTTTAAGAATTGGGTGTGCTTTGCTTGATTAAAACACGTTAAACCTGTAAACCCTACTATAGCTCAAGTAGTAAGTTTTCTAAGAATGTTAGAAGATGAAGGATTACGGTTTGCAGCCATTAAGGCGGCAAGATGTGCACTTTCACTGATCCTACCACGAGTGGACGGACAAACAATTTGTAAACACCGGGTTATACACTGGTTTTTACAGTCCATTTATGAAAGGTATACCCCAAAGCCCAAATTTAGTCAGGGTCTGGGGTGTTTCACTAGTTTTTCAGTTGTTTAAGGCTTGGCCTAACAATGCTCATTTAGCTGTTAAACAAATAAGATTTAAGTTGCCCGTTTTGTTACTTTTAGTAACAGGACATAGAGAACAAACTATCATAGCTTTGTCTCTGGATGGACTCGAGGATGACAGAAAGCAGGCAACTTGTGACTTCACACAGTTGTTGAAATCCAACTGCTTAGGGGACCCGTTATCCACGGTCCATGTTGATTCCTTTCCCGGACGACAGGGAATTGCATGCATTTCAGCCATACGGGCTTATTTATCCAAGACTAATGATCTAAGGATTTCCAGATAGCTTTTGGTGAGCTTTATCAAGCCACACAAAGCTATTTCAAGAGACACTCTTGCTAGATGGACCATCAGAGTCCTGAAAACGGCAGGGGTGGACACAGGACGCTACGCTTCCCATTCGATGAGAGGAGCCATGGTATCCACAGCACGGTTGCTGGGGATCTCCGTCAAGAGAATCCTGGTACATGCAGGCTGGAAGACGGCTAGATCGTTTGCAAAACATTACAACAAACGACTAGAAAAGTCGAGCGGCCTTGCCACACATTTGCTCACCGATTAACAGAATAGATGGGGCAAAAAAGTTAAGAGTATATTTATATCTGTATACTAATGTCTGATGACTGATCGTTTATAATGATGATGTCAATTAATGATAAAAAATGAATTACGTAAAGGTCTCCCTAGCCCGAGGCTAGCCAGAGGCTTAATACCGAGGCAAAATAGTATAGTTATAATATGAATCTTACCTGGGTATAGATGATGGATAACTTTTGTTTTTCCGAGGTATAAGTCTCGGCTAGACATGGGCTAGGGCACACCCGCCACACCCTACCACATCTAGTCTGTTCTTGTACCAAAACGAAAACATCATAGTATCCATTGTTGTGAGGTCATTTTTATCCTGAATAAGTAGGTAGAGATTGCTGGACCCGGATGTTGCTTCCTTCTCCCTAGCCCAGGTCTAGCCGAGGCTTATACCTCGGGAAAACAAAAGTTATCCATCATCTATACCCAGGTAAGATTCGTATAACTATACTATATACATATGAAGTGGGCGTGTCTACTCGCCTTGAGCAATTTGCGCACTCATTCCATGGGCGCGCAAATTGCTTTCATTGTGCACGTGATGGTTCTCGGTGGTAAAGCGTTGCTTGGCGACTAGCTAAGCAACGACAGGGGGTCGGGCGTTCGGGGCCTGACCCGGCAGACGTGTTTTTGCACGCTCTGTCATTTCAGCCGATATTTAGGTTTATATTATCGAAATTCTAAATTAATTTAATGAATCAACAGGGGAGGGTAAGGGAGACATATACTTCTTTATTAAATACGCATATTTCGCTGGTATCATTGTTAGTTATAGTAAGAATAAAGTCGTGAGCTCTTGTGAAGGTGGATTGGGACGTTCCTTGCATTCTTTACTTTCCTCCAGTAGATTAACCGCTATGGAAAACCTGATATTCGATTGCTTTATATGTAATTAAGGGCCTTAAGCCTAAGCAAGCCTTATGCAGTTACTTAACCCATCTGCAGGAATATAATGACAACACATTAAGGGAATTATCTTAGTGTTACTTTTGGGCGGAAATTAAGACGTTAACTTAGAACTGATTATCAGTGACAGCGGCAGCATCTCTAGCTGGACGCGTACTTCTGGAATAATTCAGTAACATTAATAGTACCCCGAAATGCGAAGGGGACAGCCAGTAGTTGAAATAATCTAACTTATAGACATATATATACTTTAGGCCGATAAATGCGCTCAATGGCAAATTGCGTATTTGGACGAAACTCTGGCTATTCGCCTTTAACACGGGGAGGACATAGATGGCGACGGACTACCGGCAGACGGGAGGAGAGGCTGCAGCAGCCCGTGGCTGGCCCAGGAAATTCACATGGAAAATATTACATAAATTAACTCGTTGGCTCGCCTATTAGTGGGGGTGGAATAGCCGAACGGTTAAACATATATATATATATACACACACATGTTATTTGTAACTCACCAGCATGTTCATGTAACAAAGAAGGTACTTCATACATATTTTTGCAATGAAAAGGGAAAGAGAAACAAATATAACTGCACAGTGGCATGACAATGTATAATTGATTCTGCCGTTTGATATTACACGAGATTGTTTTTATTTGTCCTCTTCTTGTTATTGCATTCAATCTCTTTGATGATGAGTGGTTGGTTTGTAACCTTTACGGTTACTGGCTGCAACTGCTGGAGCATTAGCTTCCGACACCGATGAATCGATCTGAAGGCTACGAACGATGGAACTTTCGTGGGGGGGTAATGGTGGTGACTTCAGGCGCCGTAGAGATTAGAGGAGGGAAGTGAAAGATGGGTTTCAAGTTAAAGTTGATGGTCCGAAATATAATTTTGTCAAAATTAAAACAACTACTTACATTTGATCCTATATATCCAACTTAGATACTGATGTATTAGCTAATGATTTGGGACAGCATATACAGCATAACCAGTGACTTTATGACCTCACCCCTTTGAACACTCAGTTTGAAACACCCATTATGCAGGGAGGCCATTAACCGACTAGGCCAATCTCGTGACCTCATTATCCCCCCAACCAAGTAGGCCTACTGTGCAGGGTCATAGAGGGGAAGGGGAAATGAGGTGGATGTTGCCCCTCCTCTCCATGTTGGATATTCAATGCTGTTTGGTCAATTCTATGAATATAATTAATCAATTTGGGTAATTTAAATTTTGAAATTTATATATATGGGTCATTCTCTAAAACTGGGCACAAAAGTGTGACATGGAAACCAAAAGTGAAAACCTTCCAAATAATAGCAAAAATCCTTCCAAATAATAGTCGAATCAAATGTCCTATGAAGGTTTGCATGTTGTGCATATGTCAGAGTTGAAAAAAATGAGTTGCTAGTGCATACATCAAATATATTTACTGCATGGGCATCATAAGATGCCCTCGCGACACATACATTTTATATAAGACTAGTATATACATCATATATATGATATACACATGTTTGTGTGTCCCCCACGGAAGGGGGGGGGGGTGCGAGGTCAGCCTCGCAGCCCGCCATGTCCAACAATGAACCCGAATGAGCGCCCCCTGCTCATTCCACGCTTTAAATATTATTTTTTTTTACATTCTTTGATTAAAATTGCACAGGCTGATGGTGTTGACCTTCTGCCATTGGGATGATGTCATATACTAATGTATATTTGATATCCAATGCTGCTTTCGTCAATTCTATAGACATAATTAATCAAATTTGTTGATTAAAATTGCATAGTTTGATGTTTTTAACTTTCTGCCATTGGGATGATGTCAATCATATACCGATATGTGATGTTGGATATTCGATGCTAATTGGTCAATTCAATAGATATAAATCAAATTAAGCTTTCTACAAAATAATATTTTGTTAAAAACCCTAGTGCCATGGGCCTATGGCACCAATCCGTTCCCAGGACAGGAGGCAACCTTTTAGTAAAACATGCCAACGGATCAAATGATGCACATGTGCATTCTGGGACAGACGTCCGCAAGAAAGGGCCACACCCAAGCAAACCCTCTCCCATAGTCTGGGGGAGTTAAGTGAGCTCCCAGATAGCACAGAGCCATCAGGCCGATGTTGGCTATTGGTCGCACAGTCGCCACACATTTTCCACCGTCGGGCCACCGTCGGGCCGACTGTGCTGGTCCGCCGCTCTTTGCCATTCTTTTTGCACATATTTGCCATCGTTGGGCCACTGTCGGACTGACGGTGGTGGTCCGCCACTCTTTGCCATTCTTTTTCCACATATTTGCCACCGTCAGGCTGTCGGTGGTGGCCCGCAGCTATTTGCCCTTGATTTTCCACATATTTGCCAACGTTGGGCCACCGTCGGGCCGTCGGTGGTGGTCCACTGCCCTTTCCCATTCTTTTCCCCCATATTTGCGACCATCGGGCCAATGGTGGTGGCCCGCGACGGGTTGCCGTTCATTTTCCACATATTTTCCACATATTTGCCACCGTCGAGCTACCGATGGGCCGACAGTGGTAGCCCTCCACTGGTTTCCGTGCATTTTCCACCGTCGGGCCACCGGCGTTATGACATGCCAATAGACAGGCAACTACAGAGCCTCCCCCATCCATCAAGCGGTAAAAAGATATGGTTGAGAAGGATGTTAAAATGTGCCTAACTAACAACCATAGGTGAGGTGTAATACGGTTGCTTTGGGCCAATGGTGGCAAACCACCGCCGGGCCGATGTTGTTTTGTCCACTGACCCGTCATCGGGCCAACGTTGGCAAGCCACACATACTAGCATATGCCACCATTGCGCTTGCCACCCATAGCAGCATATGCTGCTGTTTCCCCAAACAGGAATCTCTGGATACCACATGGAGAAGATATATGTTTCCTTTGTCCCAAAGCAGTTACCACAGATGGCACTGGAGGAGTAAACCCAAATTTAAAAAAATCAGTGTAATATCACAGAGATGCATGCACCTCATATTAGATATTAAGAGGATAAGACACTAATCTTGGCTAAAAAGCTAAGCTAAGAAGTGATGACTGCTAAACAAAACCCAGCACTCCTCACTAAAACACTTTTGCAATGAAAATGGTATTTCATGAGCATTGGCAGGCATTTGTAACTTCAAACTCTCTACTGACTTGTTCCGAAAGCAACCGTATTACACCCAATCAAACCCAATGCCTGTCTCGTCCAAAATCTATCCAGCAACATATTTACAATATCTGGGATTAATAAAGTGTATAAGACCAATGACAGTCCTGAACATTAATATGTTCACAACAATATAATAACAGAGTACCTTGGAATAACATAGAACTCTATAATATAATAATATAGACCTTATAGGGGCCAATATGTTGTGTTTTTGAACGTTTACTAAGACCAGAAGAGGTAATATAATAATTTGAAATATATCTTAAAAGGTCATGTTATCTGTTGATGAAATTGTACCAATCCAGAAGAAGAGCCAATATAAGAATTTGAAATATTTCCTAAAGGGCCATCTTTTACTAAGGCCAGCAGAAGAAGAGCTAGTTGTACTCAATAAGGCTTTGCTATATTTCTTAAAGGACCATGTTTTTATCTGTGGATGTACTTTTAAGGCCAGCAGAAGAAGACTGTGATGAATCTAAAAGGTCACTACTTATAACAAAACATGCAGATTATATGAATAGAAACATTTTATTTATATTTTCATCATACATACACATGATGAGAATCTGATTTATGAATAAACACCCAATCACACCCAATGCCTGTCTCGTCCACAATTTATCCAGCAACATATTTACAATATCTGGGATTAATAAACTGTATAAGACCAATGACAGTCCTGAACATTAATATGTTCACAACAATATAATAACAGAGTACCTTGGAAAAATATACATGTCAATAATACCAATGAGAGTGCTGAACATTTCTATGTTTACAACAATATAATAACAAAGTACCTTCGATAAATAAACCTGTAAATAATAACAATGACAAGGTTCACAATATATTAACAGTACCTATTATATAAAAACATCATATAAACATATCACAAATTCTTCAGTCTGTCTCGCAGTGCCATCCACTTTTTTACAGGCAAAGAACGTAATAAGACATGGCCACACGTTAAGTACATGACAGTGAGACATGAAAATATATACTGACATATTACAAAATTAGCGAACACTCGTACTGTTCATGACATAACAGAAAGATCAGTGATAGTATGACAATGATCAGCTGTACATGTATATTATTCAGAAAGTCTTCAGATAGTATATAAAAATTAGAAACATATATACAAAATCAGCAGATACTCCTACTGTTCATGTCATAACAGAAAGATCAGTGATAGTATGACAATGATCAGTTGTACATGTATATTGTTCAGAAAGTTTTCAGATAATATATATAAATTAGAAACATATATACAAAATCAGCAGACACTCATACTGTTCATGCCATAACAGAAAGATCAGTGATAGTATGACAATGATCAGCTGTACATGTATATTGTCATTCAGAAAGTTTTCAGATAATATATATAAATTAGAACCATATATAAACTTGTATAGAAATTAAAAAACTATAGAAATTTAGAGACTATATTGACATTAAACGATTTAGAAATTTAGAAAGGCTGTGTGTATTGTACCGTTTGCTGTGGTTGTATGAAGGGTTTGATGGTGTATTGGTGTGTTGTGTGTTGTGGTAGCTGGTGTGTTGTGTGTTGTGGTACCTGGTGTGTTGTGTTGTAAAATATTCCGATGAAACGCATTGGTGGGGAATGCAAATGGTCTATAATGGAGTACAAATGGTCTATTAATGTAAATGGTATATAGTGCCAGGTGCATGAATGTATTTATGTAGTTGCGGGTGATCCTTTACTTATGCCCAATAGTTATTGTGTATTAGGTAGATAGCGTGAAGGAGGCATTAGTGATAGTGTGTAAGGAGCCTCAAGAGCTCTACTCACTACCCCCTCCCCCCAACCCACCCCCACCAGCTGTTAGTCACGGATTACCACACACACAGCTCAGGCAGGTGGTGGCCAAGCAGCCACACCGCATGGTGGTGGTGGGCAGATCACAGTAGCCATGGTGACCCAAGAATGCTTACTGTTCATTGGTGGAACTATAAATGCTTGTTGCTCATTGGAGATAATGGTCAGGTGGTATGCCATACCAGATCCATGTATCACTATATAATAATAAACCTGAGGGTACAAGCTCTCACTCTACTTTCATTCTTTATACTCTTCCTTTCTCTTCTTGCCTGTATTGATTTCCTATAGCCTGCCTACACAACCACAGATGCCAGCCATCGACTTTACAAACTGGCGACCACAACGAGTTCTGAACGTTCGGATTGGTACCATTTACAAACTGGTGACCATGACGTTCTTTAACACAGCACGGTTAGTAATACTGTGTAGCTACAACATGACGTTGTGACTAGAACTTTATATTTAATAGACTGTATAACTGACAACCGGTAGTGGTTTTAACTAAGATGTTAGTTAATTATGACGTTATAGACTGGTGCTTTATATTTCTATAGACATTATACTGTAGACTAGTAGTGTTTTAACTAAATGTTAGCCTACAACGTTTATTTCTATTCGAAATTGACAAACATTGCATTTTGGTAGTTATTGTAATACAATGGTAGTGACTGCAGTAGTTACTAGATAGTGTTAATTAAAAAAATTGATAGAATTCATTGACTTCGACTGGTTTGGTGTATTGTGTAGGTAGTGTTTTTTCTACTATCAAATTCTTTGATCCATTTTCGAGGCATAAATTGGTTTAAAATTGGCTTGTCGACGCCTTTCCCGCCAGAAAGTATCTCTTCTTAGGGGAAACATTAGTCTTTGACAATGGTATTACTGTAAGTCACCATTATTGAAGCTTCAAGTTGCCGGTAGAATATTTTTTCCATTGGGACTACTTTCGGTAATTTAGTTTAACCTTGGGGTGAATGGGGGCGTAATGATATACTACGAAAGAAACTTTGTACTTTTCTTCTACTTTACAGGCACATTTCTATACTTGGATACAATTCTTTATTTTATTTCTACCGCGCTTAACTCAGCAGCCTAAAAATGCCTATAACACACCACAAGGAGGAACAATTGCGTGACCAATTTAACCTTTGGTTTGAGAGGCAATGTGAATTAGGTACATACAGTGCTGAGACTGATAAGATAGATGCGTGGAGTAGGTTCATGTCACAAAGTCTTGATATAATTAAAGAAGAGAATGATGAGCAGTTATTTAATGTGAGGGAAAGTGCTGAAATGAGGGAAAATAGAGAAGAATAGAGGGAAAAGCGGGAGTTATTACAGTGAGAACATAGTCAGCATGAAGTACGCAATAGGTCGTTGAAGGCGTATGGCAAGTCTTTATCACTTCTAGACAGGACAGATAGAGGTGCTTTGCACAAGTGGATTGACTTAATTGAGAGGATAGGGACTTTAGCAGATGTTTTTGATTTGGATATCATTCGTTTTGCGTTGTCTAATGCAACTGGTACATTGCATTAAGTCTTGTTCACTGCTTTCCAGCATAAAGGTGCTAAGTCATGGGGGGACATAAAAGAAGTTATAGCTAAGACTTTGCTAACTGCGGATGAATGTAGTCATCTTAGGAGTATTTTCATGTCTATGAGAGAAAATGAAGGTGAGACAGTAGCTGCGTATTGTCAACGTTTCAAAACTGCTGCTGCTAAAGGTTGGAATCTTCCTTCTGCCATCTTTGGTAGTGATACCTTTGAGATACTTCTTTCATGGTTTCTTGACTCCTTGCTCGACGATAATACCATGTGGTACGTCGAAAGTAATCGTCCTAAATCTCTAGAGGAAGCTTTTGAAATGTCAATTCTTAGTGATAGATCTGTCATTAGGCAGCAAAGACGTTCTAAGTCACGTTTAGGTAGTTTAGCTATTCCTGATCAAATGGATAGTCTAAATACTTCTTCTTTAGATTTCCCTAAATCTTATGCTTCTAAGGGAGTTTCTAAATCCTCTACTTCAGATAGTCAGGTTCTGAAAACCATTCAAGGTGAGATAAAGTCACTTAGAAAGTGTGTTGATAACTTGTCTTTGGCCAGTGGGATTTCTGAACATTCAGCAATTCATGCTGTGATGCCTTATCGTGTCAGTTCTTATGCGCAGGGTGTACATCTTGAAAATCTAGAGCTGCCGGTCGGTAGACACTGCATCTAAAAATAGAAACACTTCAGTCGCACAGCACACGGCTAAGCATGCGCTGTCAACAAAACAGCAGGGAGGCTATGGGAAAGCGACGCCGACTGCGTACGCTCAGACATTGTTGACTATACCGGGACACGTGTATCCGCATGCTCGGAAAAATAATGCTAGGCAGGGTAAACCTAACAAATCGACTTGTTACTTATGTAATGAGCCTCACTTATCGAAAGATTGTCCATACAAATTAAAATTACTTGCTAGTAATATGAGCAGTACTACACCGCCGGGAAACTAAATAGTGCACTTGATACACGTCCTACAATTAATCTTGAATTTCTAGGATATAAATTATCTGGTCTTTTAGACTCAGGTGCGGCTAAAAGTTTGATACATTTGACTGCTTTGCAATGTCTGGTTGATATTGGTATAGCAGATGGGCAATTGTATCCAGGTAGTAGACAGATCTCTCTCAGGTCATTTAATTCCAACTTTAGGTATAGCGTATATTTCTGTCTATGATACGTTATGTCCTTTCTTTGTAGTTGAGTCGTTGGCTTTTGATTTACTATTAGGTACAGATGTAATGGAAATTTGTACAGCTGAAATTAGCTATAGAGATAGGTTTGTTTCCTTGTGTGGTATTGTACATCCTTGGATAAGTTTAGAATTAAATGATAGAAGAATTGCAGGGATAGTTCTAGAAGTAGACTATTGGAAGATACAATTTCCTTCTTTATTTCCTGATTCTGATGAGAAACTTAAAGGTATCAAGGTGATTGAAATGCATATAGATACAGGTAGTGCATATCCTCTAAATCAAAGACCTTATAGAATACCTTTAAGTAAAAGATATCTTGTAGAAAGAGAACTAAAAAGAATGCTGGATGATGATATTATAGAATCTAGTTGTAGTCCTTGGGCTTCACCAGTTACGTTAGTGCCGAAGAAGGATGGTACTATTCATCTCGGTGGTGATTACCATAAGCTAAATGCAGTCACAAATAAAGATGCTTATCCTCTGCCCAGGATACAGGATATTTTTGATCAATTGAATGGCGCTAAAATCTTTACCACCATTGACCTTAAATCTGGTTATTGGCAGGTAATGGTACATAAGGAGAGTAGACCTAAAACCGCGATAAACACTCATATGGGACTATTTCAGTTTAAGCATATGAAATTTGGATTAACAAATGCACCAGCTGTATTCCAAAGAATGATGAATGTAATTTTTGCAGAATTTTTAAGGAAAATGTTGTTTGATTTACTTAGATGACATTATAATTTATTCACCAGATGAAGAGAGTCATCAGAAAGATGTAGTTAACATTTTGACTATCTTACAGGATAATAGTATGACTATTAAAGAATCTAAATGTGAATTCGGAGTAGCTGAAGTAAAACTCTTAGGTTACGTTGTATGTGCAGCAGGATTAAAACCGGATCCTGAAAAAATTATTGCAATAAGAGATATGGCTTCACCGACTAGAAGTAAGACGTTTACTAGGATCGGCAGGGTATTATAGAAAATTAATTCCTAACTATGCTGATGTTATAGTTCCTATAACTTATCTAACTAGTAATAAATGTAGCTTTGTTTGGACTATAGAATGTGAAAATGCTTGGAATGAGTTGAAAAGTCTCCTATTAGAATGTGTCCTTCTAAAACCTTTTGATCCTTTTAAGCCTTATAAACTGTATACAGATGCTTCTGAGTACAGTCTAGGTGCTGTATTGGTACAGGAGGAGGAAAATGGAATAGACAGGCCAGTACATTTAATAAGTAGTAGATTTTCTTCTGCTCAGCGTAATTATCCTACTATAGAAAAAGAAGCATTTGCTATAATTTATGCTCTAGTAAAATTGAGACCTTACTTATATGGTGCAGAATTTACTATCTATACAGATCATGCCCCATTGAAATGTTTTTTCACTAAAGAAATCTGTAATACATGTATTCAATGTTGGGCAGTATTATTGGTGGAATTCTCAGCACCAATTGTCTATATGAAGGGAGTAGATAATGTATGGGCTGATATGTTTGTTGTCCAGATTAAGACCTAATAGTAATACAGAGGCAAAAGAACCAGTGGAAATGTTTGCTTTTGATTCATTATTAGCAGAACAGGCAATTCCTTTTGAGCACTATAAACTGTCATATAATGAAGTGATTAATGAACAGAAAAAGATGCCAGAATATAAGTTAGGGGAGAATGAGAAGAGAATTATTTGTTGATGGATAATCTTCTTTATTCTATAATTAAGCCTACTAAGAAAGATATGTATCCTAGATTAGTCTTGCCAAAAAAATTCAGGAATTTTGTAATAAAAATAGCTCATACTGAGGTAGGTCATATGGCTATGTCAAAAACACTGAGACAATTACAGGAACATTTTCGTTGGCCTAGTATAGCTAGAGATGTCCACAAAGTAATTGCCAATTGTCCTCATTGTGTAATTAACTGTGTGCATATCCACAGTCAATGCCATTGCCGGTTGCACCTGCTATTGTGATTGCTGCAGATATTTCTGGTCCATATCCAGTTAGTACTAGTGGTAATAGATATTTATTGTCTATTATAGATCATTGTAGTGGTTGGGTTGAATATAAGTCATTACCAGACAAATCATCGAAGGGTATTCATGATTATATAGTTAATTATTATATTCCCCATCATTCAATTCCTTACATGATAATGGATCATTTCAAAGAAATAGGTGTAGAAGTAAGACATACGACACCATACCATCCACAATCTAATGGAATGGTAGAACGTTACCCAAGAACACTAAAAAGCATTTTGAAGAAATTAGTTAATTCTCGTGCTAGTTTATGGGAAAAATATTTACCTGATGTGATATATGCGTATCCTACTGTACCTTCTGATAGCACTAATTCTTCGCCTTTCTTTCTTACCTATGGTAGACAACCAGGTACGAAGCATAGTTCTTTACTGTATCGATCGACAGGTACGATAGATTCGAACTTAGCTTATCGTATAGATGATCTGTCTATAGCTTTAAGTAAGGCCATCGAAAATCGATGGGAGAGTAAAAAATATAATGTTGCTCGTTTGAGGAATAAGGCGAATGCAATTAAATTGACTCCTGTTAATAAAGTTGTTTTGTTAGTTAATGAATCTGGAACATTAGTTAATGAATGGGGAACCGGGGTAGAATAGTTCCCTTGCACCCCCTTGCAGATCGTAAAAGGCGACAAATGGGGCGACTCATTTGCCATGAGTCGCAGCTTGTGTCGGTGGAGGAAGGGATCCTGGTGCATGAGGTCTTCAGGGAGCTGCGGCTTCCTGTCGACCAATACTGCACATTGGTCGTAATGCGAAGCATTACGTTTGATGTGAGGAGAGGAAGAGACCCTCCCCCGCCCCGGGCTGTCGCGCTGCGCTCTCACCCCACCCGACGCCGACGCGCGCCGCTCCCTCCCCCGCCCCCGTATCGCGCAGCATTCGCACCTCACCCGACGTCCGCTGCTCACCTCCTCTCGCCCTCCCCCGGGCCGGCAGCTTTCACACCTCACCTGCTGTCGCCCGCCCCCTCTCCCTTATAAGGCCGCCCGCCGGCCTCCCTCAGGCACTCGCCTCCCTGCCGCCTTCCAGCTCTCTTCCCTTTTTCCTAGGAGTAGTACTATGAAAAATGTAATTATCTACAAAATCATATTTATACATATATATATATATATACATACATAAATCCAATTTATTTTCATTTTTCACTACCCCTAGAAGGTGGTGGCTAGGGTCAATCCGGTAATGATCTTCCATTTTGGTAGATCATTGCTTGAGTATATCACCCTTGTATCCTTGGTGTGTAACTGCCGGGTATCCGCAGCTCTGCACACCCCCATGTGGGGCTCCGTGGTGGGTGAGGAGCAAGGGTGACGAATCACAAAAAAAAACTAAATATGGATACTAAAAAAAAACACCCTCAAACTGGAAAGAAAAGAAGAATGGACTCTGATTCCGATTCGGAAATCCAAACTCAACAATGGCCTAGATTCATAATGATTGAATCTAGTGTACCCAACCAACCCATTACGAAGCTATCCCCATTTGCCATACAAAAAGGCATCATGGGGATTGCTGGTGAAGTGGGCGTGTCTACTCGCCTAAGCAATTTGCACGCGCGCAAATTGCGTGAGCCCAAATTGCTAACACTTGTGCACGCGAGGGTTCTCGGTGGTAAAGCGTTGCTTAGCGACTAGCTAAGCAACGATCAGGGGTCGGGCGTTCGGGGCCAGACCCGGCGGACGTGTTTCTACACGCTCCGTCGTTTTCCACCGATATTTAGGCTTTTTTAGGGTCAAAATTCTAAACTAAATTATAGAAACCACACGGGAGGGAACGGGAGAACTTTATTGCTATTTATGTTGGTATCAATGTTAGTCTTTGGTTAAGAATAAACCGTGAGCTCTTGTGAAGGTGAATCAGGACGTTCCTTGCATTCTTTACTATCCTC
This sequence comes from Branchipolynoe longqiensis, assembly GCA_030323885.1. Lineage (NCBI taxonomy): Eukaryota > Metazoa > Annelida > Polychaeta > Phyllodocida > Polynoidae > Branchipolynoe > Branchipolynoe longqiensis. The sequence goes on along the minus strand of CM059193.1, from coordinate 48,180,945 downwards.
CAGTCTTATTGTAGATTAACCGCTATGGAACCTTGATATTCGATTGCTTTCTAGGAACTGAGAGGCCTTAAGCCTAAGTCGGCCTTCTGCAAGTAATGCACCCATCTGCGGGAATCTAATAACTGACGCATTCACAGAATTAACGTAGTGTTACTTTTAGGCTAGAACCACGACGTATAATGCAAACTAAATAGTAGAGACAGCGGCAGCAACTCGTGCTGGACTGCGCATATTTGGATTCAGTTAGTAACATTCATAATATCTTCAACGACGAAGGGGGCAGCCAGTAGTTGAAATAACCTAATATAAATACACTTTAGGCCGATAAATGCGCACGATGGCAAATCTCGTATTTAGCCGATACTCTGGCTGGCGCCTTCAGTACGGGGCGGACACCGACGACGGACAACTCGCAGGCGGGAGGTAAGGCTACAATGGCGGCGGCTGGCCCAAGGAAATTCACATGGAAACAATTAATTATATTAACATGTAGGCTCGCCTTAGGCGGGGGCGGAAAAGCCGTACGGTTGAACTGGTGTCGGTGTTATTCGGCCGTTTTTCGTCGTGTTATGTTTAAACTGCATATTTCTGGCATTAGTAAGCTATTAATGTTACTTTTAGTTCCAAAACTACTGTTGACTTTTGTCCATTAATATAGATACATTTAGAATGTTATCTTACCATTTATTTATTGAACTCATATATTATCTGTATTGCACTGTATTATCCATGCATGTTACAGTAACTTCCTACCATGGGCATAGTGAACCAACCAAAGCAGCACTGTTTATTTAGAAATGTCCTAGAATGTTCATAATATATATCTGAAATTTCATCTGAAAGTGCTTTAAGTAACCTGATGCTCTATTCAAATTGTATTTATGGTAATTGCTCAACTCATATGAAGTAATTGTAATGTACTATTAAATACTGCTGTTTGCTGCTGTTATTTGTTTTGTGTTTATTCACAAAATTTAAATATTATAGGTTAATGTTACTTTTAATTCCAAAATTACTGTTGACTTTTGTATATCCATTAATATAGATACATGTAGAATGTTATCTTACCATATATTATATGCATTCTACTGTGCTAGACATGTAAATTTAAAGTATCATTATGCAAGTAGCCAAGTAATATGACTCACCAGCGCAGTACTTGAATTATTCTGTACATGAATTATTGCTGTATGTAAATCTATTTTTGGTCATGGCCATAGCTGAACCACTGATAGCTGTCATGATTAACCTTGGACTGTAATATCAGTAAAATTGTGATGGATACTCTTTATTTCTTTTTCACACTATTCATTGTATGTGTATGTCACTGTACAATCACCAATCCATCCGTCATATTTTCGTTGAATTTTGGTTGAATTTCTATAATAATGTAATGAGTGTAAAGTAACTTATTATATATATCTAAAAATTCATTATGAGTGCTCTGGGTGGCCTAATTCTCTGCTCAATTCATTTATGTGCTTGTATTAGGCCAGTGAACTACATGCTTTGTATTTCTGAATAAATATAATAATATAAACTCTAATTAATGTGAACCTATTTATATTTCATGCACACAACATTTAGACGCACACACCATATCAACCGCTCCATGACAGAACAAGGAGATAGGGATTCACGGTGGCCGCACATGGTTGACAAGTCCGGCCAGCAGTGAGAGCTGGATTTGCGGGGTGAGCAGCAACCACCCGCGGTTAACCGATCCAGCATACACTACGAGCTGGATTTGCGGGGCGAGCAGCAACCACCCGCGGTTAACCGATCCGGCCTACAGTGAGAGCTGGATTCGCATTGGCCACCCGCGGTTAACTGATCCAGCATACACTGACAGCTGGATTTGCGGGGTGAGCAGCAACCACCCGCGGTTAACCGATCCAGCGTACACTACGAGCTGGATTTGTGGGGCGAGCAGCAACCACCCGCGGTTAGCCGATCCAGCATACACTACGAGCTGGATACGAGTCGGCGTCGCGGGGCGACCAACGGCCACCCGCAAATAGCACCAGCCAGCAGTGACAGTTGAATTCGCAGGACGAGCAGCGGCCACCCACAGAATCCGGAAGAGGGCATCACATTAGGTATTGTTTTGGGAATATTCTATTTACGGGGAAGGGTTCACGGGGCTATGCAATATGCAGGGACTATTTAAATCATACACTTATATTCTTATCTTGTAAAACACACACCACCACATTAAAAATACACCTTGATTTGTATATATATTTTGTATATGTTATATGCCTGCTATGTTCACTTGGTGGTAACATGGTAATATTGTATGTCGTGTATTATTGGTATATTGGTTGTAGAGCAGGGAATCAGTTAGGCCGCTGGCATTTCTTTTGAACACCTTTTATATTGAGTATTGTAACCTATTGATTTTGGGGTGATTTCTAAGTAAAAATTTAATTAACACCTTACATGTTGGTAAAACCAATTGAAAATATACCACAACACCCTTGTGAGCCTAAGCACTAATCTAGGCATTGTGGTAAAAACAGATTTAGAATTATAGGTCAAAAACCCTTGCAAACATATAATTACATCATACATGTTGGTAGAGAAAAGTAAAATACACCACAGAATCCTTGTAAGCCTTCACGGTTAAACTGGTACACAAGGGGACGGGGCCAAATCAAATTGTAACATATTAACCCTAAACTTAAATTTAAATAGAGATAAAACTAACCAGGTTTCTATGAGAGTAAACATATGTGAACAGTCTACAATTCATTTTAATTATCAAAATAATAGCAATTTTCCCCGGGCTGCTTTCTTCCGGAGGGAAACAGCCTGTGGTTGGTAAACCTATTATAGTAAATACAAAAACTGGCACTAAAATATAGCAAATGTTTATTTTTGGTGATCTAGAAGGACACAGGAATGTTCAAAATGTTATCTGTGTAAACTAGAACATTTCTAACTGTTTTATTAAGGTAAATGTAGACACCTCTTCGTAACCAACCACTTGACTAAATTATTAAATGGTGGATATACGTGTTATGTTTGTATTATGTGTTATTTGTGGCTCGCATTTCTGTCCCGCATGTTGTTGGGGTTTTGAAAAGTAAACAAAATACACCTCAGTCCACTAGATATAACCAGACAATCTAACCATATGTATCTGTACGTGTATTTTGATGGTATTTGTCATTTATGGGTTTCCCCTTGTTAAATGCGGTTCAGGGTGTCGGGGTGGCCCGTGTATTCAGGGTTCAACCATGAATTGATTGAGAAAGCCAGTGTTCGGTATTATGGAATCGACGCTTTAGATTTGTTTGGGTCGATTGGCTGAAGGAGGAGTTTACGGTGGGTCGAAATAAGTTGGTTAACGGTGGGTCCAACTATTGCCATAAGGTTGGTTAACGGTGGGTCCAACTACTGCCAGGGGATGGCGCCCAGGAGGAAATCACAGGTGTCGACTCCTTGGCGACACACGGTTTTACCATTGCTGAACAAGCTCTGATCAAGAATAACCCAGCTATTCGCCGGGCTGTAATGGAGGCATCCAATATTAATCCCGGTATTGGATGCATTGTCAATCGGTCTCTATATCTACGTGACCGTAATATAAGCGTCCACGAGCAGTATCAACCGGCTAGGGTTCGAGCTGTGGAAGTTCCCCCCTTCGACGGTATCAACCAAGATTGGGAGGCATGGTGGGAAAAATTCAGTAAGGCCATGTCAGTTAATCGGTGGAACGAGACCACTGCTCTAACGCACCTTTTGCATTTGTTACAAGATGGCCCTGGCCAACTCGCAGTAGACAGGTGGGAGCAAGATAGATGCGCCACCTTAGATGAGTTAGTGGAAGCACTAGCATGGCAGTTTAAAGGGATGGACCCCTTATCCAAGTGGGAGCTCTTTGAGAAGAGATATCAGCGTCCTTCAGACTCGGCAAATTCCGTTTACTACGGCATGATGCTCGAGTCAGAAGCCAGGAAAGCTGGCCTAGGTTGTGGTATGTCGCGCGATTTAATAGCGCGCAAAACCGTATCAGTGTTCATCAATGGTCTCCGTGACCGTGAGGAACGCGATATGATCTTTAAGCAATGGTCTCCTGGTAAGCATACCATGGAGGACGTTTATCAGATGTTACGCGATTATGCAGCCAAGGCCCGTATGCGCCCGGCTAAACGCGCAGTGGCGGGAATTGCTTCCGCCTCTGACGACTTGGCGTATGGGAATAATTCTCCATACGACGATGGTAATGTAGGTATTAGTGCATTCAATGGTCAGGGCTCTCGACCCTACAACAATAGGCCAAATCAGTCTGGCAAAAAGAACTGGGTGGATAGACGCCCAGCATTTAACCCTGACATACAGGGTAGATCCACGGGGTCGTCCACAAGAACAGCTCCAGGACGCGCACGCGTCACGGAGGATACGGAATGTTTCAGGTGTCGAGGCTTCGGCCATATGGCATTCCGGTGCGCCGTTGCAAAACCTCGTTCCATAGAACAAGCTATGGTAGCAGGTGATCACCAGGGGCGCGATAATACTCGTCATGACCCTAACACCCTGGCCAAACTACTAGCGGCTAGTGGCGCCAAATCGTGTGTGACGGTAAGCCTCTGCCACCGGCTAGAGCGTATATCGCGCCCCCCAGCAAAAATGTCGCGGCCATGCCTATTGAAGGCATGTCCCCTGAATTATTTATTAACGGGTACTTTTATAATTGGGATCTCTAGAAATAAAATAAAAATAATAATGTACTCATACACATATTAAAAAAAAAAAAAATTACGAACAAGTCTAGGCCTGGTGGGGGATGAGAAATTCGTGATTATAATAATATATTCCAAATTTTATCGACAGGAAAAATCGTTTAAAAAAACTAAGTTCCAAATTCCACACTATTAAATCCTTAGTTCATTGGTAAGAACATGTCACATTATCCAGGCAAAGCCTCGCCCATTTATATCAGGCCTAGGGTAAATATACAAGTAATAATGTGTTACTATTCCAAATTACCAACAACAACAAATATATATAATAAATAAATAAATTACTTGCAAATTACTCCTATGAGGAAATTGCCTGAGTAACAGCCAGTCTGTATACATTATGATAGGGCGAATTTATAAATAAACAAGGATACGCCAAAGTAAATTTTTTTCTTAAAGTAGTACTCTGTACATACGTGTATATATATCAGTATATTATATTATCCAAGGAAAGAACCCGATTTGTGACGGCCCGATTTCCGCGTACGCTTATTGCGCCGCCGTTGCGTCGATTAGGAAAGCATTTTGCGCGTGGGAACGACTGTACAGATGCATTGGCAAAATGTATGGTTGGAGTGGGCGTTCCCCAGCACAGAGATATAATCCAGAATTAAACCAAAATATATATCATATTGCATTCGCTCTGAGGGCACCAGCCTGTGAGTCGCCTTAGTACATAAATTTAGTCCATTTTATAGGCTTTCTTCCAAATTCGCATAAAAGTACTCACAATTTTCTGCATGGGGTCTGATAAATGTCAAAATTTTAAGCGTATATAAATACTCTGTGCGGCGGGGCCTACTTCTGCCATTGACACTAATATTAAAAGGAAGATCCATAGCGATGAATGGAGTAAATTCTAAAATAGCATTATAAATGACATTGTGTTAAAAATGTTAATGTATTAATAGAGATGCATATAGGCCTTCAGCCTATATCCTTTCAAAAGGTAGGAAAGTTAACTTTATTAAGTAGAGTAAAAATATAGTGTGTTATAAGTAGAGTAAAAATAAAGAGGAACTTATCGATAAAATCTAACCCAAGGTTATTTATCAATCAAATCTAACGTGAGGTTAATTAGCAATAAAATCTGATGTAACGAGATAAACTAGTAAAGACAAAGCATTCAACGCTCACGTGCGTGTATTGCGTATGGCACAAGTTAGGCCTCAAACGCGCTGGCGTAACATTTTCATTTTTTTTTACATTAAAAAAAAATATATGTCTATAAATAATAATAATAGTAATAATCACCTTGCCGGGTGCTTGCCCAAGTCTACTGCATTATTGGTCACACTGTAGGATCGTTTATTGGTAATTGCTAAGGAAAGCATATGTAAAGAGCGAATAGTATTTACAGTATACACTTCTTCCAAATTTTTGAAAAGGAAATTTAATTAGTACGCGCAAATTGCGCACGTAGGTGCTAGCGTTAATGGCGCGTGCTCAGGAATTCCATCTGTGTCCACTGGATGATGGCCACAGCCTGCTCTCTGCATAAGGCAAGCAGTTTTGCTGTAATTGAAGAAAAATCTTGGTGGTACAACAGAAAGGAATTTGAGGCTTTTACATTACCTGGACGGGAGTGAGTCGTGGTGCGGTGCCCCCAGTGGGGAAGATCCACCAGGAGTATGGAATTATACGGTGCCCACAGGAATTCTCCCAGCCGGGAGTACCACGGCTAATGGTGCCCGACATCGACTTTACGGTCGGGAGTGTGATTTATGTATACGGTGCCCACATTAGTAAGATCCGGTGGGGAGTATTATTTTGATAGATATACGGGGCCCGCCGGTCGCCAGTAATGAGCCCTTCCTTTGTACTTGACCTGAGGCATATATGGACATTGCTAAACCCACCTCCGATTTTTGGCCGTGGATGGGCACGCATTTTGCGCACCTTTCAAGTAGTTTTCATAAACCCGCGTGACCCAGCATCTTGCTGATGGCGGGTTAATTTATAGAATAATACACAATCCTACAGTCAGATTAGACTATGTCTAACGTATACTTGTATTCCAGATACAACGTCATTTCAGCATATCTGGGCTTCCTCCTACTTAATGTTTTAGTCTATTACGGGGTGGCAGGTTGTAATTCAAATAAAATAAATTCTATCACGTAATGTATTTTTTTTTGTAATTTAAATATAATAAATTCTATCAAGTAAATAAAATACATTCTTTAAAATAAAATAAAAATGTTTTTTTTACTGTCGTATTTCATTATATTCTTCCCCAATTTTTTCTACCCACGATTTGCTCGAAGTATTATTCTAAAAAAAAAATTCCTGGATCCTGTACAAGTAAATTGCGCGGGAACGGGCATGCCTGCCAACACTATTCAGGAAAGCGCATTAGCGCAATTTTATGCGATCTTTGCTATGAATATAAACATATTCCAAAATCAACAAAAACGTACTGACTCCTGAGTCACCCATTTTTTTATATATCTATATATATATTCAGTCACAGACTGAATATATTGCATTATATGCAAATTTGCAGAAGCGATAGTCCTATTTGGGCTATCGGCTGTGCATTTCTTTATGACGAAGTTGCAATAGCAATAATCCTCTTGGATTGTCGGCTTTGCAACTTCAACACTGTTCTACAAGACACTTCAACGACTACCATGTTCCGGCCAGCTGCGATGATCAAGCAGAATCGTCGCGTTTTATTGAGAAGTCCGTCCAGGATCCTATAACGGGCTTGATCCAGTAGGCCAGCGGTGTGCAAGGCAGGGCAGTTTGTGTATTAGCTAGACACGTACACCGCGGGCATGACGGATGTTATCTCACAGAAGCGTCGGCCCCGAGTGGCCGACTGTTGTGACACGTTGTTAATTTTAAGCGAGCTCACGCGTTTCTCCTTAGTGGCCTTCGAAAGGCGATTGTAGTTTACTTATTTAATCACTAGTGTGATTCGCTGTGTGTCATTGGGCCTATGATCATTAATGATCATAAGCCAGAATATTCATAATTATTATGCGTAAAAGCAAAAGGAGATCGCCACTAATGCGCCCTTCCTTTAAGTAGTAAACGAGCATCAACGATTTGTGATAGGCACAAATTTGCGCTCTTTAGTAGAGTTAACGGTAATAACTACTTGGGTGCGCAATTTGCGCTCTGGCTTATCTATCAAAATACAACGCATTGTGCATACTTCCATGCACTTATTACACATAATTTACTTCTAGAGAACATTATGCGCCTTGGCGCTTTCCGAGATATGTACGTACTTAAAAGAACGTATATTTGCAGATTCAAAACAAATATATAAATATATACGTACTTAGAAGAACGTATATTTGCAGATTAAAAACAAATTTATAGATATATACGTACTTAAAAAGACGTATTTTTGTATACTAAAAAAATTACGTACTTAAAAAGACGTATTTTTTGTATACTAAAAAAATCATAGATGTATACGTACTTAGACGCACGTATTTTTTAAGGTATACTATTATTTATTAGTTGAAAACGGTGTACGCGTACTTGTGCGCACGTATTTTTGTACACGATTATTAACTCAAATAACACAACGAGAAGTATCTTTTTTGCGCCCCATCACGGACAGCGATATTCTCGCTGAATGCGACGGGGGACGGTCAGGTCTGTTATTTTTTTGTTTAATGTGCTACCCCCGGGGACCGTTGTAGCCCCGCCCACTTTTCTCTTCTTAGACGAACACCAATTCTTGTTGTTCATCTGGGGGAGCAGTGAAGTGGGCGTGTCTACTCGCCTAAGCAATTTGCACGCGCGCAAATTGCTAACACTTGTGCACGCGAGGGTTCTCGGTGGTAAAGCGTTGCTTAGCGACTAGCTAAGCAACGATCAGGGGTCGGGCGTTCGGGGCCAGACCCGGCGGACGTGTTTCTACACGCTCCGTCGTTTTCCACCGATATTTAGGCTTTTTTAGGGTCAAAATTCTAAACTAAATTATAGAAACCACACGGGAGGGAACAGGAGAACTTTATTGCTATTTATGTTGGTATCAATGTTAGTCTTTGGTTAAGAATAAACCGTGAGCTCTTGTGAAGGTGAATCAGGACGTTCCTCCAGTCTTATTGTAGATTAACCGCTATGGAACCTTGATATTCGATTGCTTTCTAGGAACTGAGAGGCCTTAAGCCTAAGTCGGCCTTCTGCAATGGGTGAGTTGAGGTGTTCTCTTGAAAGCGTATGGCTTAGTAACATTCATAATATCTTCAACGACGAAGGGGGCAGCCAGTAGTTGAAATAACCTAATATAAATACACTTTAGGCCGATAAATGCGCACGATGGCAAATTTAGTATTTAGCCGATACTCTGGCTGGCGCCTTCAGTACGGGGCGGACACTGACGACGGACAACTCGCAGGCGGGAGGTAAGGCTACAACGGCGGCGGCTGGCCCAAGGAAATTCACATGGAAACAATTAATTATATTAACATGTAGGCTCGCCTTAGGCGGGGGCGGAAAAGCCGTACGGTTAAACTGGCATGGTCAAGGATGTTGAAAAACTGTGGTCTGGCCATATTCTTGTGGAATGTGCGAGGAAGGCTCATGCCGACAATCTGCTACGTGCAAGCACGCTAGCAGGCGTCGCCATCAAAGCCTCTCCTCATCGCACGCTCAACTCTAGTAAGGGAGTGATCCGTACTAGAGATCTGGACAATTGTGATGAGGATGAAATCGTACAGGAACTCAAAACCCAAGGTGTATTAAACGTTCGACGGATAGTGATTAAGAAGGATAACAAGTCCATAAAAACAGGGACGTACATCCTCATGTTTGATACACCGTTTCCGCCCAAGAATTTGAAAGTCGGATACCTCAGCGTTGCAGTGGATTTGTTCATACCAAATCCGCTCCGCTGTTTCCGATGCCAGAAATTCGGTCATGGTATGGATTCATGTCGTAACGAAACGACATGTTTCCGGTGCGGTCAGAAAGGTCACGATGGCACTGACTGCCATGACCAGGCAAAATGTGTCAATTGCCTGGGTGACCATATGGCCCCATCCAAAGACTGTCCTGTTTGGATCAAGGAAAAAACAATTCAACGTGTAAAAACAGAGAATGGGCTGAGCTATCCGGCAGCTCGGACGATGGTTGAAGGTCACCAACCACCAGGAGCTATGCTGCGATAGTGAAGCCTTCAAACAGGTCAGTCGACTGCCAGACCGAGTTAACGTGGTTGACTGGGGAGAAGCCCAAGGCTGTACCCCCAGTCCATCACTTGACCGAGCCGACAAAGAAAATAACGTCGGTGCAAACGCCAGGGATTCCGTGTCAGAGTCAGAGTTTGTGTAAGGAAACTATTCCAATTAAAAAGGCTACGGTTTTAAAACGTAAACCGAAAGTTGTTTCGGACAGAGTCCCGAAAGGGTCTCTGTCCCTAACAAAAAACAGATACCAGGCGCTGGAAGAAGTAGAGATGGCTGAGGCCTCGACTAGTCGAGATCGCAGTCTCTCCCCCAAACCCAAGGGGAGGGGGAGAACACCTGTCACTGCCCCAAAATGACAGTGACAGGTGGTTCTCTAATTCAGTGGAATTGTAGAGGTTTCAAGGGCAGCATTGAAGAGTTATCTCTTCTGTGCTGCAACCTCAACCCTCTTGCCATTTGCTTACAAGAAACTCACTTGAGAGCTTCTGAGAGTTGTAGTCTTAAAGGCAACATCAATTTTGACAAATCCGCACCGGATGGAGACCGGGCCGCTGGCGGCTCCTCCATCCTGGTTAGACGTGATATTGTATGTACACCAGTGGCATTAGACACAACACTACAGGCTGTAGCTGTTCGTCTGACGCTACATAAGACTATAACTCTCTGTTCCATCTATGTTCCTCTGAGCTCCATTCTCACCTTACAAGAATTGGATGCTCTTGTGAGCCAGTTACCGTCCCCATATTTACTTATGGGTGACTTTAACGGCCACAACCCACTGTGGGGAGGGACCACTAGGAACCCAAAGGGCAAGAGGATTGAGGACCTTGTGGACGGTCATGCACTGTGTGTATTGAACGATGGTTCATGCACATATCTGCATCCCGCCTATGGAACATACTCTGCCATCGACCTCAGCATTGTTGAACCAGAGCTGGCGCTGGACTTTTCGTGGAGGGTCTGGAACGACGTCTGCGGGAGCGACCACTTCCCAATTATTCTTAATTATGAAGGGGCATCTCCCGTAGAGCGAGAGAGGAGCTGGCGGCTGCGTCAAGCCGACTGGCTCTCCTTCCGGACCCTATGCCGTGAGGAGTTCACTCCAGACATCAGTGACATTGATTCCTTCACTGAAATGCTGAGGTGGATCGCAGAGAAAACTGTTCCGAAGACTTCTGCAACTCCCAAGCGTCTGACGCCTCCATGGTTGGATGACAGCTGTAGGGGGGCTATTAAGGAACGAAAGAAAGCTCAGCGTAGATTCCACAGGAGACCAACTGCTGAAAATCTGGCGCTCTTTAGAATTCTGCGGGCTCGCGCTCGCGCTCGCAGAACAATTAAAGAAGCATGGAGGCAGTGCTGGAGACGATTCGTTTCTGGCATTACCATGGGCATGCCATTGGGCAAAGTCTGGACGATGATCAGAAGAATCAAGCGAAGGGGAGATGATTCTTCTGTAGTCCAGCACTTGAAGCACAATGGCACCATTCTCACATCACTCAATGAAATAAGTGAAGAGTTGGCTCACGCCTTTGCCGGAAATTCGTCTTTGGCAAGCTGCCTCCCGGGCTTTCTTGCCGTCAAGGAATGCCAAGAGAGTAAGCTCTTGGACTTTTCCTCTGACGGCAGGGAGCACTACAACTCCCCATTCAGTATGGGTGAGTTGAGGTGTTCTCTTGAAAGCTTGCATGATACAGCAGTTGGACCTGATGGAATCCATTATCAATTCCTTAAGCATCTCCCCAAATCTGCGCTGAGACTGTTGCTTCAACTCTTTAACAACATCTGGGAGTCGGGTGTCGTCCCCGCCTCTTGGCGGGAGGCGACAGTAATACCGATTCCCAAACCTGGTAAAGACAAGAGTGAAGCTAACAACTATCGTCCTATAGCCCTCACAAGCTGCATCTGTAAAACCATGGAGCGTATGGTAAGCAAACGCCTCGTCTGGCTACTGGAGTCAGGACACCACTTATCCGACTTCCAATGTGGCTTCAGACGAGGCCGCAGCAAACTCGACCATTTGGTTCGCATGGAGACCTTCATAAGAGATGCCTTCCTTAAGAAGGAGCACATTGTGGCTGTCTTTTTCGATCTCGAAAAAGCCTATGACACAACGTGGCAGCATGGCATTATGGAGGATCTCCATGCGATCGGCCTTTGTGGTCACCTGCCAAATTTTATCAAGAATTTTCTGGCGCTCAGGCATTTTCGCGTCTGCGTCAAGACTACATATTCTAGTCTGCACTCACAGGAATTGGGAGTACCCCAAGGCAGCATACTGGCAGTGACTCTTTTTGGAGTCAAGGTCAACGGTATTGCTGCCGCTGTTAAAAGGGAGGTCTCCTGTAGTCTTTTCGTGGACGATTTTGTTTTGTACTATAGAGGTACTGGTATGAGTGTCATTGAGAGACAGCTTCAATTGTGTATAGATGGGATTCACCGATGGTCAGTTCTGAATGGATTCAGATTTTCCAAGGCCAAGACAGTCTGCATGCACTTCTGCCAGTTGCGCAGAGTGCATGCAGAGTCAGAGCTGACCCTCGATGGGGATCCCATAAAAGTCGTCAAAGAAACCAAATTTTGGGGTCTCACTTTTGACACGAGGCTGTCTTTCGTGCCTCATATCAAGTACCTCAAAACGCGATGCCTGAAAGCGCTAGATGTTCTGAGGGTGTTGTCCAGTTCAGAGTGGGGAGCAGACAGAGATGTTCTGCTCGCCGTGTACCGAACCCTAGTTCGGTCACGGCTACATTATGGCAACATAGTATACGGCTCCGCAAGGAAGTCGTATCTTGGGCTGCTGGACACGGTGCATCACCAGGGGCTGCGTCTGGCCATTGGCGCCTTTCGCACCTCTCCAGTTCATAGCCTATACTTCGAAGCCAACGAACCATCACTTGACACTAGGAGAACCAAACTGGCCATGCAATATGTTGTCAAATTAAAAACAAATGCATTAAATCCTGCATACAGTTGTGTTTTTGAGACACACAACGACTCCAAGTATGAAGCCAAGCCAAATTTCATTCGGCCCATGGGGCTCCGGATGAAACCTCATTTGGAGGCTTTGTACTTGGATCTGGATGTATTAGAGGATACCCAGGTCCCAGAACATCCCCCCTGGTCGTTGAGGAAGCCATCGGTCATCCTCCGAATTCTGGGACACATCCACTTGAGTATCAACGACTGTACGCAGAGATTCAAGGCCAGTTTGAAGACCACTTCTCCATGTATACCGATGGTTCCAAAGACCTAAGCTGGGCAGCTGCTGCGGGAGTTTGCCAGGGCAAGAAATTTGGTGTTCGCATGCCCGATCAGAGCTCGATTTTTACGGCGGAAGCCCAAGCACTCCTCCTCGCGTTGGAAGTCATTGAACTATCCAACTACACTAAATATGTAATATACAGCGATTCGTTTTCCTGCCTGCAAGCTGTTGCTGGGCTAAAAACGGACCACCCTTTCGTGGCAAAGGTCATTTACAAAATGAACCAGCTAGCAACAGATGGATATGACATCCACTTGTGTTGGGTGCCTGGCCATGCCGGCATCCAGGGAAACGAACGAGCTGATCGGGCTGCGAAGGAGGCTCTGAACTATGATGTTGAGCCGTGTCTGATACCCCACTCTGATCTGAAACCACTAATAGCCAGCCACATCAAATCCAAATGGCAACATGAGTGGGATGAAAACATTAATAAACTTAAAGAAATTGAACCATCTGTGAGAAAACCACCACATTCTCATGTGGGGGGTCGGCGGGACCAAGTGCTCCTTAGCCGCTCCCGTATTGGCCACTCGTGGCTAACACATGTTTTCCTGCTCAAGTGGGACCCTCCCCCTGAATGTATTGGATGTCAGTCCCCACTGACAGTCAAGCACATTTTGCTAAACTGTGTTGGTTTTATGGCACTGCACCAACAATTTTACATTGCAAACACCATGCATGACCTTTTTACCAAAGTTAAACAAGAAGACATTTTAGCTTTTTTGAGGGCAGCTGGTCTGTACCACCTCATATAGTTCATTAAAACAATTTGATTAATTAATTCTTTCATCTATTTTATTTAATTATATGATTTAGCTTTAAAAAATTCTTAAAGTGTCTATTGACACATAACTGATTGTATGCTTTTACATTATATGTAAAGGCGATGGTTGAATAAAAACAAACAATTCTCGCCGTGAATATGGCCTATGCTGCCGACACGGCGTAAAGAAACCACCAATCAATCAATCATGGAACATTGGAGAGGAAATACGATCCAGGATACATTGTGGTTAGATCACAAGGTTCAGTAGTAACAGTAGTAGGCCCTAAAAACGATCGAAAAATGGTTAATCGAGATAAATTGATTGTCTGCTTTTACATGTAAAAGCAATGGTTTGAACAAAAAACAAACATTTCTCGCTGTGAATATGGCCTATGCTGTCGACATGGCGTAAAGCAACCACCAATCAATCAATCAATCAAACCTCCCCAGGCATATTATCTGCTCGATAAGCAGTAGAAAGCATATCATGTCTCGCTCAGCAAACAATAGGTAAAAAAAGGAAGAATCTTGCAGATCATCTTAGAAACAAATGAAAAAGATCTCCATGCATTAGGCATTTCCTATGCCAATGGTATATCCTATACCCCCCAGGCATCAACTAATGTCTATTTGCTTAGCGGAATATTTTTGAAGAGTTCATTCTATATAGAATTGAACGTCCACAAGAGTAACAATACGTTCGACCTAACAATTGAACAAAACAAACCCAGTCTATATGTCCTGAACATGGGGATACAGAAAGATCAGTTCTGGCCCGGATCATAGGGATCAGACAGTCGTTCTCTTATAGTTCATAATTGTTGTCTGCAAGTATTTACCTTCTGCTTTGGTTTTCATCTATAAGATTCTTCAAGAATATTATTTGTTTTTATTATTAAATAGACACTCATTAAATTAAAAAGCTCAAAATCAAAGATTTGTGGCCAAGGGAAACAGATTCCCATAGAAAAAGAAAAGTTTAATTAATAATTGATAGAATTTATTTAGTAAACTATATGAAATGGTACAGTCCAACTGCCCTCAAAAAGGCTAAAATGTTTTCTTGTTTTACTTTAGTAAAAAGGTCATGCATGCTGTCTGCAGTGTAGAATTGTTGGCGCAGGGCTGAAAATATCAACACAACTTAGTCAAATGTGTTTGAGTGTCAGCGGGGACTGACACCCAATACATTCAGGGGGAGGTTCCCCCTTGAGCAGAAAAGCATGTGTAAGCCACGAGTGGCCAATACGGCAGCGGCTAAGGACCACT
Organism: Branchipolynoe longqiensis; assembly: GCA_030323885.1. Taxonomy (NCBI): domain Eukaryota; kingdom Metazoa; phylum Annelida; class Polychaeta; order Phyllodocida; family Polynoidae; genus Branchipolynoe; species Branchipolynoe longqiensis. Next base: position 48,165,744 of record CM059193.1, on the reverse strand, counting down.
TGGTCCCGCCGACACCCCGAATGAGTTTGTAGTGGTTTTCCCACAGATGGTTCAATTTCTTTAAGTTCATTAATGTATTCATCCCACTCATGTTGGCATTTGGATTTTATGTGGGTGGCTATTAGTGGTTTCAGATCAGAGTGAGGGATCAGACATGGTTCAAGATCACAGTTCAGATCAGCTCATTCAGCCCAATCAGCTCGTTCGTTTCCTTCTATGCCGGCATGGCTAGGCACCCAGCACAGGTGGATGTCATACCCATCCGTTGCCAGTTGGTTCATTTTATAAATGACCGTTGCTAGAATAGGGTGATTCGTTTTCAGTCCAGCAACAGCCAGGAAGCAGGGGAACGAATCACTGTATATAACATAGTTAGTGTGGTTGGATACCTCGATACACTCCAATGCGAGAAGGAGTGCTTGGGCTTCCGCAGTGAAAATCGAGCTCTGATCGGGCAAGCGTACGCCAAATCTTTATCGCCGGCAGACTTCCGCAGCAGCTACCCGGCTTTGGTCTTTCGAACCATCAATGTATATGGAGAGGTGGTCTGCAAACTGGCCTTGAATCTCTGCATGCAGTCCTTGGTATTTGAGAGGATGTGTCCCAGACTTCCTCAGTTCCGTGAGTCGGAGGATAACCGATGGTTTCCTCAACGACCATGGGGGATGTTCTTGGACTTTGGCATCCTCCAACACGTCCAAAACCATGCCTAAGGCCTCCAAATGAGGTTTCATTTGGAGCCTCAGTGGCCGGATGTAATTCGGCCTGGCTTCATACCTGGATTCGTCATGTTGCTCGAATAGACAATTGTGTGCAGGATTCAATGCATTAGTTTTTATCTTGACTACATATTGCATGGCCAGTTTGATTCTCCTGTTATTAAGTGATGGTTCGTTGGCTTCGACGTACAGGCTCTTAACCGGTGAAGTGCGGAAGGCCCCAAGGGCCAGGCACAGCCCCTGGTGGTGGACCGTGTCTAGCAGCCCAATATACGATTTCCTTGCGGAACCGTATACTATGCTGCGGTAGACAGTTTTGCGTAGAAAATGAGGCCCAAAAATGTGGTTTCCTCAACGACTTTAATCGGATCCCCATCAAGGGTCAGCTCCGGTTCCGCATGCATTCTATGCAGCAGGCAGAAGTGCATGCAGACTGTTTTGGTCTTGGAAAATTTGAATCCGTTCAGAACTGACCATCGATGATCCCATTTATGCTTAGTTGTAGCTGTCTCTCTATGACATTCATGTGCACCATTGTAATATAATACAAGTCGTCCACAAAAGACTACAGGACCCCCTGCTTTACAGCACCAGCAATCCATAACCTTGACCCGAAAGGCTCACGGCCAGTCGCGCCTGAGGTACTCCTAGTTCCGGTGAGTGTAGGTGGAATAGGGTTTGATGAACTAATTTTCCTACAAAAGACTGTTCGTGGGAGGTCACTGAATATTAAGGATTCCTACTATTTTTTAAAAAGATATATTGATTTCACTTCACAAGAGAGAGTTGGAAACATCTCTGCTATAAGATGAAATAATATATATAAAAAAATTGATATGATCTTCAACATATAATTATTTTTAAATATAATCAATTTTTCGGAAGTGAACTGTGATCAGTTGGGCCTAGAGAAATGGATTATTATTTTTTCCATGCACATACTTATTCAATTTTTCGGGAGTGAACTGTGAGCAGTTGGGCCTAGAAAGATGATTATGTATGATGACTATAGCCTGCCTACACAACCACAGATGCCAGCTGTCGACTTTACAGTGTGTTGTGGTACCTGGTGTGTTGTGTTTTGTGGTACCTGGTGTGTTGAGTGTTGTGGTACCTGGTGTTTTGTGATGTGTGGTAGCTGGTGTGTTGTGATATGTGGTAGCTGGTGTGTTGTGATGTGTGGTAGCTGTTGTGTTGTGATGTCTGGTAGCTGTTGTGTTGTGATGTGTGGTAGCTGTTATAGTACCTGCTGCTGCTGCTGCTCCTGCTCCCGCTCTTCACCCATATCGATTATTATCTGCATGTTTTTTTTCTGAAACAGAGCAAACTGTCAAGCCGTCAACCGCCCTACCTCTGACGCCATGTAGGTGCAGAGGCCACCCTATGGTTGATGGGGGTAGCACTGCCTGCAGTGTCTGATGTGTTGTCCCTGGACACTATTTGAGTGCACATCTGGAAGATCACGTCCTCCAAGTGTCCCTTCCCCTCCGCTGGTCGACTTGTGACAGGACTGGGCAGGGGTGTTGAGCAGGGCAGGCCTTGACTCCGGGGTGTGGGCCGACATGGAGGATGGGACGAGGCTGCTGATGGGGGGAGTCGCTTCCTCTTCTTCATCATCGACCGGATGATCGACCACCTCATCGATCACGAGTGGTGGCAGAGGTGGTCGGGGAAGGACCGAAGAAGTGACCACAATTTAATATCAAATTGCTATGCATTTGCCTCTGTAATGCATAGGGCCTACTCTTGATTAGGTTCAAGAAAACATGATTTATTGCATCAATAATGTTCAAGTAAAACTATGAAATAACGTTTTATTGATTTATATTTATGCATATATCGTCTATTAAAAATGAGAAGATTGTGGTTAAGAACGACAGCATTCATTGAAGTTAGGGGACCTACATACACAATTCCAAACCAGACACAGATAATAACTGTTTGGGCTAATAAATTTATTAATCAGGCTTAGTAAATTCTTACAAGAGCCTTTATAATTCTATCACTGGATAACATATTAATTGAAGCTTCATACATCAGTACAGATGATTCTATTAGCTCTTATGTCTATTCCTGAGCTGCCCCTCAGCGAAGACTGTGGGCCATGAAGATTTGGCCAGTCAATGGGGCTCCGTTCGACAGGACGAATGCTGGGGTGCCCTTATGCACACAAAAGCTGCAGCAGAACTTATTCCATGCATGCACCGGACAGAATGTAGAATTTGGTACCCGAGGCAGTTCGACGTGGTAGATGTCCTCTGGTCTGCATGTAGTTTTGGTGCTTCTGATTGTCACCGTCAAGTATGTCGCCTGCGCCTTGATGTCACTCCTGAGCAGTGTATGACCACCATGCCCCAGCATCTTGGAATAAAATTAATTGGACTGTCTTAACAAGCATGTACACCAGACCATCTGTACCTATTTTCCTGAATTTTCATACAATTATTTTAATATGCTTAATTCTTAGTGGAAACGCTCTATTAACAGTGTTATCTTTGAATTTACATATACCACTTTTTAGTACCTACACTGCATAACAGTCAAAGGCATCAAAATTTCCCCTTAGCAGCCTCACCCATGTTCTAGCTCCGCTTATATAATTTGTCATTTAAATACAAAGCATACAACATTACCGTTTGAAGTTTGGGTTTTTTAGGGTTATCTTGTGGTTTTTTTTTACAAAACTTCAAATATTCCCCGAATTGTACCCTCTTATTTTTCCACATTCCCTCCGACAGTCCCACCTTGAAATATACGCTTAGCTTATTTACTAATGCGATATTGTACGCTGCAGGTTGATAAAGACAAACAAATAAATTACCAACGATCAAGCTTATAAATATAGATCAAATACATCATTTGTATGAGAAACATCTATTTTGGATAATAGTTTCAAGCTGTGCAAAATGAAAATTGGTCGTAATGCTTGCATTGCGTGTGATTCGTGGGGGGGAGGACCCCCCACCCCCCAGTTCTCTCTCGCCTTCCTTCCCTGACTGTTGCACCATTACGTAACCCCCCCCCCCCTTCTCCCGGCCTTTATAGCCGGCCGCTTCCATGCTCCTAGCCACTCGCCTCCCTGCGCCCTCTCAGAACGACCCGACGCCCTTCGACGCTGCTGCCTACACCGCCTCGCTCCACGCCCGTGCCATCGCGCCCGCCTCCCTGCGCAACGCCATTTCCGGCGCGCGCTCCTGAGTGGAGGAGGCCGGGGGCGACCCCTCCGCCTTCGCCTCGCGCGAGATGTCTGCCGGGGGGGTGAGCGGGCATCCGGCCACGTCGTCCGCCCTGCCCCGCCCCTCACTCCATCCTGCCTCGCGGCCGTTGCCGCCCATCTCGCCAGCGCAGGGCCCTCGGGTGTCGTCCCTCGGGCCGCCCTCCTCTTCGGGTACTATGGGATGCTCCGGCAATCCAGCCTCCTCTCTCCCAGCCCCGAGGCCTGGGGCGGCCCACACACCATCACCCGAGCCGACGTCGCGCCCGCCCCCGGGGGCCTCCGAGTTACCCTCCGGGCATCAAAGACCATCTCCCTTCCCTCGGGGGCAGTCGCCCTCTTCGTCCCCGCCTCGCCAGGTCGATCCCTGTGCCCTGTTGCCGCCTGGGCTGCCTCAGTGGCCCTCCCTGCCGCCGATGCCGACCCTGCCTTCATCCTGCCCTCAGGCCGCCCATTGGACCCTTGGACTCTGACAGCCGTCCTGCGAGGTTCCCTAAAGGCCATCGGGGTGCCCGCCCCAGACGGTTACACCCTCCACAGCCTCCGCCGGGGCGCGGCTCAGGCCTGCCAGAGGGCGGGAGTCCCCCTCGCGGACATAATGGTGCAGGGGACCTGGACCTCGGATGCAGTCCACGCCTACATCCCCCGACTCGCCGCCTCGGGCGCCCCTCGAGCCCTCGCCTCCGTATTGGTGGAGGGCTCTTCGGGGCACCTCCCTCCCCATGATAACTGACACTCGCTCACTAAGACTTTACCCATTGACATTGTATATACCTATTATTACTTTATCCATTGATTATCTTGACATTTACCTCTTATATCTTAACATATCATAACCATTGTTTAACTATTACATTTACTCTGACACTCTTTGTTCTCTCTTATCCTCATATGCATTGCTCATATTGAATAAAGTGTGTTTATTCCAACTCCTGCCTTCCTCTCCTCCCTCGCCACGTATAGGTCGTAATGCTTGGATTGCGTGTGATTTGTGGTGGGGAGGAGGACCCCCCCCCCCCACTCCCTCTCGCCTTCCTTCCCTGACCGTTGCACCATTACGTAACACCCCCCCCTTCTCCCGGCCTTTATAGCCGGCCGCTTCCATGCTCCTAGCCACTCGCCTCCCTGCGCCCTCCCAGAACGCACCCACTTTTTCTCCACCCACCCACCCATACTATAACATCTCTCTCCATTAGGGTGGAGGGCTCTTCGGGGCGCCTCCCTCCCCATGATAACTGACACTCGCTCACTAAGACTTTACCCATTGACATTGTATATACCTATTATTACTTTATCCATTGATTATCTTGACATTTACCTCTTATATCTTAACATATCATATCCATTGTTTAACTATTACATTTACTCTGACACTCTTTGTTCTCTCTTATCCTCATATGCATTGCTCATATTGAATAAAGTGTGTTTATTCCAACTCCTGCCTTCCTCTCCTCCCTTGCCACGTATCATTATTTCAGAAATTGTTGGAATATAGTTCAGAATAATAATGCGACCCACTGAATGCACCACCTCCTAACAATGACGATTCGCATATATATATATATACATATATATATATATGCACCATGTATATACACATGTATGTAGGCCTATGTGTGGATGTATGTATGCATGTACTATGATGTAGGCCCGATGGATACATGTAGGTATATGACACAGGCTATGTATACATGTTTGTATATATGCATGTATATAGGCCTACGTATGTGTATGCGCACCAGCCAGTCACTCTCTAACAGATACGTGCACTTAAAAAACTGACACTGTTAAGCTCATTACACTGATCTCCATTAGTAACTGTCTGGATACTTAGTGTAGTGCCACCTGAATGTTTACATCCTGGTGAGTAGAGGCTGACCTAATAAACCACTTCTACTGAGTTGCTTGTATCAACACATGGTGCCAGGAGTAAAAAGCTGATAATAATGGCAGCTCACAAGCTACAACCACCAGGATATCTTAAGCTGAAAGAGGAGAATGTGGCAGATCATTGGGAAAAGTGGAGGAAGCAACTCAACTGGTATTTTGTGGGAGAAGGGGTGCCAGAGGATGCAGATAAGAGGAGGGTTGCAATGCTACTCACATATGGTGGCCCAGATGCGATGGAAGTCTTTGAAACATTTGAATATCAAGAGGGTGAGTCAGAGGATGATTTCAAATGTGTAATACAAAAGTTTGATGAATTGTGTCGACCACAAAAGAATATCACATATGAAAGATACAAGTTCTGGAGCAGGTGCCAAGAAGCTGGTGAGACATTGTATGCATTTGTCACAGACTTGCGCACATTGGCAGCCACCTGTGAGCTGGGAGACCTCCGTGATGAACTAGTACGGGATATGTTAGTTCTGGGCATCTCAGATGCACGTATGCGTGAGAAGATGTTGAGGGATAGGAATCTAACACTGAGGTCAGCCATAGAAACCTGTCGAGTGGCAGCAAGATCGCGATCACAAGTGAAGATGCTGAACCCTGGGGAAGCGCGGGAGACTGTAGCTGCCATTATTCGCCGGCTGAACCAGTTAGGTGGAGAGCAGCAATACTAGAGATGGAGAGGCCTAAGAATAAGGAGGGCATACAGAGGGCTCTAGGTTCAATTGACTTTGTGGGGAAGTTTGTTCCCAATCTTGCAAGTCAATGCAAGAACCTCAGGGAGTTACTGGGGAAGAGTCTAGTGTGGCAGTGGCAGGCAGCACATGAAAAGGAGTGGCAGGAGATCAAGTAAATTCTTTCAACCATGCCTTTACTAGCATTCTTCTATCCAGTATTAGACACCAAATTATCGACAGGTGCATCAAAGGATGGGTCTGTGCTCCTCCAGTAGCATGATAAGGAATGGAAGCCTGTGGCATATGGAGCCAGAGGGTTAACTGAGTGTGAGAAAAGATATGCTCAGATTGAGAAGGAGTGCCTGGGCATCACATACGAGTGTGAGAAGTTCCACCATTACATCTTTGGGCTAAAGAGTGTGATTCTAGTGACAGATCACAAACCCCTCATTGCACTTACATGACACCGCGACTCCAAAGGTTGATGCTGAAGCTGCAGAGATACAGCTACATCATGGAGTGAACACCTGGCAGGTCACTGTACCTGGCGGACATGCTGTCGAGAGCAGTTGGCACTGTAGAGGTAAAAAGTGAGATCTGTGAGGAAATAGAGGCACATGTCCTAGCAGTGTATGAGGGCCTTCCTGCTATGAATCAACAGCTGCAGAAGATTGCAGAGGAGACAGCAAAAGATGAGGTGCTCCTCGCTGTTCTGAGTTGCATCACAGAGGGGTGGAGAGCAGATGAGCACATGGCATATGCACACTCTAAAGACAAACTATATGTGGTAAAGGGGATCATTCTGAAAGGTAACCGAATGGTCATACCCAGGAGCATGAGGAAGGAGATGCTGGAAAGACTCCATGTTGGGCATCTGAGAATAGAAAAGCAGAAGCGTATGGCTCAAGATTGCTTGTACTGGCCCAACATAAATAAGGACATTGAAGGGGCTGTGCAAGAGTTGGAGTGTGTCAGCGGTACCGCCCTGCGCAACCCAAGGAGACCTACCAGCACCTGGAGGAGCATGGCGCTTGTGGGCCATGGGACAAGGTGGGGCTGGACCTGTTTCACTGGGGTGGAAAGGATTATGTGATCTGTGTGGATTACTGGTCCAACTATCCAGAGATCGCACTCTTGACACACACAAGCTCGGACCAAGTGATAATACATGTCAAGAGCATGTTTGCGAGGCATGCGATACCACGAGTAGTCATGAGTGACAATGGGCTTCAGTTTGCATCGAGTGCATTTAGACGATTCGCCCAGGAGTACGAGTTTGAGCATCTGACGAGCAGTCCAGGATACCCCCAATCAAATGGGCAGGCTGAGCATGCTGTGGGAATCATTAAGGGGCTTCTCAACAGAACCTGAGAGGATGAAGGAGATATCTACCTCGCCCTTCTTCAGTTCAGGAAGGCTCCTAGAGAGATGGGTAAGTCCCCGGCTGAATTGCTGATGGGCAGGAAGCTTAGGAGCCAGCTACTGGGTATGACAATGGGGAAGTCCGAGGACAAGAGAGAGTGTGGAGATAGTAAACGAGAGGAGATGAGGAGCAAACAAAAGGAACGATATGATCAAACAGCGAAAGACTTGCCACCACTGGGCAGAAATGAGGTGGTGCGAGTGAGAGAGAAGCATTGGGACAGAAGGGCAGTAGTGCTAGAGGAGGTGAGACCAAGGTCATACCGAGTCAGAATGAAGGATGGCGGGGAGTACATCCGAAACAGGAGGCATCTCCTTCAAGTCAAAGAACCCTACCTACCTGAGTATGAGCATCAGGAGTAGGACACAGGAACAGGAGGAATTGGAGAAGAGCCAGAAGAACCACCCGCTCCAAGTGCAGCAAAGGTGGCTGCCCCTCCAGGAGACCCAGTGAACACAGTGAGGGGTGAAACCCTTCCTCTGCGCCGATCGACCAGAGTATCCCGACCACTGATCAGGATGGATCTATAATAAGACACTATACTACCATGTTGAACAACTTAACATTGACCACACATACCTTATATGTGTGTGTATACATGTAGATACCTAGCTAGCTAATAACCATAACAGACACTATATGCTGCTATACTATCATAATTCAAAAACCAGACACCGATATATATTTTTGGGCCAATAAATTTATTAAACCATCTTAATAGATTTTTACAGTAGCCACTGATATCTCTATCAATAGCTAACAATGATCACTGGCCAGTCACTCAGTACAGAGGACTACTTGCCAAGCTAGTCTAACTATCTTCCGACGTAGTACAACTCAGAAGAACAATTAATGCTCTCTAATGACGATTACTTATATGCAGGATGATGTTAATTTTGGCTGACTATTAATAAATTAAATGTTTAGAGTTCTATATGTATTTCAAGGCATTCTTGAGATTGAAGGCAGAAGTAGCAGAAATGTTTGATAGCGGTCACACTCTTGAGGCACACCAGGCAGGCACATATCACACAGACTATTTAAGCATTTGTCACATACAACAGGACATGGACCATCGAGCTCTCAGCCAAATTGGGACAGGAGAGCAGATGGTCCTTTACTTACAAGGTTTTTATTCACGTAGTCAAATATGCTATTAGACTTCCATCGTCCTAACAGTCTTATGCAGTTCAATGGGACTCCCACTCTTGCATATTCTTGAGCAGCTCCCCGACGTAGACTGTGAGCTGTCACCATTGGCCACCAGCTGACGTTGGCTCCCTTCAGTATTAGCCGGATGCATCTGACGAATGTCAGACTAGTCAGGGGTTCCCCGTTCGCGAGTGCAAATGCTGGGGTGCCCTTATGTGGTGGAGTGAGTCGACAGTACTCTGTCCAAGCACGTACGGGACAGAAGAGTGAGTGACGTACCGCGGGTAGCTTTACGTGGTAGCTCTCCCTCGGCTTGCATACCGTTTTTGTGCTCCGGATATGCACTAGTAGATACGTCTTGTGTGCCTCAATATCTTCGCCCAGCAACGTGTGACCGCCATCACCCAGCATCTCAGAATAGAACAAGTAAGATTGTCTTAGTAAGCATGTATAGCCAATTAGTAACGCAGCAATAAATACAAGTCCATAAGAGCCCATTTTTCTACATTTTAATATTATCATTTTTACATGTCTTATCCTCAGCGGGTACGCTTTATTTACAATGTTATTCTTAAGTTTACACACCCCATTCCTTAATATTGAAAGTGCATAGCTATCAAAAACATTCCACCGTCCCCTTACTAATCTCACCCAGGACTTTGCCCCACACAAATAGTTTTTAATGGCTCCCTCCGTCTTCAACCGATCATTCAGATATAAAGTATATAACATTACCGTTTTTAGCTTCGGGTATTTGGGGTTAACCTCGCTATCCTTGCAAAAGCTCAAGTACTCCTCAAAATGCACCCTTTTGTTCCTCCACGTCCCAGCGGATAGTCCTGCCCTGAAAAACATGCTCAGCCTTCTAACCATAGCACATTCCTTTTCTGCGAGGGAGAAAGCCAATAAGGAAAATTAGACCGAGCAGGCAATTATAAGTACATATCAAGAACATTGTTATCATGAGTAACATTCACTTCAGTTAGGCCACGGGCAGTGCAAAGCGAACGCGCCCATAATTTCGCCTTCGGGTCGAAGAACAACCGACTCAGCGCATCTGCAAGCACCAAATCTTTCCCCGGCTTGTGTACCACCTGGACCTCGCAGCAGTGAAGGGCGGCAAATTTCCAGATCTCTCTGGCGCAAGCACACAAGACGGGGTCTTTTCCAGCACCAGCAGACAACACTTGTTGGGAGGTCTCATTAACGGCATTAACGATAATAACGAACTCCTCAGGATGGGGTGGGCATAGCGCCTTAAGAGCCACTACGAGATTAATGGCTTCTAGCTGTGAAATGTGTAAGTTAATATTGGCAAGTAATTCAGAAGAGTACAGAGAAGAAAAATAATGTGTGCCACTGTGGCCGCCACCGGCAAGCAGAGATGAGTCGCACTCTATCACCCAAGATTTTTTAGGGAATGATCTCAGCAGGACAAGCCCATTACTACCTTCCGCGAAGCGTAGGAACCATGTCACGTCCCTAACTAATTCAATTGTAACTATGCTATTACCTACGAAAGGAGTTTCCCGCAAAAATTTCAGAATTCTATTCATAAACACCCGTGAGTGCCTGATACACCTCGATACACACTGCAGCCTCCCCACTAGTCGCTGAACCTTTTTCCTGCTAACTTTAGAGCCAACCCTCCATTTGCGGCACTCTGCCAAAATGTCAGCCAGCTTAGTTTTTGGTATTCTTAATTCCATAGCGCCTGAATCCAACTCAAACCCCAGCCATTGCATAATCGTATTTGGAGCTGTGCACTTCTTAATCGATAACTCCAGACCAAGTACCTTGCAGAGTGCAATAATCAAATTATACCCATCTAGCGCCCTTTGAAAAGAAACCTCCACTCCCACAAAATCGTCAAGATAGCATGCCACAAAAAAAACCTTTTCCCGCATTAAATGAACGACCGCCGATGTCGTCCTTGCGCAGGCCATACAAGATGTTCGACAACCGAAAGGTGGCGCCATATCAAAATAAAATTGATCACGCACCTTAATACCATGCAGTGGCACGCTCAACGGGCAAGCCCTTAACTGTCTATAAGCTCTGGCCAAGTCAATAGACCACATAAAACACCCACTTCCCAATTTAGTGACTTCCTCGGCCAGAGTCATAATAGTCGGTAACGTAAAGCAAAATCTATTACCCTGATAAAAACCCTTTACAATTCCAGCATTAACCCCCCGGCCCTGAGGAAAACTGAGATCCACGATTATCCTACGCTCCTTGGTGTTCTTTTTCGGGCGGGTCATAATGGGGCTGACTTGCGCCCATGGCGAAAAAGGTGGGTGGTGGAATGGGCCCAACAGTGCATGGTGACCAACCTCAGTGGTCACATATTTATCCAACCAAAACAAATCTTCCTCAAGGTAACAATGGTTAGTCTCGGTTGACACTGGAGCAGACTTGCCAGTGTAGTTGGCAGGCCAGCCAAACTCTAAAAAATCTAACAAATCCCCATCATCATAATTAACTAGCAATGACCTCCATTTACTAATAACAAGACCCGACGGGACTGGGACACGCGCAGCTAGGTAATTAGGCAAGCCTGTCACCCGCACAGCATCATAAATAGATCGATAAAATTCACACCCTACGTTTGGCGTACTCCACTGAGGCCAGAAGCTAATTAAAATACATTTATATTCAGCAGGAGAAAGTTCATTAAAGTCAGGGGTACCTGGCGCGGCCTCATCCTGATCAAACATACAATCAACAGTAACAACATTAGTGGGCGAATCCATCATGGGAGGCAAGGCTCGCTCCCCTTGAATCAACGAACTGCTTAAGCTAGTATTAACATTTCCACACAAGAAATCTGTCCCTTGAAAGGGGGTAATAGATAAACAATCAACATCAGCAACAACGTTATTATTCAACGGCGCAACACAATCATCAACAACAGGGGGGGTGAGACACCCCGACCCCCAACCGAGAAATAACAAGGTGATCATATAACTGAGAACTCGTATCTGATACCGATACAACATGGGCAGGGCAAGCAAGTGCCACTTGCGAGTGCTGAGTAGCACTGTGTGTGGTGCAACCAGAGGGTGGGTAATGCACAGAGTTGATGGATGGATTAACCAAAGAGTAAGGTGCGGAAGCTGGACACAACTTCATAGGCACAATTGACGCATGAGCAGCAGCATCAGTGTCCACAACCCCCAAAGCAATCGGGTACTGGCGACCATGCAATTGAATGGGAGCGACGCCAGCAACATTGTCAGTAGCGTGCAAGGCCGAGTGACCTAGAGTACAGAGACATCTGTGTCCATCCCGTATCGACGGTGCAGCCTCTGCAGGAGCTTCCAGGCCAGTACGGGGCGAAGCACTCGCTGATATGTTTAAACACGCTGCCCCCTTACCATTTATGACACCCAAATTACCAGATAGCTTAGTACAAGATCGAATACGTTGGTTAAACCAGCGATATCTACCCGGTCCACATCCCTGACGCTGTACACCGCGCATAGCGTGGTTAGTGACACAGCATGGCAACGCACGTTTACACACCGTATTATCAAATAAAGCAACAGGGCAACTACGCTTATTGGTAACTATTGGTGCGGGCAAGCACGCTTGCCCACCCAGAGCCGACCCTTGTACACAGTTACTGATGGGAACCGTCTGTGGCAGTAAATGGGACAGCATATCTAAAGATAACTGAGAGTGTGACTCAGACACACCCGCACTGACCTGAAATTCTTGATTGTTGACCGGAAGAGCGGACTTGCATGGCATGACGTACGCACTGTCATCGACGCCCCTCTCCAATGACCGAGTCGGCGAGAGAATCCCAGCAGCCATGCGCACGTCAGAAACATCTTGTACGGCCCCACGCCGACCGCACAAACAGTTCAGTCTGGCAATGATAGGCGTAGCCACAGCATTAAGTTTCGTGTCCAGAAGGTGGGCGATATCCTCCAACGACACCTCCCGCACTACACCACTCACCGTCGACGGCGAGGATCCAGAAGCTCCCAATATTCGTCCGGTCGTTGACAAGGGCGACTTTGAATGTCGGCCTGACGGGCCAGCCACTGGAGACGGGCCTCGACGTTGACCTGTCGCCAACAATTCCTTGGAAAATCTTCCTCCTGCATGAGCTTTCATCCTAGATACCTTCGGCATGATGTACGTAATCCATATCCAATATGTGACTTATGTATGTATCTGCTGCGAGAAATAGCTGAATTTTATAGTACTCAGTTCTCAACGTCTTTCCGACTTGGTGATACGGTGAAGAATGAATTCGAACTGCTCTGCTCTGTCAGAGATCAGCTCCGATCATGGTTACCAAATGCAGAACTGTATTGGTATCTAAGGTGAGCATCACTATGGGGCCCGCGGTCATAGCTTTTGTATTATGCATGTTACCGGCAACATGGACAATACTCTGTATGGAGTGGGAGAGTAACTGTATGTGTGTGTGAAGGGGAAAGATGTCTGGATACTTAGTGTAGTGCCACCTGAATGTTTATAGCGATATAGCGAATGGTAGACAGGAAGTGTGAACACTTATTTGTCTCTCATTTTTGCTCTAGTGCAAGTAAATAAGCAACACAAGGAGTAATTAGTAGCATGTGGTGCATAAGGGGTCAAATTTCCCTGGATCATCAGCCCATGCTTTTTCTAATCTATTCTTGAATGAATTAATGGGCTCGGCATCAATAACATTTTGTGGGAGACTGTTCCATATATTTAGGATCCTGTTTGAGAAACTATGTTGCCTTAACTTTGAAATGGCTCTGGGTTTTACTAGTTTGAGAGTATGGCCCCGACTGCCTTCTCTTTTATTCAAGGTGAAAAATTTGTTCATATCTATTTGATCAAAACACTTCATAATTTTAAATACTTCAATTATGTCACTTCTTTTCCTTCTGTAGGAAAGGGTAGGAAGTTTCAATTCCCTAAGCCTTTGTTCATAGGGTAGGTCCTTTATAACTGCAACTAATTTCATTGCACGTCTCTGAACCTTTTCGATCTCCAGAATATCTTTACGAAAAATTGGGGTCCAAATTTGTGGACAGTATTCCAAAATTGGCCCAACAAGAGACTTAAATAGAATGAGAAAATTGTTCTTGTTGAGGCAATGGAAAGTTCTTTTAATTATTCCTACTCTCTGGTTAGCATTTGAGTTGATAGTCCTCATGTGTTTCTGAAAGGAGAGTTGGGAGTCGAAGGTTACACCCAAGTCCTTTTCATAGCTATCTTGTTGCAGGACAGAGTTCTTCATATTATAGGCATAATGAGGATTATTTTTCCTGTAATGAATAATTTTGCACTTCTTTTCATTGAAGGGCAATTGCCATTTCTCGGACCATTATGCGAGTTTCAGAATATCCTCTTGCAAGAGATTCTTATCTCTTACATCTTTTATTGCCCGAAAGACCTCTGTGTCATCCGCAAATATTTTTAGGTTTGATGAGACACTGCCTGGCAGGTCATTTATAAATATTATAAATAATATTGGTCCCAGCACATTTCCCTGAGGTATTCCTGAGGTGACATTCTTAAAGGAAGATTTTTTATTACCTACGACTACCCTTTGCTTTCTCTCAGACAGGAAGTCCTGTATCCATTCAGAAATTGATCCGGATATTCCCAGAGCTTTGATTTTGTTTAATAGTCTTTTGTGGGGCACACTATCAAAGACTTTGGAGAAGTCCAGATAGATGTTGTCCCATGCCAGGCCATGATCCAGCCAGTCAGTCCAAATTTCCATCACTTCTAGTAGTTCACTGACAATGTCATTTGCTGTATTTCTAGCGATAGTGTATTTTTCCCAATTTTCCAATGTCTTATTATTGAAGTAGACATTCCATGCTTTGTTTTTCAATTTTCTGGTAGTGGTAATATCTCTGGAGTACCAAGGAGGTTGTTTCCTGGTTGTGAATTTTCTTAGTGGTACGTGCCTTTTGATAGCACCTGATAACACATTTTGAAACAGGTCCGACCATTCTTGCACATTTTTTTCCTTAAATTTATTTAGCAAGCCTTGGGACCTGATATCATTACTCATGGCAATGTAATCCCCTCTATAATATGAGTATCTTAGTGGGATGTTCTCATTTTCTGTTTCAACATCAATTTTGAAGAATATGACAGCATGGTCACTCTTCCCGATCGGGGCACCTATTCTGATGTTATCTACAAGGTCATCCTTATTGAAAATGACCCAGTCCAAGGGATTTGGGGTCTCATTTCCTCGGAACCTGGTTGGTTCCTGAATAAATTGTTGTAGGAAACAGTCATTTAGGTGGTCGAAAATAATCCGCGCATAATGGTCATCACGGCAATGTAAGATGCCAGTGGCCCAGTCAATTTCTTTTAAGTTAAAATCCCCAACGATAACCAGGTTATCATGTTTCATTTCTTTTACCTCATTGACTAATTCTAGAAGAGCATTATTGTTTTGTTCACTGCTAGATGGGCTATGGTAAATACATCCTAAAATGGTTATGACTCCATCCGTAAGAATTTCACACCAAATTGAATAGTCAAAAACGTTTTTTGAGGTGAAATGAGTTGCTATCAAATGATTTGCAACATGCATTATCATACCTCTTTTCTCTAATGAGTTGGTCATTAGATAATATCCATTTATTTCCTAGCTTAATTTACTTATCTCGTATAATCTATTTTCTTCACATACATCGTTGACGCATATAATGTCAGGTCTCAAAGAACTGATTTCAACTTCCAGTAATGACTTTTTAGCGCTAGTTAAGACATTTATGTTGGTGTACATAACTTCTAAGGTTTTTATTTTGTTTACTTAATAGTCTATTCTATGATCTATTTTGCCTGACCTTGCTTTCTTATTTTTAACTCTTTTAAGTTCCAGGGGGGACCCCGGACCTTGTATATCCAGTTTTTTGACCGATCAGTTTTTTTCCTTAGCAGCTTGTACATGTTCGCTAAGAGCTTTACGATCTTCTTTGTCGAGATCGTAACATACTCCTAAGTTCTTTACTTTATCAGGAGCGTCCTTGAGTTTGTTCAACTTGCACATAACAGACTCCTGTGTTTCAACTGAGTCGAATATAACTTTGAGAGGTCTGTTTAATTTCTGACCCTCCTTATATTGGCCGAGTCGGAATCAATTCAATTCAATTCAATTCTTTTATTTTAACTCTCTGCAAGGTATGTTTACAATAAATTGAGGTGATACAATAAATGCATACAAATTCCTTACAGACAGAAAGGATCCCAGAAAAGCGATGCTTATCTAGCTGGTCTCCATGATGTGAATGAATAAGTGATGACAATAACAAATTATTAAACCTAAGCTACATTTTTAACTAATGATTATGATGAGCTACTGATGCGTCTCTTCACAGTTAGTAAGAAACAAAGTAATGATAGGAATATTATATGGATATTGTGTCATGGATTCATGTACTTACATGCAGTATCAGTAGTTATTTTGCATGTATGTTAATAGGGGTATTATATATATTCTTTACTGGTAATCGATTTAGTATGCATTGAGATAGCTTATCTTTAGTTTTTTACAGAAGTTTTTCAAAGTTTGAAGGTTTCTAATCTCTACTGGTATTGAGTTCCAGATATTGGTTCCTTGGTTTTCAGTTGTTATTTTGCCATATTTGTTTCTAGTGTGTTTGTGATGTATGTTATTTATCTGTCGTGTGTTATGGGAATGGACCTGATTGTTTTCTTTGAAGAGATTATCAAATATTTCAGGGAGGAGGCCATTCTTTTGCTTGTAAACAAATTTTGCAATGTATATTTTATAAATGTCAGTTACCATAAGTAAGTCCAGGTCTTTATGAAGTGATTTAGTTGGGGTGAGATAGTCTTTGCTATACAGTATTTTCAAGGCTCTGTTTTGTTGTGTCTGTATCTTTTTTAGGGTTGATGATTTGGCTCTCCCATACACCTCTATACCATACTGGATTTTGGAGTAAACGTATGCATAGTATAGTAATTTTTTATTTTCCTCATGTACCCGTCGTCTGATTATTTTAAATGAGTTAGCCGTTTTAATTATTGAATTATTTAAGTCATCAATATGTTCATCCCAGTTGAGGTTCTCATCTAGAATTATACCTAGGTATTTCACAGAAGGGACTCTCTTTATTGTGTTATTGTTTATCTTTATGTTGTTTAGGTAATCAGGAATGGTTGTACTTCTGCTTTTAAATATTGTGGAATGCGTTTTCGGTTGCCCTTCTATGCCGATGGCTTGTAGCAAATCGTCTACCAACCCTAGATCATGTGTTTTCCTGGCTGTTGATTCACTACTGATTTTTTCAGGTGCCCTGTGAATGATTACATTCATGGCCCTCTCTTGGCGATATTTTTCAGTCGCTTTCTCCGCGACTTTTTGAGCCACAATGGCTTTTGTCACAACTGCCTCTATGGGGCTGGATTTGGCTGGATTTACATCCAGGGCCGCGTTCAGGGTCCGTCTCGGAGGCGCCTCGGAGGTGGAACTGACGTCACTTTAGTCTGAACGGTAAAAGCAGTTTGTTGCCTCGAAAATGGCCGCCCCCTTAGGCGGCGGCCATTCACAATGGAAAAGCTGCGCTGTGATTGGCTGAAAGCAGTGAATGCGGTGGCCATTTTCGAGGCGCTTTTCATCTCCATTCTGAAAAGAGAGGCGTCTCTGAGACGTCGCCGAGACACACTTTGAACGGAAATAGGCCTAAAAGCATCGCCAAGATGTCTCCGCGGCGCCTCCGAGACAGACCCTGAACACGGCCCTGGTGAGTAGAGGCTGACCTAATAAACCACTTCTACTGAGTTGCTTGTTGGAGTCACATATCAACACAGTAACCATCACACGACCACCTTCCTCGACGGTATATATAACAGAACCCACTCTGTTCGTATCACTGCAATACACACGTGTTCTGTGGTGATGCCACTATTTAAAGCAAATAACTGTTATTCAATTTCCACGCATGTATTTCAAATTGAATTCTGTCTATACCCATCCCCATCTGGGAGCAAGCTCAGCAACGCATCTTTCTCATATCCACTGACAATCCCTCTGCTTCACTTACAATTTAATTCTCCAGGCGACGAAAACGTGCGCGGGAATGGGTCAAAGTAAACACGGGGTGTTCATTTCGTGAGACACCAGTCCGGAAGTATGTTCGGCAAAGTGTTATTTTGTATTTGCGCTTTCACTAGAAATCATTATTAAATGGCGAATTTTTACTGTTATGGATCGTCATCATGACTCGATGTTTTGAAAATATACGAGCGTGTATGTCAGGAGTGTTTCAGTGTTATTTATCGTATTTTATAGGATACTAAGGACACTGAATCAAGCGCCTCTCACTCAGCACTCCTCGCACAAATTACCAGACAGGAAAACTCCACCAATCGCGGCTTCGTACAACTCTATAAAGCTCAACCCCACCATCACTTCCCCATATTGCCGGTTCCCTGCCAGATAGTGGCAGCCGTCAAGTGCAGAAGGATGGCCAGGCCTATTGCCAGTAGCTTCGCCGCCTTCTTTTCCAGAGATAAGGTAGGTGCAGAATTGCGTCGGGTCACTAAATGAATCTGCCTCAAGACAAGGGCCAAGCCCAAGGCGTACTTACTCAAGTTACTGTCTTCAGCTTGTAACTTAAGTTGGAGGACTGAGAGAGTCTGAGACTGAGTGACTGACCACTCCAACTAGAGATGAGTCATGGGTCACTGCCTGCTCATCTCCGATCTGCCATATTAAGATATTTGATGATGCCTACGTACATACCATCGACTAGATAAAGGAGTCAACCCGTGCATTCAATACAGTACACTGTAACACTGCATAGGCACGTGGACATTTTTTTTAAACAACCAAAATGCATCAAATTCTTTTTTTGAACACCAAGATGCTACAAAATGCTGCACAAATAAACTTCATTTGACAGCTTTATTAAAACCCAAGATATTACGCTTTAATTGTTTAAAGGTGCAGAAATTAGACCCTCTTGCCTATTGTAAGTAGCATTACAAAGTATGATAAAATTGTTATTTTCCAAGGTAATGTCTCAAATTTCAAAATCTTCTAGTCACATTCACAGATATAGGAGGTACCCCAGTAAAATTATTCCAAACATTCAAATTATAATTTCATTGGAAGCTCCCATGAATCAAAAGCAATATGCTTTTTGAATTTTTAAGATATTCCAAAAATTGAATGAGATATGTGCATTTGAAGTTTGTTGAATTTAAGATTTTTTGTATTAGCTAATGCACTAGAGAAGTGCCTTATTTAGGGCTGTTAAATAGACTAATTATAACATTTCCTTGTAGTTTCTTTATTAATGATCATATCGATATAAGAAAGATATGGAACTAATTGAAAATGTCCAATGACGTGCGACAAAGCTTGCTCCCACACTGAAAAATCTCTCGTACCATGAGCGACTTCGTGCCTTAGATCTACCTAGTCTCTACTACCGAAGAGCTCGGGGCGACATGATTGAGACATATAAGCACCTGACAGGCATGTATGTACTCTATGGACGCTGATTACCTAAAAATGGATGACACCAACACCAGAGGTCATAGATTCAAATTGAAGAAAAGGAGAACGAACAAGAGTGTCAGACAACAGTTTTACAGTTATCGTATTGTCAATGCCTGGAACGGTCTGCCTCCAGAGGTTGTGGATGCGCCATCCCTGAATGTTTTCAAAGCAAGGCTGGATAAGCATTGGAGGCAGTATAAGTATTGCAAACACCCAGTATTTGACGCTTATGACCCCCTTAAAGTCACAGTTGGACAGGCCTCGACCTGATACAGGCTTATAGCCTAACCATAATCAGTAGCGGATGAGTATATCCTGATCAAACTTCACACCAAGGTTCTTCTTCGTATACCAAATTACCCCAGCTTATCAAAACTGATATAAAAAAATTAGATCACCGGAAAATGTAGGTTTCCATGGCAACCGTAAGGCAATCACTCCCACCTACAATATGAGTCAACTGTAGCTATTTTTAAATAATGGTCATGTTCTTCTTGGTCTGGCAAATCACCTCAGCTTATCAAAACTGATATAAAAAAATTAGATCACAGAAAAATGTTGGTTTCCATGTCAACTGTAATAGAATCATGCCCACAACTGCAGTTTCTTTATTAATGGTCTGATCCTGATCAAACTTGACATCAAGGTTCTTCTTCGTATACCAAATGTAGGTTTCCATGGCAACCGTAATACAATCACTCCCGCCTACAATATCAGTCAACTGTAGTTCTTTTTTAATAATGGTCAGATCCTGATGAAATGTCACATCAAGGTTCTTCTTGGTCTGGCAAATCACCTCAGCTCATCAAAACTGATATAAAAAAATTAGATCACAGAGAAATGTAGGTTTCCATGGCAACCATAATACACTCAACTCCAGGCCCAGGGCTTAACCCGCTCAGCAGACATCATCTGGAATTGAATAAAAGGTCATTTAGAGACAACGTGAAAATAAATTTGACACATCAAAATTCTCGGCGTAATATGCGAAACAACCAACCAAACCACCAACAACCACCCAACCAACAACCAAACCACCAGTAACCAACCACCAACAACTAAACCACCAACAAACAACCAAACCAACAACCAACCACAAACAATCAACAATCAAACCACCAACAACCAAACCACCAACAACCAAACCACCAAACAACCACCAACAACCAACCAACCACCAACAACCAAATAACAAACAACCAAACCACCAACAACCAAACCACCAACAACCCAACCCAAACACAACCAAACACCGCACCATTGATCTAACGACTAACATAGCCAACGCATCCCTCGACCCTCCCACGGGGGCCGCGCGTGAGTCACTCACCCCGGCCCAGCCATAAAATTCTGACCTAGAGAATCCAGTAAAAACTGTCTGACACCAACTTTTGGCTGCCAGATTCTAGAGTTGCGATTCCAGTTGTAGTCATTGTATGACCATTTTTAGGAAGAAAAAATGCTAAGGTTTCACATTCTCATAGTCTTGCATTCTGGCAGTCTTACCTCTGATTTCTGCATCTGAAGACTTGAATGGCTTGGTAAAATGCCTTTCAAATGTCGCACAGCACTGAAAATGGTCTCTATCTGTGCTTCAGTCTGTTGTGCTTCAAACACGGATGTAGCAGTCAATGCAGTGTGCCTGTGCTGCACGTGTGGTGCCGTTTTCTGACATGACCGTGCAGCTCGGGAGGTCGCAAGAAATTGTACGAGTTTTATCGGACCGGCGACAGTGGCGCTCCCGGCGGATTCCGGGGTACCTAACAGATATAATTGCACAAATACACCATGATACATTTATTTAAAAAAACCGAAAAACGGCGCGATCGGCAAGCTTACGGAACGGACAAACGGCAGTGTGGAAATTCGGATCACTATTCTCTATGTCGGACATCCAGGTACTTTTGGGGTTCACGGCGCGCGAAGGGTAAAACAAATGCGACTCTCATAGAAACAACATTAAAACTACCCTATCTATCACAGTGATTTCTGCTTTTTGGTGCTTTGAAAGCAAATTTCTCTTGTTTCTATTAAATAGTTCAGATCTTTTTCTATAATTTCATATTCAGCTTTTTTTTAATCAGCCAATTGGAAGTTCTTGAATTTATTTGGCGAAAATAGTTTTTGAGGCCATGATCTGGTAAGGCTAACACTGGCACTGACACTCAGAATATCCCAACTTTCACTATTATCTCTGTTTTTAATAGTTTCAGAGAAAATTGCTCTTAGGTTAAATTAAATACCTCAGATCTTCCTCTTCAATCGCGCATTAAGATATTTTTAATCGATCCGATGAAAGTTTTAAAATTTATTTTACAAAAATAAATGCTCCCCATAGACATAGCATTGCCGCAGCACACATCACGGCGGTATTTTACCCTTCACGGGCTACTTTCCGGGGTTGTGATGTCATCGAGAATGAAACTTCACATATTAATAGTTAGACATTAAATAACTGGTCTACCCAGAAATAAAAATGGTCTGCTAAATATCAAGTGTGATCACCGGGGAACTACATGTTTTATTATATTTTTCAAATGAGAAGCAGCGGCTAAATATGAAGATGTATGTGAAGTATATATTTTGCTTCTTAAATTTAGAATTTACCAGCTCAGTTCATTTCCCCAGCATGTCGAATTTTTTCGCCAGTTTTTCTAATAGGTTTGTTTTCACTCCTATGCTGTAAGTACAGGGTGAATCTTTTATCTACCACTTAGCATACCATTTATATTGTTATTCATGTACATGTATATATTTATGTGAACCGTCCTGATATGACCTTAGATGTTGCTAGGATGTAACACGACTACAAACAAACAATATATGTGAATGGGGAATCCGAGGTTAAAACTGAAATAGGTTACAACTTATCTCAATTAGACTTGTATTCCACATAATCCAATTTTAAGGCACAATTAAAAGACAATTATTTAGGACACCGAATACAGGTCAGGGTGGCTGCAGTGGAGAGCATCATGGATGTTTCGGTGTGACACAAAATGCATATGTAATATTTCGAACAAGAACTTTATTATTTCCGGGACAGGTTTCTATTTTACCAATAAAAAAACGAACTAACAATTTGTGTTTTACTGCATTTTTCTCATTGATTTGTGCGGGTGTAACAAAAGGAATTTTCTCTATCTGATGTGAAAAAGGGAACTGCTTTATAAGAGAAAGGTTATAATGTGAAGGACCAACCAATTAGGACCAATATTGAAGAAGCATAGCACCATTGATGCCGAGATCTGAACATGAAAGTCGGTAGATTATTTCCTAATATGCATTAAAACTGTAGTGAAAACTTTGCGTTATGTAAGAATCAAGCCTTGTGGAAAAGTGTTATGCCTGTTTCAGTGTCACAGTTTTGCAGGTACATGTACTGTTCTACTCTCAAGTAGATAAACCCTCCTAAAATTGCACAGTTAGTCCTAATGATTACTTTTCAAAACCCAATGAATTCATGTGGCTGATTTCCTAATTATATACAGTAAAACCTCTCTAACCCACCATCTCCAGAGATCGACCACTCCCCTATATCGATCGCTTAAAATTGGTCCCAAGGTCGGTCGATTTAGAGAAGTTTTATTGTGTGTGTATTTATGTATATGGGTTCTTCAGTGCTGGTCCTATTTGGTTGGTCCCCCACATTGTAACTGTTTTCTTCTAAATTAATTCTCCTTTTCATACCAAATGAAGAAAATTCCTTTCATTATGCCCCATATATATGTGTGTGTGTGTGTACATTGTATATTTTACCCCGGTACTAAGCCTCTGGCTAGTCGTAGCCCAGGGAGAAGGAAGCACATCTGGGTCCAGCAATTAGCATAATCAACTCACAACGGGAGGACATTTGTTGAGTTGCTCCAGCAGTTTTCTACCTAGAACGACATACTAACGAGTAAGTATTGATTTTTGGACGGCATGTATGATGAAATGTTTGTTAGCGCTGCTTTATTGAAAGTTTTGAAACTTGTTATTGAGTTTTAAAGGTTTTTGGGTGTTTTACCATTTGTTAAACATCGATTGAACAATGTCGCCATAGTTCTTTGTTACTGTTAAGCCGCCTGTTGCCGAACGGAGATATGTTTGGTTGGAGCCATTAACATCGTGAGGATTTTTTCCTGGGTTTCTTTTAAGATTCCCCACATTTGTGTTACTTAGGCGTACCTCCGAATCTCATAGCATTTTCTCCAACTTGTTGGCATATTATGCCACAGGAGGGAGAAGTGTATGGGTTAGAGAGTGTGGGAGGCTACCGCTCCACTGGTCCCTACCCCTCGTTTGGTTTTGGTTTTGATACCGTTAACCTATGACACTCACCTTTTTTCTATCACGCCTGTGTTGAAACGGTTTAAATACGTTTTTAACATCAGTAAATGCACCAGTCGCGAGGAAGAGGACAGCGACAGTCCTTCGGGTGGAACGACGGGAACAGACCGTTCAAGAGGGAGTTCACCCCACAGAAGCCGTTCCCGCACCCAGGCAACAAATAGAAGTTGCCACACAGACTCCCATCGCCACAGAAACCCCTGTAAGCAATTTTGAAGCAGGGAATATTACGAATCATCTTAATGAATGGCGAGAGATTACGGATAGTGCTATGATACTTAGTATTGTGGAGGGAGTCAGGATTCCATTAATGGAACAGCCAGTGCAGAATAGAATTCATTTTCCGTACTTGTTTGATTTAACAGAAAGAGAAGCATTAAATGAAGTTCTTAAGTATTTTGAGAAAGGTATTATTGAGCCAGTCCTTCATGTAGCAGGCAAATTTATTTCCAATGTTTTTTCTAGACCCCAACCGAATGGGGACATAAGACTAATTTTGGATTTGTGTTAAATATTACAATTTTTTAACACCTCTTACCCTGCACAGATGCTGGGTAAGAGGTCGCGCAGTCCAAAAAGATCACGGACCATGATGGAAAGGAATACACCCTATTCCTAGCACCGAAGCCTATTGAGGGCAACTCCAATACTTGTTTAAAAAAAGTAGAGACCAGCTGCAAGTGCGGAAAACACATGGAAACCGACAATAAGAAATCGACTTATGGCAACTCCAACCGCTTCAAGAAGCTGAGGCAGGATTTTCGCAACCGAAGAACCGGCCAACGAGGAGGCCGGTTCGGATCCAACTTCCGGTTCCAATCCAGAGGAAGGGGCCAGAAGCTGTTCCACCGCCCAGGGAACAAATAGAAGTGGCGACTCAAACAATAGCAACCAAAACCGAAACAGTAAGCAATACCTTTCAAGCTGGTAACCTCAATAACTGTCTTTCGGAATGGAATAAAGTTACAGATAACTTAAATATCCTTAGCCTAGCAGAAGGTGTAACTGTAAGGATTCCGGTAATAGAAGAACCTATTCAAAATAAAATGCCATTTCCATATCATTTTCACAGTTCAGAACGTGAAGCATTAGCGAAAAGGGCATTATAGAACGAGTACTATTTATCTCGAATATCTTCTTAAGACCGAAACCAAATGGGGATGTTGGACTAATCTTAGACCTTACCTTATTTAAAAAAAATTCAGAATACAAATGCTTTAAAATGTTTTCATTAGAAACAGCGAGAGACTTAGTAACGCAAGGCGCTTGGCTAGCCAGAGTTGACCTTAGAGATGCATACTAGACACTACCCATCTATAAACATGATCCAAAGTATTTAAGATTCTGTTGGAACGGGGAACTTTATGAGTTCACGTGTATGCCAAATAGACTGGCCTGCTGTCCATGCATTTTCACAAGGTTACTCAAACCAATTTTTTCACTAATGGCTAGGAAAGGACATATCATGTTCCCATACATTGATGATTCATTTATTGTCACGCAAACACAAAAACAATGCTAAGTAGCAGTAGATAAACTATGTAAAACGTTTACAAATTTAGGTGTCTACATACATGAAACTAAATCAATACAAACAAACTCAAATTTCTGGGTTTCTTTATTGATACCAGAAAAATGTCAATTTCGTTAACAGAACAAAAAGTAGATAAATTTACAACAGCAAACCAATTATTACAATTGAACAAACCAAAAATACAACAAGTCACAGTTCTGTTAGGAATAATGATAGCCTACGCACCAGCTATCTGATAAAAACTTGGCACTGGCTTCCACAAAAGGAAATTTCGAGTGGCCTATGACAATTTCTCCAGAAGACCAAAATGATATAATTTGGTGGCTTTCACACATAAACAACTCACCCAACCCGATTAGGATGGGAGAGCCTAACACTACTGTCACAACAGACGCTTCCTTGGAAGACTCGGGGGGGGGGGGGGCATAGAGACCAACAGACAACAGGTGGTAGCTGAATGGAAGATGAAATCTGCGACCACATTATGTACTAGAGCTTAGAGCCATTTACCTAGGACTCCACAGTCTGGTTCACATTCCTGAAAATCATGTAAGAGTTCTAACAGATAACACGACAGCTATGGCTTACATTCGTAATATGGGAGGGACTCGCTCCAAACCATATAACAATCTGTCAACCGATTGGGCAGAGAAACACAACAGTAGTACATATTCCAGGCAGCCAAAACACTTTGAGTGACAGGAAAAGCTCACACTTCCATGACCATTTATAATGGTCATTGAACCACACCATTTTCGACATTGTTTGTTACAAATGGGGCAAGCCACGCAACAACAAAAAGTTACCAAAATATGTGTCTTGGCATCCAGAGCCAGAAGCCTGGAGAGTAGACACATTTTCATTAATTTGGAATAATAAAATCTATTACATATTCCCCCCATTCAGCATTATCAGCAGAGTGGCCAGGAAGATCGAGATGGATCACACCCATGAAGTACTGATAGACCCGAGGTCCTGATATGACCTTAGATGTTGCTAGGACATAAAACAACAAACAAACAAACCGATAGACCCGCAGGGGAAACACAACCATATATTGGATAGGTCAAAAGTCTGATGGCCGAATGAGTCAGAGCGTCCGTGTCCCGTGTTGGTAGATCGTGGGTTCGAACCCTGGTCGAGTCACACCGATGACTTTAAAATTGATACTTGTTGCTTCCTAGCCTGGCGCTTGGCATTTTTAGGATAGGACAAGGGCTGGTTGGCTCAGTGTCAGGATAATGTTACTGACTGGGATATCAGGTCATGGTGCTGGCGGCCTGGTATTCCAGTGGGGCAGCACTATAAAGTCACCATGAGCGCGCACTGTCACAAGTCGGTAACCGTCCTGATATGACCTTAAATGTTGCTAGGACGTAAAACAACAACAAACAAACAAAGCTTCCCAAGGGAAAGGAACAACCTTCAACATCAAGGACCACTAACAGTCCAAGGAGATGTGTCGACAACACCCCTTTTTGCATTCCTTTTCTACGAAAACATTTGAAACAATTTGGATTAGACAAAATAACAAAAGAAAGACTCATATAACATGCCTGGAGAAAAGGAACAGTTAAATTATACACAAGTTTTTTTTTTTTTTAATGGGGCTTCATTGCCTTCTCAAAGGAGTCAAACCGTTAAAACCTACAATAGCTCAAGTGTTATGATTTCTAACACTATTAGAAGATGAAGGACTAGGTGCTATTAATGCAGCGAGATGTTCCCTATCCATTATTCTACCAAGAATAGATGGACAAACGGTTGGGAAACATCAGTTAGTACACTGGTTTATTAGATCGGTGTATGAAAGAAACCCACCTAAACCTAAATATAATAGGTTTTGGGATGTATCAATAGTATTCAAACTATTCAAGTCATGGCCTAGAAACAAACATTTGTCAATGAAATACCTAGGATTAGCAGTCTTATTGCGAATTACACGACACAGAAGCCAAACCATTGTGGCACTTTCACTAGATGGACTAGAAATAGATAAGGAAGAAGCTACATTTGATTTACAGACATTACTTTAAAAAATCAAATCGTACAGTACACATTACTAGTTTTCCGGAGGATAAACAGATATGTGTAGTTTCATCCATTAGGGCTTACAAATCCAAGTCACGCGGAATCAGAAATTCTAGACAACAGCTAATCAGCTTTATACGGCCACATAAAGCTATCTCGAGAGACACTCTTGCGAGATGGACTATGAAGGCGCTTAAACATGCAAGAGTCAACCCTGGACGCTATGCATCTCACTCAACGTGTGGAGCCATGGTCTCCAAGGCGACAATTAGGAATCTCGGTTAAGAGAATTCTTGCACACGCTGGGTTGAAGATGGCTAGTTCGTTTGCAAAACATGACAACGACCGACTGGTAAAGTCAAGAGGCGTGGCGACACGCCTACTCACTAACTAGAAACAGGTGAGAGAAAACATTAAATTGATGTACTCATACATACATAGTATTGTTACACATGAAAGGATAACAAATAAGATTACATAAAATTCTCCCTGGGCTACGAGTAGCCAGAGGCGTAGTACTGAGGTAAAATAGTATAGTTTTTCAATTCTTACCTGGGTACAGATGATGGGTAACTGGTGTTTTCCCGAGGTACTAGCCTCAGATAGTTGTGGGTCAGGGCCCACCCACCCTACCCTACCACGACTATCATTTTCGCTGGAACCAAATCGATAACACAATAAGTATCCATATAATAGAGTTCAATAATTTTTTATCCTAAAATGTATGTAAAAGATTGCTGGACCCGGATGTGCTTCCTTCTCCCTGACCCACTACTATGCGAGGCTAATACCTCGGGAAAACACCAGTTATCCATCATCTGTACCCAGATAAGATTCGTATAACTATACTATATATATATACGCAGAGTGTGTTTATTAAAGTAGATTCGTTTTCTAACTTGAACCATTATATCAGGAATTGAATATTAGCTTTATGCAATTGGGTATTGTAATGCACCATAGAAAATGTGCGAAGAACATTATTAGGGATTTAATAATTACATAATGTCAATTTATGTGTTAGCCAAGTATTGATGCCAATATCTTTGTCTTTATTTGAAGGAAAAGGTAAGATATCCATTAAATCTAACACAATTCTCTCTAAGCAAATTGATCTGCATTGTTTTAATAGCTTTGACCTGTAATTAGGAGATTCTCATGTTTCACGTGTTACAAGTAAGCTATGTTCTCATTTACTCATTTCGATAACTTGCTTTTAGTGCTTAAAAGCCCTTCAACTTTCTTAGCTTTTCAATTTAAGATTCTTTCTAGAATAGTGTGCATTTTGAAGTTGTTGATGCCCAACCCTCTTGGGTTAGACCCTTTCTTTCTGTCTTCTGACCATAGGTAAGTCTGTACATGTATATCTGTATAACCTCACAATATTTTAAATGCTCAATTTGATTATATTTCCTTTTTCAAATACAACTAATAATATTAATATAACTGTAAATCATTGGATTCATAGATAGAGAGATTTTTGTTTTCGAAATTTTAATTTCTTCCAATTGCTGATCAATTTAGGAATACCCATTTTGCGTATCAATTAACCCATTATACCATTCTCAATTTGACATGCGCTTTTCTATATTGCTAAGCACTCTGCCTAATTTGTATTGTGATTAGCCAAGCAATACTGAAGAAAGTGTTCTCTTCGGATACATTTCCTTCTTATATATCTGGAAATGTATCCCAAAAGAATTATATATATATATATATATAACCTCGTCCTCACCCTCTTGGCTATTTATAGCCCAGTGAGATTTAGCACTCCGAACCGATCAATTTGCGTTCCCAACTCGCCGTGAACGGACATACGAACGGGGAGCTCCGGTCTTTGTAACAACTATGTACGAACGGTGAGCGCTGGTCTTTCTAACAACTACAAGGTTTAGCTGTTTAGAGATGCATTTGGCAAACTCTGTAAATTGTTCTAAATTGAGATGGTGACTACCGGTGGCATGGGAGCCATTGGTATTGTTGTCGGTGGGATTACATGTCTGTCCAGTTAATTCCTGACCCACATGGGCCCGAGTCACCCTTCATACGACAACAGAATTGTGCGCCTAGTTAGTGCCAGACCCCGAGCGCATTCATATAACAATTTTGGACTAGGTTAGTTTATTCAAAATTACAAGAAATAATTCTTGTCTCGGTTTGGCGACCGAAAAATGGGGATAGGCACCCTGGCACAGGTATGCACACATGCTACGTACACTGTGTACCAATATACCCATTTCGGTTTTTAAATAATTATGGGTATATATTGGATAGGTCAAAAGTCTGTCGAGACAGTGTCTCAAATAAATAAATAATTATTGTTGCAGAGTGATTTTACTCTTTTTGCAACGTAGCCTTGTCTAAATATGCACTTGTAGATTTACAGATGGCAGACCGGCTCTACATTCCAATGAGTCATAGTCAGCTGATGACCATGGGGCAATCAAGACGGTCAACAAGATGACGCAACAGCCAGCCAGTCCAGGCCCTCAGACGCAGCCGAGCGAGGCCGACCAGTCGCTTCAACTAGATGCGACTATGGAATCAAGGCTGGACGAACTGATTCAGTGGAAAGTTCAACAACAGCTGGACCTGTCATGGAAAACTGGGTCAAAACGTGACCTTGCTCATGCCTTATCGAAAACTGACTGTGATGAGGTCTCTGTGCGATCACAACACTCATTAGGTGTGTGCCGGAAAAAAGGGCGGGAAAGTGCCAAAAACTCAGCCTGTTAAGTCAAATGTTTCTACTTCCTCTGACTCCAACTTCTCCGAGGGGGACAAATACCTTCGACCAAAGGCTAAGACTAAGAAGAAAAGTAAACATAAGAAATCAAAGAAGAGTAAACGCTCCTCCTCTTCAGAAAGTTCTGAATCATCTTCCCCTTCCTCTGACTCTGACAACAAAGAGGATGGTGTTATGGAACAACAACTAGCTAAAGTTGGCAAGAAAAGGCGTGAACCAGCAGACTCAGTAAGGGTGCGCTCCCTTCTTAGAACCACTCTTGGTGCTGGATTTGACACATTTAAGCCAGCTGAGGTCATATCCCAAGCATGGGAGAAATACACATGTATTAATGGTGTGAAGGAGTCCTTTTTTGTGGGAAATGGATTCTGATATCATTATGAATGACTAGATGCGTAGATTCGAGACCATTTTGCAGTCAGCAGTGTTATCGATGGCTGGCATTGTACCGATTGCGAATCGCATGGCCAATGAACATCGATTTACCACATTGGCCACCACCATGAATGATGGATTGGAAGTACTAACAGTAGCAAGTAGCTATGCTACCTTCAAGAGATATGAGAACGTTTTCAAAAATGTTACGACTGACGTAGGTAAAGAGGTCACACGATCCAAGAAAATAAAGGATAGAAATCGAAAAGAATACACCCTCTTCAAGCCACCTAAACCGATCCCAGTGAAGCACTGGGACAAGAGCCAATTGTACGGTGGTCAAATCCAACACCTGATCAAGAAACCAGAGACTGGTACCAAAAATGTCAAACATATGGGTATAAAAAACAAGACAGCTGACTACCAACCACGCAGCAAGCGCCCAAGGTTCGAACCCCCAAAGAGATCCTACTACAAGGGATCGAGAGGAGGTTACACCCAGAACACACAGAACTTAAGGAACCGACCACAACGTGGGCCGGGTGGTTGGAACGAGTCCAATCATCCCAACTTCAACTACAACAGGCCTGCTCCACATCCAAGACAGCAGGGTTTCAACCGGGAAGGAGCAAGGTAGACACAGCTCCAGCTTCTCCCCAACCCGCTGCCCTGGTAATTAATGATAATGTATTATTTGTCGCTGAAAATGTATCTAATTGCTTTGATTATTGGTCGGAGTTAACATCCTCCACTGAAATCTTGTCAGAGGTACAAGGGATATATATGCGATTTGATGAAATACCCATCCAAACACAAATACCAAAACCGTATAAATTTTCTAAAATAGAAATGGAAGCGGCGGATTGTGAAGTAAATAAGTTATTAACTCAAGGCTGTCCAATCGGAAGGACAATTTGTTTCAAACATTTTCCTTAGACCTAAACCCAATGGTTCACATTGAGTAATTCTATACCTTACTCTTTTGAATAAATGAGTGACCTACACTCATTTCAAAATGTTGTCACTTTAAAATGCACTGGATTTGGTAATATACAAAGCTATGATGGGTAGCACTGATTTAAAAAAAAATTCTATTATTCGGTTTCGGTAAGAAAAATGTTCAGAAAATATTTAAGATTTATTTGGGGAAATCAGTTATACGAATACACATGTATGCCGAATGGATTATCGGTCTGTCCAGGTATATTTACGAAATTGCTTAAACCAATTTACTCCAAACTTAGTAACCAAGGTTTCGTTATGTTCCCAATTTACTCCAAACTTAGTAACCAAGGTTTCGTTATGTTCCCTTATATAGACGACTCCTTCATAATAGCAGAAAGGGAAGAACATTGCACTTTGGCCATTCAGGTTCTGGATGCAGAATTGGTAAAAGCAGGTTTCACATTAAATCTAGAGAAGTCAGTCCTAAAACCAAGACAAGAAATCAGCTGATAAAGTGGCAAAATTCGGAGACTTTGCATCCAAAATTATTAATAAAAGGAAAAAATTGAAGAGTAGACAGGTGGTGGCCATTATTGGAGTCATGGTCGCCGACTCCCAAGGCTTACAAATATGCATGTTCATATATCAAATTACTAGAAATTGATCAAAATGCTGCTTTAGCCAGAACTAAAGGGAATTACAATCGAAACATGACGCTTTCTTGGTGGGGGTTGGAGGATCTGAACTGGTGGTTACTCAACATTGAAGGCATTCCAAAGAGTATTAAAATAAGTGACCCAGAAATATTCATTTTTACAGATGCCTCACTGGACGGCTGGGGAGCTCAAGGGGGGGAAACTAGTATGGGAGGTAAATGGCTACCCGCATATCAATGTTCTAGAATTAAAAGCTATTTATTTGGGTCTCTCTACCGTAGCAAATACAAACAAATCAACAGTTACAGTTTTTACAGACAACTGCACAGCATTGGCATATGTCAGGAAAATGGGAGACACTAGGTCTCCCAGGTGTAATAAGATAACGAAGAAAATTTGGGATTGGGAACAAGCCAGATCACTTTGGTTGAAAGTCGAATACATTCCTAGCAGAGACAATATAGTAGCAGACGCGAAAAACAGAAGGTTTCATGACCATTTTGAATGGAGTTTGTCACAAGACATTTTTGATCAACTGTGCTCCCTCTGGGGCACACCAGACATTAACCTTTTCGCAGCTAGAAATAATTTTTAATTATTTAAATATGTATCATGGCAACCAGAGCCAAACTCATGGAAAGTCGATGCGTTTACATTCAAATGGAAACATTTGTTCTTTTATGCATTTCCACCATTCAGCATGGTGGGAAGAGTGGCCAGGAAGATGCATCACGACGGGACGAAAGCAATCCTGCTAGCCCCGCTCTGGGAGACCCAGCCCTGGCTCACAGCAGCCAGGAATTAGTCCAGACAATCGGTGACATTTCAATGAGCTCCCAACAACCTGTGTCACAACGGACCTCTGGCACCAAAGGGAGAATCCATTTGACCCCCTTGGTGGAATTCCTCTTCTGAGGAAGCATCTACAACCCTTTGGGATCGACAAAATGACCATACAAAGACTTTTCTCTTCAGCCTGGAGACCCGGGACAGTAAAACTTTATGCTCATTATGTTACTTGGCAATTGTTCTGTACATTGTCTAAAATTGATTGTCTAACCCCCTCTCTTGCACAGGTTCTTCGCTTAATTCGCACACTGGAGGATGAAGGTCTAGGGTTCGGGGCCATTAATACAGCACGGTGTGCTCTATCAGTGGTTCTTCCCAGGATAGATGGTCAAAGAGTGGGGAAATATTACTTGGTTCACTGGTTTCTAAAGTCAGTTTATGAAAGAAACCCACCAAAACCAGAGTACTCCAAGTTTTGGGATGTTTCGCTAGTTTTCAAATTCAAAACTTGGCCAGACAACAAAAACCTTTCCATGAGAGATTTGGGGTTCAAAGTTGCATTACTTATCCTGCTTATTACAGGGCAAAGAGGCCAGACTATACTAGCTTTAAATTTAGATACGGTTGAATTGTCAGAAGAAGTTATTAATGACTTAGATAAGTTATTGAACTCGAATAGGACAGGGGACCCGCTGTCTTCCATCACGCTCAAAGCTTTTTCGAAAGATAAGAGACTTTGTGTCGTCAGGGCTATTAAGACCTATATTCTAAACACTAAGCATTTAAGAAAGAACAATCAATTATTGTTAAGTTACATTAAACCCTACGGTCCAATATCAAGAGACACTTAAAATACTGTTAGCAGCTGGTACAGATATATTAAGAAGTACTCAGCACATTCTACGAGGGGTGCAGTAGCATCAAATGCCAGAAATTTGGGCATTCCCATTAAAACCATTCACAAAAAAATGCAGGATGGAAAACATCCCTATCATTTGCAAAACATTATAACAAACGGATAGAGAAAAACAAAAACATGGCATCCACTTTGTTAAGCAAGTCATGAGTATTAAAAGGCTATAAGAAATAGCAAAATTGAACACTAAGCCGAAATTATGTCTAAGTAAGCATCTCACTGGGCTATAAATAGCCAAGAGGGTGAG
Source organism: Branchipolynoe longqiensis (assembly GCA_030323885.1). NCBI lineage: Eukaryota > Metazoa > Annelida > Polychaeta > Phyllodocida > Polynoidae > Branchipolynoe > Branchipolynoe longqiensis. Next base: position 48,131,585 of record CM059193.1, on the reverse strand, counting down.
GACAAGGTAAAATAGGATAATTATGTGAGACTTACCTGGGTACATTAAACACATAATTCTTGTTTTACCGAGTTTGAGGCCTTGACTATTTGTGGCTCAGTCCCACCCTCCCTTCCCATTATATTGGAGGTTGTGGGCTTCGGATTCTGAAGGAGAAATTGAGTAAAATTAATCATAGGAAATAGGCATACTTTCGGTAGGTTAGTTAAAGATTGATCGTTTGGGAGTGCTATCTTACTGAGCCACAAATATCCGAGGCCTTTGCCTTGGTAAAACAAGAATTATGTGTTAACTGTACCCAGGTAAGTCTCACATAATTATCATATATATATATATGATAATTATATATATATATATGATAATTATGTGAGACTTACCTGGGTACAGTTAACACATAATTCTTGTTTTACCAAGGCAAAGGCCTCGGATATTTGTGGCTCAGTGAGATAGCACTCCCAAACGATCAATCTTTAACTAACCTACCGAAAGTATGCCTATTTCCTATGATTATATATGTGTGTGTGTGTGTGTATGAGTCAGACTCACAAAAATAGGCCAATTGGGGAAAGTTGTCGGTGTGGAGCATTGGATGTCGGCGTCGATCGGGATAATTATAGTTTAGCATTGACATAGGTGTTGGAAAGTCCTTAAATTTATCCTGAATGTAAAGGTAGAGAAAATACAACAACCTTATTTGTTTCTAGCATAATTTAATATAAAACAAAGAAATGCACAACACTTTAAGAATTGCGATGCCGACATCTGTTAAAGTTGTCGGCGTCGAGCATTGGATGTCGGCGTCGATCAGTATAATTATAGTTTAGCATTGACATAGGTGTTGGAAAGTCCTTAAATTTATCCTGAATGTAAAGGCAGAGAAAATACACCAACCTTATTTGTTTCTATGATGATTTAATATGAAACAAAGAAATGCACTACACTTTAAGAGTTGCGATGCCGACATCTTAAATTGACCACCAATTTGGCCCATTTTCGTGAGGCTGACTCATATATATATATAGTGTCTTGCTAACTTACCTAATACACAGAGTCAACAATAACTATTTGACTTCGCACTGGCCATTTGCAGAGCTGCTCTGCGAATAACAGGCACCAATACTGTTATTCGTAGAGCTGCAACCAACCAATCACCATGCATCACAGACCAGACGGAATGGCCGAATCAGTTAGAGCATCCATCTCCCATGCTGGTAGGTCGTGGGTTCGAACCCTGGTCGAGTCAAACCAATGACTTAAAAATTTATACTTGGCGCTGCCTAGCCAGGCGCTCGGATTATTAGGACAGGGCAAGGACTGGTGTGCTCAGTGTCAGGATGATGCACGACAAGGAAGGAAGAGGAGGTGTGGATGGAGAAAAAGCACTTTATTGATAGTGCTAATATGTACAGGGTAAGACAGGATAATACAGGTAATAATGAGAGTAATGTTATGCAGACAGGATAATACAGGTAAGATATAAGAGGTAATGGATAATATAAGAGCTCAGAGGGAGCCTAAGGAACTAGTGAGTGTCCGCGAGGTTGATCCGAGGAGCTCTCCACCAAAAATGGAGAAGAGGGCGGCCGAGGGGGTGAGGCGGGGCACGCAGGCGTGCACCGCCTCAGAGGTCCAGGTCCCTTGAGCCATGATGTCCGGGAGGCGGATGCTGCCCCTCTGGCAGCACAGTGGCAGCACAGCAGCAGCACACAGGTGGGAGCAACATGGTGCCTGCGTGCACAGTGGCAGCACACATAGTGGCGGCACAGAGTGGTAGGGCGCAGGTGGCAGCAAACGTTGATATACAACAGCGGTAGCACACACAGTGGTATGAGGCCCAGTGGCAGCAGCACAGTGGCAGCAGAGACGGGGGCAGCACACAGAGGTGGAGCGTGCAGTGGTAGCAGAGGGGGGAGCACAGGCGGTGGCAGCAGATGCGGTGGCAGCAGCGGCAGAAGCACACGCAGGGTAGCAGCGGTGGAAGAACCGAGGGAGGCAAGAGGCAGCACAGTGGGTGGCAGCACAGGGGAGCTAGTAGGGATGGGGCTCGCAGAGGCGATAGCAACGCACACAGCGGCAGCAGGGAGTAGCCGGGTGCTGGCATGGGGGCATGGGTGACCTGGGTGACGGTGGGTCGGCAAGACTCCGCCAGCAGTCTGAGGCATGACTGCAGTGAGGGTGTCGGCAGGGGGGGGGGGCTGGAGGTAGTTCCAGGATAACCATCAGGCGACAGGGTTGGCGTGGGTGACCAGGGTGACCTGGGTGGTGGCGGGTCTGAGGCATGACTCCGCCAGCAGTCTGCGGCATGACTGCGGTGAGAGCATAGGCAGTGTAATGTACCATACGTCCGAACACAACGAGAGCTAGTGTGTAACTGGTTTATTCTATCACGTCACGCGCCTGGCCGCACGTGACCTCCACCGGTCGTTCGACTACCACGGCTCATAGCACGCATACCTTACATCCTCTTTTCATTGAATAAACAAAGTCGACCTCTGGTCCTACATCCTTAACAGGCATGCGTATCTTCTTATTCTCCTCACATTATAACTAACCATTGACTCCGGTAATGAACAACATTTTTCGGGAAGAAAAAAAACCCACAAAAAAAACAAAGGGGGAAAAAAAAAACAAAAAAAAAAAACAACAATATACATATTATTCGAGTTCAATTTGTACCATAGTACTTCACTGGTCAATACATTATGCTCAACTGACCTACAGATCGATCACTGACCATTTGCTGAATCGTATTGAATTAGCAATCCAGGCGGTTGACTGGTTTAATTGCCCTACCGTATCGGGTTGTGTAATTGGCACGTGCTTGTGTTCGTGCCACTGATGATCCAACTATGCCACTTAGCACAGTGTTTGCGATTGGTTTTGTTTTTGTTTCATCTTTTTGTGCATGTTTATATGATCTGAACAGGTGTGTGCGGTTCCTTCTTTTTATCTTGTTGTCAGCTGTTTGGATCTGATAGTCCCTCTTAGTTCTCTTGTTTACCTCTATAATTTGTCCATCGTCCCACTTTTGGTCATGAGTTAGGTATTTTATTTTCTCACCTGTTGCGAGTGTTTTGTGCGTTCGGCCTGCTCGATTGTCGTAATATTGTTTCTGTTTCTTCTGTGTCTGTTTGATCTGTTGTGCCCTTGATTGTACGATCTTGGGTGCTAACTGTTGTTGTGTCATTGGTATTTTTGAGCGAAGTGTCCTGCTCATCAGCATTTGTGCGGGGGATGCACCCATACTGTGTATCTTTGTGTTTCGATATGCCAGTAGTGCAATGTTTATGTCTTTGTTGTCTGCCCTTGCTTTTTTTATCAGTTGCTTTACTGTTTGGACAGTCCGCTCAGCTTGCCCATTACTTTGTGGGTATAGGGGGCTTGAGTATGTTCATGTGAACGAGTATTCGTTTGAAAACTTTTTGTATTCAAGGCTAGTAAATTGGGGTCCGTTGTCGGACATTACTATTCTCGGGATTCCATGCCTACAGAATATCTCTTTTAACTTTTCTATAATGGCTTGGCTCAAAATAGTCTTCAATCGTGCAATTTCCGGGTATTTCGAATAGTAGTCTACCACGACTATATACTGCTCGTGTTGGTATTCAAAAAGATCTATTCCTACCTTATAAAATGGCTTATCCTCTATCTCGTGACTCTTCATCGGCTCTGAGTGTGGTTTGTTTCGATATGTTTGACATATCTGGCAATGCGACACTTTGTCCTCAACTTGTTTCGAAATCCCTGGCCAAAAAATGTAATCCCTCGCTAATTGTTTACTCTTAATTATTCCTAAATGAGGCTCGTGAATTTTCTCTAGCATGTCTTTCTGTAACGATGCGGGTATTGTTATTCTGTTCCCTTTCATCACTATGCCTTTATATACTGATAACTCATCTTTGTATGTTGCGTATGGTTTAATGTCATTTCTGAGGTGTTTATTTGTCTCTGGCCACCCATCTTGAGTGAGCTTGATTATTTCTTGGAGTGTTGGATCTTGACTTGTTTCAAGTGCAATCTGTGATAGGTCCTCATCCACGTACTCTATAGCTGCAATAGAGATGCATTCGTCAAACAGGTTACTTGGTGTGGTTTTGTCAGTATGTGCTCGGGACAGGGCATCGGCACAGTACATTTCTGTGCCTTTAATATACTTAACCTGGATGTTATAATTTTGGAGGCGCATTCTCATACGCTGTACTCGAGCCGTAAGCTTGTGCATAGGTTTTGTCATAATGTTGACCAAGGGCTTGTGATCTGTTTCGATCGTAACCTCTTTCCCGAATATATATTCGTGGAACTTGTTACAACCGAAACAGATCGCCAACAGCTCCTTTTCTAGCACTGCATAGTTCTGTTGAGTTGTATCAAGGGCTTTTGATGCCAGCGTTATTGGATGTTTGTTTTGAAATAACGCCGCACCAAGTCCCGATTTTGACGCATCTACCTGGATCGTTATTGGTTTGTTGACATCGAAATACTGTAACACCGGGGCTTTGGCTAACAAGTTTTTTAAGAGATTGAACGCCGTATTTTGCTCCTCCTCCCAGTGCCAAGCGATCTCTTTGTGCAGGAGAATCCCAAGGGGTTTTGCAATTTCCGACAATGTGGGGATAAACTTCCCCACGTACCCGATCATCCCTAAGAAGCGCTGTATTGCTGGTTTATCAGTAGGGGTGGGTAGCTCTAAGATCGCTTGCACTCGCTCGGGATTTGGTTTCAACCCGCAGTCTGTTAGCAAGTGTCCTACATAAGGGACTTCAGTCATACAAATGCGTGACTTCTTTGGATTCAGTCGCAAGTCTACTTCACTCGCTCGTTTCAGAACAGCCTCTAACCTCATGTTATGCTCTTTGATCGTTGATCCGTATATTAAAATGTCGTCAGCGACAATATCGACCCCCTTCAAGATTATTAAATATGGCGTTCATTTCTTCAATGAATATATCCCCGGCTGTCTTTATGCCGAAAGGCAGCCGGGTATACCGGAATCGCCCCCATGGCGTGTTAAACGTACAGAGTTTTGAGCTGGGTTCATCCAGACTAACCTGCCAGTAGCCACTGTTGGCATCTAACACACTGAAATATCTGGCTCCACAGGTTTTGGCTACTACCTCTTCCACGGTTTTCATCGGATAGGGACCTCTCAACACTGCACGGTTTAGTTTGGTGGGGTCTAGGCATATTCTAATTTTTCCTGGCTTTCTTACGATCGTGATGGAGTTCACCCATGGTGTTGGCTCCTCCTGGCGAACAATGACCCCTAAATCTAACATTCTTTTTAACTCTTTTTTTACCTCTTTCTCTATGGCATGGGGAATGCGCCTAGGCGGATCTATAACAGGGTCAATCGCCGGATCAGTATGTATAGTGGCGTTTACTTTTATGGTGCCTAGACCGGAAAAAACATGATCATATTTAGTTACCATTTTTTTGCGTAGTCCGTTGTTGACCGATTTGGTTCACTGTCGATGGCATCCACTCGTGACAGTATGTTCAGAGTCTCGCATGCATCTTTACCCAGGATCGGCGTTCCTGTCTTGGTTATTTGGAACCGCAGAGGCCGTTTGTTGACGTCAATCCATGCCTCTCCTTCGGGACGAATTCGCTGTCCCGTATAGGTGATCAGGCTGCAGGTCGCAACACGGGTCCGATCAGGTTCTTGAAGATTCGTTTCGGCATCAGGTTGGCCTCCGAGCCGGTGTCTAGCTTAAACCGGATCTTTTGGTCGCATATCTTCATGTTCTTGTACCATAGGTGCCGCTCCTCCTCGTCGTCGTCATCATCCTCCGACATCTCGCCCACAAACATGTCGTCGTCATCTTCTTCTTCGTCGTCATCTGGTGTCAATACCCATTTCCCTGGAGCATTGTGTTCGTCGACACCAATCTCGTCTATCGGTGCTGCTGCTGCCAGTCTTCCTCGACACACTTTGGCAAAATGTCCGGTTTTGTTGCAGTTTGCACACTGCTTCCCGCATGCAGGGCATGTTCCTTGACCATGTTTATATCCACACCTCGTACACTCTGTTCGTGCAGTGACCGTTCTGTTTGCTTGGTTCCGCCCCTTCCATGCAGGTGCCGGTGTGAGGGGGCGTGTCCTTGGACGCCCACTCTTGCTGACTTCGTCTACGTGTGCCTCTGATGTACTCTCCGTTGGGTGTTTGAGCGACATTGTGCTGTGCTCACTCAGGCGGCACATTTGTATGCATTGTTTGAGTGTCAGGTTCGGTGTTTGTAACAACCTGTCCCGCAAGGTGTCATCCTTGACACCGCATACTAGTCTGTCACACAAAATTTCATTTTCTAACTCCCGATATCCGCAATATGTAATCCGTTGTTTCATTGTACGTATGAAAGTCTCCATCGACTCTGTCGTTTGGTGGTATGTGTTCAACTGGTATCTTACAACGGTTACATTAGCCTTACCGGTGCAGTATTCTCGAAACGCCTCCGTGAGTACGCTAATCTTTTCCATGTCAGCCGCCGGTAAGTTGAACGTTTCGGAGAGTGCCTGTGCCTCCGGGCCAGCAACATGCAAAAACACACAGCTTTGCACTTTTTCTGACTTAGAGCTAGTCCCTGATGCACCAGCGTAAATCTCATAGGACTTAAACCACTTCTTCCAGTTCTCGGCTAAATTTCCTTCTAGCATCAGAGCCGCAGGCGGTTTCAGTCCGGTTAAAGCCATTGTGGTGTGTGGTTTCTCGCAATCTGACACCATGTAATGTACCATACGTCCGAACACAACGAGAGCTAGTGTGTAACTGGTTTATTCTATCACGTCACGCGCCTGGCCGCACGTGACCTCCACCGGTCGTTCGACTACCACGGCTCATAGCACGCATACCTTACAGGCAGGGTGGCTGGAGATAGTTCCAGGGTGCCATGGTGTGGGTGACCAGGGTGACCTGGGTGACGGCGGGTCCGAGGCCTGATTTCGCCAGCGGTCTGAGGCATGACTGCGGTGAGGGTGTCGGCAGGGGGGGGCACGCAGCGTCCCCCGGGTGTTACGCCGCGGCGGGCGACTTCCGGTGGTGGAGCACTGCTGGCGGGGGACGGCAGGGGGGGTAGGGGTGGTGGTGGTGAAACACTGCTGGTGGGGAGCGGGAGGGTTACGTAATCGGCCGGGCGAGATGAGAGGGCCTGCGGCGCGGGGCGTGCCCCGGGCGTTACGTAGGCCCGGGGTGCGGCCGGGGCGGGCGACTTCCGGTGGATAGTGCAGGTAGGCCAGCGGTAGCGCAGGTGGGCCAGCGACAGTGTGAAGCGGGGTAGTGTAGGTCGGCCAGGGGTGGTGTAGACGGGCCACTCCTCCGGTGATGTGGGCTAGCCAACGACAGTGCCGGTCGGCCAAGGGCGGCGAGGATCGGCCCGCGCAGGGTAGTGCAGGGCGGCCAGCGGTAGCGCAGGTAGGCCAACGACAGTGTGAAGTGGCCAGTGCAGGGTAGCGTGGATGGGCCAACGGCAGTGTAAAGCGGCCAGGGTAGTGTGGGCGAGCGACGACAGTGCAGGTCGGCCAAGGGCGGTGAGGATGGGCCTCGCGCAGGATAGTGCAGGTCTGCCACCGGTAGCGCAGGTAGGCCAACGACAGTGTGAAGCGGCCAGTGCAGGGTAGTGTAGGTCGGTCAGGGGTAGTGTAGAAGGGCCACTCCTCCGGTAATGTGGGCTGTCAATGACAGTGCAGGTCAGCCAGGGGCGGTGAGGATGGGCCTCGCGCAGGGTAGCGCAGGTTGGCCAGCGGTAGCGCAGGTAGGCCATCGACAGTGTGAAGTGGCCAGTGCATGCTAGTGTGGATGGGCCATGGTAGTGTGGGCGATCCAACGACAGTGCAGGTCGGCCAAGGGCGGTGGGGATGGGCCTTGCGCAGGATAGTGCAGGTCGGCCAGCGGTATGCAGGTAGGCCAACGACCGTGTGAAGCGGCCAGTGCAGGGTCGGGTAGGTCGGCCAGGTATAGTATAGAGGGGCCACTCCGGTAGTGTGGGCGAGCCAACGGATGCAGGTTGGCCAAGGGCGGTGAGGATCTGCCCGCGCAGGACAGTGCAGGTAGGCCAGGTGGTAGCACAGGTCGGCCAATGACAGTGTGAAGCGGCCAGTGCAGGGTAGTGTAGGTCGGCCAGGGGTAGTGTAGAAGGGCCACAAAAAAAAAAAAAAAAATAGGAGAGGAGCAGCGTGCCGGGAGGCAGGAGGGCGAGTGGCTGGAGGTGGCCAGGCGGGCTGGCTATAAGGGGAGGAAGCACGGGAATGATGTAATCATCAACGGTCGGAGCAGGGGGGGGGGGGGGGGGGGGCCTCCTTCCCTGTCTCGCATCAAACGCAATGCAAGCATTACGACCAATGTGACTGAGTGGGATACCAGGTCATGGTTCTGGTGGCCTGGTTTTCCAGTGGGACAGCACTATAACGTTGCCATGAGTGCGCACTGTCACAAGTCGGTACCCGTCCTGATATGACCTTAGATGTTGCTAGGACATAAAACAACAACAAACAAACAAACCATGCATCACATAGTTAATGACATATGTAGAGCTCGGAAATGTGTAGGCTTAATCAGACATTGGTTATATATATATTTTTGAAACAAGGTTCTGTTAATAATGGTGATGTGATTCAGCCTAACGCTATAAACACACCGGAAGCGAACGTCGTGCGGTCGTACAGTTAGACGCGGGCAGAGAAAATCGTAATGTATATGATAAAGAGAGGCCGGACACTTTACCCATCCCGACTTTGCCTGACTTGACCCGACCCGACTTTACTTTACCCGACCTCAGCTCTGCGAGTAGTAACCATTCTGTTAATTCACAGAGCAAAGCAGCTCTGCGAATAGTAAGCATTTTTCTGCGAATAGCCTCGTCCATTTGACTTACTACCAACCAAAAGGAAGGCACAATCATTAACAATGTAATGTGGAAACCAAATATGTGGTACACAGTTACTGAGTGACCCGTGTGTATATATATGTATATGTATATGGGTCACTCTCCTGAAAATGGTCAGCATGGGATGGGATTTTAAAACATCAATAAACAAACTTTCTACTCATTGTTTTCCTTATACTTTTCATATTCATGTTCAGATTTGATGTAAGAAATAAGGGAGATAAAATGAACTGTGTGCAACTTTGGTCTTTTTAGTTAGGAAGTGTTTTGTACACACAAAAAAAACCATTTTACATTCAGCCATTTGTAACATGACATATGGGACATAGTTGGATCCTTACTGACATCTTGTAATTTCATTGATATATCAAACAAAACACCTCCCAAATCAAAAGTAAGTATTTATTAACATGTATGCATGCATACATTTAAAAACAAATTATTTGATGTCTTCAAAAATAACATTACAAATTTCCATCACAGATGTAACCAGTGGTGTCTTGATGCCACACAAATATTTACACTAATTATAACATATATGTATATGTTAATTAACAGGTTTTTAGTGTGTGAACATGTGTGGTTTATGCTCTTTCAGACATTTAAGTCTAAGAAAAAGTGTATCCCCGAGGGTACATTACGGTATGACCTACACAAGCGGGCTAACGCGTCGTTACACGCCGGTCTCGACTTGAAGCATGTCGTCAAGCTACCGCCAGAAGAGGATCTCAATGACTGGATAGCGGTACACGGTATGTCAGTTCATATAAATTAGCATGATTTTCGCCAGATGGTAAAATGGGTCAAATTCCGTAACATTCAATTTTCTGAGGATGTGACTATTTACCCTCAAATTGTTGGTATAATTTTTCTTTGGAAGGTTCTTCAAGGAGCCAGAGACGACAAAGCCTCCAGACCCTCAACTTATTTTCCAGCGGAAACCCTGATTAGGTGCTCCAAAGTGAAAAATTCAGTAGTTCAGCCATCAAATTTATCTACTTGTACAGATCTTTTAAATCTGATTCCAGTGATAGACAATTCACTTGACTACTTCCAAAGTTCGGGTTAATCTTTTTTCTGGGATTTATTCACAATTCACAAATGATGGAAATACAGATTTTTACGGTCCACATGGGATTATCCACCATGAAAGGAATGAAGCCGTGTCAGTGCAACCTTCTTTTATTTCCGGAAACGGAAACGGAAACGGACACATTCTACTATACTAGGCCCAGTGCTGTTTTTGTTACCATTCCTGCTCTATATCCGATTATGTGAATTGAGAATTACCAGGCCTGCCTACCCCAAATTTCCTATTTGGGTATTACTGTGCAAACAATTTGTATGCTTTCCACACACACAAATATGTACTTTCCAAATTTTGTTTTGTTTTGCCATATGAAATTGTAATTTTGTGTATTGGCATCCTCCGGCTTGAAACTGCAGAAAATACGCAAACATTGTATGGGTAGGCAGGTCTGAGATACGTCGGACCTCATGCACTGATTACCATTCCTCAGTTTATTTTGCGCGTTTAATGTTACTGTTTTTGTTTGAATATTTCTAAGTGTTTCTTATTTCTGTCAGCGCATGCGTGAATAGATTGGGGAGGGAGGGACATCCCTGTACTGATCGGACGCAGTGGCCGAATCTGTAGAGTGCGGGCTTCGGGCAAGGACTGGTTAGCTCAAAATCAGGATAATTTGACTGACTGGTAAATCGGGTCATAGCGCCTGTGGCCTGGTATCCCAATGGATCAGTGCTATAAAGTCACCATGAGTGCAGTGTCACAAGTCGGTACCCAACCTGATATGACCTTAGATGTTACCAGGATGTAAAAACACCACCCCTATCCTTGATAAGATGCGTGAACATTGGTTGTTGGAGTTTTACGTCCTGGCAACATTCAAGGTCATCAGGATGGGTACTGACTTGTGACTGCACTCATGGCGACTTTATAGTGCTGCCTCACTGAGAGACCAGGCCATCATCATCATGACCTATCTCCCACTCAGTTACATTATCCTGACACTGAGCCAACCAGTCCTTGCCCTGTCCTAATAATGCTGAGCACCAAGCTAGGAAGCGACAAGTATACATTTTTCAGTCATTGATTTAACTCGACCAGGGTTCAAATCTCACCATCTACCAAAACAGGAGATGGACACGCAACTCATTCGGCCATCCCATCTGATGAAGAAGACAAATTCAAATGATTTTAATATTTTGCTGCATAGTTTAACAACAAAAATTGTTTTGTTTTCAGTTGTGGATTTCTTCAACCGAATTAATGTGATATATGGCATAGTGTGTGAATACTGCACAGAGCAAACGTGTCCAACCATGTCAGGAGGCCAAAAGTAAGTACAAGTGTTTTTTTTTCATATATATATATTTCAATATCGTATGTCAGCTGCAAAAGTGTTGTCGATCACTTTTTCTGTTTCGTTTGTGAATCATTTTGTACTCATCACTTTCTGAAATATCACTCTCATCACAATCTGAAATGTTAATATCTCAGTTGGTTCTGTAAACATACAATGCTATCCGTTTTCAAAGGACTATTCCGCGTCCGGACCATTGTTGACCATTTTGGTAGCAAGGAAGTTACGGGGGCGGGAGCGGTGGTCTAAAAAAGTAGTACTCTTTGTACTCCCTTGAAATTGTTGACCTCTTTAGACACATCCCTTACTTAGATGACAGGTTCAATTTATGCCGCTTATATGTTGGTTTTGTTGCTGCATCTCAGGTACGAGTACCACTGGTGTGATGGTGTAAACTACAAAAAGCCGACTGCTCTCCCAGCACCACAATACATCAGTCTGCTCATGGACTGGGTGGAATCGCAAATTAATGACGAAAATATATTTCCCGTCAAAGTCGGTGAGTGAACTTTGACAGCTCGAAGCTCTCAATTTGGTCTGAGTTGATCAGTGTGAAGTGCTAGAACCATCTACATCCAGTTTCATAGTCGGTGTGGGTGGGTGAGGGGGTGGGGGTTAATACTAGGCTTAACATAGGTGAGAATCTTCCGGATTTGTGATCTGCCCGATTTATTTCCTGGATATGGTCAAAATTTGTGACCATTCCGGCTTCTCCCGCCACTTTTGAAGTCTCAATAATCATAAAATATTTTCATGATTTTTTTTTTTTATCAGGCCATCCCCATCTATGCTTAATGACATCTGGGCAACACTGGCCAACTCATAGTGAGACATTGATAGGAATCTATTTGGTTATAAAAAATAAATTATTTTTATTGTTCATCATTTAAACCTGCATAGTCCGTACAAGCATCACATTTTCAAAACCAAAATAATTATCTGAATTTGATTCTCCACATCTAACTTAATCACACATACACTTTTTAAGCATGTGTTGCCACATAGAACGGAATACTGAGTCAATTTAATGTAACCCGTTACTACAGAAGCATATGGTGTCAAGTTTTGGCATGCCTGCCAAAAGTAATTTAGCATGTTTGCACTTCAAATATCTCAAAAGTTAGTCATTTAAAATAAATTACTTCAAACTAAAGTAAGGTAGATTATAACAATCAATTTAATATATTTATCTCAGAAAAGTGACAGAAACTCAAAGCCATAGGACTATGCAACTTTAAACATCTAATTATCAAATGTAATTTGAGAAATTGATAGGAATCTATTTGGTTATCATAAATAAATGATTTTTATTTTTCACCAGACGCGCCGTTCCCACGCAACTACCACCAGACCGTAAAGAAGATTCTGACCCGTCTCTTCCGGGTTTTCGTACACGTCTATATTCATCACTTTGACAAGATGGTCGCACTCGGGGCGGTATGTAGTGGGTTGTTATCCAGTCTCATCCAACTCTCGGTGTTAGCATGTATCTATGTATGCATGCATGCATGTATGTGGGTGGGTGGGTGGGTGGGCGTGTACATGTATGTATGCGCGTGTGGTGGGCGATGCATATGTTATGTGTGGTGGGGTGTCTGAGCGGACGAACCCATCCGATCGGCCAGTGTGCTAACATTCACACCAGCTCCCTTACAATACCTACGCTAGTGACTGCTGAGAGGGTGCAGAATACAAGTCATTGACAGTATTTCTGCATGCGAAGGGGAACATGACGACTAAACCAGGCTTTGAACCCATACGTCTGCCATTCAGGGGCTATTGTTCTAACCATTATACTCTCTAGGACACAAATCCCAAGTGGAAAAGTGCTATGTAAGCCATATGTCGTGATTCACTTGAAAAATATTGCGCTTTCCCATTTTCAAATGTTGGCAGCTATGGGTAGCCCTTCACTCGGGAATCTGTTGCCTGACTACCAGACTCCACTGTCAAGCACACCACGATGTGTGTAACTACAGGACAAAGTACACGTGATTAAGATGAAAGATATCCGGGGTTTCGCGATTTTGATAACCGCCGATGAACTATCATAACATGCCAAGAATATATGGCAGCAATTGGTCAGTCAGAATTTGGTTCTGTTATGTTGCTAGGACATAAAACCCGAACAAGAAGAAAAGCAAGGAGTAATTTTCACCAAAATGTGGGGTGGTCTCATAGACTTAGCATAACTGCATAATTTCCGCGATAATATGGATATTCTCCGACAGACTTAACGTTGTCAACGAATCGTGGAAAATTCCAGATCGTCAGGTTTCATCAATGCTCTCCAAGCATTATCCTCGTCCATTTCATTGACCAGACAGCATAGGCTATCCTTGAGGAGTGTCCCGCTATCGGCGAAGTGTCCCAGTATCCTTATATTATCGCCCAATCCTTTTTTTTCTCTCCCAATCTGCGATCATTTTTATCCCTGCATTTTCATGCCATTGGAAAATGTAAGACAACAATGACTATGGTAATGATGCTACTATTGGAGCAGTATTCTGTTTTCAATGGTATCGGTTTTCTAGCCATAAATTTCCGTGTTTTTTGTTGCCATGTACCACTTTCATCCTTGAAATGACCAAGTAATTTTGTTTATTTAAATGCATTTTTTGTCTCCCTCTACCAGGAGCCTCACATAAACACGTGTTACAAGCATTTCTATTACTTCGTCACCGAGTTCTGCCTCGTCGAGAAAAAGGAACTAGAGCCTTTGGTAAGTAATATCTTAGTTTACCAGTTATTACATATGATATAATTGAATTACTGTATTTCACAGACCTAACATTGATTCTTGTCGCTACCTAGCCTGGCGCTCTGCATTAATAGGATACAACAAGGACTCGTTAGCATAGTATCAGGATAATGTGACTGGGATATTGGGTCATGGTGCCGGTGAAGTCTGTAAAGGATTCTAATATTATTTTCATAAATTTTACTGATATTTATTTCGGAAATATAGTTTATTCATTGAATAAAGTTTTAAGCATTATGTATGTATGTAGTTATGTATGTATCTATGTATGCATGCATGTACGTGCGTATGTACGTACGTACGTATGCTGAAGAATATATATATGATCTCATAATAATCCTGGCACAATGACTACAATAGCTGTCTCTTAACTCGAGGCTAATGGATATTTAATTTAATTTAACAAGTGTATCCAAAATCTATGATATAGTTAAAGAATTCTGTGAAGATTCCCATGAATGTTCAGTGCGAGTTATCCAGGTATTCTCTTTGTTGTGTCTTGCAGCGTCATCTGTCAGAAAGAATCTGCCACTGATAGTTCTATTGACTGTCATGAGGGGAATGCAGCCAACACACCGCTGATCAATGACGACAGCTGCTTGTTACCATAGCAACCCGTCTTACCTTCACTGCTACAGCCTTGCAGTAAGGAGTCGGTGTGTTTGAGTCGCAGATGAACTAAGAACTATAAACATGCTTTAGCCAAAATATATGCTTTGATCTGTCACCCACCCACCCACCGCCCCCGCCCAACCTTACTCTGCTCCCACCTAAAAATAAAAATGCTCAATATGGTCGTCATGGAAACCACTAGTCATATATAATTGCTTCCTGGTTTTTTTCTCTTTCTCCTCAGTCCGTGGCCCGAAGTATATATGGGTCGTTCTCAGAAACTGTACCACTTTTGTGCCATGGCAATTCAACGTGAAAATATTCTAATTAATAGCAGAATCTATATTCATATGAAGGTTTACATGTTGTGCATGTCTTTTTTTTCACTTTTGGATTTGATTTTGATTTGATTCAAATTGAGAAAGCTGTTAAAATTAACCGTGTAACATCCATCCATAACATCGTTTTAATAAACATCTGTAACATAATTTTAGCACACACAACAAATTCAAACAAGATTTTATTAATTAGAGTTAAGCCAAAGGAATTGTTTGTTGCAAAACACTCACACACACCGCCCACACCACATGCACATACAGGTATGGTGTCGATATGCAAATTTTCACTTTAACACAGAATTATATAAACATATTTTGGATGTATTTTGTGGGGTAGATTAAATACATGTACCATTATTAACACAAATTAATACAGAGAGTCAACAATAACTGTTTAACTTACTATCCTCCAAAAAGAGAGCGAACCCAACCCCTAATAGCCGATCCCCACTTTTTGTGTTGGGGGGGGTGGGTCGTTAAACAAACAAAGTCATGTGGAAACCAAAAATATGGTACATTTTTTTAGAATGACTCATATATCCATGTTTTCTTTCCTTTCTCCTTGACTCAAATATCCTTGTTTATTTTCCCTTTCTCCTCAGTCCGCGGCCCAAAGTATATATATGGAGGATATATATAGCCATTGTTCCGAAGCAGAAGCGGGTATTTTGAATGATATTGACGGGTGCTCTCTTGGGGGTGAGTCGGGGGTTGGCGGAGGGTGCTCATCTAGGGTGCAAGGTCAATGGGGTATCTGATAAGGGTGTTGCGGTGGGTGTATTGTGTCGGCCCTCTTCTGTGTGTTAAAAGGTGCATTAATCAGATGAAACCATACAATTTTCGAACCGCAAAGCAATTGCAGACCTGCCTAACCCAAATTTCTTGTTTGGGTACTCCAGTGGGAAAAGAAATTGTGTACTTTCCGAATTTGTTGGCGTATGAAATTTTAATTTTGTGTATCGGTGTACTCCAATTAAAAACCTTCTATGGAATATGCAAAAAAAAAGAATTGTATGGGTAGGCATGTGTGGCCTACCCCAGATTTCCTTAGATGGGTATTCTAGTGAATTAAAAAAAACTAATTTTACGCCCCCCCCCTCCACCTCCAATTATTTATTAGTTGTGTAATTTCCACATTTTTGTTGGTGTACGAAATTGTAGCTTTACATACTGGCGTATTCCAGCTTAAAACTGTTTACAAAATACACAAGATTGTGTGGGTATGCAGGACTTGCCTACATCTTCTGATCATATATATCCAATTTAGACACAGGTGCGCTTATGAAGCATCGCCGTGAATTCTTACGTCATCTACTAATAACTGAAGCCGACGCCAGGGGAGAGGTATAAGTAGTCCGCGCTAGTCGATTCCATTCAGTCATGAGCCGACAGTCAGACCACCAGCATGAGTTGGGGACTACTATTGGATCACATTGAATTTAGAAATAATTTGTGTTATATGTTATGGAGTTTGTAATAAAATAGAGTTTATTAGTGGGTAACTTATCTTGTGGTTCACACTCTCTTGTAGAGGCGAGTGTGAGCTTACTATACTATAATAATACGCAGCATACCCTGTCCCAAAGCCAGCCCGTGGAGTCTCCTGGGGTGTGTTTCGTGTGACAGGAAGTGCAAGAAGTGCTTCGCTATGTCGTCTACTGACGTGACTAGACCCGAACCCCATGCAATAAGTCATTCGGACACTGATGTACCTTTTGTGGAGAAAAAGAAGTGTTTCAAGAAAAAACCAAGCTGGCGCCTGTTGAAACACTGGCGGCTGCTACCAGTGTCACTAATGCTCTCACACATTAGCCTTCCCCTGTGCCTGCTGCTACCTCACAGGACAGTAGGGAAATGGCACAAATGCATTCCATGTTGGCAGAAATAAAAGGTCTGACCGAGAGAAAAGCTGCATATGTTCAGTTAGTAGAAGAAAGAAAATGAACAAGCTAGGTTGGCAACAATATCGAGTGCAACCGTTGTAACACAGCCTGTATCTGAACCTGTGAGTACGGTCATTTTGGTTAAAGGGGTTGATAATGTAGAATAACCAGCGGTAGAAGTAAACTACTCTATTCTGTATGGGGCATGTGAGAATGAACCCTGGGCAGTATTTAATAATCAAAGTGACGGGGGTTGGCAGACAAGAAGAAGGGGAAGAAGATGAGTATTATATAGACGACTATGTTTGTCTCTGAACCGCAGCCACGTGCGTGTTCAAACAGGGCATTGGGGGCGGGGCAGGCTTCGAAATATGTGGCGCAACCTGAACCCGGCCCTTCGGCCACTGCAACCTCAAGCCAGGCTATGCCGGCACTCGACACAGGTAGACAAAGTGCACTGTTTACCTTGTCTCAGAATTTACGAGAAGGTGTGCTACATTCTAAGTTACGTGAGTTATATAAGAAAATTCAGAAACCTAGTAAGATAGGATACTAGTAGATAATGACCTAGCTGGGGCAATTGCGCACTATTATGCCTTTATCAAGCCGAAAAAGCGCTAAATGATCCTGCCAGACAGTATACGGGTATTAATAATATTCTGGAAGCTCGGGTGAAAAAATTGAATGACAAAATCAAATTTGTAGATGCAAGAGAGCAAGCAGAGGAAGGCATATTATGGGCATCAAAGGGTCTAGTAGCGGCCTTGATGGCAGTAGCACTGACAGTAGCACTGATTCTTTCAAGAGGGAAATGTAACCGTGAGTTAGACGAACAGGCACTTAGAATGCTAGATGCTATCAAAATCCTGGTGTTAACACATAGTCAGTTGACAAGCGATAGGCTACAGAATGTGAAAAATGGGGGGGGGGGGAGTGATAAATACGTTTTTGGGTAAAGAAGTAATTAAGCTGAACACGGATGTGTACAGTGAGAAATATTTACAAACTGACTTTTTCTGGGGGATGATCTAGCAGAGAGAAATAATAAAATAATAAAAAAATGCACGGGCCTCACACACGGTGATGAATATTGCGTTGGCACCGAGGAAATGGCATAGGTCAAATGGTTATTACCAAAGGTCATTCAAATCAGCAATCAAAGCTAGAGGCCAGTGGAATTTCAGGGGCAGGTCGGTGACCGGTAGGGGCATGCCCTATAATTGGAACGCTTGGCGTGGTATGCAGTCACGGTTCAATAGGTTGCCTGGTCATTTGGGCAACACACAATTACCCCAGAACAACATGCACATGACATGGGGCCGGTGTCGCAGTTTCAGCGCCCGGTCAGTTTCAGCTGCCTGTCAGTTTCATGCGCATGCGTCAAAATCTAACATCATCGTCACTAACCTTATAAATTTAATATAATGTTTTTGGTAAAGATGTTTTCTACATGTGTACAATGCGATTTGTTTTTAGGTGGTGTGGTTTTAGAGATATATCACTTTTCCTGTATTTTCTGTATGAAGATTGCTAGCGACCATTGACAATGCCTTGAGTTTGACGGTACGCGCAGTGCAAAACCTTAGTTTTATTCAAAATTAATACAAGTCAAGAACCCTAACCGTATAAATTTAATACAGTCTTTTTGGTAAAGATGTTTTCTATATGTGTACCAAGCGATTTGTTAATAGGTGGTGTATTTTTAGAGATAGTTCACTTTTGCTGTATTTTCTGTATGAAGATTGCTCACCACCATTGACAATGCCTTGAGTTTGAGTCTATACGGGCGGTGGAAACTGACCGGGCGCTGAAACTGCGACACCGGGGAGCCCTGCTAGCTCAGAGGGGTTTTCAAAAGTAAAATCACCCATTCAGGTGAATGGTTAGTCAACAAACGTAATACCTGTTTAGACTCCTGTCATGCCAAAAGCGGTGCATATAATTAATTACAAGTCTAATTGGAACATGTTGACTACTGATACGTGGGTACTAGACTGTGTAAGTGGGTTGACTATACCATTCATAACAGTACCGTTACATAATCGAGTTCCTGTGCTGTTCAAAATGAATCCTTTAGAAAGGGACTTTGTAGATAAAGAAATTACTAATTAATTTAACAAATAATTGAAGGGCAATGGATTTTAAATATTTTTCTTTGACCTAGACCTAACGGTAAATGTCAAATGATCTTGGACTTAACGCTATTAAATAATTTCATTGAACATCAACATTTTTAAATGTTTAGTTTAGATACAGCTCTACACTTAATAACCCAAGGCACTTGGATGGCCAGTGCTGTTTTGACAAGCGCATATATTGCACTTCCTATTGTGGTGCAACATAGAAAACTTTTACGATTTTTATGGAATAATAACTTATATGACTATCAAGTTCTTCGAAATGGCTTGGCTCCAGGGCCAAGATACTTTGCAAAATTGTTAAAGCCAGTCTACTCACATTTATGAGACCTGGGTCACCTATGTTTTCCTTACATAGATGATAGCTTTATTATGGGAAACACCAAGGAAGAGTGTCAATCAGCAGTTGACGATACGTTGAACTTGTTTAGAAGTTTAGGATTTACCATAAATGAAGGAAAGTCAGATCTAGTTCCTGACACTAATTTGGACTTTCTGGGATTTAAAAGAAATTCACAAGAAATGACCGTTTCATTAACCTCGGGGAAAATAGAAAAGTTCTCGGGGATTGCTCAGCATATTCTCAATATAGATAAACCAGTCGTTAGAGATGTAGCAGGCTTAATAGGACTTCTGTGGCTTACACCTACCCCAGCCATAGAGTTTGGTGGAGTACACTTTAAATGTTTAGAAAGAGAGAAAATTAAAGCCTTAAGGAGAGTGAAAGGTAAATTTGATGATGTTATGTGGCTGTCAGAAAATTCAAAATCAGACATATTATGGTGGTTGGAATTATTTGACGAATTCAAGGAAGATACATAGATCGGATCAAGACTTAGAACGGTTCATGGATACGTCATTAGAAGGATGGGGAGCCCATACTGACGATGTATATACTGGAGACAGATAGGATCCTTCGGAGTTTGAACATATAAATTGGTTAGAAATACGGCCAATTCTGTTCGGCCTGAAGAGTCTGTGTACAGTAAATGAACATATTAGGATAAGAACGCACAGTACCACTGCTTTGGCTTACGTAAAAAAACTAATCCGAAGCATGTATGGAAATAACTAAACAAATCTGGGACTGGGCCCAGCTAAACAACTGTTGGTTGTCAATAACGCATATAGCAGGTGTCTTAAATGTATTGGCGGATCTGAGATCCAGGTGCTTCAGACAACAAGTAGAATCAAATCTTGGACTAGAAATATTTGAAATTGTATGTGAAGAATTTAAGATGCCATATGTTGATTTATTTGCATCCAGACTAAATCATAAATTACCGGTGTACGTCAGCTGGGAACCGGTCCCAGACAGCTGGACAACGGAGGTTTTTCCTTTGCTTGGATGGATCTGTTTTTCTATTGTTTTCTGCCCTTCATGCTGCTACCCAAAGTGATTCGAAAGCTACAGAGGGACAACACAGGGGCAATCGTGATTGGACTTGCCAACCTTGGCTAGCACTGCTAAGAAGACTAGCAGTAAGGAGCCTGACGGTTTCCGAAGAACCCCAACAGCCTACTTGGGCAAGGACAATTAATCCCGAATTCAGACATAGACTTAGTCTAAAGGACAAAATTGACGGCGTCCCCTTTTTGGCCACTGCATTACAAGGCTATTGTTTAAATCGCAAGACATTAAAATATTTTAAGTTTATGCAGAGAACTTCAACTAAGAAAGCGTATGTGACTTAAACAGATGGTCTCTATGCACTTCATGACAAAGACGTACCGATTTTGGATCCTACTATTTCAAATGTATAAAATTTTCTAAGGATGTATTTTGAAACGGGAGTGAGCTATGGGGCTGTTCACTCGGCAAGATGCACATTAAGTATGATATTACCTAGATTACAAGGTAGAAAGTGGGTGAACACTTCCTTGTAAAATGGTTTTGCAAGAGTTGTTACATGCTAATGCAGCTGTGGTATTTAAACATTTGGTCGGTGGACAGAGATTTGATTTGGCTGGAAAGTGTGTTATAACACAAAATTAACGTTGACATTTTTTACTTTGAAACTAACACTGTTGATATTGTTGGTATCCTCACAAAGAGCAAAGACAATACTGAATTTACAAATTGATCCCATGGTATGTACTAAAGAAAGCGTTACGCTCAAAATGAAAGTGTTGTTGAAATGCAACCAGTTGGGACAACCCCTGGATACATTGTTTGCTCATCCTAGAAATAAGAAAGTATGCATAGTACGGACTATTACTAGATATTTAGAAAGAACTGAAAAAGTTAGAAAAGGAAACTGTTACTTTTGTCATAGATTACACTGTTTGGGCCTATATTTAGAACTACTTTGGCAGGCAGGACGTTAACAGCACTAAACCTAGTAGGAACCGATACAGATCGATACAAAACTCACACTATGAGAGGAGCTGCTGCATCGACAGCGAGGGCTATGGGGGCTAGCCTTAATGCTATTATGCGTTACGCATCATGGAAGGATGTTAGATCGTTGGCTTTATATTATAACAAAAATATAAAAGATCCAGGACAGGCACAAAGGGCAGTGTTGGAGCCAGCCAACAGACGGAAGTAAAATATTAAATTTGTGGACTCTGGTTTATATGGTAAAGTTGTAACAAATTGATGGAGGTAATAGAAAATAAACAAAGAATAATAATATGATCATGAAAGAAGAAACTGAATACCGGACTTGTGTTAAGTTGATATGATAATAACGAAAAAAATGTATATGAATAATAGGACAAATTAAGAAATAAAGAAATAGAACTAAAATATTAAGTAATAAGAATAATAAAGATTCGGAATAATAAACTAAGACTACAAAATCTCTCCCCTGGCATCGGCTTCAGGTATTTGTAGATGATGTAAAAATATTAGTTAAACTAGACTTACCTGTAAGTTGACGTATTACGAATCTATCTAATACGAAGACGATGATCAGGGGCCCACCCACCCACACCATATAGTTTGGTGAATTATTAAATAAATAACTAAGAATTTAATATGTGGGAGCTTGTGAGACACTGGACGTATGGTAGTGGTTAATGGGGGGGAAGTTAGCTTAGTTTATTATTCCTCATACTACGAATGCTGAATGGGATCGACTAGCGTGGACTACTTGAACCTCTCCCCTAATCAGCGTCTTCGTATTAGATAGATTCGTAAGAATCTAAGTAATACGTCAACTTATAGGTAAGTCTAGTTTAACTGTAATATATGGGCTTTGCTGCCGAAGGCGTACAATCGTCATCAATTAATCAAGTTAATAAACATTAATTAGTACATAAAAGGAATGTTTTTAATGGAATATATCATTGCTTCAAGTTAAATAAGCACCAACATAATTTTATATGGTTTCACTTCAAATATGTCTCCAGGCAAAGTTGTCCTTCTTTTATATTTTTTTAATTAAATGGTACTCCAAACCAAATTAAAGCTGCATAGTCCGATGAAAGCATAACATATTCTAAGCCAAAGCAATTATCTAGATTTGATTCTACGTATCTAGCTTAGATTCTGGTGCTCTTATTAAGCATTCACTGTTACATAGAGGGGAATACTTAGTGAATTGAATAGAATCTTACTGCAGAAAATGTTGGCTTGCTTGGCAAAATTAATTGTGCATGCTTGCACTTCAAATATCTTTAAAAAATTAGCCTTTTAAAATGAATAAAAGTTACTTCAAACTAAAGTAAATTATAACGATCAATCTATTACATTTTTCTCAGAAAATTTAGAGAAACTCAAAACCATCGATTATGGAACTTTAAGTAGATTGTCACAAGCCACCTATAATTTTGTTTAAATATGGCATAAGCCAAAACCATTGGATTATGCAGCTTTATCGATGTGCCCTATTGAAGGCATGTCTCAATGTTGCTACTCCAGGGTCAGCAGGGATGAAAGATCTCTGCGATTTCGGGGATTTTCGAGATTTTTGTATATTCACCAATTATGTTCACAAAACGCCAAGGATATATATTATAAATTATGATTAGTCCTAATACCATTCTTATATGACCTTTGATGTTGCTGGAATATCAAACCCCATCCTGATATGACCTTAGATGTTCCCGGGGCGTGGAACTCCAACAAACATAAAACCCAAACAAGAAAGTTAGGCATGGGCAATAATACACTCACAAGGACAGTTGAAACCTGAATAACGACATTTTTCCGCGATTCCCTGACAATGCTAATCCTCTGGGTGAATATCCATGTTTACGCGGAAGTTTGCCGTCAGCGCAGTCTCCTTGGTGTCTGCCCAGTACGAGTCTTTTGGGTGTCCTTTTTTTTTTTTTTTGGGGTCCATCAGTTGTTTAAGCAGGGGAAATTTCAGTCATAGACGACTGGTCTTCCTCATTCCACTGCTGGTCGATAGAAAGCCCGAGCCTACACTTTTACCGACCCAAGGGATTTTTAACCTCCCACACCACATAGACATGGTATGAGAGCAACCGGCCTTTGATGACGCTGTAAGTTATACACAGCGGTGGAAATCGAACCGCTGACCCTCAGATTAGGAGTCTGACCTCGAAAAAAGTCAGACACTCTAACCACTCCTCCACAGAGAACGCCACCATATGACCATAGATGTTGCCAGGACGCAAAACACCTAACAAACAACAAAATAAACTGCGCTGGGGTCTCGACCTGATTTCCGCTTTTTTTTTGCTGGAGACCACTTTCATCCCTGAGTGTGTGCACTTGATGTGTTGTAATATATGCACTATGTGAGTGTAAAACAGTGCATGCCTCTTGAGAACTCGGCACCTGTGTACAGGGAGGTCAGGGGTCATGGGCAGTTTCCATAAGGACATCAATGTTTGTATATATTTAAATATGTGGGCAGGTATTTGTATGAATGCTTTTGTAATTATGTCTTTGATTATATTTCCGTGCCGATGAATTCTCATGAACAGCTAAGCTACAGCTGAAGTGGAGACATATCAAATATCTGCAAAATGTGTTCTTCATTTTCCATTACTTTGTTAGGCCTAAAAAGGAAAAGGATCTTTGTTGGGTCTGGAAATAATAAGTTTAAGGCTCGTTTTATTGCCATAATAGGTATGTAAAAAATGTCAGCGTTAAGATATTTTTAAATTTTTATGTTGTTTTTTTTTAGGTCAGGAAATTAAGTAATTGTATTTAAGGAAATCTGCTTTGGACATTAAGTTTGAAGACGTACATTTGTACGGGTTGCGCATGTTCTAGTAATGGAAGCCGCCGCTAATGAAAGTATAGTCACCTTAGGTACAGGAGCGCCTGCGTGTGCCTCCAACTTCTGTGCGCTTACAGACCTGGTGCACCTGTAGTTGAAGTGCTTTTCTAGATATGGTTTCCTGATAATTTGTAGATCACATCAGAAATAGTGCTACCCGATCGTCCTTAAAGGGTTAAGATTTATTATTATATACTACGTTTCCTTAGTAACCATTCCGCTGCTTCACCTGTATATTGGTTCGCGTACTTAACTTTCCTATCCATATAGCCAAAAATAATATGGATATAAATTAAACACTAACACGTGAACTAGTCAGTCATGTGCACTGTAGTAATGTTAAGCATTGCATCCATAACGTACCCTGTTTAAAGCATGCATGCTGGTTCCCATATAGCACCCACACCCTGCTTTCTGTCCTCAATTAGTGCATGTCATATGAACCATGTGTCACATAAATATATACAGTATAACCCCGTTAAACCAAATTTGAAGGGACCCTAGAAATTTGTTTGGATTGACTTTGACTTTGAGTAAGCGTGTATTTCACATGTAATATACAATGTATGTGGACACTGATTATTGTTTTTCATGCATATACAGGATAACCACGTTAAACCAAGCTCAGTTAAACCAAACGATCGGTTAATCCAAATGATCGGTTAATCCAAACTATTTTCGGCGACCCGGCGAAATACTACCATTTATCATATAAAACAAGTCTCAGGTGACCATATAACCTCATGAAAGTTTGGTTTAACCATACTGGAGTTGCCTGGGGTCCGACAAATTTGTTTGGGTTAACCGATAATTTGGATTAACCGACTTTGGTTTAACCAGAGAGCGTGTATACAGATGAGAGGGACAACTCCCATACTACACCATGTAACAGATGCCGACTGTGGCGCTCCAAGTGGTGGTTGTTGAACAGCTTAAGCATATGGGCAAACCTCAAGGCATTTTCAATGGCAGTGAGCAATCTTCATACAGAAAACATTAAATATCTCTAAAACTACAAGACCTAGAAACAAACTGATTGGAATACACATAGAAAACATGTTTACCAACAAGATTATATTAAATTGATATGGTTAGGGTTCTGGATTTCTATTAATTTGGAATAAAACTGACGTTTTTCACTACGCGTACGGCAAACTCAAGGCATTGTCAATGGTCGTGTGCAATCTTCATCCAGAAAAAGTGAAATATCTCTAAAACTACACCACCTAGAAACAAACTGATTGGAATACACATAGAAAACATGTTTACCAACAAGATTATATTAAATTGATATGGTTAGGGTTCTGGATTTCTATTAATTTGGAATAAAACTGACGTTTTTCACTACGCGTACGGCAAACTCAAGGCATTGTCAATGGCCTTGAGCAGTCTTCGTACAGAAAAAGTGAAATATCTCTAAAACTACACTACATAGAAACAAACTGTTTGGAACACATATAGAAAACATATTTAACAATGAGACTATATTAAATTTACATGGCTAGGGTTCTGAATTTCTATTAATTTTGAATAAAAACAAATGTTTTGCATTGAGCGTACCGGCAAACTCAAGGCTTGTTCAACAATAACCGCCAGGAACGCCACTGTAGCCTGTGTTACCGTTTTTCGCGGGAGTTGTCCCTCTCATCTGTTTATATACACGCTCTCTGGTTTAACCAACTTTTTTATATGATAAATGGTAGTATTTTGCAGTGCCGCCGAAAAAAGTTTGGATTAACCGATCGTTTGATTTAACTGAGCTTGGTTTAACGGGGTTGTACTGTATGTACAACAATTCAAGAAGTATTGACATGACTATTATTGGTGCTACTGGTTCTAATGAAATTATATAGGTGTGCATGTATATATATACATGTACACATATGTATATTATATCAGGGATGAAAGGTTTTCGCAGATTTCCATGATTTTTATATTCACTGATTAACGTTCACCAAATGCCACAGTTTAAGGGATTCGTCTGAATCCTGTTATTATATGACCATAGATGTTGCTAGAACATAAATCCCAAACAAGAATGACTTTGGCATATTTTCCCGAAATTCTCTGACTGCCAATCCTAGGGGGAAATCCTCGTTTTCATATAAAGTGGCTTTTGGTTCTGTCGAAATCCACTAGATGGCGCGATGGGTCTAGGGTTCATTTCCCTTTTTTTCCCCTGGAGACCACTTTCATCCCTGATATACATAAATACATACATACATGCATACATACATACATACATACATACATACATACATACACATACATACATACATACATACATACATACATACATACATACACACACATACATACATACATACATACATACATACATACATACATACATACATACATACATGTGTGTGTATGTATGTATGTATGTATGTATGTATAGATGCGCGCGATATCGGGTAATCCGTTTTAACCCATTTGTTGAGGTACAGAACCAATTCGCAATTTCTAATGTTGCCGGTTCTGTAGTCCCAAGAAATGTCGAACATTGTGGCTGTACTCATTTAGGTTTAGATAGGGCAAAGCAATTGCCAAGAATATATACTGTATTTAATTATATGTTGGGTACCTTGTACGTGTTCATTTATCTAAGAATTATGCATGCTGGTTTGTATTTGAACACGGGATTATAGTGGGGTATTTATTAATCGAAATGGAAGTAAAGATATGGCTCTGCAAGCAAATGTAAAAGCAAAAGTAGAACATATGTGATGGTACCTCTGTACATAATTGTTGTACTTCCAACCGACCACTCCCATGTTTGGCTATGTAAACAGGAAAGTTATGCAAAGATCTGCAAGAGCATATTTGTGTGAATACTGAAATAGCTATCTGAGTCCATGTTCAGGCCCTTGGTTGATGTACTATACTCTAGGAATAGTAGTATATCATTCTTTTTAGGTACACCGTCTAATTCGATAATCTGGTTTAAGTCTGGTTTGGGAATATAATGGGTTCTAATGAAAGACTTTCCGTGATTTATGAGTTAATTCACTTCTGTCGTTACTTTTCTAATAATATACATTATTTGGCTACAATTAGTTAACTTGTTTGCATATTCAGGCTTTTTTAAAAAACCCTAATTGTTCATATATTGATCCCAAATTCGCGCATGGCAAGTAATCATCGGTATACAGAAGTTCAATTCCAATTTATGTAAATGCCTTTCTGGACTGCCAGTAGCTCACAGACACGCACAAGTTTCAATTTTATTATTTACAATAAGGCATGATTAGACTATTATGTAACAGCCGCCAAACACTATTGTCTACCGCCACCACTGCTTTTTAAGTATACCAAACTCACTCCACATATATGATAGCCACTTCTATGCTCAATAACGTTACACGGTTTTGTTGGGTTTTCTTTCCCCTTACAACAAATAATTTGTTATTGTTATATTTATTTCATTTTGACGTAGTTTATATTCTTAGGATTCTGGCTAACCTGCTGATATTTAAGGTTTTTTGTAATTGACGCCACAAAGTGTATCCATTAGCTATCATCGGTTTTCTGTGTTTAAAATCAAAAGTTGTAAGTTATCCCTGATGCTGTGATTATGCAACTGCCATGTGTTCTGGTTTTATTAAGCGAGTAGCTTTTTTACAATTGTATCATTTGCTACAAGATTGATGGGACGGTACTATGACAGCATTATGTTTATAAAACTACAGATTTTGAAAATGGTTCGTCCATATACAGAGAAGTACTGATTAGTTAGGTGAAAACAATCATGATTCACTATTCATTCTAATTATTAATTACTCTACCGTATATGTCCCAATAAACGCGCACTGCGCGAGTGCGGCACATGTATGCGCGTCTATTTATTTCCCATGGACGCAAAGTAATTATTTGCGATGGTTAGTTTCAAATAAACATGTACCATGATTACAGATATTGTGAAACATTCATCACTGTTTATTATTTCATGGATTTGTTTTTGTCATGCCTCTGAAATAAAGCGGGATTGTCTAATTTGTTGTGCATTCAGTCTGAATATGATCGTAAATTTGTGTGTGCTTTCAATCTTGAAATGGGGGTGTGCTTGTATTGGGACATATACGGTTTTTAACATTACAAATGATGCAGAATAAGTATATCATGGACTCTGTGCGGATAAGATTAAGGTTTGAAGGGATATAGCAAGAATATAAGGAAAGCGTTTGCATGCAGCTATTTATCCCATTAGTATTGTACGATTAAGAACTGTTCAAGAAAAAAACGAAATGTGCTTTTCGTTGTCAGTAAGTTCGTGGACATGAAGATGACAACTGTGAAAGCATTCCTTTTACTGGTCACCAAAGAAGGTTCTTGGTAAGAAAATCTACACACCTGAGAAGGCATGTAAAATATTCTTGGAGCTATAGGTTTAAAGCGCATTACTGCGTATGATCAGTCTTGTACTATCAAGATGGTCAAATGATGGCTTGAGTAGATGCTGGTTATTTATTGTCCAAATAAAGATCGATATCGGAGAAAGACTTAGACTTGTTTGTATTAGTTATTGAATGTCTTCTGTGAGATGGTTCAAGTGTTGGCTGAGTGAACTTTGCGGCTTTAAAGATCTACCACCTTAAAGTTGCATAGTCCGATGAGCATCATTAGCCTTGACCCTCATTCTAAGTAGCTAGTCAGGTTCCAGGATGTCCAGTGGTAGTATTGCTGGCACCATAGCCTGGGCTAATATTAATTCCCAGTTATCTAGCAACAGGGTAGCTTTTTGGTTTTTGAATCATTTTCTGAAATTTAAGATACAATATATCATTTGTGGGATCACACATATTAATTACAGTAATGTTGGTAGCTGGATTGAATGGTTGGACAGCTAACTGGTTTTATTTGATAGATTTATTCCGAAGAGAACTAGAAAGAACATGGAAGAATGCAGGGAAGGGGGTGGGGACCAGGAGATTGGCCTCTCATGATCGTTTTCCTTTTAAATGTCTTATTTTTGGCATTAATATTACTTTTAATTCAAAATTAGGTTTTATTTTTTATTCATGCATATATGGGTCACTCCTGAAAATGGTCAGAAGTGTCACATGGAGAGTTAAAATCTAGTATTTGAATTTTTTTACATTTTTTGGTTGCAAATGAAAGCTGGAAATCTCCCCTTTACATTTATGTAAAATATAAATTGATGAGATAAAAAATAAAGGTGTAGCCCATGATTAAGCTATGTCTTATGGCAGTATAATATGTGTAGCTGAGATGTAACACATGTTTAGGACACCACACACAGTCTGCTTTATAGAAATCTAAACAGAATTAAATAATTTCATACTTAGAAGCATATTAATCATGGCCTAATATACAGAAATATGTAGTGCTTATATTGATTTAAAAAAAAAAGTAATTCCCAGCCATGCTTTATTCACTGAATAATTAGTGTACAATATTTGTGTGGCATCCAGACACCACTGGTTACACATATGATGGAAATTTGTAATGTTATTTCTGAAGAGATCAATTAAAAAAAAAAAAAATTAAGCATGCATAAATGTTAATAAATACTTCCTTTTTGATTTGGGAACTGTTTTGTTTGATATATCAATGCAAGGATCAATTTGATATATTTATCTAAAAAATAACAAAAATTCAAACGCCATTGGACTATCCAATTTTAATGTTAGCTGTATTTTAATAAGATATTCAAATTATAGAAATATTAAAGCTGCATAGTCCGATGAAAACATCAAATTTTAAAAACTATCAAGGTTTGATTCTACATAATCTAACTTAGACACTGGTACTTTATTAAACGTTTGCCACCACATAGAAGGGCATAATCAGGCAATTTAGTAGAATATGTTACTGCAGAAACCAAAATTAATTTTCTGTTGCACTTCAAATATCTCAAAAGATTGGCATTTTAAATCCAAGTTACTTCAAACTACAGCAAGGTAGATTATTGACTCCCAACCCAATATATTTATCTCAGAAAACGTCATAAACTCAAAACCATAGGACGATGCAATTTTAACATTGCACTGAAACTAATATAAGAATAACCATGCGGATACTAGTGGTAGGTGGAAAGCATAACCAAAGCCCTTAAGATTGTTGTTTTACGTCCTAGCAACATCTAAGGTCATATCAGGACCAAAGCCCTTAAGATGCACTATTATAATCCCAACTATTTCCTCATTGCCCTATCCTAGTAATGCCAAACGCCAGACTGGATAGTGACAAATATAACTTTTTAAGTCATTGGTTTGACTCCCATGACCTACCAAAACGGGAGGTGGGCGCTCAATAGACCACCCTGTCTGGCAAGAAATGGGAACTTGCTACATGATTTTACATTTCTGCAACTCATGGGGACCCGTGTTCATTGCAGGCTTCACCTACAGTTCAAGAGGCAGTGGGTCGGGGATTATGCATTACTATATTATAATATTATGCGAAGATTGACTTTAGATTCAATGTAGCACATAGATTAATTATATGCATTTACAAAGCAACACATTAGTACACGGATAATTTTATTTGCTGCCTTCGTTACATGTCAGTAGTACACTGGACGTCTCCGTGTCATTAATTAGTACATTAGCGTGCAGACCATTTAGCAATGTAATTACTAGTACCATTTTACCAACACTTGGCGACAAAGTAAAGCCCCAGTCACATTACGGCTTGCGACCACTTCAGACCAAAGAACCCACAGTCACTGTTGACCTTGCGACCAAAGCAATGGTCGCTGATCTGTGGGCGACTATTTTGGTTGCAAAGTTTTCAATGCAGTAGCTGCAACCTCCTTGTGACCAAAAGATTTGCAAGAAAGACAATGACCACCCCTTTGTGGTCGCAAGCAGTAGTGTGACTGGGGTATAAATATGGCTGTGTACGCACTGACATTGTACTATTAATTGCGCCCGTATGAAAAGAAAACTCAAATATATGTGTATATATATATATACAGGTCGATGCAAAAAATGGATAGTAATTGATTAGTTTACTGTACACAAGTGGGTGCTACCTGCCCTGTTCACAGAACAGATGACACCATATATGACGGTGAGCATGATCCTCGATACCTTACACATACAGTTTGTATGACACCTCTTTTACCATGCAATCAACTTCTTTTGATAAACTCCAGACGTTAGTTTGAGCCCAGTTCTAGCTGCAGAATGAGTATCACAATAACAGACATACTACAAGTCGCCGCATGTCAATGCCAACAATGACAAACAATAGATTCCTTTATGGGACGGACATTAAAAAATGCAAAGCACCTAGATTGAACCAGGATAAAGTGGTTTAGAACTAAATGCAACCATCTTTCCTTCATAAGTTATCAAAGGTTACAATAAGCAGTTAAGTGCCTATCGTGTAATTTTACGGTTATATTATAGCACAGATCGAATAATTGCGCCAACCTTCAATTTTAATCTTAGTAATTACTATAAACGTCATAATTGATTTCACAATTTTATTGCACGGTACGATTATTTTCCAAAAGTCATGACGACTCCTTCGTATAACATAGATCTTTATTAGTCATCGTGTGAGGACATGACATATTCAACAAATTAAGTACAATCCTACAAACACAGTCAACAGTGTATACTAATAATAATTAAGGGCAGAAATTCAGTGATTGCTTCCCAACTTTATATAATATAAACCGTAGATCCGGCATAACAGTGCACAGTGCTTGCTGCTTATGTATTCTCTTTGCTATTTAATTTGTGTCCTGATATTTTATACCTTTCCTTAGAGGCACCAGACAATTCAGTTAAGATAATTATGTAGAATTTATATTACATTTTAAAATTACATCCGGGAAGAAAACATTCAGGTGCTTATAATTACAAGCCTTCCACATAACAATGAGCTCAACCTTAGAGGTAGTTGTCATGGTGTTGCTGGTTCCAATACAAATTAGGTTAATTGGCGCAGTGCACAACTGGACAACACGACACAATCTTTTGAGTGCTCATCTTTTTTCTGTCCACTATTTATAACTAGTTCGCTGTCGCCGTACAAATGTGCAACCCCCCCCCCCCCCCAACTTAGATTTAGAATAATTTAGATGGATATCCACATGACCATAATAATGATGATAATAATAACAGATGTGCAACCCCTCCCCCACTTAGATTTACGATAATGGAGATGGATATCCACATGACCATAATAATAACAGATGTGCAAACCCCCTACTTAGATTTACAATAATTGAGATGGATATCCACATGACAATAATAATAATTAGCTATTACGTATTCATGGCAAGTAACAACACGGCATGCTGTGCTTCTGATACACTAACTTAATAGGAATAATGGAGCGAAATAATGTTAGTGGCGAAACAAAATACAACGAATGATGATCTCTATTAAATGTAAGTATGTAATCATTAGTACAGACAGGGTGATTATTAGGGGGTCCTGTTTACAGAGGTACAGTGGGCGTGTATTATCACACTAGGAAGCTCCGTACTAATATGACCGTGATGAAATCTGCAGGTGTACGGTTTACTTTTATTCTTTTTTTTTTTGGTCGAATGTGATGTAACAGTCACACAAATGCAAGTAGGCAATAACAAACAATATTACATATATTTACAACCGCTATTGCCTAACTGACGACAACTATGTACACTGTCTGGTAAGAATACTGTCAGTCTAAATCAGTGCTATACAGAACAGGCGCATACATCAATCACATGGTCACTGTTTGTCATCTGTGTTCAATAAAATGGGCACTGAACTATGCGTGCCGCCTATGGATGCTGTGAAAGGTCTGCTGTGCCCATGCGCAACATGTCAGGCAGAAGCAGAGCCTCCCCGAGGGGCTAGCACATACTACTCCAGTCATTATTCTAACCCAACTACGACGAGCCAGGAACACTTGGGTTTGCCTGGGGCATGGTAGTAGTATTGGTAATAGTAGTGGTAGTAGTAGTTGAACTAGTAGTCGTGATGGTGGTGGTGGTGGTAGTAGTAGTAGTAAAATCGTACATACTTCAAACTACTTTATTAGCGTTTCGCAAAAATATTTTAATATTTTGAAATTACATGAACAAACTATAACGATGGTACTATTAAGGTTTTAATTTTTAACCCACATGCTATGAAAATGATTTGCGAAATGGTGTAAGTAAAATAGTTGCATATGTGAAAACTAATCACAAATGTGTGTGTGTGGGGGCGTGGGGGTGGTAGCGATGATGGGAGGTTGGGGTGGAGACCAACTATAACGAAGCTGGTATTCAGGTTTTAATTTTTAACCCACATGCTGTGAAAATGATCTGCGAAATGGTGTAAGTAAAATGATTGCATATGTGAAAACTAATCACAAATGTGAGTGCGTTTGTGTGTGTGGGGGGCGAGTTGAAAGGAAGGGAGACGGAGGGGTAACTGCTAGCAGAATGGGGATGCTGTGGGGTCGATTGTTTTGAACACATCCTTCACGTCGCGGTCGTCCTCGGGCAGCCCCAACTGTCCGTACGAGCTCACCGCTGGGTACACGTCGGCAGGGGGCGCCAGCTGCTGGTGTGGCAACTGTCCGCCAGAGGGCTGGCTGCTCTGCCGTGTCGGAAAGTTCACCTGCGGCATGCCCAGGTGCCGCGCGGCGCCCGGCTGCGGACCGCCCGGCTGCGGACACCCGTCGCCGCCGGTCAGCATGGGCGGCAACGGCGGCCTGGAGGGCGGCGCCCGGCCGAACGACCCAAACGACGGCTCGCTCAGGCTCTTGGCGCCTGCGTCAAGCGGCGAGCGGTGCTCGAACGTCTTGCGCGGGTCGGCATGCTTTGGCCGGGGCGCGTCGCCACCACAGTTCGAGACGGGCCCCGCCGCTGCGGCCGTCGTCGAGGACTCGCTCTTCGGCTTCTTCTTAAAGCGGGGGTCGCTCCGGTGTTTCATCAGCGGCTCATCGCCGCCGCCACCTCCGCCACCGGCACTTCCGGCTCCGCCACTGCCACTGCCCGTGTCCGCCCGCTTGGGGCTCGTCGCCGTGCTAGGAGTCTGTTTGTGGAGGGGAATCGTCGGTTTCGGCGGGATGAAAGGGGGCAGGGAGGGCATGGGCCTGCTGTCCTTGGCGGCACTGTTAAAGGCCGGAAGTCCCAGCGCACTCACGTAGCGTGGGTCGGCGTTTGGGGAGGGGGACAAGGGAGGTACCGAAGCCGTGCGCAACATCCGGGGGTCGTTACCGGAAGCACGCAGGCCCTCCTCGAGTTTGGGCACATACAGCATAAGCGAATTGGACTTTTGAATGCGTGGGTCGTGCCGCATGGGCGGGTCGTGCCGCATGGGCGGGCCCCGCGGGGAGTTGCCACCAGACAGAGTCCGCCCCAGGCGAGGGTCGCCCTTCTCCAGCTCACTGCTGCCCGGTTGTCGCTTCGGGGTGGCGATGTTCCCCTGGGAAAGCTGTCTTTGCACGCGCGGGTCGTCCCTGAACTTGGGGTCCGACGGGTTGATGTGCGAGGGCATCTCTGGCATGGACCGGGTGATTGCGTGCAGGTGGTAGGGGATGTTGTTGGTGCTGTTGGCCGTGGAGTGGACCACCTCCTCGTCCTGCTGCTGCTGCTTCATGGCCACCTTGTTGATGTCCGCCTTCGGGTTGTACACGCCTTCCTGCTGGTGTCGTGCCTGCGATATGAGCTGCTCAATGCAGGTGGCTGGCTGTGGCGCCTGCAGGCGTGGGTCGGCGCGCTGCCGTGGGTCCGGCCTGGGGTCTGGCCTTGGGTCCGACTGGCCCGGCTCAGACCGGGGACTCGACCGGGGACTTAGTCTGGGGTCCAAGCGCGCATTTGGGTAGAAGTCAGGCCGCGGTGACGTGTGGGGGTCAAGCCGCAAGTCGGTCCTCTGGTCTACCGATCGGGCAGCTACTCGCGGGTCCACTCTCGGGTTGGGCCGCAGTCTCGGGTCAGGCCGGAGAGGCAGCGCTGTTGCCGCCTGTCTGGGATCTCTACTCACCACTTCTTGGTTCCCAGAACTACGAGAGTAGGGAAGGAAAAGACAATTAGCACAGCTAGGAATCCCCCTCACCCTGTGGGAAGAACATTTCACAATGATTGTTTTTTTTCTTTTCTTTGCAGTTTTACATCAAGTGGCAACATCTAAGTTTGTGTCAGAACGGGCATTTGATAATGATAATTCGTTGCCACGCATTAGCCAACTTTAGGGATAAGTTGGCCGCTTAGCTGGTAAACGACCATATATGTATATCTCTGTCGACTGTCCTTTTGTGGACACTATTTCTGGTCTTCAAACATGGCAACTTACGGTAATTACAACCACATGTCTTACAAGTTCTGATGAAAGCAGACCATTTGATTATATTAGCTATATTTGATCCTACACACCCAATTTACATACTGGTGCACTTATTAAACATTTGCTCTTGGGTTATGCTAAAGAAGAAAGAAAAGGAAAAAATAGGGGGGGGGTAAACAAAGCCGGTGTCTGACATTTCAATGCGCACACACAAATTAATTTGATTATGTTTTCACCAAAGTTAGCAGTTTATAATAAATTTTCTACAAAATAAAGTAAAATAAACTACAGTAAAACCTGTCTAACCGACCGCCTTCACAGATCGGCCACTCCGATATATCGATCGCGTTATTTGGGGCACAAACGATCGCCCATACAATACCATGGTAATCATAAAAACTCCCTAAACCGACCACTTCCCTAAGTAGACTACTTAAAGTCGGTCCCATGGTCCGTCGATTTAGAGAGGTTTTACTGTATATAACAATTAACAAAACATAGTTTTAAAAATATGGCAGAAACACAAAACCCCTGGACTATGCAACGTTAGGAGGATGACCTAGATGACAATGCACCCGTCATCATCTATATTTACTCACTTGAGTTGGGGTGGCGGTGCAGCATTCGGTGCAGTCTTGCCCTGTATGAAGTTGAGCACCTTGGTGATGTCGAGAGGCGTGCCAGGGTTGCCGCTGGAAGCCTGTTGCGCACCATGCGACTTGCCGGCACCAGACAGCGTCTTCAGGATGTTGGCAAGGTTCGACTTGGAGATGTTGCCATCCCCTCCTCCTTCGTCTTCATCACTTGAATACCAGTTATCGTCCTCAGCCACTGTGGAAAACAGGAGTCACCGAGTGAGCAAATTGTTGTGAGAGTAAGGAAATGGTTGTTTGAGTAAGGAAATTGTTATTTGGGTAAGGGAACTGCTGTTGTTTGAGTAAGGAAATTGCTATTGTTTGATTTTTGATTAAGGAAATCGTTGTTTGAGAAAGGAAATAGTTGTGTAAAGAAATTGTTGTGTGAGTAACGAAATTTGCTTGAGTAAGGAAATTGCTGCTGTAAGGAAATTGTTGTGCGTAAGGAAATTGTTTGAGTGAGGTGCATATGTTAACATTGAAATATTGTTGGCACAAGGCCATGAAATCCACACATTCAAGTGTAAATGTGCCAGTTGACACCCAATACATTGAGGTAAGCCTTGTTTAATTAAATATATATATATGAATAAAAAACTTAGATTCTTCTCGAATTTCAGACACACAATTAAATAAAGTAGTGACAGTGCTCGTCATCTTACGCTGGTCTTGGCCCTGCTGCTGCTGGTCCATGGTGGGCACGTTCTGCCTCTGTTGCTGCTGAATGCGAAGGAAGAGCTCCCTCTGTACGGGCGGCAAGCTGGCCATCAGGTCAGGGTTGGCAGCTGCAGAGTCAAGCTTTAGCCGCTCCGCCGAAAGACGCATGTCCACATCTGATACCATAACAACATTCAACATCACATACCCTGGAAATTCTCCGAGCAAGGCTCATTCCCATTTTGACATCAAATTCCGGGACCGTTCAGTACAAAATTCCAGGATGTTTTAAAGACGTTTATTAAATTTAAGTACCCCACGACAAGGCTGTATCCATAGTCAATAGATTGTGCAAGATGTGAAGGGCAAATAAGCATTAAAAATAACAATGAACATAGGTAGTCTTAATATAAAAATCAAGAGGAAGGATGACAAACCCGCAAAAATCACCTGAAATACAAAACATCACTGATTAATCGCGTACGTCAGCGAATATAGGCTTTAAAAAATAAGTCATGATTTTAATTTTCCAGGATATTTAGACAAATGCTAGGAATCCTGAATTCTCAAATTCCACAAGTTTCTATGGTTTTAAGGACCCGTATGAACCTTGTCAGAGGTGCATTCTAATCACTATCTTCTCCATGTTGGTTGTTATTAAAATTGCATAATCTGTTGGCTTAGAACTGTTGCCATAGCTTTTATCTAAGATATAACCTACTCTGCTTTGGTTCAGAGTAAATTGTATGGTAATTGGTTAACTTTGGCGATAGTTGAGGTAACGAGTAGACCAGTATTTCAGTTTTTCAAACCTAAGTAAGAGTTTCTTTAATCAATAAAATAGGTGAGCCAGCCACAATCACACGGTTCCAGGAACAGAGGGGAAAGAAATTGGCCTCAGGTGATTGCATGACTGAGGGGTGAGGGTACAACTTTTGTGACCTATCTATTGAGTAGCAGCTCACTGTGCACACTACGTGCGAAAAGGTCTATTGTCGAGAGAAACCTGCCGTCACGAATTATTTTAAAGTTGCATAGTGTGATGGTTTTGAGTTTCTGTCATTTTCTGAGATAAATACATCAGGATGATCGTTATAATGAACCTTACTTTAGTTCAAAGTTTAAAAGGATAACTCTTGAGATATTTGAAGTGCGATACGTGGCAAGCACACCAAAACTTTTAGACACCATAAGTTTCTACAGTAATAGGTTCTCTTAAATTGTGTCAGTATTCCCTTGTAAGTGGTGACAAATGTTTGGTAAGTACACCAATATCTAAATTAGATATGTAAAATCAAATCTAGATAACTGTATTGGTCTTGAAAATTTGAAGTTTTCATCAGCGTAGGCCGCTTTAACATCTCAGTAATCTCACCGTTCATGTGGTCCTGGTTGGCGTTGTCCTGACCGGGGTCCGGCTTGCCACAGCCCTCAGCCTGATTGGGCTGGCTTCCAAGGTCTGCGCCCATCCCAACACTCTCTGGTGGCCGGACGCTCATTGGGTGCGGCATGCCGGGGCCATAGAACCCCTGCGGACCACCGCGAGGGTCCATATTGCGAGGGTCCATATTGCGAGGGTCCATATTGCGAGGGTCCATATTGCGAGGGTCCATGTTGCGGGGATCTGCCCGAGGGTCCATACTGCACAGGTCCCCCAGACCCTGTCCGCCAACGCGGGAGTTGGCGGGCGGGAGAGGTCCGGGCGGCCTGGCGTGCATGCCTGGGGGGAGCCCCATCATCGGGGGTCGCTGGGGAACACCGAGCGGTAGCGGAGGGCCCAGAAGACCCGCCTGCTGGTGGGACATTGGTGGTGGGCTCCGTGGTGGGCCCTGCATTGGCATGTCCGGGTAGTACCTCGCAAATGGGGGAGGTGGTCTGAAAGCACATCGTTAGAATGTCATTTTATTTGTTTAAATCCTGAAGCCTACAGATTTAAACCATAACCACTTTATTTATCCACAATTATCACGATCGAATTTTACCATAATTACTCGTAAAATGACCAAATAAATTAACGGCTTGCATGGTAAAGGTTTTATAGTTGGTTGTTGGAGTTTTATGTCCTGCCAACATCTAAAGTCAAAATGACGGGAAAAGGTTTGATAGAACTAGACAGTACGCATGCATCAGTCTCTCAAATAAACTGCAACATTCATTTTCCCATCATGTTTGTTCGTTTTTTTTGTTGTCTTACATTCTAGTAACATCTAAAGTCATATCAGGACTGGTATAGACTTGGAACAGTACACACTCATGGCGGCTTTAGAGATGCCCCACTGTGAGTCTACCCCGCTGGCACCATGACCTGATATCCCACTCAGTCACATTATCCTTATCTGTGGCAGAGTGGTGTTCTGTGTGGCAGAGTGGTTCGAGTGTCTGACTTTTTTCTAAGTCGGACTCCTAATCTGAAGGTCGGTGGTTCGATTCCCCGTGCACCCCACCCCCCACAAACCTCTGCAAATTTGGATTTCCACCGCGGTGTATAACGTACAGTGTCATGAAAGGCAGGTTGCTCTCATACCATGTCGATGTGGTGTGGGAGGTTAAAAATCTCTTTGTAAAAGTGTAGGCTCGGGCTTTCTATCGACAAACTGTCTAATGGTGAAAACAAGTCTATTCAGAGTTATCCATGATAGGCAGTATAAATCTTCAAGAAAAAATCCTGACACTGAGCAAACCAGTCCCTGCCCTATCCTAATAATGCCGAGTGCATGGCTAAGAAGCAACAAGTACCAATCTTTAAGTCATCGGTTTGACCCGACAAGGGTTCAAATCCCACGATCTACCAAAACAGGTGACAGACGCTCAACTCATTTGGCCATCACGTCTGATCCAGCCGGAAGTTTCTCATGACTGAAAACTGGCGTCAGACTGACTTACCTCATGCCCGGTCCGAGACCCATGTGCGGCGGTCCTCCCATCCTCGGCATGCCCCCCATCATCCCGGGGGGAGGAGGCCTGCCGAGCATGCGCATCTGGGGCGTGGGGCCCCCCATTTGGCCCCCCATGTGGTGGGGAGGCGGCGGCGGGCCGGCCATGTGCGGAGGCATGTTATTGGGCCGCTGAGGACCCTGAGGACCTTCCATGATATTGCTGGGCGCGTCTGGTGCATGTTGTGGCGGGTTGCTGTCGCTCGCCTTGTCGTCGTCACCCTTGTCTGAGGTGGAAGTCTGGTCGTCTTCGTCATCACTGTTGTTCGCCTTGCCAGTTGACTCGCTCTTAGCTGGCGGAAACACTTCAATGTCGAAAAGAGACGGGATCTTCTTAAGGTCTGCTGGGGGAAGCTGCTGATTCTGCAAGCCCACACCCCCGTAGTCAGAGTTAGTCTCCATGTAGTAACCTCCCTGTTGATGGCCACCTGAAATTGATTTGAGCACATGAACCAACTGAACTCGCAGACAGTTGTCTCTTTTCATGGTGGTAGGGTGGCTGTGAGGAAAGCACAAATTTCAATCGCGGACAATTGGTCTTCCCCATTCCACTGCTCCTTGCCGTATCCTAGTCAGGGTAGGGCAGTAACTTTCTTCCCCACTTACCCAATAGGGCAAGTGACTGAATTTTCTATTTGCCTGATTGGCAAAACTACTTTCCCAAGCCCAAGTCAGCCAATTGAAACTGAAATACGCTACTGCAGATCAGAAAAATAACGACTTGCTCGATCGAACAGGTCACCAAGAACTTCAACTGCCCGACCGAGTAAACTAGGTGCCCCGGGAAAAGGGGCAATCCTTATTGTCCTACCATACTCATTTTGACATTCAATTCCAAGACATTTCAGTCCAAAATTCCAGTACGCTTTAAGATGTTTATTAAATTTAAAGTACCCCAAAACATGGTTGTATTCATAGTCGATTCACTGTGTAAGATGTGATGTGTAAATAATCACAATAACTACGAACATAGGTATAGTTGTAATATAAAAATCAGGAGGCAGGCTAACAAACCCACAAAAATCACTTTAAATACAAAACATTACTGAAGTTTGGGTATGTCGGCGAATACAGGTTTAACAAAAATAAATAAATAAATATATATATATAGTCACGATTTTCACCACATATATATATTTTTGTTAAACCTGTATTCGCCGACATACCCAAACTTCAGTAATGTTTTGTATTTAAAGTGATTTTTGTGTATATATATATATATATATATAGTCACCATTCCAGGATTTTCAAGGATCTTTTGATAAAGTCCATCACTTTCCAAGCCTGGAATCCGGAATTATAAAATGCCATGACTTTCCGGGTTTTCAAGTATCCACACAAATTCTGTAAATATGCAAATAGCTGCCCTTTAACAAATTACTTTTATTAGTCTTCGCCTAGCAAACTATTAGAAGCACTCACCTCGCTTGCCATGTTGTCCACCACCGTGCTTGTTGGGCGAATTGTGCGGGTTGCCGCTGTGGTTCTGTTGGATCATCATCGTCACAAAGTCCTTCTCCTCGTGCACGATCTGAAAGCACACACACAAACTCTGTCACCACGCATTTATGTCGCACCAGTGAGCTGACATTTAAAACAAACAAAGAAATAATCTGACCACAATAAAGTACTCCAATTTAGTTTGGAATAATGTTCACAATAATTGGGGATATTTGAAGTGCAGGTATGTAAAATAATTTTTGTTTGTTTGTTTGAGTTTTACTTACTGGCGATATCTAAGGTCATATCAAGACAGGTACCGACTTATGACCGCGCACTCATGGCGACTTTAGGGTTGCCTCACTGGGAGACCAAGACCGCCAGCACCATGCCCCGGTTTCCCCACTCAGTCACATTATCCTGATACTGAGCTAACCAGTCCTTGCTCTATCCTAGTAAAGCTGAGCACCAGGCTAGATAGCGACAAGCATCAATTTTGTACGTCATTTGTTTGACTCGACCGGGAATCGAACTCCCGACCTTCCGCATGGGAAACCTGAGCTCTACCGATTCGGCAACCACGTCCGGTAGAGCCTAATTAGGTGCGTCCGGTTACCAGCTATTGAATAACCGCGCACTGTTATGTAATGGACCTAATTAATTAGCGGGCGTAAGTTGGCCTTATATAACAATTTATCGTGTTTATCTTAAATAAACATGTATCCCATTTATCATCCTGAACACAATTGTCTGCCACATAGTCGCCATTATTGATGGCTTCCTTGCATAGAAAGAAAAATACATTTTAGAAACCAAAACACTTACCTAAAATCGATAAAAACCAACATATTAAATTTAGATACTGGCACACTTATTAAGCATTTTGTTGATGCATAGAAAAGAAAACTAAGTCAATGAAACAAAACTTGTTTGCGCTGATAACCAGCATTTTGACATGTATGCCAAAATTAATTTCTTATGTTTTTTTTGGGGGTACATTAGTTGTTTAAGCAGGGGAAATTTCAGTCACAGACGACTGGTCTTCCTCATTCCACTGCTCCTGGCCATATACTAGTAATGCCGAGCGTCTGGCTAGGAAGTGACAAGTATACATTTTTAAGTCATTGGTTTGACTCGACCAGGATTCGAACCCACCATCCAATGATCTATCAACACGGGAGACCGAGGCTCTTAACTCATTCAGCCATCCCGGCTGATAGTGATAGTTTCACTTCAAATATCGCCAAAGTTTGCCCTTCATAACAAATCACGTGAAACTAAATTACGGCAGATTATGACCCTCAATCTAGTATATATGAGACTGTCTCAAAAGGTGCTAAGCAATATGGGACAAAACTTTGTCCATAGTAACGATCAACACACTATCCACTTATGCATTTGCTCAGGATAAACTGATTTGTTTTTTACATGGTGTTTCATAATCCCAATAGAATACATATTGATTTGAAGCAAATGTCCTTGTGTTTTCAGTGTTACCGTTTCTGTGCTGTTTTGTGTCAATCGTTACTATGCACAAAAAAACGAAGAGTTAGCACCTTTTGAGACAGGCTCATATACTTAAATATGGCTCAAATTCCAAACCATCCAATGATACAACTTGAACGCCTTACCTTGTCGAATATCGGCCTGGTGTGGTCGTCAAGAGGGTCGTGGGAGAATTTGCAGTCTCCTCCCAGAAGACACTTCTGCCCCATGTGGAAGTACTTGCAAGGGTAGTCACGTGATGCAGAGTTAAAGAGCTACTCAGTAGTTTTAGTAAACACATCGAGGCTTTTATTTATTTATTAATTATTTAAAGTTGCATAGTAGTTTTTGTCATTTTCTGAAATAAATATATTAGGTTTATTGCTATAATCTATCTTACTTTAGTTTGAAGTAACTTTAACATTATGTAAATGTACAATAATTTAATACTCATTACTTATTGCAGTGTGTACACTTTAATTTCAGAATCTACTTCACACTTCAATTAACTATATAATCCATGTACAAATATTGTGTGTGTGTGTAAATACCTAGATACCCGTAACACTTATGGTTGGAAGATCAGTGCTACGGCACTGACAAAAGATTAGCTATCTAACGGTCCTTCCCTATTTCGGATCGACCTTGGATAGCCAGACCCAACACAAAACAAACTCAAACATCTACGAGTCAAGAACACACTTAACTGCCACGCCTAACAGCTACCTAGCAGTCCTTCCCTATTTCAGATCGACCTTGGATAGCCAACCCCAACACAAAACAAGCTCAAACATCTACAAATACTAAATAATCACCATGTACCTGCTATTGTGTGAGAACCAAAAACATCTTATCACCTAAACCACTACTACAACTGGCCAGCATTGAAAATAAGCCCGAGCACTCAAGCTTACATGCTATGGACAGTATAAACACAGCATAAAATAAAAAAATCATTTACCTTTAAAAAAAAGAAATGTCTAACTTTATATAGATATTTGAAGTGCAAACATGCCAAATCAATCAGAGTATTAAATTGACTTGGCATTCCCTGCTGTGTGGCAACAAATGCGTAATAAGTGCAGCAGTATCTAAGTTAGGCAGGAAGAATCAAATCTAGGTCAGTGTTTTGGTTTTGACAATTTTATGCGTTCATTGGACTATGCAGCTTTAAAAACGAAAGCAAAGATAACCCCCCCACACGTGGAGTAATGAAGTAAATCGTGTGTTAATCAATAGCAAATACGGGTTTAGAACAACTAGTTGCATGGTAAAGTCGGCCTAACTTTGAGTAGAGAACAAAATATGATCAACTAATTGGAAACACTTGTCCACCTTTGAACCGCGAAAAAAGGATATTGTGCATGTAGACGCAGTCCTTTCCCTTTGCGCACATGTCGTTGATGTAGAACTTGCAAACTTCCGTTTTCCGTGGTGGCTTAAAGTCGTGGCTGAATGTACAATTCTTCCCCTGAAATCATACAACGCAATAAATTAATAACGAGGGAAGCTTTTAGTTAAAAAAAATATAAATACTGAACTACTAAATTAAGTATACAATTTAAAAGGACAAATAATTAAGCAACATTGAGCCTTGTTAGTAGGTGACCACCGGGGAATACGGAATGCCATGGACATCCTCATACAGGCTTATAGTATATGTAATAGTCTGCACTGACCTCTCAGGCAAGTAACCACATAGACAGGTAGGCGAGGGTAGTGTGGTGATATCAGGGAGCCTAGGTGGTGTAGTGGTTAGCAAATGTGGGTTTGAGTCCCACACGAGGCACAATATTTAGAATTTTCATCACCCCCATGACACTGGTTGCCGTGACCATTATCCTATACACGCTATGCGCTGTATGG
Organism: Branchipolynoe longqiensis; assembly: GCA_030323885.1. NCBI lineage: Eukaryota > Metazoa > Annelida > Polychaeta > Phyllodocida > Polynoidae > Branchipolynoe > Branchipolynoe longqiensis. The sequence continues at coordinate 48,087,127 of CM059193.1, read as the reverse complement.
TTGTTGAACCTGCCATGTGTATGTATGTGTAAATCCCTTGCCTGTATGTATGTAATTGTAAGCATTAAAAGACTTACAATTCCAGGGGGACGAGTGTAATAGTCTGCACTGACCTCTCAGGAAAGTAACCACATAGACAGGTAGGCGTGGGTAGTGTGGTTAGCAGACTGGCCCAAAAAGGGAGCCTAGGTGGTGTAATGGTTAGCACACTGGCCCGGAATGCAAAGAGATGTGGGTCCGAGTCCCACTCTAGGCGCCTTATTTCCCATTTTCATCACCCCCATGACATACATATATGGGTCACTTTCTGAAAAGGGTCACTCATTCCAAATAATAGCAGAAATATTCCATAAAATCATACAAGTATACCGTTGATACATTTTATGGGACAGATTAAGTACACGTCGTACTGCCAACATACTTAACACCAGAGGCAACAAAACCTGCCACAAAAAAAGAAGGAAAGAGAATGGTCACCATCGTAACGTGGAAACCAAATATGTAGTGCCCAGTTTCAGAGAATGACGGTGCAATATACCAAATCAGAAATGACTAAGTAATGGTGGGACAGTGTAGGACAACCCCCCCGCCCCCCCTAACCCATTGAATACTGACAGGACACCACGCCAGGCACCATACGCCCACGAGGCCAGAGGCCACACAGCCGTACTAAAACAAAGCTGCCTACCTTTGCGCACTTGCCTTCCATGTAGAACTTGCAGCGCTGCCGGGGCGGCATGTTCTTCTTCTCGAGCATGCGCTGTTGCTGCATGTCCTTGTACATGCGCGACTTCTCCTGCTTTTTCTGCTTATTAGACCCACCACCGCGACCACCGCCACGGTTCATTTGCTGAAACATTTGCTGTTTAAAAACAAATTAAAAAAATATTGAAATAGGTGAGTAAAATGACAGTTAAATGTATGCCACTAGAAAAGAAAGGGAACAAAAAAGGATGTGTCACAACTAAATTTTAAATGGGAGAGAAAAAGATTACTCCCTGAACATTATGGAAAGTACAAGACACACTTAGAAATTTGACTTCCGCTAGAATTGAATTGGGTAGAATTGAATTGGGTGTCCGAAATTAAGAATTGGCTCTAGATTTTGACTTGCGCATTGGACAATCTTTCCAAGGTTTCTCCAAACACTGAACAGATTTGTTACATTCTTATCAGTAAAATCACTCTTTTTGAGATTTGTATTCAGCACATCAATTTCCAATACATACCTCCTTTTCGTGGGGGGTGAGAGGACCATCCGTGTATTCACCAGACAGCATACTCAGCATACTTCCAGGCTTCTTGGGTGCTTTCCTGGAAGCAGGCAAACATATATCTTTATATTAATTAGAGTTCCAGAGCATGATGAAAGCATCAACATTTCAAAACCGTAACATATATACTTCGATTTGATTCTAGATATTCACATCAGACCCCGTCTTGATATGACCTTAGATGTTGCCAAGACGTCAAACTCCAGCAACCAACCAATCAAATTAGATACCGGTGAACTCATTAAATATATATTGCTGCAAAGAAGGAATGCTAAGTCAATTTAATAGAACCTGTCACTGTTGAATCCTACGATACCAAGCATTTTAATGTACACACCAATTTATATTCACATATTTTCTATTCGATATCTCCAAAAGTAGCTATTTAAAATAAAAGTTAATTGAAACTAAAGTAAAGAAGATTATGATTATCAACCTAACGTATGCATCACAAAAGTAAAACAGCTATAATTCTCGCATAATTAAAATAATTTGCCTTCTTTGTTGTAAGGAAATTCACATAAATGACTTTGTTGTAATATAAAAGAGGGTTCATACCCATTTAACATAAAATTTGAGGCGTTCCAATACTTTCAAGGACCTTTCAGTGCAAAATATCAGGATGGTTTTAAGAGGTTTATTAAATTAAAGTACCCCAAAACACAGCCGTAAGTCGATTCACCGGGTAAGATGTCAGGTGTAAATAAGCATAAAAAATAACGAATGTATGTATAGGTTTAATATATAAATCAAGAGGCAGGATAACATACCCACAAAAATCAGCTTAAATACAAAACATCACCGATTAATGAATAATGAACATGCAAAAAGGAGAAAAAAGAAGAGAGAAAGCAAAGGAAGAAAGAAGTGTTTAAAGACAATTCTAGAATCATCTTGTACATTTATTGATGCATGTTCACCAAGTGCATAATACATATGTTGAACTGGAATTCCATGCAGTTATTACGACAAATAGTCAATTTATATTATGCTTCTATTATCGAACAGGTTTTTCATATGGTTATTATTGCAACTGACATTGTCATTTATGTACTAACAAATTGTAATGAACGCCCGGAAGACCAGTGCTCTGGCGCTGACAAAAGACATTCTTCGCTGAATAAAATACATTTAGTAAAAAAAAAAAAAAAAAAAAAAAAAGATTAAAAAAATAAAGAAAAGTCACGATTTTCTATTTTCCAGGATTTTCAAGGTTCTTTACACAAATTCCAGCACTTTTCAGGTGCGGGATCAGGAATGATCACATTCCAGCACTTTCTGGGTTTTCAAAGACCCATACCGAACCCTGTAAAAATAAAACTTATTCTTGCCTCATAATCTTGGCAGGTGGGCCATATTCGTCATCGTCCGAGGGGCTGTCGTAAGGTCCGGGCGGGCTGTCATAAGGGCTGTCATAAGGGCCGGGAGGGGAATGGTTCTCTCGCGGTGGCGGCCGGCCCCGTGGGCCCGGGTACCCGTCAGGTTTAGCGGGGCCAGTGGGAGGACCTCCAGCTATCCAGTTGCCCTTCGGATCCTCGGAGTTCTCCACCTGGTCGTGATCAATGTAATTCCTCTTGCCATTAGCTTTCATCTCCTTCTTTCTCTGAGCCTTAGAGGAAAGGGAAAAACACGGTTCATAGAAACATTTGAAAATTAAATTCAAGGGGTTTAGGGGCTTTCATACACGTTTTTCAAGGGTTTTTCGCGTATTCAAAATGTATGACAAGATGCAAGTTTTTCATTGTTTCTCTGCAACATATATTTTAGTTTACCCTATAATTAAATAAAAAAGTAACACCATAATATTATTGAACATTCATTTACATTGTATGGGTTATCATTCACCAAGTTAAACAGCCGCCTTGATAAACACGCAGCACAATAACACTTGACATGCACTAAGGTTTTACACTAGCGACATAAAAGGCGAAGCTCGCTGGAAATTGGCTTTTCAAGGTTTTTCGGATACTCTTAAATGTTATTTTGAAATTCAAAAGTTTTCATGGATCTGAGCGAACCCTGAAGTCAACTGAAGGGAAAATTTAATAAAGTAAAGATAAGGGTTGTGTAATTCAGATGTAGAGTCGAAGGTATACAACAAATTTGTTTGACACAGTTCGATTTGATCAAAATCATCCTGATAAAAATCACTTTATTTTAATACATTTTTTTCCCAGGGGTCGTTCATATTTGTCCACATTTTAGTAACCACACAAATATACAACTAGTTTACCTTTTCCTTTCGCTTCCGCTTCCCAGATTTACGCTTCCTACCCTTCTTAGGCTCGTTTTCAACTCCAGGACTATCTCTGTTGACCCCAGTGTTCTCCATTTCTTGGTCTGATTTGTCCTTTTGTTCTAAAATTACAACGATGGATGGGATTGATACAGGTGCGTGCTACTTCTTTAAATTAATTATTCAAGAGTGCTATCATACAAAGAACAGAGGTGGCACAGGCAAGTGGTGAATGATTAATACTTTATGACAGTGCCTGATATTGAATGGTGCTAACTTATTTCAGGGTTGAAGAACATAAACATTTAACATAGGGTTTGTTTTTTGTCAGGAGTCTTACATCCTGGCAACATCTAAGGTCATATCAGGGTGGGCACTAGATAAAAGATTCACCCGGTACTTGTAGTACACGGGTGAAGACCAGCCGTATATAAATATGGGCGAAAATAGCGTTAGTATGGAACAACAAGTAGAATGCCTGGCACCAGTGTCAAATGGTTACTTATATCAGAACAGAGTTGGTGAATGAGAGACAATGCAAAAAGACAAGATGGCAGCCAGAGAATGCCATCGATTTCACTTTTAAATCTGATTAAACTAGATATTATATTATATTTTTCAACTCAAAGGTAGCGGGCTATCAATAAGAGATATGTAAAGAATAAAAGTTGCTTCTTCGATTGTGAAATTAGGCTCTCAATTCATTGACCCATTTTTTCGACAGCTTTTACATAGGGTTGGTTTGCACCCCTACTGCAGCAGTACCGGGTGAATCTTGTATCTAGGTGGGCACCAACTTGTGACACTGCACACTCATCGTGACTTTATAGTACTGTCCCACTGGGAAACCAGGCCGCCACCATCATGACCCGATATCCCACTGTCATATTATCCTGACACTGAGTTAACCAGTCCTTGCCCTATCCTAGTAATGCAGATCGTCAGGCTAAATCGTGACAAGTATCAATTTTGTAAGTCACTGATCTGACTCAACTTGGATTCAAACTCCCGACCTTCCTCACGGGAAGCCTGTGCTTTACAGATTCAGCTATCGTGTCTGGTCAAATTAGCGCAATGACTTCATTAATTTTCCACCATATAGTTTGTTGATAGATACATGGAAGTCAATGGTCTTTAAATTTGCATAATGCAAGGGTTTTGAGTTTGTAATATTTTACAGAAAAACATTAAGTGTATGGTTATAATCTACTTTATTTTACCCTGGTGTAACTTTTATTTTAAAGAGTTAAGATATTTGATATGAAAACACGATAACTTAATTTTGGTGAGCTAACCAAAATGCTGGACATGGGCTCTGTTTACTTATGTTTTACCGTAAGAGCACAGAACAGGAGCAGCACTGCAATAAATATTGAACAAGTGCATCAGTATCTAAATTAGATATTGTAGGACCAAATCTAGCTAAATGTTTAGTTCTAGACAATTTAATGCTTTCAGCGCATTATGTAGGTTTAAGAAAGGACAACTCCCAACCAAACCAACCAGATAGCCTATAATACACATAACAAAGCAACCTACCTGGATTTATGTCAGTCTCACTTTCGGCCTCACTGTGGGACCCCTTCCCCACCTCATTGAGCTGGGGCGACAACGTGGGTGGGTCATCATTTTCCCCACGGGTCACCTCTTCATCGGACAGCTCTCCATCCTCTAGTTCCCCGTCCTCCTTGTCCACCGGGTCCTCAGCGGGCTGAGTCGGGTAGGCAGGTGGAGCCTCGTCCATGTCTTCTCTCTCCAGGCATGGCGCGTCCTCATCGTCCGGCTGGGGTGTGGACGACCGTCGCTGGCGGTGATGCCGCTTTCCCTTGCCGTGTTTCCGGTGCCCTCTGCCCTTCTTCTCGCGGTGTCGCCCAGACTTACTTCGAGGAGACCGGGAATCGGTTGTCTCTCCTTCGTCGATCTCCTCGTCGTTGACTTTCGCTTCGAGTGTTAGAGGCTCCAGATCGGGGGGCACCTCTGCATCTCCAGTCTTCTCTTCACTGTCCTGCTCCATTGGCTCAGCATCCGCAGGAGGCGCAGCTGGGGTCTCCAGGGGCTGCGCTTTGAAGTTGAAGCTGGGGCTCGGCTGGCCCTCAGTGCTCGGCTGTGCTGCGTCTTTGACCTGTGCCTCCTTTGGAGTGAACTTTGCTTGCATCTCCTCAGGATCATATTCCTGCGTGTCCGAGTCATCGTCGTCGTAGAAAAACGGAACTCTGTAACAAAAGCAACACTTTATAGACATACCACCTTTTAGGGGGTGTGATGTAGCTCAGGCGGTAGCGTGTCCACCTGTGAATCTGTTGATCATCTGATCGATCCTTCTCAGTGGACCCATTTGCAGTCTCGGTTATTTTCTGTTCCAACCAGTGATTCACAACTTTTTCATCAAAGGTGGTGATATGTGTTGTCCTGTCTGTAGGAAAGTGCATATTAAAAAAACCTTGCTGCTTATCGGAGGGAGTACCCTATGTGACGGCAGTGGGTTTCCTCCAAAGAAATATGTCAGAAGGACCATGTTTGACATCCAATAGCCAATGATACGAAAAATCAATGGGCGTCGTTAAATAAAACCCTCTTTACTTTTTTTGCCACCTTTTGAAAAGCACACAACCTACTGTACTTCTATGATAATTGACCAAACTTTATTTGATGTGCAAATAAAAAATAATAATTTGGGACTGCACACCAGTTGAAGGCAAGCGCGATATACCATTGCCGTTAACTAGGTCATGTCAAAGCCAGTGAGCTTTAACATTCTTAAAGGGGGGGGGGGGGGAGGGGAAATTCCAAACGCATGGATGAATAAGCACACTAATATTTAAGTTGTATAATCCGATGGTTATACATTTCAGTTTCTGAGATAAATATATTACTTTTAAGCTTTAGGTTGATTATTATAATACTTGACTATGCCATACTTTACATTGAAGTAACTTTGATTTAAAATGACTAACTTACGAGATATTTGAAGTGAAACAATGCAAAATTAATTTTGGCATGCTTGTCAAAACTTGTTGACCCCATAGGCTTCACCAGTAACAGGTTCTATTAAATTGACTTAGCAATAAATGCTATGTAGCAATAAATGCTTAATACGTGCCCCAGTATCTAAGTTAGATATGTAGGATCAAATCTAGTTAACTGTTTTGGTTTTGAAATTTGATGCTCTCACCGGAATATGCAGTTGAATATGTTTGTCCTAGCAACATATAAGGCCATATCAGGATGCGTACTGACTTATGACAGTGCCCAATCACGACAACTTTATAGCACTGCCCTACTGGGAGATCAGGCTGCCAGCACCATAACCCAATATCCCACTCAGTCTTATTATCTTGATACTGAGCTAACCAGTCCTTTCCATATCCCAGTAATGCCGAGTGCCAAGTTAAGGTGGCAACAAGTTGATTGATTGATGGGTGGTTAGTTTACCCCGTGTCGACAGCATAGGCTTTATTCACGGTGACGGTAGCAACAAGTATCAACTTTGAAAATCATCGGTTTGACTCCGCCAACATTAGAACTCCCGACCTACCGCATGGAAAGCCTAAGCTTTTACTGGTTTGGCTACCGCAACTGGTACTGAGCAAATCAGTCCTTGCCCTATCCCATTGATATTGAGTGCCAGACCAGGTAGCGATGAGAAAGAATTTGGTACGTGATTGGTTTGACTCGACCGGTATTGGAAGTCCCGTCCTTCCGCACAGGAAGTCAGCAATCTTACCGATTCAGGCACTGCATTCGGTCAGTTGGATGTGCAGGATCAAATCTAGATAGTGCCTTGGTTTTGCAAATATTATGATGTCAATGGATTATGCAACTTGAAAAAAAACCTTAAAAAAACCCCGATGATAACCAGGCTGTATAGAATGTAGCAGGTGAAGCAGAGAACCATGTGAAAATGGACTACCCAGTTCAAAGTCCAATCATGTGACAATAGTATCATGTAACTAGCTAGTCATTAGAATAAAAAAAGAAAAAGATAGCCCAGTTTGATTGTGCAAGTTATTTTCAGAGTACCAGATGGGATGGCTGAATGAGTTGAGCATCCATCTCCCGTTTTGGTAGGTCGTGGGATTCGAAACCAACGGGTTCGAACCCTGGTCGAGTCAAACCAATGACGTAAAGATTTATACTTGTCACTTCCTATCCAGGCACTCAGTATTATTAGGATAGGGCAAGGAGCAGTGGAATGAGGAAGACCAATCGTCCACGATTCAAATTTCCCCCGCTTAATCAACTAATGTGCCAACAAAGTTTTTTTCTCAAAGTAATACCCAATTACACATGTGTATGCCATACTTTGACATTGAAGCCTTTAAACAACCCAACCATATTTCTACTGTAGTTTAACTAATACGAGGGAACAGAAACACACTCCACCATGTACAACTAGAATACATTTCACCATATACATGTCTGGAATTAGTTAATTCTACTACCTAATCATTCGCTTATTTGAATAATTCTGCTGTAACTTTTTAAAATGGACCTATCTGTAATCTATATTCATAAAATATGACTCGCTCAAACTTGTTAGATTAGTCGACAATCATCATTTGGTAGCATACAATAAGTTGTTGGTGTATATATAACAGAGGGCAGAGCATTGTTAATTTGATGAACTTTCGAAATCAAAGTTTGCTGAAGCACTATCATAAAAATGTGATCTAAGTAATTACAGTATAACCCTGTTAAACCAAGCTTGGTTAATCCAAACTTGTTTCGGTGGCCTGGCAAAATACTACTACCATTTATCATATAAAAAAAGTTGGTTAAACCAAAGTTGGTTAATCCAAATTATCAGTTAATCCAAATTATCGGTTAATCCAAATAAAAGTGTTGGACCACAGGCCATTCCGGTATGGTTAAACCAAACTTTCATGTGGTTAGAAGGTCATCAAGACCCCACCAACTTTTTTATATAATAAATGGTAGTATTTTGCAGGGCTGCCAAAAAAGGTTTGCATTAACCGATCGTTTGGTTTAAACGGGTTAGACTATATATACATAAAAAACAATCAAATTGTCCACATACATAGTATAGTTATACGAGTCTTACCTGGGTATAGATGATGGACAACTCTTGTTTTCCCGAGGTATAAGCCTCGGATAGACGTGGGCTAGGGAGAAGGGAGAAGGAAGCACATCCGGGTCCAGCAATCTTTACCTACTTATTCAGGATAAAAATGATCTTTAATACAATGGATACTATGATTTTCCCCGTATTGGTAAAATAACGGAATAGACGTGGTAGGGTTGTGATGCACGTAAGTCCTTAGTCTTGGATATATAAGCCCGTATGTCTGACACAATACATAATTTACGATCCTCTGGGAAATAGTCTAAGTGAACCGTAGATAAAGGGTCCCCTAATCTGTTCGAATTTAGCAACTGTGCTAAATCAAACGTAGCTTGTAATCCATCTAAGGATAATGCAACAATTGTTTGTCCTCTGTGTCCCGTTACTAGTAGTAACAAAACAGTGACCTTAAACCCTAATTGTTTGATATCTAACAAGGAGTTGTGAGGCCAAGCCTTAAACAACTTAAATACTATAGAAACATCCCAAAGCGACTATACTTTGGTTTTGGAGGATTCCTTTGATAAATTGACCGAAGTAAGTAATGAAGGACATAATGTTTACCCACGGTATCTCCCTCAATTCTAGGTAAGACAATTGATAACGCGCATCTGGCTGCATTGACCGCCCCAAACCCCTAGTCCTTCATCCTCTAGAGAACGAAGAAAACGGGCTACTTGTGCAATTGTTGGATTTGTTGGCTTGACTTTCATTAGCAAACAATGTACACCCCATTTTTGTAAATATGTCTTGTAAATTTTGAGAGTTCCTGGCCTCCATGCATCGGCTATTATTCTGTCTTCAGTAATTTTATCCAATCCAAATTGCTGTAGGTGTTTCCTTAGAAAAGGAATGCCAATGGGGTGTCGCTGACACGTCGCCGTGAACCGATAGTGGTCCGTGGTGCGTTAGGTTCCCGGCCTTTCTTGGGAATCGTAAATGTTCTTTTGCCAGTTGTGAAACTACTGGTAGCCAAGGCTGCGTGTCCCAATCGGGCACAATCAGTATGGCGTGTGTTCCCTCCATGCTGATTTTTCTCACCACTCGGCTGATAATGTTAAACGGTGGGAAAATATAGAAATAATTATCTACCCAGGTAATGGCAAATGCATCAACTTTCCAAGCATCCGGTTCGGGATGTCAAGAACCATAGCAGGGCAACTTGTTATTGTTTCGTGATGCAAATAAATCAACCTTAGGTGTACCCCATTTTGCACAAATTAAGTGAAACAGGGGTGTAGAGAGGGACCATTCTAAATGGTCATGGAATTTTCTACTCTTATGGTCTGCAAGTGTATTTTGTGACCCTGGGATATGCGCTACAGTCAGCCAGACTTGTTGAGCCTGTGCCCAGTTCCAAATCAGTTTAGATAACTGATTGCAAGGCTTTGATTTTGTTCCAACCATGTTACGGATATATGCCATAGCAGTAGTGTTATCAGTTAGTATTCTAACTTGTGATTTCGGTATCTTTACTGAGCTACGTAATCCCAGATAAATGGCACGCAATTCTAGCGCATTAATGTGGTCTGACCTTTCATCGTCTAGCCATCGACCTCCTGTTGCTACCCCATCTTGATGGGCTCCCCAACCCTCTAGAGAAGCATCAGTAGTAATCACTGCATTTGGTTCCGCCATGCGGATTGGATTTGGTGAATTTGCTATATGTTGCATCCACCATCCAATATCCTGTAAACCTTCTTCGGAAATAAACATCTTTCATTCAAAATTGCCTTTAGTTCTTGCTAACGCTAAATTTTTATCTATTTCTAGAGATTTAATATGGGCTTTCCCGTATAGAATAGCGGGTGCATAAGATATCATTATTCCGATAAGGACTGCGACCTGTCCAATCTTAGGTTTCAGTAACTTAAGAAGCTGGGTCACTAGGGTCATAAACTTATTTAGTTTCTGTTCTGTTATTGACACTGTTAGGGTTTGTGTATCAAGAATAAACCCTAAACATTTTAGTTGTTTTGTTGGTTTAAGCACTGACTTATGTGGATGTACATAAAAGCCTAATTTAGTGAGTAATGCACATAAATCCATAACTGCGTTTACACAATCAATTTGTGTTGACGCCATTATAAACGAATCATCTATGTAAGGAAACATTATGTGACCATTGCGAGCCATAACTGAGAAAACAGGCTTTAACAGTTTAGTGAACAAACGAGGGGCACAAGCTAAGCCATTTGGCATGCAGGTAAACTCATAGAGTTGGTCATCCCAAAGAAAGCGGAGAAATTTCCGGTGTTGTTCCGCTATGGGAACTGTGTAATATGCATCTTGTAAGTCAACACTAGCCATCCACGCCTGTGGCGTGATCAGATCTCGTGCCGTCTCTAAAGAGAATATTTTAAAATGTCGATATTCGATCATCTTGTTATGGGTTGGTAAATCCAGGATCATTCGAACTTCACCATTAGGTTTTGGTCTCGAGAAGATGTTTGAGATAAATTCTCCTGGGCAGTGTGTCACTTTGTGTATAATTCCTTTATCAAAAATTTGTTGTACCTGTTCAGTTAGTGCCTCTCGTTCAAGTGCTTCAATTTTATAGGGAAACGGGACTCTCCCTTGTACCGGAATTTGTATGAAGGGAATTTGAACACCCTCAACTATATCTAAAATATCCTGATCACTGGTAATTTTGTTCCATTCAAGAATATGGTTATTGATATTGCCAGCCACAAAGTTGCTTACACTTTGTGTGGTTTTAGAGGCCGCGGGGACTTGCAATGTCTGTGTTTGAGCCTCTACTTGGACCCGCCCCTGGGGAAGGGTCGTGGGGAGTTGAAGCCTCGGCTGATCGGCCGTGCGGTGTTGTCGGTCCAGCCTGGCCGGGCGGCCCAGCCCCGGAAAGACTGGTTGAAGCTTGCGCCCGGTCTGGATCCTCTGCCCAGACGTCGTGGGCGAAAATCCCCGCCGGATCTCTTGAAGCGTGGGGCTTCTGGCTTCTTTCTCCCGTCCATGTTTTTGCCACTCTTGGCAGCGGTTTGAGGTACTGTAGCTGACCCCAGAACATTTTTGTTTTATCTAAAGGTTTCCCTTTGATCGGTTCTGGGGCGAGAAAGAGTGTATACTCTTTCCCATCATTGTCTCTGACCTTCTTTGAGCGGGCCACCTCTTTGCCGGCGTCTGTGCAAACCGACTTGAAGACATTCTCGTATCTTCTGTACGACAGGTAATTACCTGCCGCCGTGAGCCTAGCGATGCCTTTGTCCATAGTTTTGGCCAAGGACGAGAACTTGTTCTCTCTTTGCATCCTATTTGCCACCAGAGTGATGGCCGTCAGGGTACCGAGCACCGCTTTATGCACTAGGTGCAGGACGCCTTCAAAGCGTTTACGGTCCTCCGTCATGTTTACATCCCTATCCATCTCTTTGATGATGGAGTTGGGGACACCCTTAATGCCGGTGAGTTCCTCTCCTAACTTGGAGATGATTTCCGCCGGATTGAAGGTGCGGAAATGACCATTAATGGTCTCGCGCATAAGCGTGGTGGTTTTCACCCGCTTAGCTCTAGGTTTCTCAACCTTCTTGGACACTTTACCACCAATGGCAGCATAGACCCCTTCGTACTGTGTGTCCGAGTCTGATTCCATTAATGTGGAATCGGGCGAAGAATCGGAAGAGGAATCTTTCTTCTTCTTTGACTTGGGCTTGCGCTTTTTGCGTAGTCCCGTCTTGTTCCTTTCTTTGGTGAAGTCGTCACCCGAAGAACTGACCTGTTTCTTTTTCTTCCTCCGTTTAGGGGGAGGAGGAGCCGGCCTAGGCTCAATCGCTGAGTCTGTTTCCGAGAAGTCTTCCCAGTCAGACTCGTCGTGGAATCCAGGCACAGGCATATGCCGTTTGCGAGACGGCGGTGGTTGGAGAGAGAGAATGTGACTCTCCATAGCCGCCCACCGAGACTCCCAATCTGGAGCGGTCGGGCCCGCAGGCCTTGTCTCCTCTTCCGCGTCGGAGAGGATGTGCGCCCCGGGCTGTGGTGAGGGCATGGCCGACAACACCGGTGAGGAGTCATACTCGTCATCCGAGCCTCTCGGAGCACGTCCCTCAGCTGCTGCTGCAACTCGCTTACTCAGCTTCGTGGCCATCGGGAGCTGAAACAAATTTATTGGTCAGTCCCAGTATTTCTAAATGTCACAATCTTGTTGTTTATAACTTAGAGAACGTTTATACCGTTCTAACACAGGCGTAATAAGCTAAATTTTGGGCTTAGATTGTGGGTCAAGCCCAAATATAACGCGGGGTCGGGACCAGTGTATCGGCTCGCCCATCCCTCTGTTACGCACACTTCTCCCTCCTGCGACTATTGCGCCAGCAGGTTGGAGAAAATGCTACGAAACTCGGAGAAACGCCTGAAAAAGTTTGTGGGGAGTCTATAAAAGAAACCCAGGAGCATCTCCAACAACACCCTCTATTAGAGTCCGAGAGAATTTCCACAGGAGATGAGGCAGAGCCCACATCTCTACCCATGTCACACAGGTGTTGATAGAACCGCTAAGTATCGGTTTCGTTCCTTAACAAAGGAATTCTATCCTTGGTTTTTTAAAACCTAATAAACTAGTCCAAAGTGGACCAAAGAAAGTTCTGAACTTTCCAATTGATGCTATAATGCATCATAAGTAAGTTAACCACAGTTATTAATATACTTACTGCGTATTAGCTTGTTTGTAGCTAAATTTGCGGGAGCAACTCAATGAAACGTAATCCAATCATGAGTTGTTTATGCTAATTGCATGTGCTTGGATGTGCTTCCTTCTCCCTAGCCTGAGGCTGTATACCGAGGTAAAATTGTATATTACATGTGCAATACAGGTTTACTCAAAGTCAAAGCCAAAGCTTGGTTAAACCAATGATTGGTTAATCCAAACAAATTTCTGGGTCCCTTCAAGTTTGGTTTAATGGGGTTATACTGTACAACCGTTTAAATTAAAGCTATACACTCCATCCCATTCAGAAACAGATAACATTTTCTGTCTTAAAAGACAATGGAAGAGGTTGAAAATGATTTTTTTAAATGGGTAAATAAATTGCAATAACGTTTTAAAAGGTCACTAATATGACTGTGTGCCACTTGTTTTGTATCTAATTAACGAATTTGAATAACTTGTGACAATATCGATCACATCTATGGCTTTAAGTTTGACTTAAATCGCCATCAGTTCTCTGTATTGATATAGAGCAAAACCTCTCTAAATCGACCGACTTTAAGTGGTCGACTTATGGAGTTAGAATATGGATACACTGTATATAAATCTATCTAAACAAACGCGGCAGATATGGAAAAGAAATTTTTTACATTTTGTTATGTACATATGGGGGCGGGACCTGACTCCGACAAGAACGTGTTACCACATGGAATTGAACTAGCACAGATACTATGTAGCTAGTACTGCATCCTGCCCGGCCAACATAATGTTACGCAAATAACTTTTATTTTAGACTGGACGACTGTATTCAAATATGACTTCAAAAACACTTGATATTAAATTAATCAGGCTAGTCTTTGCCCCCAAGAATTGGACGTTTGAAAAACATAATTTTCAAATAATAACTATATATGATAATTTGAGAACTGTAGAACGATACTAGTAGGTACCGGCAGCGCCCATTAAAAGTCCAGGAATGGTGCTTTTTTCATCAATATTCACATGCTTCTAGCTATGTCTGTATGTATATGATTTAGATGAAATTACATAACCTAGAACATCAACATATGTTCTATCCGATGGTGTTGTTGGATAGAATATATAGTAAGTTTGTATTTAAGTAAACTCCATTTGTATGATGAGTGTATTTAGTGAATATTCCTTCATTCCTGATTTAAATGAAAACGACTGCTAAAACAGGGTATTTTTAATGGGCTCGCGCTTCCTTGCACTACCTCGTAGAAAGTCAGGGATGGTATCACAAGAAGCGCAATGACCTCACCTTTCTAACCATATATGGTTTGCCCTAGGTCAAAAAGGGCAATCAGGTCAAATTTTGCAATTTAAATAATTTTGAAAGTTTAAAGCCCATCTACTGAATTAAAAAATATTTTAAACCTAATAAGATTTGGTATGCATAGAAAGACAATTTAATTACCTTTCTAATGATACCAATATTACTATAGTGCCATGTATTCCAAGGAGGCGCAGGCAGAATATTGACACCAACCTGTTTGGGCCTTTGCTGACCATAGTAGTTTCACAATGATGACACCCATTTAGAAACATGTATTTGACATTGATGTCTATTGAGTTATATCACAGAATGTATAATCTAATATTGTACCAAATTTGGGGAAGATCCAACCATTACTTTATGTACAGTGAATATTTAAAGATTTATTTAAATCAATATTTTTGGTTTGATACACTTTTAATCTGTATTTGCAATCAAATACAGCTTTTCATATTTTCAGTTTAAATCTGTGGTATAGCTAATATACATTAGTTCCATATGCTATGTGTGCAAAATTTGAAGGAGATCCAACTATTAGATAAGCCACAGTGAGTGTTCAAAGCTTGATGAACAAATATATATTTTTGATTTTGTACACTTTTCTTGTGTATATGCACTCACAATTCACATTTTGTATTTCTAGATTGAATATTAAAATGATAATGTGTATTACCTCCAGATGATATGCACTGTCAATTTATAGGATGATACACCAATTGGTTAAGCTACAATCAACATTTAAAAATTCATCAAATTAATATATTTGGTTTTTTGACAATTTATCTTTATATGTTCAATCAAAATTCAATATTTTCCATATTTTTTTATATAATATTGATATACATAATATATATTAGTCTCAGGGAATGCTTATTGTAATACTGTGCCAAATCTGAGGAAGATTCAAGAGGTTGTTTAGCTGCAATGAGTTTTCAAAGATAGGAAAATTATACAAATTTCACTTACAGATGTTGTTTACATGCAAACAATTACACTTTTTCACATTTTTGGATGCAAATATCTTTTGAATCTCTGCAGATAGAGGTCTGGAAAAAAATAGACTATTAAACTGTTATGAATATGTGAACTATTTTGCATTTATTCAGTATTGTTGCAGTTTTTCAAGAAAATACCATGCTTTGAAAATGGCTATTTGGCCAAATGAGAAAGATTTTGTTGTTACGAATTGCACTTTTTGACATCGTCTTATTAAAAATCTGCTTGACGAACTGATTTAGCAATTGGCAGTTTAAATTCCTTTATATATGTACAATAGAAATTGGTTAGCAGAAAACACCTGACATGGTTCCACTTGTTATTATACTTGGTCAAAGTTCCACTTTTAATTGGAAATTAATACATTTTTATATATTAATTCTTTAAAATTTATTATCTCAAAAACAATAATATATATAGCCTAACTCTTTTTGGATTTGGGTTTGTAAATTCAACGTCTACAGGAAGGAATAACAATATTGTACCCTGTGCATATTTTTAAATTTCGCTGCCTGTACCTAATACTAGGTTTAAAAAAAAAGAAAATTAATGATAATAAATACATCTAATTTATTTGATGTAAATAGCCTTATTTTTAAATTGTAAACTAAATTAAGATATATGGAGTGCAGGGTGTATGCACATGTGAAGATATGGAATTCAAGGCTTCTAAGGCTGTTTTTCATGTATTCAGACTATTTTCCTTTGCCTTTCAGGGAGAAAAACAATTGCTAATTGCGATTTCGGACTAATTTAGATCAGTGGGGACAGTTTAATGAAATTCAAGGCTTTTCAAGACTAATTAAGCAAAATAGGTTTAAATATGGGGCAAATGACTTCTAGACTTTCCAGGCCCTGTACGAACCCTGGGAGTGGATTCTGACATATAAGACAATGGTTTTACGCTCAACGAAAACACATTAATTAGAATTAAATTGCTGGAAGGCTGGGGCTCATTTGAAATTTCAACGTTTGCCTTTGTACAAAACGTATGAAAAGATTGGGAGGATTGGGGGTGGGGTGGGGGTGGGGGTGGGGGAGGACAGGAGGTTAGTGTACTTATTACAATTCTTCTTTTAAACAGTAGCCAGGTGCTTGACAAAGACAATTGATCCTGAACACACAGTGAAATATGCATAATGTTTACTCAGGCCATGTGTTAATTGTGTAGGTTGGTTGGTTGTTGGAGTGTTGCATCCTGCCAACATTTAAGGTCATATCAGGACGGTTACTGACTTGTGACAGTGCACACTCATGGCGATTCTATAGTGCTGCCCCATTGGGAAATCAGGCCACCAGCACCATGACTCGATACCACACTCAGTCAGATTATCCTGACAGTTAATGGTGCAGAAATGGACATGTACTAATTTACCCTGAAATGTACACCTCCCCATTAGACACAAAAAAGACTCAACATAATAAAAGTACTAATTGGGAAGAAATGGCAGAGGTTGGGGTGTTCTCTATACGAATAGAAAAGGGTTGACAATTGTGAATAACCCTTTGATGAAAATGAAAGATGAAGAACCTATATGATTTGCGTTTACACATCTAAGTTGACAGAATTCTTGATATATATAAACCCGCCTCGTCCGAACATTATAAAGGGATGTGGGGGAGCGAGGGGGGGGGGGGAGGGGGAGAAAGAAAATCTACAATCCACTTTTCTGGAACGCAAGAAGTTTGGTCTGTAATTAGGTCGCTGAAAACGCCGTACAAACAGTTCCCTGCCTTGGAACAATAAAACATAACCACACTGTTGACACTTTTCCTAAGCACTTACCGCTAGCTTTTTCGGACCTGTGTTTGTTGTCTATTCGGAATGGACTGGAATTATTAGCGTTTGATTAATGGTACTGGGACCAGTATTCTAAGTTTATCTTATATAGCATGGAATGCTTATTCCTGTTCATAGGCAGAGTCTTCGATATACACTTTACTACATTATATATATAGAATGTGCATATCCATGTGAGTACATCCGCAATCGGCAACTTTCTGTCTACAATTGGTAATATTTCGAATGCGCACACATTCATCACAAACTACTTTGAGCCATATACATGGACTTATGGGACTGTGGAGTTGATCAAACAAAAAATATATATGCTATATTAAAATGGGGATTATCCTTCTTTTCTGATTAACCTGTTAGGCACTCAACATTGAGTGTTAATATTATTGCATCATCTTAAAGTTGCACAGTCCGCTGGTTTTTAGTTTGTCATTTTTCTGAGATAAATATAGAAAATTGATTATAATCCATCACTTTAGTTTGAAGTAACTTCTATTTTGAGATATTTGAAGTCCAAACATGTCAAATTAGTTTTGGCAAGCCCACCAATACTCTGACACCATAGGCTTTAGAAGTCATATGTTCTATTAAATTGACTCAGTATTCCCTTTTATGCAAATAAGTTAGATATTCAGAATAAAATCGAAATAATTGCTTATGTTTTGAAAATGTGATGCTTCATCGGACTTTGCAGCTTTAAGTGAACAATTGCACACTCGCATAGTAAAACTGTTTCAAGCTGAGCGCAGATCGTCAGGGTTGGGGAACTGGTGAAAAAGCAATTTAATATTCATGTGTAAAATATCAAACAGTAAATATATTGCAGGTCGCGTATATATACATTTTGGGGAGGGATTTCATTTGTTTATGGACAGTGTGACCAAGACTGAGTGAACTGTCTTGAGGTCTAAAGGCTCATCATTTCACGGGACCATTACCAGTTGTTAACCAAGGGGGTCACGATAGGGGTCAGGAATGCAGGATGAAGGTTTATTGAGAGACATCATTTATTACATGTTATCGGTTTTAATACGTTATTTTTGATTCCAAGCACCAGCGTTTGTATCATTCGACGTGGTGAATAAACTAAACAATTGTATGCATAAACTACGGAGTAAACAATGCTCCGATACCTTGTACGCTTTTCTGTTAATAGTGTTATATCGTCTGTGCGTATATAAAAAGAATAGCAAATCAATCGAATGGAAGACCAAATGCAAAATTGCTTTAACCATAATATAAATCGTTCAAAATGGGAGGACTGCGCAGTATTGTTAATAAGGCGTACCCAAAGATAACACATAATGATAAACCTTCCCGATTAGTAGTAGCAAAATGATTAACATATTATGTCATTTGGTGCCTACTAGTACTAGCATAGACTGCATAGAAAGTTGTTTGTTTGTTGTTTTACGTCCTAGCAACATCTAAGGTCATATCAGGACGGGCTGCATAGAAAGCAGCAATTGTATTTTTCAACGAGCCATTAACTCGTAAATACAAAGCTGATATGACATAGCCTAGGCCAGTTTAGATTTTGTATAGATCACTGACAATCATGCCATTATGTGATGAGTGCATATGATATATCATATGCATTGGCGTATGTTATTCGAATCTTAATTTAAACTACATCTTTTAATTGGACCCCCCCCCCCCATTTCCCTGACGTAGGAGTGCAGGGCTGTAGTAATGTTATGTTATGATTCAATGACAATGAGACTGAGTACACTTTATAAATTCTAGTATTTTACTCAATCTCACAGTTATTAGTTGCATACGCATGCTCCTTTCAGGTCAAGGCTTCGCTAAGGCTAAGCTAATAGGAAATCAAAAAGAAAGTCAATTTACACCAATATTATAAATAACCCAAATAAGTCCCTCTAAATCTAATGCATACTATCATAACTATGTCTATGTCACTATGTGGTTAAATCCGTGATATGTCCAGTCACCAGTGTATCATGATTTCCCACATCATGGCAGTTTTGCATTTGTTACTTACTTGTTAGTAAGTGTAACGTAATTTTACATTACGATCTCAAGTAAGTCAACAATGATGTACGCATAAAATAAAAGTAAAATGATGACCATCAGGTTGGTATAACTTGATTCGGGTACAGGCTGGTGATATATAAAGGTACATGTCCAAACTCGCTCTCGGCTGTCCTGTTTTCCAGCCAGTGAATGGGGACAAGTTGCTATGACCTAGCAAGCACGCACCTGCTGACTGGCTTGTCCTGGCCCGACATATTTCACAACCTGCCTTTCCAGTTTCCTTTACTCGAACGTGTAAAAACATGCCACGTTATACAAGGTCCGCAAATATCTATCCGAATAAATATGGAATACGGATAGTTTGCAGGGTACCATTATATTTGGCACCTAAATGCCGTATCAGTATCAGGCCTTGGAAACAGCAAGCATAACAACCTGGCACGTGACTATCATCAAAATTCGGTTCAAGATGGCGACGTTCCATGACCTATTTTCTGGTCTGAAATGTCCAGCTTTTGGTATAACCGAAATCTCACATGTAAAGTCGGTTGCCCAATTATGCACTTTCGATTCTAAGCTAACCAGGAATTAAAACATCTCTTTGAAGGCTATGTTATTTGTATTCCATTATGGGCGCCCAGCTTTTGTAATACGATAAATTGGGCGGGGGCTATCGCATATTGGACTCGTCCACTTGGGGGAGCGGACATGACGCAACGCTGGAATTGTTGGTTCACAGCCTAGACGTCCATGTCATGTTCAAGGGGTGAGAAGGTTCGAAATGATAAAATATTCTTTTTCGTACATGATTATTACCAGTTGAAATTCAACTAATTTAAAAGGGGCAATCACTTCAGAGAAGTATATAGGCTACATATCATTGCCCAAAAGTTATTTATTTCAGTTGCCAATTTGAATACGAATGTTAACTTGCAGCTACCCCCGTCCTCTAAATGGACTCTTCCATAGCCATGTGTTAAGGGAGTTTCCGTTTTCATTTACAGTGGTAGATAATGGGGGGACACTAGACAACACTAGAAAAAAAAATGTACACGTGTACATCCTACGACGAATTACAAAATAAATGCAAACATGCGACTACATAGGCACCCTTCATGACTTTTCCTTTTGTGAAGTTGCAGCACAATGGCTTCGGAGAGGATCCTCATTATCATAATTTATGCATACCTTTTGACAATGCTAGATGCTCTCAATTTTACCTTTCAACCTGCTTAGTTTGGAGATAAATGTCCCGTAAAATGTAGCAAAATACTTAGTGACAGGAAAATAGCAAAGTAGAGATGCTTCCGGCGTGTTACTCGACCTTTCTTTGGCTTCCTCCCCAGATTCTTTGTTAGCCAACCCAACCAATGATGGCGGGTTGGCAAACACACTTTCAAGGGACATTTGTTCGCAGAGTTTGGGTCGCTGGTCAGCAAATAAGTTTCATAGATGATCTTTACAGTCTAAACTTTCAAATACAGTTCAGAATATGTGAGTTGCCCGTCCTTTATCCTCTTGGGTTGAGACAAATCCTGGTCTCATTGCTCGTCAATGTGGCAATCATGGCGGATTCTCAAAATGACATGGGTATGGGTGACGTCACATGCGGTATTTTTGTTGTATATTTGTCTTGACATGATTATCTTTTCGCAATGTATACCTTTGCAGAAGTGTCAAAAAGTGTTGACATTAAATATAAAAAATACTTCTTGCTTTCGAAGATAAACAGAAGTGTCAAATAAATTATGCAAATTAGGTCATGTTTAGCCTCCGACACAATTTAAAAGACTCTATTTTCATGACTGTTACAATAACAAATTATATTGTAATATTTGATAAAGTACTTGTTCAGATATTTCAATGTAAACCTAATTTAAACGCGATGTATTTTATTCCGAAACGTATCCAGTTTCTGCGGCTAACTTTACCTTTTATAGATCTACTTCCGATTGGGAGCGCAGACATCTTCCTTGCTGTTGTATTTGTGAGCACGTTTTACCCGCTATTTACTGGTGGTATGTATATTTTATGCTTGGCAATCCGCGTTAGATAATAGTGATATGTGCCAGAAGACAATGCATGCAAATTCACCCCCAAATTATGTCGTCCACCATCAAAATCAATGATATAACTATGCCGGTCTTTATAATCAAGGCATTGGCCATTGCATTGGAAACATTGCCAGGGACAGCGTTGTAAACAGTGGAAGATACACTACTCAGTACTGCATGACTGCTCTACACTACACTACAGGTAGTACAGTATCAGATACTGTTGAGATAGACTCAGTATAGTGCAGTTATCTAGCTTAGTAAAGTTTCCCACGCTTAATTGTACATTAGCTATATTGAAAGCCATGAATGAAACATGACTATTTAGTATTGTCTGAAAGATCATTAAGATGTAACCGTAATTAGAATAATATGAATAACCAATGCTTAGGACCGACCCCCCCATCCCCCTTGGTGGCCGTATTCGATAGTTTTTTTTACTCCACTTGCGGTGTTTGATTTGAAATTCTAGCGGCTCGGGTGCCCCGAGTCGCAGTCGTATTATTAACCAATCGCTGTCGCCCACCCTGCTTGCTGCATACCGAAGTTCGACGAGCGGTTTCCGTTTGCTGGATTTTGATTATTCAACATGAGTATACAAATGGCGGTGTCCATATAGGGCTATTTCTGTTTCCGTTTGCTGGATTTTGGTGATTTCATGTTCCACCTCTATGAGTACAGGTATTTTTTATGCATATATGTACACGTGTTAGTCCTTAGCCTCCCCGTGGGTGGGTCGGTATTAATACTAATTAATATGAATAATCAATGCTTAGGACCGACCCCCCCCCGATATAACTACAGCAGAGTATTTTATGATTGCGCATGTATTTTTTTACTCCACTCGCAGTGTTCAATTTTAAATTCTCTCAACTCGGATGACCTGAATACGGCCGTCGTTTCCGCGGAGTAAACTATTAATATTTCATTTGTGCATCCATGTTTATGCCAAATTGTTATTTATTTCTTTTAATTTTGAATAAAATCTAAGTTTTGAACTGCACGTATCGGCAAATTCTATGGCAGCGGGCATTTGTTTTGATATATTATTGTCGTGGGGGTGATGAAAATGGGAAATATTGCGCCTAGAGTGGGACTCAAACCCACATCTCTTTGCATTCCGGGCCAGTGTGCTAACCATTACACCACCTAGGCTCCCTGATATCACCAAACTACCCAGTGTAGTGGTCTGTCAGTGCAGACCACTACACTCGTCCCCCTGGAATTGTAAGTCTTTTAATGCTTACAATTACATACATACAGGCAATGCACTAACACATACATACACAGGGTAGGTTCAACAACCATACAGCGCAAAGCTTGTAAAGGATCCTGGTCATGGCACCAGTGCCCTGGGGGGTGATGAAAATGGGAAATTTTGTGCCTAGAGTGGGACTCGAACCCACATCTCTTTGCATTCCGGGCCAGTGTGCTAACCATTACACCACCTAGGCTCCCTGATATCACCACCTGTCTATGTGGTTACTTGCCTGAGAGCTCAGTGCAGACCACTAGACTCTTAACCAATAGCTTACCCCGAATACCGTCAATTGGGCCTATGGACTTAATGCCTTGACAGCTCCACTGCAGAGTAGCATAGAGGAACACATACACTGGTCCCAGTGACGTCATCACACCATATATGGAAGATCTGTAGTGAGGGACCAGTGTAGTTGTTCTGCGTCTTGGCTTGTGCTACTCTGCGGTGGAGCATCATTAAGGTGTTAAACCAATCGCTGTCACCCACCCTGTTTGCTGCGTAGTGAAGTTCGACGATCTGTTTCCGTTTCCGTTTGCTGGATTTTGATTTCTCGATTATTCAACACAAGTTTACAAATGGTGGCGCCCATAGAGGACTTTCCGTTTCCGTTTGCTGGATTTTGGTGATTTCATTTCCCACCTCTATGAATAAAGGTATTGTTTATACATATGTGTACACATGTTAGTCCTTAGCCTCCCCGTGTGTGCGTTGGTATTAGTATCCTACTAGTACTACTCTAGATTATATATAAAAGATTCACCCGGTACTGTAGCCTGAACAGAGTCAGAGGTGAATCTTTTATCTATTAGTACCCATGCTTACCCCAAAAGTTTAAACTAAGACTAACTAGTAGTAGTAAGAATAATACTTAGAAGTTAGAGTATACCAAATTACATCTTTAATTTGAATTAGCAATGTATAGGACCAAGCTTCCTTGGGGTTTCCATGGAATTGATATAAACTGGTCCCAGTGCCTTGACTTTCGGAGGTTCGTAACCTTGATGGTTACAAAAAACAACCCTGATAAAGTGGTCCGTTTTCTGGAGGGACGATTGTAGAAGCTGGGGGGTTCTCTACAACAGTAAGACAAGTCATTGGAACGGTACAGGTTCACTCCAGTCCTATTGTAGCTGTGCACTCTTGTCGAGTCGCCGACGGGTCAGTAGGAAGGGCAGGGGGAAAGGTGGGATCTGCAGCAAGAAGAAAGGGAGACAGCGAAAATGGAAAAGGCCCCACCCAAGCAAACAACTCCCTTGATCAGGGGGAGAAGTAAGCCCAGGAGAAAAAAAAAAGAAAAGGTAGTATAGAGGAAAGAGAAATGGGAGAGTTGAGTTGGAAGAAGGGGCGTGCCTCCTTGCCCTATGGATACCAGTCAGTGAGCAGGAGACACAGGCAGAGTAACAGTAACAGTAGGTATCACAATGGATAAAAATAACAGTGATTTTTATTGCATTTTTGTTGTTGCTTTTAATAAAGGATGGCAAGAGAAGCAAATAAATACAAATTTTATTAAGATACCTTTATTAGTTCAAAAGTTATGAGACTTTATAATGTAATTAAATTGACCAAAAAAGTGTTGTTTTTCAACTTTAGCTCTGAACCAAAGTTAAGGGGTCTCTAACTTAAATATTTGAAGTCTCATATGTTTGAAATTCATGATATTCATTCAGTACTATACACACATCAAGCGTATTTTTTTTCATACCTGTTACATAATTAATTTTTCCGATAATTATGCACCAAACTTGGCTCAGACAGCAATTTCAGAATTGTAAAAGTAACTAAAAGTTCAAAATTAGGGGAACAGAGAAGACTTTTTCAACATAACTTCCGAATTATCAAAGATAGAGGCCCAAAACTTGGCAGTATTACTACTGATACTGCCTTGTCCACAGTTAGATAGTAAAATACTACAAAAACCTTTTTTTTTTTTCAAGTTCTATGCATTAACATCAGCTAATACTGCAATTTTGGACTCAAATACTGGCTGAATTCAGGGGTAGGGGGAAACCTTTTCCATCATAACTTCACAACTATCAAAGATACAGGCCTAAGACTTGGCAGTAATGCTACTGGTACTCCTTTGTCTATGTTTAGAACATAAAATAGTAGAAAAGTATATCAAGTATTGTGCATTAAAATGAGCAAAGATGTCGATCAGTTCATCATCTTTCTCAATTTAAGACATTCTAAACTTCAAATTCATCTGACACGGTGAAGTGAATATCATGGTACTGTATGTACAATTCTTTGATGTAATTAAGCTCAACTACTGACCACGCCTGTCCTCTTACCTTCAGAGGATTCATCTCCATATCAGAAGCAATTACATATTTAGCATGGACGTTGTCAATGTCGTCCACCTGTGGCCAACAAAATATGTTGTTTGGACCACACTTTAAAAATTGAATGGTTGCAACAGTAGGAGAGTCTACATTGATCACCATTCCAATATACCATTCAGTTTCATAAGCTACACACACCCATATACCTTGTCGTTCAAATCTGAACACATGCTTTATTTGGGAACTTGGATCATGTAACTGAGTAGGTTCTATTTCTATACAATTTTCTTTGCTTGAGACTCCAAGTTCTTTCTTTCTTCGCTTGGTCATACTACTATTACTAGTAGTGTTAGTGTCACTGTCAGCATCACAAGATACACTTTTCCTCTTTCCATTTACCATGACTACTGGTAGTAGCAGTAGGCCTAGTAAAAACATTTTCAAGATTTTCTGGATGAGACTCTGCAACTGCAAGCACCAATTTTAAGTCTGACAACAGATCGATTAATTTTTTTTGGCCAAACATCAACCGTTTATCCTTGACCTCCAATACTATTTTCAGATATCTCATTTCATTTTTGACCATTTCCAATCTTACTTTGTTGTTTTCTTTGTTTTGGTCACAGCTTTTCATCAAATTATCTACATCCCTTGGTGCTTTACAAGGTCCCCCATGGCTATACATACTATCAATTAGCTTCTGAGAAATTTCCTTTTGCACACTTTCTTTCGCAAGTTTTTTTCGTCGTGTTTCCTCCAACTTAGCTTTTATTTGTTTTTGTACCTCTTTTTCAACATTTCTGTGATTTTCCCTCAGCTTCTCACTTTTTTCTGCAGCAACTTTCATTAGGTTAGCCTGTTCCTATGGAGATTTGGATGATAGCCAGGAAGAAATTGTTTTATTTTTCTTAACCATCTGGACACTCGAATGGAAATGGGCAGAAGCATGACGTCTTCGAAACTGGCTAAAATCCAAGTCTCCAAACTCATACTCAGAGACTAAGTTTGTCACATGACAATGTTTCATCTTTTGCCTTAACTCTGGGGACACCTCTTCACCAAATTTTCCTCCAGGCAAAAAATCACATAACTGCCTTTCAGTGACAATGACAAATTTTGCCATAATTCTCTCCAGGGCTGATTTTGTGATTTCTTTCATTGCTTCATTTTCAGCCAAACTTAAGTTTTCTTCTGTCAGAGCATCGGAAACCTTGCTCGGAGGTACAGAAAAATCTGGGAAGACACTTATGGGTTCATTTAGCAATACACGACTGTCTTCTGCCCACTCTTTCATCTGATCCAACATTGACTGGATATATTTGTATTGGTCTACATATTCTACTCCCCCTTTCAACATATTCCAGAATGGACCACTAATACAAAAGTATACCAGCCCAAGTGCCCTTACAAGTGCCCCTATCTCTATACTCTCATTGTCAAGGCGTACACTATCCAGTTTCAGGTTTAATGGTGGTGCCATATAATTAGTCAAAAAGTTTTGAATGTGATTTCTATGATAAAACAGACTACCAGCTCCTTAAAAAAAATTTTTGAACCTGTTCATCCGGAAGCTTGTTACAAATGAGGTGTCATTTATGATCTCGGAACAAAATGCATCCCAGTCACTCTTGCAGCCACTCTTTGCATCGCCACGGGGACCGAGTACATCACATGCCGTTCTGATGAATCTGCCGACTGAAGACTCCCCGGATGAATTGAACATTGCAAATTTGGCATGTGCACCCCTCCCCAAACGAGACCCACATTGAAATTCTATATCTTTTTCAATTTGTTTGAGTGTGGTTTCACACGCAGTTGATAAGCCGAGCAAAAAATGTGCATTACAGTTGAGGAAGTAAAAATCCAAGTTATCACTGTCAGTTTCATCCAACTGTTCTTTTCTATAGTCAGCAAGTTTATTAAAAAATGCTTTATTAACACTTGCTCTATCCGTCATGGTAGCAAACATTTTACTCAGAAAAGATTTGTACATGCCATCCTTGTTTTCCTCACTACATATTTGAGTCAGCTCTTGTAACATACATATTACATTGTCCAACAATGTACAGCTGTTCTCAACAGATACAGTATGAAACCCAGCAGAAAGTGTCTGCCCAGAATTCAGGGTCACTTGATGACACACAAATTTTTTCCCATCCCTGGTGGTACCATCGACATGCAAGTCCCATCTATCTGACTTTAGCATTTCTTCTGCAAGTTGCAGCTTACTCAACACATGGGCATGATCTACACAGTTTATAGCTGAGGTGGCTGACACAGTGTCTGACACTTTTTTGCCAAAAACCCATTTGAACACAGTGTTCACTACATCACCAGCTTTATTTGTTGGAATGTCATATTCACAACACAGTTCCATTATACACTTTTTAATCTCCTCTGTGTATGGCTTCCCTGGGGCATCTGTTTTTACAGCAATTTCTTCTGTCAAGAATAAAGAACACTCAGCCTGCAGTCCAATGTAGTCTTGTTGTGCTGCATGTGCCATATTCTTTGCTTTTGTTTTTTCGGCAGTGACAGATTTGACCTTTAGTCTCTGTTCCGTTAGTTGAGTTTGCAGGCTTCTAATTTTTTGTTTTAGACTGGAGATTTCTTCTTTCACACTTTGTTTTACCAGGGCATATAGACAAGCCTCTTTGGACTCTAGATAGATTTTCTTTCTACGTATTGCTTGGTACTGCGCACTAGATTTATTTTGTTCAGTTCAGAGGTCTTTTCTATCAAATTTGCATTACATACATTCAGTTCTCTTTGTTGCCTGTCAATTGCTGTTTCACTGACATCACACTTTTTTTCTAAAGTTACAACATATTTGTCAAGTTCCTGAACTTTATCATACTGTGTTTTGTAACTTTCTTTCAATGTTGCTACTTTCAATTTCATTTGATCCAGTTCATCCTGATGGTTATTCACTTTATCATTTAATTGGTTACACTCCTTGTGTAGTTTCTCATTTTCCTTCACAGTTTGTCTAAGTGTCTGCACAAGATCCTTGTCTCGGTCACTGCCACAGTAATCATGAGGAGAGGTGCCTGTTGTGTTATCTTTTGCAGGTTGAACACATAGAACAATGGTTTGCTTTTTAAATGATACAGTTAAGGGATCTTTTTTTTTTTTTTCCTAACAACATTGAACCTGCTCTGTATGGACTTCAGACATTTACGCAAAGATGCTGCAGTGAACTTCCCTGGCCACAAAGAATTTACAACTGGAAAAATGTTGGCTGTATACTCTTCTGCCAATTCCAACAGGCACCCATTTGTAGGTAAATTCTGAGGGAGAGTAGCATTGAGTGGGTCACTGACTGTTGTCCGCAGAATCTCAAGTTCGTCACAAAAGGGCCCTGAACCAACAAAAAAAACAAGTCATTAATTATAGTAATATGTACCTTGAATTTCCTGTTATGGTATTAAACTACCCCCTACACCAGTTAATATCAACTTAGTTAATATCAGAATATGATCAATAATTAACATCAACTACAGAATTTCTATATTCAATACATACACATAAAAACAAGGATCATAAACAAAATGTTAGTTTAAAAAATACAAAGAGTAGCATCCTGTTCTAACATTAACAATAGTTCAACTATCATTGTTTAAAATATCAGAAAACAAACTGGACTTACCTATACTCTTCAAATTGGTGGAAATTTGTAGAAAATTCTTCCACTCTTCCACTTTTATGGCTTTCAATGACAGCAATGTCTTTTCATTGAGGTGTCTGGTCTTTCTTTGTGGAAATATCGGGTAAATATGACTCATCCAAGTCCCAACTTTCTCCCAGGAAGCTTGTGTATAGATCTTTATGTGGTACAGCTGCAGAAGCAATGTGTTTGTGACTTCATTGCCCAACTTTGGTACATTTGGACGTCTGCCTCTGCCTTGTGCACAAACGATGCTCTGTAGCAGTCTATATCGGGCATCATCTGCACAGAAATTTGAAACAAAGAATAATTATGATGATTACCACCAAAGGAAAATGATAAAAGTCATCAGAAATAAACTTTCCAGTGCCAGTTACCGTTTTCAAGTGATAAAAAAGAAATGCTATACTTGAAACTACGATCGTGGTGGGCGATGATACATCGATTTGACAGGGGCCACTATCTTTCATTTTGATGCGATCGTACGCAGCGATTTTTCCCGCTGAAGCATATAATGTCCAAAATTCACTTAATACCTCAATAAAACATAGATAGTAACTTTTACAACACATTACACTATCATCTCAATTTATTTGGCTTATTTTGGGGCGCAGATATCCATCCACCCGATCCTAAAATTTGCCAAGTGGCTGACTTGGAAATCCAAATACGGCCATTGCCCATTCCGCAGCACGTAGCACAAATAACATGGGCATCTTTTAACTTGGTTTCTGAATATATTATACAAGGTTCAAGCTTGTTAAGACATAGTTTGATACAATATATACTAATAAAACGTTTACATACCTATTTCTTTGAATACATCATCCATAAGTGTGTCAATTTCATCCATATTCACCAGTTTTCTGATCGCTCGAATTGACAAAATGGCGTCGGTGTCCCGGTTCTCTCCTTTCCAAATCATGCAGAGCTAGCCACCTTTCAATTGGAATTGCGCGCTGCACCATACATATATACTTATTAAACCAATATTCCGATGTAAAAATACATAAATTGAAGTTTATTGGCATATAATCCTTTTCTTAAAATTCATATTAGAATATTATTTTGCGAAATGCTTGAATTTTGGATTGATATGATCATATATTATTTTTAAAAGAACTATGTTGTATTTTATACTAAACTAAAGCTAAGAATATGTTCTATCAAATGAACAATGTTTAAAGTGCTTTGGAATTATGGCGGAGTGCGCAGGAGAAATTTAGGCACCCGATGTCAATTTCAATGCCGCACTGGTGTGATACAAATGTGTCAAAATCACAAAAACATTGTCTTTTCAATCTTGCAATGCATTATAATATTTTTGGGCCAAATAAAAAACAACACAACCATTGAACAGATCTTTTCACAAGCTTTCATTCAGTACTTTTATTGTGTTTGTGAACACACTATTTGTGGTGCTACAGCTTTTTAAAAAGAACATTTTTATAGCATTCAGCCATGCACTCAAGTGTGATTGGAGCACCTATTGTGATACCTAGTAACAGGTAGAAAGTGGAGTGCTGGCCAGCTCCCTCTGCAGGAACTCTTTTTAGACATCTATCAACGAGGAACGCGGAGAGGAGATAGAACAGGTATGGACGAGATGGGAGTCCGGACAGCGAGTGTCCAGTGCCTTCTCCCATGTTTTTACAGTCTCATGATGGAGCAGGGAACCAGAGTGATTACTATTTGTGTCACGCTGGTGACCAGCGGACACAATCAATAAGCCAGTTTCAGCAGTACTGAAACTTATACCCATTCTGGTTTTGGATAATTCCGTTATTTTCCTTCTATATCAGTATTGTTGATGTATATTCCTCTCCTGGGTGGTTTGGGGAGGGGGAGGGTTATAGATCTGGTTTCTATAGGTTTGTAGTGATTTGTGCTAACCTCTTCAGGTGAAATGCTACATGTATATACATATAGGCATGAGTAAAATGATTTTATTCGTGAATTAGCTATTCTAATAGCATTCCAGAATGGAAGAAGTGTGGGTTTGATTCCTGCTCTAGGCATGATGACCCCATTTGTTTGAATATTTGTAATAGTAAGTGTGACTTATTATTCCAAGGGCATGAGTGTATTGAGTGAAATGCCACATGAATATGCAGGTAGCTGTGGGTGGGATGATTGCATCATGGAGCCTATCTAGGTATGGATGCCTTTGTTCCAGAATAGCAAAAATCTGGGTTCGATTGCTTATTTTAAGCATGATATTCCCATTTGTTTGCCATACCCCGACAACAGGTTTTGTACACTAAGAAAGACACTCCTCATACATTAATATGAGCTGGACAGTGTGTGTGTGTGTTGGGAATTAAGGCTGCTTGTCTGCTCACAGGGTCATTGGGTGGTGGTACAAGGGTCATGGAGTGGTGGTTTACCAACTGGTTAGTAGCAAACCTAACGCCCGGTGTCCCTCCCACACATATATACAAATGTTTCCTGACCGGACGTGGTCTCCGAATTGGTAGAGCTCAGGCTTCCCAGGCAGAAGGTCAGGAGTTAGAATGCGGGCCCAATCAAACCATTGGCTTATTGAATTGATACATGTCGGTACCAAGCCTGGCGTTCAGCATTAATATGATAGAACATAGACTGGTTAGCACAGTATCAGGAAAATGTGACTGTAGGATATTAGGTCATGGTCCCGATACCCTGGTCTCCCAGTGGGGCAGCACTATAAAGTCGCACATTGTCAAAAGTTGGTATCCATTCTGATATGACCTTAAATGTTGCTAGGACATAAAACACCAACAAACAAAGACAGCCCTCATACATTAGAGCTTCACAGTGTGTGTGTTGGGAATTAAGGCTGCTTGTCTGCCCACAGGGGTCATTGGGTGGTGGTACAAGGGGCATGGAGTTGCGCTTTACCAGCTGGTTAGTAGCAATCTCGTATGGATCAAAGGAAGGCTAGGGCATGGGGCAAATCCTCTATAAACTAAAATTGCTGTAAAACTAAAAGATTTCATTTTAAAATTATTGGCATCGCTGAAGATATAAATAAAGATCTGTGGTTTGTGAGCTTCCAACTCATTAAGTGTACAATTTTGTCACCGTTGATATAATGTAGCTAGAATACTGCCCGGTCTTGTTTAGTGATGTAAATATTCCTTTATCGAAAGAAAGTTCTTTATATTTCCAGAACAAATGCAATTTAGTTAATTTCATGACTATACATGTGTCCATTCGGGTCAAAGGCAAGATCTACCGCGCAATCGTACTATCCACCCTACTATACAGAGCCGAGGCCTGGACCATGTACAGACCACAGGTGAAAAAGCTGCATGCCTTCATGATGCGATATCTGCGTTCAATCATGAGGCTAACCTGGAAGGACAAAGTGACAATTAAGGAAATACTCGAACGGACGGGGCTGCCCTCTATGGAAGATCTTCTGATCAAAAAGAATCTCCGGTGGACTGGACACGCATGAGGATGTCATCAGACAGGCTACCAAAGCAGATCCTCTATTCTCAACTGTCATCTGGTTACAGAAAGAGAGGGAGCCCTCGTCTCCGGTTCAAGGATACCATCAAGAGAAACCTGAAGCTGAGAGACATTAAGACCAACTCATGGACGCAACTCTCACAGCAGAGAGCTAAATGGAGAGCGGCAGTCAAGTAATGAAAGCAGTCTTTGTCGCATCGCGACCGACAGCATGATGATGATGACATGTGTACATACATGTTATATTTCATACTATGCACAGTCATGTGGTTTCATCTCCCTTTTATCTATTAGAGTGAGTGACCTCCCACTGCTTATCTCAGTATTGATATCTAGCTGGTCTCTTCAGGATTGCGTCTGACAATGGTTAATATGCAGTTAGACAAGATGGCACCGATGGCACATTCAGTGTAGGAGGCTCCGTACAAAGTGTGGAAATACAAATGGAAGATCAGTGCTAAACTACACAGAAATTGCACAAAAGCTTGACCTAAGCACAAGGATCACCAGGATAGGTGCAAAATATGCATTGTTACTGTTAGGATAACAGGAGGAATTTAACCAAGGAGAGTACTATGAACCGCAGCAAAAGGCATTAACCGTTAAAAACGGTGGCAAACATGACAAAAAACAGCAACACACAGGATACTTAGTGTGGAAATACTTGACCTAAGCATAAGGATCACCAGGATAGGTGCAAAATATCCATTGTTAGGATAACATGGTGCAGATGACACCTCATGTAAGGAGGCTCCGTAAAATAGTGTGGATTACTAATGAAATCACTGATATAATGAACTAATGATATGTAAATAGGAATAGGCTAGTCTAGTAATAAGAGTAGAAAAAATAAATACATATATGCCAAGAAAATCCCCAAAAAACTAACATAGGCTATTAACCATACCAACCAATTATCTATCTGCTACTGAAATGCAGGCAATCAAATACCTTATCAGCAACCACTGTGTGGTAAGATAACACCAACACTACAACTTGCCAGCATTGAAAACAAGCCTGGGTACCCGGGCTTATATATGCTATGGACAGTATAAATACAGCCTCAATTTTAAAAAAAATCAAAAAAAAAAATCATCACAAGGATGGTCCGCAAAGGCATAGCCCTAAGCACTTGGAACAACAGGACTACTACAAATTATGTATTGTTAGGATAATACGGAAGAAATCAAAGCAAAAGATGTAACGACAACAAAGAAGGTAGGCTCTACCCTTAAAAATGACAGCAGCCACTATAGGAGATGACTAGATGATTAAAACATAACTGATTGTATGCTTTTACATTATATGTAAAGGCGATGGTTGAATAAAAACAAACAATTCTTGCCGTGAATATGGCCTATGCTGCCGACACGGCGTAAAGAAACCACCAATCAATCAATCGATTAAAACTGACGACAAAATAACAAACCCCCAAAAACGGAAATCACTTCGAATGAAGGGTCATAGCCACATAGTCTAAGAGAAAACAATGCGAGACGAAACCGGGTGATGACTCCATAACAGATGCAGAGAATGCGGACACGGAAAATGCTGAAATAAACGTAGAAAAACCCAAGGACACGATCCAAAGCCTCAAAAAAGAACTAAACAAGCTACAGACTGCATACAGTAGCCTAATGCTGGAATGTGCTTGGTACAAGGCAAACTATAAAAACAGCAATGACAGAACGCAAAACAGAAAAGATAAAACTAAAAGAGATGGCAACAAAACAACAAATGAAAGCAATACGCTGCCACAGCCGGCAGTGGAAAACAAAAAATTAAACATGATTGTACAGGGCATCCCGGAAAAAGGTGAGTCCATGGAAAGCACAGTCGCAAACCTACTAAAAAAAGCAGAATGCTCTTTCGGTTGGACAGTAGTGAAAAAAGCCTACAGACTGGGGAAAAAACCCAGGAAGAGAACAGCAAATGAGGGACCAAACAAACAGAACGACGGACCCGGAGAAACGACCAGGGAAACTCATGAGGAAAACCCCAAATGACAACACAGAAGAGCCACCAAAGGAAGCCAGACTGAGAGGGATAAAAATCCACCTGGAAAAGGAAAGCCAAAAAAGGGAACTGTTCAAAAATAAACAAAAACTGAAGAACAAACAAGATTTAAGAAATGTCACACTCAGGCCAGACAGGACAGACATGGAAATGCTAGATGAAAAAATGGTACAGCAAATGTACAAGCTGGCTAGGGAAAAGAATGAAAAAACCACAGCCAGAATGAGAGGGGAAAATGTCAAAATAGAAGGGAAAGTATACAAACCGACGGAATTTGGGAACATAACAGCCCATTTTTCCATGGGTGGGTGGGGAGCGAGGATAATGAACACTTTCTATATAATATGGATAATAAAAAACCCAAACCCAACAACCCCAACAAAAGAAATTTGGAGTCAGACTCCTCGCAATCCAAGGAAGAATCTGGGGAAAACACAAAAAAACAGCAAAAGATCAAAAGTAATAGCAGAGTCCTGGCCAAGGTTCCTTATCATTGCATCAAGCGATGAGGGGGCCTTGGCTAAAGTGTCACCTTTTGCCATATTGAAAGGGCTCGTCGGCTTGGCAGGCGAGCCAAAATTGGTGAAAAGATTGAGGAGCGGATGTTTGTTGGTGGAGGTCTTGGCGGAGAGTCACTCTAAGTGTCTTCTCAAGTACAAGACCTTCTGTAACATACCAGTTACCATGGCTGCGCACACCACCCTAAACTCCTCCAGGGGAGTGATCCGGTCACGAGACTTGGAGGGGGTGAGTGATGATGATATTTGTAAAAACTTATCATCACAGTGCATTATGTCAGTGAGGAGGATAAGTATTCAACGGAACAATGATTTGATTCCAACAACTACTTTCATCTTTACTTTCGGCCGCCCCGCCCCTCCACAGTCAGTTAAGGCCGGATACCTTAATATTACAGTTGACCCTTATGTTCCAAACCCTTTACATTGTTTCTTGGGCATGGGTAAAACTCGTGGGTAAAACTCATGCCGGTGGAATGTGACCTGCCATTTGGGCATGGGCAAAACTCATGCCGGAATAAGCTGACATGTGCTCGTTGTGGTCAGTTTGACCATGACAGCAAGGAATGGAACCTGACCACGACTTGCATCAATTGTAAAGGGGCTCACTTTGCGTACTCTCAGCAGTGCCCAAGGTGGAAACTGGAAAAAAGGGTTAAAGAAATTAAGGTTCAAAACAATTTGTCCTTCCCTGAAGCGAGGCAATTGGTGAGGGTAGCAACCCAGTCACAGCTGGAAAATTGTATGCTGTGGCGGTTGGAGGCCCCAAAAGGGCTGTCGCGTGTCAGGCAGACTTGACATGGTTGGCTGGGGGGAAACCCAAACAAACAAACACACAAACAAACTCAATCGACTATGAGGCAAACGCCTGTCGGCAGCAGCAGTCTGTTGATTGAGTTGAGCACTAGGGTGCCGGTTTCAACCGGCAGTCCTCATCAATCAATCAAGCAATCAATCAATTAAATACTGAAAAGAAAAAGGTAGAAAAGGACCGTTCCTCGGGGCGGCTCAAGAAGATCGAATGGCAGCTAGTCCCTACAACAAGTGAACGCCACGACAACCAGGACACAAGTGGTTTATTATTAGTTCCTCTCTCCGCGCTTCACGTGACCCTCACTCGGGCTACCCACTCTATCGCCGACACGTGACATCTGGTATTACATATATTACATCTCCCCTTTTTTTTTTCAGAGAGAAAGAGAGAAAATGCGTGTCAATTAACAATCAAATAACATTCTTATTGCACTAACATAATGTTAACAGAATCTAGTTATGACTACAATTGGTGTCACATCTGCGTATTGTCGTCAAGTCTGTTATCTGTGATGACAGTGATATCAGCACTTAACATGGTATAAAGTTGTTACGACTAACATGAAATGACCATGAATAGTTAATCTACAAAGAAACGAAGCAAGAGAACAAGAAACGACAAAATAAACAAAATGATTATAGTAAAGACCATACAGGTATTGTCTGTGTCTGTTGGTCTGATTTGCTAATGTTTTGGTTTGTTGCTGATTATTACGAATGGTTAACACATTTTTTTTTTATTGCTCCTCTTAGTAATTTAATACCTGGCTTCAATGTCTGAACTACTTACTTCTACGTTAGTCAAACAATTATTTTCAATACCATAATCTCGTTGTACACGTTGCTGGCATTGCTACTTTGCCGGTCTCTATTGTTTTGCCGTGCCGTGGCAGACTATTTCTGTGTTCGTTGATACTATTATGGTACTCACCCCCTTGGCAGGTCACATTCCACTGCATGGAATTGGATTGTTATTCAGCTAACACTCAGCTGCCGCCGGCTAGACTAATTACTCCTACTAATATCATTTGACTTCAGCCATGCCTAGGCGCTCCGGTTTGCGGCATGTTCGTCTGACCCTGGTTACATAACCATTTACTTTGGGTGGGTTTTTACTTTCTAACTGGTGTGTTGCATGTTTGTCACATACCATTTCATTTTCAATTCGGGTGCTTGGGGTTTTGAACAAATGAATTCGATTTCTTCTCAGTATTTTATTGTTACTGGTTTGTATTTCATAGTCACGTGTGTTTGGGTAGTTTGCTTTTGTTATTTGTCCGGTTGACCATTTACCCTCATGTGTTTTATAACGAATTTGATCATGTACACTTAATTGTTTGTATGGCTTTGTTGCGCGTTTGTTGTAGTAATTTCATTGTCTCTCTTGAATTTTTTTGAATTCATTGACTTTCGACTTTTGTACTTCAGGTTTTAATTGTCTGTCGATTGTAGGTAATTTCGAATTTAACCTTCTGCTCCTTAGCAATTGTGCTGGCGATGCATTTAGTGTTTCCAAAGGCGTGTTACGGTAGTTTAGAAGCGCCAAGTTGTAGTTCATGTTACTGGCTAGTGCTTTTTTTATTAACTTTTTAACGGTCTGCACGTAGCGTTCCACCTGCCCGTTACTTTGCGGGTAGTGGGGGTTGGAAGTGATATGTTTGAAATCATACTCTGATTCAAAGTTACGAAATTCACAACTGCTGAATTGTGGACCATTGTCCGATATTAATATTTTTGGTATTCCATGTATACCGAAAATTTCTGATAATGCTTTAATTACATTCGTTGAGCTTGTCAACTTCAATTGATGTATTTCAGGAAATTTGGAATAGTAGTCAATGACAATTAGAAATGCTGTGTGTTCTATTTCAAAAAGGTCTGTTCCCACCTTCTCGAATGGCTTGTTGGGAATGTGATGAGAAATCATAGGCTCTGCATGAGGCGTATTTCTGTATTGTTGGCAAATTACACACTGGCTTACCTTATCTTGTACTTGTTTACTCATACCCGGCCAGAACACGTGGTCCAGGGCAAATTGCTTACACTTAACAATTCCCATATGTGTTTCGTGTACTAATTTCAAAATTAATGGGCGCAACGCATGTGGTATGATAATTTGGCTGCCTCTCAGTAGAACATTATTACTGAAGGTTATATCATCTCGAAATCCGTAAAAGGTTTTACGTCATTAGACAGGTTTATGTTACTCGTTGGCCATCCCTCGTTGACTACTTTTTAAAAAATTCGCAGAGTTTCGTCTGTTTTTGTTTCTATTTCAATACGTTTTCACAGGGCGCGAGACACATCGATACTTGCTATTGACATACTTTTGTCGAACAGGTTATGCGGCTCAGTACTCGCACCGTGCGCTCTTGACAAGGCATCTGCAAAATACATTTCGGATCCATTAATATGTTTTACAACTATATTATAATTTTGCAGCCGCATCCTCATGCGCTGCATTCGAGCTGATAACAAATGCAATGGTTTACTCATGATTTTTACCAGTGGCTTATGGTCTGTTTCAATCACAACTCATTTCCCAAAAACCAGACGGGGTGGCCGAGTGGGTTGGAGCGTCCGTCTCCCGTGCTGGTAGATCGTGGGGTCGAGTCAAACCAATGACTTTAAAATTGATACTTGTCGCTTCCTAGCCAGGCGCTCGGCATTATTAGGATAGGGCAAGGACTGGTGTGCTCAGTGTCAGGATAATGTGACTGAGTGGGATATCAGGTCATGGTGCCGGTGGCCTGGTTTCCCCCTGGGACAGCACTATAAAGTCGCCATGAGTGCGCACTGTCACAAGTCGGTACCCGTCCTGATATGACCTTAGATGTTGCTAGGACGTAAAACAACAACAAACAAACGTTTCCCAAAAACATACTCATGGAATTTAACGCACCCGAAACATATAGCTAACAACTCTTTTTCGATAACCGCGTAATTGGATTGTGTCTCATCTAGAGCTTTTGATGCCATGGCCACTGGTCTGCTGTTTTGGAACAATGTAGCTGCTCACCCGGATTTCGATGCGTCAACTTGTATTGTAATAGCTTCTTTTACATCGTAATAGTTTAGAACTGGAGCAGTTACCAGCAACTTTTTTAACAATGCAAACGATTGGTCCTGCTCATATTGCCAGTGCCATGCCATATTTTTTTCTAGAACTGTTCGCAAAGGTTTGGTTATTTCCAAAAATTTGGGTATAAATTTGCTGACGTAGCCTACCATTCCCGAAAACCGTTGGATACCCGCCTTGTCTGTGGGTGTAGGCATGTCTACAATAGCTTGTAGCCTTTCAGCGTTTGGCTTTAATCCTGTCTGTGTTAATACATGTCCTACGTAGTTGACTTGTGTCTGACAAATTTTCGATTTAAAAAAATTTAATTTTAAGTTTGCCTGCCTTGCTCTGATAAAAACCCTTTCCAAATTTTGGTTATGCTCTTCTACTGTCCTACCATAAATGAGTATGTCGTCGGTGACTACGTTAACCCCAGGCAAATCTTTTAAAATTTCGTTCATTTCATTAATAAAAATGTCCCCAGCTGTTTTAATGCCAAACGGCAGACGTGTATACCGGTATCTTCCCCATGGTGTGGTAAATGTACACAATTCTGAACTTTGTTTATTTAACTCAATCTGCCAGTAGCCGCTATTTGCGTCTAGCACTGAGAAATACCTGGCTCCAGCTGTTTTCGAAATAACCTCCTCTATCGTTCGTGTCGGATAGGGCGTGCGCAAAATGGCCATGTTCAACTTTGTTGGGTCGAGGCATACTAGGATTTTATTAGGTTTGCACACTACTGTGATGGAACTGACCCATGGGGTGGGCTCTACTTGCGGTACAATTACACCTGTTCCTCCCTGGCAGCTGAGGAAACCAAACATCATCCTCCAGCTGGGCATGTCGAAGAAAAGTCAAACGCACCCACTTTCATATCATGAAAGCTTTATCGATGTGCGAAGTGCTTTTAGCGCCCACCTAGCCGTTTACACGGATGGGTCAAAGACAGACAACAGAGTCTCTGCGGCAGCAATCGTCCACGGACGTGAATTAGGTATGCGTATTCCAGATCAGAGTTCCATCTTTACTGCTGAGGCACGAGCACTCCTACTCGCGTTAGAGTGCATCGAAACCTCAGCCAGTCATAAATTCATCATTTTCACTGACTCTTTTTCCTGCCTTCAGGCTTTAAACAATAGGAAACTGGACCACCCAATACTACTTAAAGTACTCATTAAACTAAACTCTCTTTCAATAGCAAAATTTGACATTCACGTATGTTGGGTGCCTAGTCATGTGGGTATCCCAGGAAATGAGAGAGCAGATCAAGCGGCCACTCGAGCCCTGACTGCTCCTTTGGAACACTGTCATATTCCCCACTCTGATCTGAAACCTACCATTCAAAAATACATTTGGAACCTATGGCAGATCGAATGGGATGAACACCCAGACAACAAACTCCATAGAATTACCCCCTCCGTGAACGGACTGCCGCAGAGTCGCCTGGAAGGGCGACACGACCAGGTTGTTTTAACAAGATGCCATATTGGCCACTCGTGGCTAACACACGTTTTTCTGCTCAAGGGGGAGCCTCCCCCTGAATGTATTGGATGTCAGTCCCCACTGACATTAAAACACATTTTATTAGACTGTGTGGATTTCATGGCCTTGCGCCAACAATTTTACACTGCAAACAGCGTGCAGGACCTTTTTACTAAAGTAAAACAAGAAAAGGTTTTAGCCTTTTTGAGGGCAGCTGGTTTGTACCAACTCATATAGGTTTTTAAACAAATTTCATCAGTGAATAATACTATCATTTAGACTTTTATTCAGCTATATGATTGTGAGTTTACAAAATTCATGAGTGTCCATTGACACAAAATTGATTGTATGCTTTTACATGTAAAAGCGATGGTTTGAACAAAAACAAACATTTCTCGCCGTGAATATGGCCTATGCTGCCGACACGGCGTAAAGCAACCACCAATCAATCAATCATAGCTTAATCATGGACTACACTTTTATTTTTTATCTCATCAATTTATATTTTACATCTATGTAATGGGGAGATTTCCAGCTTTCATGTGCAACCAGAAAATGTTAAAAATTCAAATATTAGATCTTTACTCTCCATGTGACACTTCTAGCCAGTTTTCAGGAGAGTGACCCAACTACACACAAAATGCAATGCAACACTATAAACAAGTAGAAGGGAAACGCACCTGAAAATACTAGCACACCACTACACCACAAAATCAGGTTACACAGTAACCACCCGCAGGGACACTAGGCACGTGGTGGCCCGAATACTACTGACGGAAATGAGTAACACAAAAATCTATGAGAGAAGTGTACTGGCCATGACAGCACATGCCTGGAATAAGCAAAACACAAAACAACAGGCAAACAAGTACTTACTGACACAGCAAAATCACACCGTCCCCTGAGCGCAATCGCTGCTTGCTGTGTACTGGCACAAAAAGCAAAAGACAGACCAGAGAAAATGGTAGGTATTAAAAATAGGACAATTAGCCCTCCTAAGTACACATGAAATCAGGAAAGCTATCACCACATGGCGCAGTCCACCTGGGTATGTGTAATTGCACAAACCAACACAGAAATGGACAGGCCATGGTTATGCATCTGATCCATCCTGAAATACAAAATGGCTAAGCAAACAACACAACCATCCCACCTGGTCGCAGTCCTAAAGGGTCCGAATGTGTTCTGGTACACTGGTGCACTATCTAAGGACAGGGCTTGGGTGAAAGGATGCTGTAACAAATCAAAATGGGACGGGATCCTCTCCCGCAAGGCTGCATGACACCCAAGTAGATACATAGTAGGCTAAGGTGTCATACTCAGACTAGACAAAACTCTACAAAAATACAAAAAAACTAACATCGGCTGCTAACACCCAAAATCGCAAAAGGCTGGCCTGAGCAGAACTGGGCGAGGGACCAGACCAAGACAGCACCACAGCTGTCCAGCATTGAAAACAAGCCCCCTCGCCGGAGCTTATACGTTATGGGCAGAGTAAATACCTTGTCAATGGAATTTAAAAAAAACTAAGATTACATACACACCTAGCCAGTTGTATGAACATTTTAAAGACTTAATTAATATCAATATGCTGTAGTACTACATTTTATTTACAACAAAATGTACAACAGAGTACCATTCACACCTTTTCAAGGCTAAAGTTTTACACCTTTCATGTTACTGCCACCCCTGCCCATGACATCAAATGGCACACATAAGGTGTGTAAACTGTATTACAAACAGTTTTGAAGAATATTTGTTCAGTGCACAGAGAAGAATATTTTTTGTTTTAGTTATATGTTGTATACATACTTAGATATATCTGTATTGATTAGACCTTTACAGTACGGAGTGGTTAGGTGCATAGTTTCCCTTCACAGGTTTGTTTGTCTACTCTGTTGTGAATTGCATAATTGGCCCACCATTCCGAATTGTGGTTGATCCGGCGGGGGAAGCCCGAGACGCCCCCCCCCCTCCTCCTTACACCCCCCCCCCCTGGATCTATCTATAGAATCGCAGGAGAGTAAAAGTTAAAAGGCACCCACGTAAAAAAGTAACATGCAGCGATCACGACGAGCCACGACCCAGAGAGGTAGGCCCGCGAAGTGATCGACGCGGAAACCGCCAACTTCACCACGAGCTGACCGGAGCATCTCGGACGGCTCCCAAGATGGCGGCGCCTCAAGGCGGCCCCCCCACGCCGCCGACCCCGCCGGCGAGACAGTCCGCCCGCCCCAAAAGGCCCTCAGCGAAGGCTAAGCAGGCGGACGGCCTCGTTCGGATGCAAGCGTCGATCGACGCAATCGAAAAGAAGTGGACCGAGCTACAGCGACACGCTTCGACTCAGAGACAGGAACTGGCGGCTCAAAGGCAGGAAATGGCGGCACAGTCTCGGGTGCTCGCGGAAGCCACAGCCGCCCTCACCGCGGCCACCGCGAAGGCGAGCCGGGAGGTAGATGCCCCGTCACCTCCTTGTGCCCGCCCCTCCCCACGCCGCCCCAGGACCGAGTCGACCCCAAGCATCCGCCATAGCAGGCCCCGGACCCTCTCCCCGGCTTCTCCGAGCCCCGCCCCAGCGACTAGACGAGAGCGAGCCCTCGCCCCGGGACGTGACGGCCGGTACAGGAGCCCGGCGAGCGACTGGTCCTGGCCTTCTCCGCCCCGGCGCCCCCGCAGCCGGCAGCACCGCGACGGCGTGCCAGCCCGCCTCCCCGACAACACGACCAGGACGCGTACGGAAGGGGCGCCCGGTCATCGGCCGAGGAGGCGGTGCGCCTCATAGTCGCGGCGGCGGACGGAAAGGCTACCAGCAGGAAGAAAGGTATTTCCTCAAAGTATATCTTTCCTTACGATCTCGTAGAGACGGGGGATGAGGGAAAAACAATTAAAAAGGGGGAGGCGACCCGGGAGGAGTATACCCTGGGCCTGAAGCGCCTCCAATATCAACGCGCCTTCCCGGCGTCGGCCCTGGAAGCCCTGTCACGCCACCAGGAGATGGTGGCGCAAGACAACTGCTCATTGCCGTGGGCAGTAGTACGCCGATATTCCGAGGAGATCTTTACCAGAATCGCCGACGGCCGCCTCCCGGACCGCTGGCGGGACTCGGCGGCGATCAACGCCGCGAGAGTGGAGATAATAGCCATGGCGAGCCACCTCACCTCTGCCCCGGCTGCCTCGGGCGATCCCCAGCCGGGAAAAACCCACCAACAAAAGCCCGGACAAGACGCCCGTACCCAATACGATCGCGCCAGTGTGGGTACCCCTTGCCAGGCCTGGAACAAGGATCCCCAGACCTGTGACAAGGCGGCAAAGGGCGAATCTCACGGAGCAGGCTCACAAAAACTCGCGCACATCTGCGGATACTGTGCTAACGTCCGGAAAATTGTGACGAACCATTCCGAGGCGTCATGCTACTCAAAAAAGGCAAGGGACAAAACCGGTAGGCGTCCCCACTCGGATTTTTAGACCCCCGGCGGGCCCCCACGCCTCCGCGAACCCGCCGCAGCACTGTACACGACCCTCCCGCCTGTCCCCGGACTAACCCCTTTGTTGATATTCTACTGAAGCCACTCGGCTTCCCTCCCGGGCGCCCCCGGAATGACGTCACGGACCGCGGCGGCTGCCCCGGCTTCCCCGGCCCCGGGGCTCCCCCGGAGACTACCTCTGACGTCACCGCTGCCGCTGGTGGCCGGCCCGGCCGCCCACCCGGCCAGCCCGTGGGCCCGCCGGTACCAGCCCGCCCCCGCCCGGGGGGTTCCCCCACGGCAACCCCGTATGACGTCACGGGCCGCGCTGGTGCCGGTCAGCTCGGCGGCGGGGGGGATGCCCGTCGGGACACGCCGGCGCAGACACGCCCCCACGGGCCGGGAGCCTACGCTGCTCCCGCCCCACACACCCCCGGCTACCGCTCCTTTACGGAATACGCCCACGCCGCCCAGATCACCTCGACACCGACCACGACAAACCCGCCCGCTTGCGGCATCTGTGACGTGACCGAGGCGGGCCCCCGCGCCACCCCCGGGACGGCGGATCGTGGCGAGCCGGTGGGACAGGTGCTCGACCACACCCTTCAGCACTCATGGGCGCCCGCGGCCGCCTGCGGCCCCACCCCAGCCGAATACAAACAGACTCTCGACGGCTTCTGGCCCGTCCTCTCGGGGGAGGGTTGGGCCAGGTACCCGGGCTACGCGGCAGCTTACGCCGCCGCCCGGGCCTCGGGCCTCCCGAATTTTTTGGCCGCCCGAGTCCCGGTCGAATCCGACTTGAACATTGAAGCATGGCGCGAGATGCTCACCCGGGATCACCTGGAATTCGGCTTCCCGGCCAACTACACCGCGCCGGGGCCGCCTACGCCCACATTCCATAACCATCGCGAGGATCCGGCCTACGCCCACCATGTCACGGCCTATGCTGAGGAGGAGCTCCGGCTAGGAGCCCTCCTGGGACCCTTCGAGGTGCCCCTGTTCTCCCCCTGGACTCAATGCAGCCCTATTATGACACATCCCAAGTCGAATCCCGGTAAGCGCCGGATAATAGTCGACCTCTCCTTCCCTCCGGGTCGGA
The DNA here is from genome assembly GCA_030323885.1 of Branchipolynoe longqiensis. Classification (NCBI taxonomy): domain Eukaryota; kingdom Metazoa; phylum Annelida; class Polychaeta; order Phyllodocida; family Polynoidae; genus Branchipolynoe; species Branchipolynoe longqiensis. The sequence continues at coordinate 48,042,612 of CM059193.1, read as the reverse complement.
GTGTGAACTCGGGCATACGCCGGAAGGAGTACCTAGGCCGCCCCCATCACTACTCCCTCCCATCCGTCTCAGACATCGGCAGGCAGATGACGCTCCGGGGCCGGGGGGGCGTTCTGCTGGTCAGCGGACGTCTCCCGGGCCTACAGGCAGCTGAGGGCCGACCCTCTCTCCGCCCCCTTATTCGGCATCACGGTCGACGACAACCTATACCTCGACATAGCCCTCCCCTTCGGCTGCCGGACCTCGGGGGCGGCATGCGTCCGCGTCACCGGGGCCGTCTCCTGGATGCTCCAGGAGCGGGGGTTCTTCAGCCTCGTCTATGTCGACGATTTCGTGGGCTGCGAGACCTCCTACCTCGACGCCATGCGCGCCTTCGACGCGCTGCGAGACATCTGTGCCGATCTCGGTCTGGCCCTCGCCCCCGAGAAGTGCTGCCCACCCTCCGTGCGACTGGTCTGGCTCGGGATCCACCTCGACACGGAGGCCATGGTGCTGCGCATACCGGACGGCAAGCTCGACGAGGTCCTCAGTGATTGCGAGCGCTGGATGGCCCGCCCCACCCTGACGCGGAAGGCCCTCCAGCAGCCCGTGGGACGTCTGGCCCACGTCAGCACATGCATTCCCTCGGCGCGGAAGTTCATGGGCAGGATTCTCGCAAGCCTACGCGCATCCCCCATCGCTGGACAGGCGGACGTCGACCCCGACCTCCGGCTCGACGTGCAGTGGTTACGCGAGAAGGGGGAACGGCGTCTGGCTCCTGCCACCTCCCTCCGCCCCCCGGTGGGTCATCGAATGTGACTCCTGCCTCACCGGGGGCGGCGCTTTCTCCCGCGACTTCTGCTATTCCGAGGCCTACACCGACGATATGATGGCCGCCTTCCCCACGATCCATGAGCTGGAGGCGGTCAACCTCGTCATGGCCGTCAAGACCCTTGGCCCCCCCGCCCCCGGCGGTTATGAGGTCCTCATCAACACGGACAATGCCGCCTCGGCCCTCGAGTCGGGCCGCGCCTCGGACCCGACCCTCGGCGCGTGCGCCCGAGAGCTCTGGCTGGTCGCGGCCCTGGGCTCCTACACGATAGTCGTCCGCCACAAGCCGGGCGTCGAGTTGGTCCTGGCGGACGCACTCAGCCGGGCCCACTCCTCCCGGGCCGCCTTACAAATTGTGCGAGATTACTGTCGAGATCTGGGTCTGGGTCGAATAAGGGTAGCGCACTCCCCGGAGTTGCTTTCTAACCACTTGTAACTCTCTCCTCCAGACTACGACCCGCGGGACCATGAACACCTGATGACCCTGCACACGGCGGCCCTCGCCCCCGGGACCTGGAAGAATCGAACCCGGCACGCGAGGCGCTACCTCGAATTCATGCTGGAGCGGGGCGTCGATCACCTCCGCCCCCTCCCGTACGACGTGGGGCAGTTCATCGCCCACCTCCACCGCGAGCTGCCCTCCCCCGCCTCGGTGTCCATGCGATCTCGGGCGCACGCGCCTGGCTCCGGGAGGCGGGGGGCGACCCCGCCCCCTTTGACGCCCCCTTTGTGGCCCGCGTCCGCCGGGGCGGAGAGAAGCTCTTCGCCGCCCCAGTCAGGAGGGCCCTCGCCATCACTCCCGCCATGTTACCCATCATACACACCCACATGAGGTCCCTCGGCCACCTCGGGGTCGCCCCCTGGGCCGCAGTCGTCCTCGCCTACTTCACATTTCTGAGGCAATCTAACCTCCTATCGCCCTCCCACGCCCCCTGGGGCGGTCGTCACACCCTCCGCCGCGACGATGTCCGGCTCGCCCCCGGGGGCCTCAGGGTCCTGGTGGCTTCCTCGAAGACCATACGCTCCGCCGCCCAGGCGGTCTCCCTGTTCGTGCCCGCCCTCCCCGGATCACCCCTGTGTCCGGTCCGGGCCTGGGACCGGGCGGTCACCCTCGTCCCGGCTGCCGGAGATGCACCGGCCTTCATGGCCCGCCACAACACTCCTCTCACACCCAATGACATCACGCCCCTGCTCCGGGCCGCCCTCGAGGCGGCCGGGGTCCCGGACGCCTCAAGATACACTCTCCACGGCCTGCGCCGAGGCGCGGCCCAGGCCTGCGCATCCAGGGGCGTGGACCTTTCGGCCATAATGGCCCAGGGGACCTGGGAGTCTGACGCCGTCCACGCCTACGTGCCCAGGCAGGTGACGGCGGTCGCCCCGAGAGCCTTAGCCTTGTGTTTTGGGTCGGCTCCCAGGCCCCCTTTACACCGTCCTCAGACATTGACCAGGTTGACTAACCATTGCTCGACTCAGATGCTTGAACATTCTTGTAACACCTTCCCTCAAAAATAAAACCTTTCCTTCCTCCCACGCACGTCTCGGTCTTCCTCTGTCCGAATCGGCCCACCATTCCGAATTGTGGTTGATCCGGCGGGGGAAGCCCGAGACGCCCCCCCCCCTCCTCCTTACACCCCCGCCCTCCTCCCTTGACCTGCATTCGGGTTCCAGTGAGGATACAAGCTGGTTCTTCCACGCCCGCCCACCCTCTTTTTTATGATTCCACTGCGTGGGGGTCGGCTCCCGGGCCTACCCCCTCATGCTCCCAGGCCCCCTTTACACCGTCCTCAGACATTGACCAGGTTGACTAACCATTGCTCGACTCAGATGCTTGAACATTCTTGTAACACCTTCCCTCAAAAATAAAACCTTTCCTTCCTCCCACGCACGTCTCGGTCTTCCTCTGTCCGAATCATCATGTCGTTGGAGATTTTGAGATGGAGTTTTATAGTATCTTGTGTATTATATTATACAGGCTACACTAGTAGTAGTAGTAGTGCATTGGAGTGTGACATTGCAGTCACGGTAGGGTTCTATGTTGTATAACTAAGTTGACAGTCTTTTTCATACTGTACATCCCAGGTAAGTAATTGGGTCTCTTTTTAACCTGTTCGTTTTGGGATAGCCCCTTAGGAAAGTCTAGGTCGGACTTCAAAAGCTCTATTATGACGGCCTACATATACAATCACCATCATCACCACCACCACCACCATAACCACCACCACCACCACCACCACCACCACCACCACCAACATAACCACCACTATAACAACCACCACCACCACTACCACTACCACCACCCACATAACACACGTCACCACCACCCATATACCACTACACACCACACACTACCACTCCTTACGAATGACAGTTTCCAGTTGTTTCGGCTGGACATATGTTTGCATATTGAATGTATATCGATCTCTATATCAACAGGCAACGACGTGAACCATGTCAGACAGTGAGGCTAGTAATTTCTCGGGGGATGAGAGCGAACACAGCTTCCACGGAAGTGTAAGTATACAAAGTTGTACTCTTTTTAGTTTACTTCTTTGTGTCAATAGTGTATTGCATATATATATATATGCAGTCCAAGCATTCAAATTAGGGTGAGCACATGTTCTAGTCTGAGGTAAGCATGTGCACTACTGGGTAAAACTTGAATATTTTGTTTAACTTTCCATTTTTGACAAATAAACCTGTTAAGGTTTGCTCATTTAAAAATTACTGGGTAATATATTCTATTTATCGGATAAACAAATACTTAATACTGACATACCTTAATATTATTCAGGGGGGAAATAAAATAGTTATTTTCAGGTTCAACATATGTTGGTGATAATTGTGAAAATAATCGCCTATACCTTTTTCTGAAGTCCTATAGCACATTTGATGTATCAATGGCACATTTAATGTGTCAATGTGGGGATAATGTTCTGGGACAATTTCGGTATTGTCTACGCCCAATTTCAATAGACTACATCGTGGTTCCAGCGGTGCTGTGCATTGTGGGATGCATCAGAGCAAAACAAAGCCGTGAGAAGCACATGGCACATTCTAATACACTGGGTGCAGCTGTGAAATGTGCTAGTTTCAGCTCATCTCAGCTCTTGTTTGAGACATAGAATACCAACTAAAAAAAATATATATAATAAATTAAGATATTAATCTTTCATCCAGCATTGCATTTACATCAATATAATCAGCACATCTTATGCCATGTGCATTTAGATTTAGACAAATCTAGGCACTCAGACTAGTGTTAGAGTTATAGCCAGAGTCAGTTTTATTTATTTTATTCATGTTTTTATTTATATTCTATGGTTAATGACATGTGTAGAAATAGAAAATGAGTAGGGTTAATCAGATATTGGTTATATATTTCTTTCAAACAAGTTTTTGTTGACACATTTGACATATTAATATTTAGAACAAGAATTACTTCTGACTAATCAATGGCGATGTAAACATCAGCCTGTAAAGTGACTGAAATTGTATGTTTCTTAGCTCAAAATGCTTAATTATGGAGAGTTGTATCTTAAACATATTCATTATGTTATTATATTGCATCCTTCCGTCCATGTTTGTGCCAAATTGTTATGCATTTCTATTTATTTTGAATAAAATGCCAGTTTTGCCCTACATCAATCAATAGTTGCGTCCTCTAGTCGAGGGTTGGATGCAATGGTTCTCCACTTGTCCCGATGGTGTGCTGTTCTGATAGACTGTGAATAATTCAAGCCTGTCCACTGTGAAATATTTGTAAACCATGATGTTATTGGTCTCCCTCTCCCTCTGCTGCCATTCACCTTCCCTTCCCCTTCAAAAAAAAAAAAAAAATGTACGGTATATTCAGAGTTCAATATACCGTACATTTTGCCCTACGCGTATCGGCAAACTCAATGGCCGTATGCCTTTGCTTTGCTCCCGGCGCCGTTTTCAGCGCATGCGCAGTCGGAACCGTGATGTTGTCGATTTAGTTTCAACGATCTGAAAATTGATACTTGTCGAATTATCAGCATTACTAGTATATGGCAAGGACTGGTTGTCTCAGTGTCAGGATATCAGATATATCAACGTTGGACAATATCGGGTTGTGGGTTACCATGACGTTGCCATGAGTGTGCACCATCATAATTCGGCACCTGTCCTGATATGACCTTAGTTGTCAGGAGGTAAAATCCTTATAATATCTGAGCAAATTAACCCACCCGGAAACCTATCCTTACAGGGTGGGCGTGCAAGTCCAGCGCGCAGTGGCAGTGGCAGCGGTAGTGGTGGCAGTCGCCCGGGCAGTGAGGCTGGGAGTCCACGAGGCAGCCCTGGTGGTAGCCGCCAGGGGAGTCCCGCAGGGAGTCCTGGCCGGAGTCCAGCAGGCAGTGAGGCCATGGAGGCGGGCTCCGGTGACGAGCCCGAAGTGTCTGGGGATGAGGAGCCAGCAGACGGAGAGGACATAGCCGGAGATGAAGAAGAGTACGATTCTGAGGAGGAGGAGGATTATCAAGATCGCCCCAAGAAGAAGAGAAAGGGGATGGGGTTCATTATTGAAGAAGCAGGTTAGTGGTGTTTATTTTAAAATTCTAACCATCGATATTTAAAGTTGCATAGTCCGATGGTTGTGAGTTGCGGCAATTTTCTGAGATAAGAACATTAGATCGATCATCATGATCTTATTTACTTTAGTTTGAAGTAACTTATTTTAAATGGCTAACTTTGGAGATATTTGTAGTGAAGACATATCAAATTAATTTTGGAAAGCACTGCAACATTCTGACACCATAGGTTTCAGCAGTAACAGGTTCTATTAAATTGGCTTAGTATCCCCTTCGATGTAGCGACAAATGCTTAATATGCACACAAGGATCTAAGTAGGATATGTATAATCAAATCTAGGTGAATGTTTTCATTTTGAAAATTTGATGCTTTCATTGGACTATTCAGCTTTAAATCGAGAGAATCAATTGCTTTAATTTTTAAAATAATTTTTGTTGTTGAGTGAAATTCACCAGGTTGGCAATTATGACATACGCTACCTTAGTTCAGAGTTCATTTTATGATAATTGAGTAACCGTTGATACATGTGGAGTACAAACTTGTGAAGTGATTCGTGCATGCACTCCAGTTAAACTGTAAAGCTTAGAGCAGCATGCAATTGCTGATAGCTAGATCTGTCAGCATCTTTTAGGATTCTTAAGGGGGGAAACCCAAAGAAATAAGCAATGATTACACTAGTATCTAATTGGATATGCAGGATCAAATCTAATTTGATGTTTCAGTTTAGAAATATCTTTTGTCAGGTTGCTTGAAGTAGTTCTAGCAAAATATTTTAGCTTCACTAGCCGAGAACTTACTGACTGACGTTGATGCCCTTTTCCCCCTCATATGTGTCAAATGTTCACTTCACTCATTTTGATTAATACTGATGTATGAAATAGACCGCAATTCCTATTACATGCATGAGGTGCTAATACGCAGTTGAATTCTTTGTTTTTCGAGCCGCTGGAATATATATGTATATATTCCTGCTAGGACGCTTGCCATAGACTCCTACAATCCTACAATTCTACAATGTTCCTTTTGTTTGGAACACTTCCCGACGGCAATACCATTGTGGTTTGGCACTTGATCTGCTTGACCTTTTTAACCTTCAGAGGTTGACGAGGACGATGACGACGATGAGGAGGACGCCGAGGAGGGCTACGAGGACCATGCCCAAGAGCAGATGGAAGGTTATGAGGACAATGGTCCGAGCGCCCGCGACATCGAAGGCAAGCGTCGGTTAGCCGAGATGTGGAGCCAGAAGGAAGAAGAGATCGAAGAATACTATCGACGCAAGTATGCCGAAAACTCGGTGGCAGACCGCTTCGGAGAGGGCGAAGAAATGTCCGATGAAATTACACAACAGGGACTCCTACCTGGCGTGAAGTAAGTTTGAGAGTGTGTTAGAGAGTTGTTTGCTTTCACTTGAAAAGGCAACGGATTGTATGTATCTATTGCCAGTATAATATCCATTTCCAGTTCCAATTTGCCTGCTATCAATTAAATGAAACTAAATGCTTTATTTTAAACCAGACACCACATAGTTTAAAAGCAAGGTTTATGTACCTATATTAAAAATATAAAAAATACTGGATGAAAGAAAATAAAGCTACTTTGCAACATATTTGAACTCGTATAACGTTGCTTTGCTTTTGCACAGAGATCCCAATATGTGGGTGGTGAAATGCCGGATGGGTGAAGAGCGTGCCACCGCCATTCACCTCATGAGGAAATGTATCACCTACCAATTCACAGATGAGGTGGGTGCTTGTTTATTATTGTTATAATTTGTGTTATTATTATTTTATGTTTATTATTATTTTTATGTTTATTATCATCATTGACTATGGAAAGTTATGGAAATCTTATCACTCCGGACTGTCACACACTTGCTTACATGTAGTCTCATTGTAAGTGAGAACGCCCTTTTGTTAAAAGTATAAAATGGGGAGAAAACCCCACCCGCCCACAGAAAAAATATAACTTATTTTATCCCAGTGCGAATTGAGCAGTAGTTGTTGGCACTGCAAGATTTATTTTTAAAACTGCATTAGGATAAAGGACAAGGAGGGGTTAGGATAATGTGACTGAGTGGTATATTGGGTCATGGTGCTGGCGGCCTGATCTCAGTGGGGCAGCACTATAAAGTTGGCATGAGTGCGCACTGTCACAAGTCGGTACCTGTCCTGATATGACCATAGATATTACTAGGATGTAAAACCCCAACAAACAAGCAAGCACACATACTTCTGTAACTAACTGTATAGTCTAGGCTCAAACATCCAGATATTCGCTCATCGTGAGCACGGCCTTGATATTAATTTCAAGTGACAGTTGTTTACCACCTGCCCGCACTTCCTGCCTGTCCCAAAAGGATCTCACAATACGATGGGAGCAGTTAATGGTCATTAAGTATTTCAGTGTTTGGATTGGAGGACCCCCCCTCCCCACCTCCACTGTCAGCTACCCCTGGTTATTTGAAATTAGACTATATGAAATTCCTGCCCTAAAATATTTTAACAGCTTCAACTTATATGCTTGTCGTAGTCTGCACTGACCTATCAGGTAATGGGGGGGGGGGGGCACATAAACAGGTAGACGTGGATGGGGTGATTGCATCACTGAACCTGGGTAGTGTAATGGTTTTCACACTAATCCCCGAATGGTAAGAAGTGTCGGTTCGAAAACCTGCTCTGCTCAATATTTCCCATTTTCATCACTTCCACGACATGTGCTTTTTTTTCTCACTTAATCCTTTGTTGATTTCAGCCACTGCAAATTAAGTCGGTGATTACCAAGGATGGCCTGAATGGCTATCTATACATTGAGGCATTCAAGCAAACACACGTCAAACAGGCCATAGAGGGCGTTGGCAACCTCAGGATGAGCGCCTGGAACCAGCAGGTAATTCTCATGTTTACACATAACCTGAAATTAGGAAGTGAACCCACAAATTCTCCTTTTCAGATCAGTGTGCAGTTCAGCCAATAAATGGTGATTATTCCATTTTCTTTAAAACTGTCCAGAAATTATTTTATTTATCTTTGAATATGGCTTTATTCACCCGAAGTGCGGGTCTCTTCTCCGTGTCTGCATATTTTGCTAGGTGGCGCCAGGGTCGGATAATTGCCGATTTTTGTGGCCGCCACAGCCTGGCTAGGTGGTGCTACGGTCTCGGCCTAATTTCCGCAGGATATCACTTTCACCCCCTGACTTATATAATAGTCCGATTGCAAGGCAACAATCCGTGTCCTGAAAGTGGTTCCATTTAGTTACTTACAAAGCTTGATGAAATATTCATTTTTAATATTGGTGTACTTATTAACTGTGTCAGATGTTATGGGAAGTAAAACAACCCAGTGGAAGTGGGACGTAGCTCAGGCGGTAGTGTGTCTACCTGTGAAGCTGTCGGTCATTGGATCGATCCTTGTCAGTGTATCCATTTGCAGTTTGGGCTATTTTCCGTTCCAACCAGTGGTCCACAACTGGTTCATCAAAGGCTGTGGTATGTACTGTCCTGTCTATGGGAAAGTGCATATAAAAGACCCCTTGCTGCTTATCGGAAAGAGTAGCCTATGTCATTGTGGCGGCAGTGGGTTTCCTCCAAAGAAATATGTCAGAATAACCATATGTTTGACTTCCAATAGCCGATGATAAAAATCAATGTGCTCTAGAGGCGTCGCTAAATAAAACTAGCTTTACTCAAAAACAGCTTTGAAATAGCCTTGAATTCCGTATCATCACATGTGTACAGGCCCTGCAGATAGCCCTGCCAACCATTACGATTTCGGTGGAATCGTTCCGATTTTCAGACTCAGATTTCGCCATCCCACATGTAATTCAATCATTCCATTGACAACGCCTACTTTTCTGTTGTTGATCTAGGATTTCTATGTCTTAGTCATTCTTCAAATTGGTTATGTAAAAATGTTCTGAGTGATGATTATTATATCTATAATAATGTTAGCATTTTACTTTTCTATGTGTGCGCATGCATGTCACCAGAGTGTGCATGGCACAATTTTAAATGAAGCATGCAGATAAAGATATGCATGACATGGACTATTATGATTTCCACACAATCCTTTTTTTTTCTTTTCTTAAAATGACAGGTCTGTAACAGAAAATAAAAGATTCACCCCTACAGCTATGTCTAAAAATAAGCGAAACCTGATCTTGCTATCAACCAAGCAACCAATTAGAGAATGTAAGCTCCTGGTTCCCTCATCCAGTGTCTATCTATATTGAAGTAGACTTGATGAAATGGGAGAGAATGCAAAACAACCAAGATGGTGGTCTCAGAGGGCGTAATCGATTAATCAACTGGGTCACCCGAGCCACTTTTTGGCGCATGCGCACATCCTACAGACTAGGGTTGAATAAACGAAGGCGCTTCTCCGTGCTCGGGGTGTAAAAAATGGTGGCTTAATCTAAAACCTAATTATTTGTTTTAATAACCAATGTAAATACAGCAAAATAGGATTTGAAGTATTTTATGATCGTATAAGCTGACAATCTGGGTTATTTTAAAAAAAGCATTAAAACAGCGAATAGGATTTATACTGGTAACTGTTATCCTACAGGTACCAGCCCAGGTGTGACGTCATCGTTCCTAGCAAACCCCAGCCAAGAGGTGGGTTACTGGCGTCGGGTCGTTTTGCACACGGCACGTGTTTTTGTCGACTCCACTCGCGGTGTTCGATTTGAAATTCTGACAACTCGGGTGACCCGAGTCGCCCGGGTGGCGTTAATCGATTACGGCCAGAGTGCCTTCGATTAAAATTCCAAAAGTAGTGGGTAAATATAAAAGGGAATGGGAAGATTATATTTTGCTTCTTAAATTAAGAATGTATGCGCTCATTTCATTTACCCACCCTTTCGCCACTTTTTCTAATGGGTTGTCTAGCAGCCCTGTCTCAAGAGACAGGGCCCGTCCTGATATTACCATAGATGTTGCCAGAACATAAAACTCCAACAACCAACCAACCAACCAGAGACAGGACCGCGGGTATAACTAAGAATAACGTTGATGAGGAGTGGATTGGTTATTAAAAGCAAAGGTGTTCTCTTATTCGGCTTGCAGATGGTTCCGATCAAGGAAATGACAGACGTGTTGAAGGTAGTCAAGGAGACGGCTAACCTGAAGCCTAAGCGCTGGGTCAGACTTCGACGTGGAGTCTACAAAGACGACTTGGCACAGGTCAGTTTAAAAATAAATAACTATAGTCTCTAACTCTGTGTGTAAAAGTGATGGTTTAACGAAAATGGACAGAATAAAAGTTAAGCACTTCTCACCGTGAATATGGCCTTTGTTGCCGACACGGCGTAAAACAACTATCCATCAATCAATCAATCAATCAAACTCTGGCTCTGACTGAGCGAATGGAGAGTCGATGGTGGTGCGGGAAACCCACCCAGCTGGTGCCAGTGATTCCTAAATGGAGGAACGGAACAGTAATCGAAAAATGGGGGAAATGTGCAATGATATATAAAATCATAATAAAATATGTGAGTATCTTATGTTATTTATATTCGCATAATAAATTATACAGCGCACATAAATTGAAATAGAAAGATGTGCTTGTACTTTCGTGATACCAGGATAGGGATTTTTTCCGAGTTTGTTAAAAAGGGGGTTTCCCACTTTTAATTTAATTTAATTGTGTTGTTGTTTGGATCAATTTGGTGAAATGTATAAATCTGCGGACAATAATGGCAATATGGGGCTGATGGGAACGAATGAAGAATTTTTCAGATATTTTTGTTTGTTTTTCCATTCTCAGTCCCTTCCCTGTAGCATGGATGAAAGATCTCCAGGATTTCGTGGATTCCGCCATTTTTTATATTCACCGATTATGAGAAATGAGATATATGATAGAAATTGATTGGCCGAGTCCTGTTATATGACCTTAGATGTTAGTAGAACTTTGAAAAAATCCATCCTTATATGACCTTAGATGTTGCCTGGACATAAAACTCCAATAAACATGATTTCCAGCATTTTTTTGTGATTCCATGACAATGCTAATCCTATGGGTGAATATCCGCGTTTTCTCGTAAATTCGTGGTCGCTGCAGTCTTCTTGGTGTGCCCGGTACCAGTCTTCTGGGTGTCCTGATATGACCATAGATATTGCTAGGAGATAAAACCCTAACAAACAAAGCAAACTGGTCTCCGCCTGATTTCTTTCATCCCTGCCTGTAATACATGTGCATATGCCTCTGAAACTAATGTCTACGAGCAGCAGGTAATTTTGTTTAGGGAGTTTCACTGTGGCCTGACTGCCGTGTTGGTGGAATGTGGAATAAAAATGCTGCTCCTTTTGTTATTGCATCACAGGTTGACTACGTGGAGGCGTCTCAGAATGTTGTGCACCTAAAGGCCATTCCACGCATAGACTACACACGCATGCGTGGTGCATTGAGAACCAGTAATACCGTAAGTCCGAAGTCTTCAATCTTAGATCCTTAGAGTTGTATAACTCATCAGCCTTGATTTTCTTTTCTTAATCACCAGATGGGATGGCCGAATTAGTTGAGCGTCCGCTTCTCATGTGGCAGGTTGTGGGATTAGAATCTGTCGGGTACAAACCTGGATGAGTCAAACCAATGACTTAAAAATTTATACTTGTCGTTAAATAGCCTCGCACTTGGCATTACTAGAGTATGGCAAGGAACGATGGAATGAGGAAGACCAATTGTCTGATTGAAATTTCGTCTGCTTAATCAACAAACATAATTAAAAAATGCAACGTTAATTGGACTAAATATTAAGGGCACTGTGACTTATTATTTACACAAATATGATAGATAAATTTTTGTTGCTTTTAAGAAAGGAAGTTAGAAAATACTCTTGTGATCCTGTAGATTTTCTTTCTGGATAAATGCTATTTGTGATCGTGTTTACGTTCAACAAAGTTCAAACCAACTCATTTGCAGTTCACTTATTTTAAATGTTGACCACGTTATCACAATAATACAGTGAAACCCCGATTTTACGCACTCCGATTTTACGCGAAATCAGACATACCGCGATTATTCATTGGGTCTGGATAATTGAGTAAACTGATCCCTGATTTAGCACAATCCTGCTTTTTTCGCGATGATTTTAATGGGGTTTAACTGTATGTTATGGGCTCCAATGACCGCGTTTTAGCGGGGTTTCCCTGTATATTATGGACCCCAATGACCACACTATATCATTGTGCATATAATATTAGCATACTTGTGTTATTCCTTACATACCTGCAATTTTCACGCTTCATGAGAGTGATATAAGTTGAATTGATTAATCTTTTTTGTCTGTTACTTTTAGGATGCAGACAAAAGAAAGCGATTTAAACGAGCCCCACCGAAGCTGTTTGACGTTGAAGCTATCAGGTAAGACGCTAGATGTAGTCACGCTCTATTTACTTTAAGAAAGCATCAACTGTTTTAAGAAAAATGGGCGGGGGGGGATGTGATTGTTTTCCAATACGTGTGTTCCGAGTTCCGCTGGTCCCTCAGGAAGGACTGAAGCTGTGACCCAGCACACCAGGTCGTAGTTTCAGCTGAAGCTGCAGCGCCAATGCCAGAAGGTGAGGAGATGGTGAATACACTTACATCAAGATACACGGAGTGGTATTTTATCTAATGTAAAATATTTGCTACAATAACTTCACTGCAATCTACATTAGAAACAAATGTATGGCCAAAACCCTACCAAGTTTGGTAATCGATTATAGAAGCAAAGTGAGTTCAAAGTACATGGTCTTCTGAAGAATAGGGCTGGTATGGGTACCAGCCAAAACTGTTACCATGTAAGTTGAAGCTGCGACCTGGGCCGCATTCAGGGTACGCCTCGGAGTTGACTTGGAGACGGCTCCGTGGCGTCTTTTTGGCTTATTTGTGTTATGGGGACGCCTCGGAGTTGATTCAGAGACGTCTCCCTTTTCAGGTAGGAGGCAAAAAGCGCCTCGAAAATGGCCACCGAATTCAGTGGCTTCAGCCAATCAGAGCTCTTCTTTTCAATTGCAAATGGCTGCACCCTATAGAGGCTGCCATTTTCAAGGCACCCACCAGCTAAAGTCGTTCAGATTAGCGTGACGTTAGGAATTTCTCTGGGGCGTACCTTGAACACGGCCCTGGCGTGCTTGGTCATAGCTGTCTTCGTTTCTGAGGGACTAGTAGAACTGGGAACACAAGTATCCTGTGTATCTAATCCTTTTACCAGGTCATGCAATAGAAAACACTAAACGTCTCTAATTGAATAAAAGTATTGCTATAAAATTTACATCGTAATACATTCCCCCTCACTACTGACACACTATTCTGTTCTACTTACAATGTACCCACCATAACTTACTCGTCACTGTTCAGAAACCCACATTGTAAATTCGATTCACAGGTAAATTGATTTACCCATTCACCAGGTACCGCATGATTTCTTGTTATTATATCACCGGGCGCGGTGGCCGAATCGGTAGAGCACAGGCTTTCGAAGCGAAAGGTCCGGAGAGTTCGAATCCCACTCGAGTCAAACCGATGACTTATAAGATGTTGCTCCCTGTCCTTGGCATTTACATTAATGGGATAGGGCAAGGACTGGTTAGCTCAGTATCAGAATAATGTGACAGTGGAATATCGGGTCATGGTTCCGACGGGCTGGTTTCCCAGTGTGGCAGCACTATAAAGTTGCCATGAGTGCACACTGTCACAAGTCGGTGTCTGTCCTGATATGACCTTAGATGTTGCTAGGATGTAAGCCCCAACAAACAAACTAATTATGTCCGCTGAATTTACTTGTAAGTCTGTAGTCATGTAAAGCAAATCTATTCAATGACATTTTTTCTGTGGCCATGTAATACTGTGTAAATAACAATGTTATTATTCAACTGTATGCAATTTATCATTTTAACCGTAAGTTACATTTAGGTATCGAACAGTTCCAACGTACGGCCTGAAGACCAGTGCTCCGTCGCTGACAACAAACTTTATTCCACGAATAAATTCTCTTTTTTCTTTAGAACCCCCCACCCCCCAAAAGAAATCACCACCACCCCCAAAAGAATTTGCTTTTTTAATTAGAATAAAAAAAGAAATCAACATGGCTGAGAGAAAATTGTTAATCAAGTAGAATGGTAACGGCTTATGTATTAATCTATATAGGAGGTGTCGTATCCGTCACCCTCAGCTGGCTTCCATTGCACAGATGAATTTGGTTGCGTAGTAACCATATAGTCAACAAAATAATCATGTATTTTCAGGGCCATCGGTGGCGAAGTAACACAAGATGGAGATTTCCTCATCTTCGAATCAAATCGCTACAGTCGAAAAGGATTCTTGTATAAGAATTTCGCCATGTCAGCTATTGTAAGTTTTCAAAAACCGTTTTAAGAAATTACTCTTTTGCAGAACGGATATTTGTGTCCCTTTTTAGATATAAACATGGCGGTAATTCTGATCTCTTTTCTACGGTTAAAGTTACAAGACTTGCCTCTTGTGGGTTAACGCCCATGTTTGGGTTAACGCTCAACCCCAACTTGGCGGATATTTTGTAAGCGCCCACCCCTTAAACGCCCTTGTGTGGGTAAATGTCGACCCCCTACTTCAGTGATTTGCCAATTTAAACGGCCACGGCGTTAACCCGCGAGTATACAGTATATATATCAAACTGAACTTGGCTGTTATGCAGCCTAGTCTAGTTCAAGAGATATTCATGTAACCCTAACAGGGGAAAGACGTCATTAACAATATTGTTTACGAGTGTTGTGAATATGGCCTTTGCTGCAGACACGGTACGGTGTAATACAACCATCAATCAATCAAGTAACCCTAATGGTGAAAAGATGTCGATAACAATATTGTTTACGAGTGTTGTGAATATGGCCTTTGCTGCAGACACGGTGTAATACAACCATCAACCAATCAATCATGTAACCTTAATAGTGGAAAGACGTCGATAACAATATTGTTTACGAGTGTTGTGAATATGGCCTTTGCTGCAGACACGATGTAATACAACCATCAATCATGTAACCCTAATGGTGGAAAGACGTCGATAACAATATTGTTTACGAATGTTGTGAATATGGCCTTTGCTGCAGACACAGCGTAATACAACTATTTATCAATCAATCAATCAATCATGTGACCCTAATCAATCAATCATGTGACCCTAATATTGGAAAGACAACGATAGTAATATTGTTTACCAGTATTGTGAATTTGGCCTTTGCTGCAGACGGTGTAAAACAACCACTAATCAATTAATCAATCAACGAGTATTGTTTTTGTGTGTCTTAGACATGTATTCAGTTTGGTAACAATTGTATGTAATTTTCTTCATATTAGAACAATTGTCCCGTGTAGGTTCTCATTTAATACACTAAATCATATTAATTTCTATTATTCGTAGATCACAGAGGGAGTAAAGCCAACCCTAGCAGAACTGGAGAAGTTTGAAGACCGTCCGGAAGGAGCCGAAGTTGAATGTATCCTTTCCGAGTGAGAATGCATAACTGTCAATGTAGAATTTACCACAAACAGGGTCCGTACACATGTGATGATATGGAATTCAAGGCTAGTTTCAAGGCTGTTTTTGATAGGATATCAAGCGAATATTGGCGTTTTATTGTGTGTAGGTATGTCAGATTATCTTATGCTGAATGGCGATTTCAGACTAATTTAGATCAGGGGGTAGGGGGCAGTTTCATGGAAATCAATGCTTTTCAAGACTAATTACCCAAAATAGGTTTAAATTCAAGGCCTTGAAATGGGGCAAATGAAGTTCAAGACCCGGTACGGATTCAGGCCCCGTACGGATCCTGCACAAATAGCCCGGCTGATATCAACCTGAACCGGTTTTATTATTGTTTATTTCAGGTGACGTGGAGAAAGCATGTATAACGTGAATCAGAGATGAAAAATCTCTGCCATTTCGCGGATTTCCGCGATTTTATATTTTCATCGACTAGCGTTCACAAAATGCCAATATATATATGACAGCAATTGGTCAGTGTGAATCCCATTCTTATATGGCCTTAGATGTTCCTCGAACATAAACCCAAACAAGAACAAGTTAGTTATGGGCGATAATATAGGCACAATAAGAATAGTTGAAACATGACTTCCGGCATTTTTCCCGCGATTCCCTGACAGTGCTAAGTGTATGGGAGAAGATCCACATTTTCACAGAAATTTACTGTCGGTGTAATAATCTCGGCTTACTTTCCACGGTTTTTGCTGGAGACCACTTTCATCCCTGACATGCTGACCTTAACACTGACAAAGTGGTCACTAAAAGCTCGGGCTCGGTGACCCATAACTTTGCACCCGGTGACGTGGTCGAGGTGTGCGAAGGCGAGTTGGTGAATCTCATCGGCAAGGTCATCCGCATAGACGGCAACAAAATCACCATGCTGCCCAAGCATAATGACCTCACGGTGAGTTAATCACATGGTTTGTTACAAATGGGATTTCTTTGACCCAATTCTTTATGGGGTTCTAGCATCTTCATAAATTTAGTAATGCTTAATGAAATGCAGTAGATAAGTACTTAAATGCAAAATTAAGGACATAGGGGATTAGCGATATATTTGATTTTTGAGATTTAAATTGACAAGATGGTATATATATACTGTGATTTACCACCGCCTTTCTTTTTTGTACTCTACTCTCTCTCAATAGAATAATGACTGACTGATGATGTATCTTTTTTTGTTCTTCTTTGTTCCTTCACCCCCATTCCAGGACCCTCTTGAGTTTCCAGCACATGAGTTGCGGAAGTCCTTTAAGATGGGCGACCACGTGAAGGTGATTGGAGGGCGCTACGAAGGCGACACGGGGCTCATTGTACGAGTGGAGGAGAACCTCGTCGTACTCTTCTCAGACCTCACGATGCACGAGGTAGGTCCACATATGGATGCACTCCTCACAACGCGCCACAGTTGTCTCTAAAGCTGTATAGTCTGATGAAGACATCAAATTGTCAAAACCAAAACAGTGATCTAGATTTGATCCTACATATCTAACTTAGGTACCAGTACACTTATAAAACATTTGTCACCATGTATCAAACATTTGTCACCACATAGAATTGAACATGGAGCCAATTTGATAGAACCTGTTACTGCAGAAGGCTATGTATAGCCGTGTTTACATGGGAGAGTTAAATCGCTTCATATAAATCGCCTTGCCTAGTTCGCCTCACATTCGCCGTGTAAACGCGACTAGGGCTGATTCGCTTCATATGATTCACTTTATATAAACCACCTTGCGAGGTGGTTTATATGAAGCGATTCTGCTGGTCCCGGGCGGTGATAGTATAAAATAGTAGTGCTTGCCAGCTACAGATGGAGCAGTAACTAATCGCTGGTGCCCAGCAGTGTTAGGGCCCGATTAGGCCGAAATCTATTAAATGTGATCATATCTAACAGAATTAAATCCTCAAATAATGAAATTTAATTAAATTAACCATAAATTCCAAGCGATATTAACGTAGCAGCTACATCGGCGTCGAATCGACGAGTGTAAAGTAAACAAATAGCAGTGCTCGCCGGCTACAGGCAGAACTAAGGCTGCTGGTTTCCGGTCGCCGACAGACTTTCAAACTCGCTCGTGTAAACGCACCACTACTTCGCTTCATATAAATCGCTTTGTCTAATTCGCTTCACAATTGCCCGTGTAAACACGGCTTATGGTATGCTTGCCAAAACTAATGGATATCTGACGTTAGTGTAATTAAATTGATATATATCTTAAAAAAAACGACAACAAAAACTGTTGAAAATCAAGAATTACAACTTTATTTTTTATGAAAGTAAATTGATTTCTCTTTCAAATGATTCCAAATTTAGCCTCCTTTGTATTACTGGTTATGAGATATGGTTATGGAAATCTACAACTTTGTAAAAAAAATCCCTAAAAACTACTTTTGCGGATGCATTCAGGTGTTCCCCGAATGTGAGCACATGAAACTTGCAGGTGCATTTGGGTACTTTTGGCCTTAACGGGTTAAAGCCGCATAGTCCAAGTAAAAGCATACAATTTTTTAAAGCAAAAAAACTTATCTAGATTTGAACCATTACATATTTAACTTAAATCCTGGTGCACTTATTGAGTATTTGTTGGTACATAAAGGGGATACTGTTGCAGTTTAATAGAAGCTAATACTGTTGAAGCCTATGGGGCCAGTTTTGACAAGCACACCAAGATTAATTTATCATTTTTACACTTCAAGTATTTATTTCCCAAGTTAATCACTAAAAATCAAAGTTACTTCAATCTATTATGATCAACGTACTATATTACTACATACAATCTCAGAAATTAACAGAAACTCAAAACCATTGGACTATGCAACTTTCATTATATAAGCAGCTACCTCAAGTCAGGCCTTAGCGAAAAGAGCATTTGTCAGTGTGCAGTTATTTTAAAGCATTCTCCTAACTCCAACCAGACGGGATGGCCAAATGAGTTGAGCGTCCTTCTCCCCTTTTGGTAGATCATGGGATTCAAAGCCATGGTCGCGTCAAATCAATTGCTTAAAAATGTATACTTGTCCCTTCCTGTCCAGGCGCTCAACATTATTAGGATAGGGCAAGGACTGATTGGCTTAGTGTCAGGATAATGTGACTGAGTGGCATATCAGGTCATGGTGATGGTGTTTTGGTCTCCCAGTGGAGCAGCACTATAAAGTTGCCATGCCGGTCAAAAGTTGGTACCCGTCCTGTGACCTTAGATGTTACCTGGACGTAAAACTCAAACAAACAAACAAACCAGCCTAATCCTGGGTTATCTGGTCACATCTGCGGTCACCGAAGTGGTGCAGTGTGGGATAATCGCACTCCATTACTTAGCAGAAGATTAATGGAGCATATGCGCATTCCGTGCTATGGTGGCGCCGCCTGGTGGGGAATCCAGGCATTACAATATGTTCCGCCCTACCGGTGTGTGGCGGAACCTGTGGCGCCGCCCTAGCGCTTCGGATGCTAACTACTGTCCACCTGGTGGTGATTAAATACAGCGGAAGTCGGTTGGTTGTTGGAGAGTTTTACGTCCTGGCAACATCTAAGGTCATATGAGGACGGTGGAAGTCGGTTAATGAGCATGTTGTCTCATATATATGTCGGATGGGATTCCTACAGGGTTATGGACAAACTGGGAAATTTTTGAAATTTTAAGTCCTAGGAACATTGAATGTAGGTCCCTACTTGAAAATCGACCAAAGGATTTTAGAAACTGATGAAAAGTCAACTTTTAAAATTTACCCCTTTTTCTTATTTCAGCTCAAAGTGCTACCGCGGGACTTGCAGCTGTGTACGGACATGGCGACTGGAGTGGACACATTTGGGCAGTTTCAATTCGGTGAAATGGTCCAGATTGAGTAAGTGTATTTTTTCGTTTTCTCTCGAATTGTAAATAGTGCGTTGTCCGATGGCTTTGAATTTCTGCCATATTTTATTTTAGATTAATATATTAGGTTGAACATTATAATATACTTTACTTTCGTTTGAAGTCATCTTTCTATTGAAGCATTAACTTGATATTTGAAGTGAAAACAAACCACATTAAGTTTGATGCGAATAAAAAAGGCTTCACAGGCTTCAGCAATAACAGCTTCTATTAAGTTGACTTTGTATTCCTTCAGTGGAGCAACAAATGTGTAATGATTGCCCCAGTATCTAAGTTCGATATGTAGAATCAAATCTGGGTAATTCTTTTGGTTAAGACAATTTTATGCTTTCCTCGGACCATTCTGCTTTAATAAAACGAATGCATTACTACTTCCACTAAGTGAGGGGGGTTATCCAAAGTTTTCAACATTTTTCAAGCATATCTCTAAAATGCAAATTCCTGTGTTTGTGTCATTAGTTAATCCTACTAATAATCTGAACCATTATGTTCTGTGATAAAATGTTGATGTTTACTAATTTGTGGAGAGGATGGGGGCAGAGGGAATGATAATATAGCTTCCCTTTGGACTTCTGTGAAAAGGTTGAAAACTTTGGACGTCCCCTCCAGAAATGAATGACAACTTTGCAAATACAATAAGTAATTAACACTATGTACTACAACTCTATGGCAAATTACCAAATAGAATAAGTAATTAACACTATGTACTACAACTATATGCACTACAAGTGACCCAACAAAACAGGGCCGCCCTGCCTACAGAAGATAACACTTGGAGCAATAGAATGACTTACAGAATTGATACTTGTCGTTACCTAGCCTGGTACTCAGCATTAATAGGATAGGACAAGGACTGGTGAGCACAGTATCAGGATAATGTACCTGAGTGGGATATCAGGTCATGGGGCTGGTGGCCTGGTCTCCCAGTGGGGCATCATTATAAAAGTTGCCATGAGTGTGCACTGTCACAAGTCGGTACCCGTCCTGATATCTATCACCTTAGATGTTGCCAGGACGTAACAACCCCAACAAACAATCTGTGTGGTTATTCACCTTACAGGAACATGTGCGTAACATAGTCTACGCCCCTTCACACTTCATCTCACTATCTACCTTTACAGTGCCTCAACGGTCGGAGTGATTGTGCGTCTCGAGCGTGAAAGCTTCCAAGTTTTAAATCAATTAGGAAAGGTAGGTTCTCTATTAACCCTAAAAGCCCTAAAAAGATTTCACTTGTCAAGTCCCCGGAGTGCTGACTGAATTGTTACCTAACTGTTGTTGACTGCTGCTCCACTGGCAGACCAAAACTAAGACACTCACCTAGATGTAATCCTATGTATCCAACTTAGACACTGGCACTAGCATTTGTTACTGCATGAAAGGGAATACTAAGTCAATTTAATAGCCTTTGATGTCCAGCATTTCAATGTGCATGCCAAAATTAATTTGGCATGCTTTCATTTCAAATATCTCCAAAGTTAGCCATTTATAATAGAAGTTACCTGAAACAAAAATAGGGTAAATTGTAACGCTGAACCTAATATATATTTATCTTTAAAAAAATTATTTTTTAAATGGAAGGGACTCAAAACTATCGGATTATGGAACTTTTATCACAGTTCAACGAATCTAAATTTACACCACACCTTCTTTACATATTCTCTTATAGTGTGTATGCTTACATTAACAATGAACAGTGTAATAGTCTGCACTGACATCTCAGGCAGGGAGCCACATAGACATGGGGTGTGGATTGGGTGGGGCACCAGGGAGGCTAGGTGGTGTAATGGTCAGTACAGTTGCCTGGAATGCAAGAGGTGTGGTTTCGAATCCGGCTATAGGCGTAATATTTCCAATTTTCATCACCTCCATGACAATGCTAAAAATGCAGAATCGTTCGAGAATATTTGCATTTTTCAGAGATGAGCATTTTCTGTGGGTTTTGCTTTTAGCGGATTTCCGTTTCGTTAACATTTGGGTCATTTTTGTGTTAAATTTATTAATCCGAGAAGAAAATCTAGGGAGTAGGTGGGTGGGTGGACGCGCAATTCCTATTGCCATCTTTAAGCATGCTTTAGCGAAGTGTACTTTTTGGTTTCTTTCAGGTTGTGCACCTGAAACATACCTCTGTCACTAAGAAACGCGACACACGAAACGCAGTGGCGCTGGATCTGGAAAACAACGACATCGCCCCTCGAGACGTCGTCAAGGCCAGGGACGGTCCACACTCGGTGAGTGGCATATTTAACGTAGAACTCACCCAACTGGGTACACCCTGGCTCAGACACGGATAACATCATTTTAATGCACACAACAAATTCAAGCAATATTTAATTGATTACAGTTAAACTAAAAAGTTGAATAAAAAGATGCATGGTGTTGATATGCAAATTTTCATATTTTCACTTTAGTACAAAATCATATAAGCATATGTTGGATACATTTTGTTGGGTAGATTAAATACATGTGGTATTACTAACATAATTAACACACAGAGTCAACAATAACTACTTGACTTACTACCCTGCCCACCCCAAATAAGAAGAAAAAAAGGCTAATTCATTAACAATGTAACGTGGAAACCAAATATGTGATAGACCCATATATGTACGTTTGTGTCCCATCAGATTATTATCAGTGATTACGCTATCAATAATACCGGCATACCAATACAGGCAATGCAAGCATGGGATGTTGCTGTGAATTTATTAACCTATCAAGATTCAGTCGTGTTTCTCTAACAGAAACTATTTGAAGCTGTTTCAGGCTAAGAACTAAAAGAGCATTGCCCTTTTAATTTTTGCTCAAATGTTGTCCACACATTGCAGGGTTCGAGTTAGGGTGTGTTGTCATCGGAGGGACAGTCAAATGAGACAAATGCCCTGAACAATTATTTGCACATGGCAGGGGTTCGCTAATCACAGGGGGTCACTGAAGACAGGTACTAACGCTGTACTGCGCTATAAAGAACAAAAATTAAAAGATGTGTTTGGAATTGTGTCGAATGAAATATATCACTGTCTTTTGTAAATTCAAAGCCGTGGAATAAAAGAAAACTCACCTGACTTGTTTGTTACGTCCAGGGCCGTCAAGGCGAGATCAAATATCTGTACAGGAGCTATGCTTTCCTCTACTCACGCATGATGACGGAGAACGGCGGTATATTCGTTTGCCGAACACGCCACCTGGTATTGGCTGGCGGAGGCAAGGTGAGCAATTCAGGGATGAAAGATCTCCCAGATTTCGGGGATTTCCGCAATTGTTGATGTTCACCGATTAACGTTCACAAAATGTCAATATATTATATATATGTATTATATATATTGTATATATTACATATATATTATATATATTATATATTATGTGATTTATAAGAATTATGCGAGTATAAAGGCGCGTAAAAGAAGATTCCCTATATTGGTCACCCTTATGTTGTGTGCTACTTTATAGGTGACTCCCCCCCCCCCCCCCCCCCCTCCCCCCCCCCCCCCCCCCTTTCATTGTTGGGACAGGCGGCGCCACCACCCCCAACCCCTACCAGTGCCGCGAATACTATCACTCGTGCACTGGAATGTATTATATGGCAGCAATCGATTAGTCCAAATCCTGTTTTTATATGACCTTAGATGTTGCTGTAAACATAAACCTGAACATGAAATGGTTACGTATGGACGATAATATAGTCACAACAAGGACAGCTGAAACCTGACTTCTGATATTTTTCCACGATTCCCTAACTGTGATAATCCTATGGGGGGAAATCCATGTTTTCGCTCAGCCTGATTTCCATGTTTTTTGTCGGAGACCACTTTCATTCCTGGTGATTCAGATTGTGTTCTATTTTCCTCTTCCAACCCATCGGGAAATAAACTAAATGTACCACCAACGGGAAAAGAATGGAAATACCACATTAAAGGCAAAGAATACCCTCAATAAAACATTTTAACAATACTTGTTTGTTTCTCAGGGACATTCTGTCAGAATTGGGGGTTGGTGAGCGTTTATTTTTTTTAAAAGAGTTAGAGTTGGTTAATGAAATTTAGAGAGGTGGTATTTTAAATTAAATTTTTATTAGAGCAGAGCAATTTGTTATGTAATTGACTGCACAACTGAGCCCAGATGTTGTTAGGAGGTAAAACAACAAACAAACCTGGCGGAGCCACTATCATTGTATGCAAGCCTTTGAAGCAGGTTCTTGTTGATCAAATTGATATTTTTCTGCATTTAGGTCTAGATACTTCAAAATCTAGATCTAAAGAAATCTAGGTTTAGAACTAGATGTGTCCAATGTTGCTACTTTAGTTACTACCTGTGTTTATATTGCTCTTCAAGAAGCTATGGCAACATCATACATTGTTAGTCAGTTCTCATTTGAATACCGCTTAAATTTGTTAATTGTTGATAAATAGTCATTACATATTTAACCATCGGGCTATTCCACCCCCGCTTAAGGCGAGCCTACATGTTAATATAAATAATTGTTTCCATGTGAATGTCTTGTGCCTCCCACTGCCGGTTGTCTATCATCCTGCCAGCCTGACCCTTGACTAGCAATGTCCGAGGTGGAGAGTTCGACTCCTGACAGACCATGGGCAGAAGGCCCTTAATTAAATAAGATTATAGAGCAATCCAAATAGCAATCTGAAGTTGACCATAGCGGTTAATAATATAAGTCTGGAGAACAGTAAAGAATGCAAGGAACGTTCATGTCACTTCTTAGGAGCTCACCCTTTTATTCTTACCTCTGACTAACAGAATGAATTGATCAATATAACCTATGTTCTTAGTTAAATGTAGTTCAACAGTGGAATGTATGTTATAAGTCACATCCCCTCCCATATAATTAAGTTAAATAAGTTTGGAATTTCGACAATAAAATCCTAAATATTCGGCTGAAACATCGGAGCGTGCAAAAACCATCCGATGGGTCTGGGTCCGAACGCCCGACCTTCTATCGTTGCTAGGATAGTCACAATCGATGTATCCAAGCAACGCTTTACAGCAGGGAACCCGGCAGTTGCGAGCCCGCGCAAAATGCGATCCCGCGCAAATAATCGGTCGGGTAGTCTCGCCCACTTCACATACATTGTATTTAGTGGTCACTCATTGGACACTGTATAAAAACTTTGGACTCATTTCTGACTTTGGCCGACAATAACCAGATGGCTGAATGAGTTGAGTGTCTGCCTCCCATTGTGATATGTCACAGGATTTAATCCCCTGGCCGAGTCAAATCAATGACTTAAAAATTGATACTTGTCACTACCTAGCCTGGCGTTTAGCATTGCTAGGATAGGGCAAAAGCGCAGTGGAATGAGGAGACCAATTGTCCATGATTGAAAATCCCTCTGCTTCATCAACTAATGTACACTAACAAAAATCAGATCTGAGTGTCAGTGGAAAAGGGCTATTAATTTCTTCCCGCGCATTCCGTTCCAAATCATGTCATTTTCCTTTGTGTCCTACTGTAGTCCACAGCATGTACCTGCAAGTGTGGTTCTATTTAGTGGTGGAGACTCGGGTCAGTTTGTGGCATTGTGTTCTACTGTAGTCCACACCATGTACCTGCAAGTGTGGTTGTATTCAGTGGTTGAGGCTTGGGTCGGTTTGTGGCATTGTGTCCTAATGTGTGACCACACATAGTTCTCTGAGAGCGGGGGTGATACTCTGGATGGCAAGCCGCTCGGCGACAGCAGACTAACGAGTCGCCACCTAGTGGCTCCATTTAAAACTAATCGCGTAAATAACAGTGTTCAGCGGTCAATAGATTACTTGTATATTCTTTTACTCAAAAGTAGTCATACACGTGTGTGTGTGGGTGTGTGTGTGAGTGCGTGCGTGCGTGTATGTGCGTGCGTGTATGTGCGTGTGCGTGTGTGCGCGTGCTGTTTAAACCACGCGGTACTCAATGTACTGCACACATATTTACAAAACGTTCATGAATTAGTGGTGACAGAACTTCCCTGATATTTCCAGTAAGTTCGCCGACCATTTTCTTAAAACTGGCGGCGATACACTTTCTTCATTTCCCAAACCCAATTGCTTTGCCTGTGGCGTAGCCGTGGGTGATTCTGTGCAAATGGAAATTTAAATATTTTTTTATTGACGAGGTATTTACTCTGCCCTTTAACGTATAAGCTCCTGTCAGGGTGCTTGTTTTCAACGCTGGACAGCTGTGGTGCTGTCTTGATCTGTTCCTTTGCCCAGGAGTGTTTACCTGTGTCTGCTCGGGTTGTAAACTCTGCTCGGGTTGTAAACTCTTGAAATGTCGTTTTCTTTGCCACAAAAGACGACTATTTGTTTGTGATAGTAGCAGCATGTTTCTGTCGTCTCCACAGGGTGGCGATGCGGAGGTGCGATGTTTTCGTGTTAGTTCCAATTATTGCCACTAGATGGTAGCCGGATCTTTCTGGCCGCCGTGCATACGAATGAGGCTAGGTAGAGAACCTACTGAGCTTTCAGCATTTGCCTTAACCACTTATTGTAAAATGCTATCTTAGGAAATGGTTTTTGATATCTAGACCTCTTTGGTCCTTAAGTTCATTCAAACTGATAGACTTTCTTTTTGATATTTTGTTGCTTTAAAAAAAAAAAAAGCACACCCCAAAAATGCACCTATTAAGGACCTAATCATTTGTTTGGTAGTAATATAGTTTTATTCATCTGAATTTAGTCTTTTCTAAAGTATTACAAAAGAAACCTAGACTTGCAGCTGTATGCAATTACAACCATTTATTATTCAAGTGCTGTGAAACTCCGATTTAACGCGATCATTCGTGTCCATACAACGTCGTCGTAAAAACAGCGGAGTCGCGTTAAATGGGGGTTCACTTTACTGAATTACCTTTGAATTAAAGAATTCTGGGTCCAATGAATCCTCACGTTATATCCGAGTTCATGTTAAATTGGGCCACATTATAAGGGGGTCCACTGTATATGACAGTATACGATAACGGTAGCGCAGTATGATATTTGCATAAACAATGTTTATATCTACACGCCCCGTCCTGATAAGACCTTAGATGTTGCTAGGACGTAAAACAACAAACAAACATATCTACATGACATGTGTCATATGTTAATTTCTATGTTTGCACAAGCAATTATTGCATAATGTACACAGGATATATTGTATCTGAATCTGTATATATTTGGGTCGTTCTCAGAAACTGTGTACCACTTGAGGTAGTCTACTAGAAATGCATATTTCAAAGAAACCCTTTATTGGAGTGTCAATATTTAGATTTCATCAGTTAGCCAAATAATGTGGGAGATAGTTTTAGATCAAAAGTAAATGTTAATATTTGTGTATTATGTATCTTATTGGGATGGATGTAGCTAAATACATAGAAAATTACATCACTAATTTGTGACATTGTCAACAGCATTGAAAATAAAGTGTCACAAACTTAATGAAAACCTCTGAACAAAAGCTCATTTCACTTCAAATGGTCATATACAATGTCCTTCATTAAGTTGAAGACATTTATTTCTAAAAAGAAATGTTAAATTATGAAATAGTTAACATTTTCTGGAGTCATTAACATCGTAGCATTTCGTTTCCACTTGCAAGTACTATGAAACTCTGTATCAAACACTGAGTACAGATACAGTACATGAACTATTTTCACCATTTGACACTATGCATGGACCCAGTTATGGTATAGTAAAAGATAAATCCTGAAATTGCCCCATAACATTGAAATTTGAGCCGAACATTTGTGTAAAATTGTTGTTTCCACTTTGTTACTCTGCTAATCTGTTACTCTGCTAATATTTTCTTGCTTTTCTCTTTAATATTCACAAATAAGACAAAACCATAGCAATGAGGTTTCAAATTATTATTATTACTACTGTTTATAAAGCAAGTGGCATGTGAAATGTCCTAAAAATGTCAAGTTTTGTGTGGAAAATATTTGATTTTGGAGTCAGATTGGTTTCCATGCTATACTGCTATTTATTGGGTGTGAGCATCATTTGACCTACTTAAAAATGCCAGAATATGTTTATTTTCAATTATTCAGATGCAAAAGGACATACACATTGAGGAAACTTGCTTATAGGGCTTTGGCAGCATTTTGATTTTCTGGTACTGATGTCACACTATTGGTACACAACTTCTGAGAACGACCCATTTACACAAACAATTCTTTTATGATCTTCACGGCATAACTGTGCCATATCTAAACTTGTATATCCAGACATACAATTGTTGCACGAGCTACACACATCTTTTCTAACCCGTCTTGTCATCGCCTTTCACTCAGGGATCATCATCGGGAATGGCCGTGGGCGGGGGGGGCTACACCCCCATGTCTCCTCGGATCTCCAGCCCGATGCACCCGAGCCAAGGCGGGGCCGGGGATAGGGGCGGCCGGGGCCGGGGCTTCGGGCGTGGTACCCGTAGGAGCAACGAGTTACTCGGTCAGACGGTCCGCATCAGGGAAGGGCCCTTTAAAGGTACGGTGCCAATAGCATTTCTCTCCGATATGTTAAGCATTGGTGAAGTGTGCCGGCCGGTGTGACTGGGCCATTTCGCTTGTTTATTGTTACAGGGTTGCCAACCCTTACGGTTTCGCCAAAAGGTGTATAATATTTTATGTCCCAGAGACCAGACGGGATGGCCGAATGAGTTGGAGCGTCCGTCTCCCGTGCTGGTAGATCGTGGGGTCCTGGGTTCGAACCATGGTCGAGTCAAACCAATGACTTGAAAATTGGTGCTTGTCACTTCCTAGCCAGGCGCTCGGCATTATTAGGACAGGGCAAGGACTGGTGTGCTCAGTGTCAGGATAATGTGACTGAGTGGGATACCAGGTCATGGTGCCGGCGGCCTGGTTTCCCAGTGAGACAGCACTAGAAAGTCGCCATGAGTGTGCACTGTCACAAGTCGGTACCCGTCCTGATATGACCTTAGATGTTGCTAGGACATAAAACAACAACAAACAACAAACAAACTTTTATGTCCCCATCATCACCTTCCAGTTTTTCATTTTCCAATGTTGGAAACCCTGCAATACCATTAATACAGTAAAAAGATTATTGTGTCCAAAATGCACCACAGAGCATCTAAGATTTTAACATTTTTCTGCCCTGCTGTTATATCTGTGTACTGAGAATTGCAATTTTTGTGTAAATAATCGTGATTGGAACAACGGCCGGAAAGCTAATGCTTCGGCGCTGGAATAAAAAGAATATATTTAACCGTATAAGATATATTTACCTCCTCCCCCCACCCACCCAAATAAGAAGATAAGCACACACACAGAACACATTAAAAAAATTGTTCTAAGAAATCATTTGGATATTACAGGTCTCCTCCCCCCCCCCCCGTTCTTCCCTACACACATACACACCTATTGATGCTCTATTTGCCCCTTCATATCACAGCCCAGAAGAATCAAAACAATGGCTTACAAAATTGATACTTGTCGCTACCTAGCCTAGCGCTCAGTATTACTAGGATAGGGCATGGACTAGTTAGCTTTGTATCAGGATAATGTGACAGTGGAATATTGGGTTATGGTGCCAGTGACCTGTTATCTTGACACTGAGATAACCAGTCCTTGCCCTATCCTATTAATGCCAAGCACAAGGCTAGGAAGCGACAATCATATATGTTGTTGGTTTGATTCGTCCAGGAACTGAACTCCCGATCTCCCGCACGGGAGGCCCGCGCTCTACCGATTCGACCACCGCGCCCAGTTGCTTAGACAGTAAAGGCACACAAACATTAAAAACATTAAATAGGAACATCTGTAAGGGACGGTCCATGAATCTTAGTTGTTGGGGTTAAAACTAATCCTGATATTGTTAGGATTAGTTTTAACCCCCGTCCACCACCCCTCAACTAATCCTAACATATTAAACATTGATCAAATGTGACTAATATTTTAGCCTGAAAAGCAATCAGAGCATGACTTATCCATTGCCGTCCTTCTGACCATTGTTCGGACTGTGTAGAGTGTCAATATGTATGGATGTCTTTAATGGGACCGGACGTGGTAGCTGAATCGGTTAGAGTGCTGCCTTCCCCCGCAGGAGCTCAGAAGTTTGAGTTCCGGCCAAGTCAAACCAATGACTTACAAAATTGATACTTGCCGCTACCTAGCCTGGCGCTTGGCATTACTAGGATAGGGAAAGCACTGGTTGGCTCAATATAGTGATAATGTGACAAATTTGGTCATGGTACCAGCAGCCTTGTATCCCTATGGGACAACGCTATAAAGTTACCATGAGTGCACCCTCTCACAAGTCTGTACCCATCCTGATATGACCTTAGATGTTGCCAGGATGTAAATCCCTAACAAACAAACTGTCCTTAATGGTTTAAGTTTGTTTTCCCATACGTGTGTTCGAAACATCCAAGTACACACTTCTCTCTCCCCCAAACAAACCAAGAAAAAAACCCAACAAACTAAGCAAAAAGACAAACCAACACGAAACTCATAGCAACTATAGAGGGAGTGCACGTGACGTCATCAGGCAGCAGTTAGCCATCTTGGATTACACTTAATACCACCTATGGCGCCCCCTGTCTTATACCAAGAACACTACATCCACCACTGGGCCTACCTGTAGTCTAGGTTGCTGAAATATGTGGCGCCACCTAGCGGGTACTGCCTGAACCTGTCTAATTCTTTGACGGAGCATCCAAAGTGTCAACATACTGCTCTTTAGCAAAGATATGAGGCTACATGATTAATCAAATACTTCCCCTCCATCAAAAAAACCCTTTTCCCCCAGCCTTTGAGGGAAAACTGCTCAAAACAGTGGCAAATAAACCAACAAATCAGTAAATAAACACAATGTAAGCACTTCCAAGCCTTTCATATGTAATCCAATATGGCCAGCGGAAGTTGTCTCGTGACGTCATTACACCCCCTCTATGAAGCCACCATGGTCTCTCCAGCTCAGATTGGCTTCATTTTCAGGGCAATGCCTCAGGTCGTGTCTACCTTATTGCTGGGTTAACCCATTGCTCTGGGAGCGCCCAAACTCACCCACAAGTTCGACGCGCTTCCAGTCCGGGAGTGCCTGTAGTTGAATTGCATCATTTCTAGAAATGCCGATCACATCAGAAATACAGTGCTACCTGATTACAGGCACATTCAGGTAGTCTCGGACTATGAACACGCGAAACTCACAGCAACCCGGGCACCTCCCGGGCCTAAGGGTTAATGGGGAAGGCAGAGCGGACGTCGGACGGGTGTTTGTAAAGGCAGACACTTAGCCACAGGAACCTTGAAGAGAAGTAGTCACCAACCACGCCCACTCCCTGCCATACATCTACACCCCACACACACAGGCACACACACGCACACACACACACGCACACTCACATGCACACACATGCATACCCACATGCAAATGTACACACACATATGCACACACACATGTACACACACAGGCACGCACACACACACATGCACACTCACATGCATACCCACATGCAAATGTACACACACACATATGCACACACACATGTACACGCACACACACACACGCACACCCACATGTACACACACGCACACATACACATACACAAATACACGCACGCACACACGCACGCACACACACATATGTACACACATCCGCCCACTCACATGTACATTCACGCCCTCACATGCCACCCACATGTGCCCACACCACATGCCCCCCCCCACCCCCCCCCCCCCCCCCCCACATGTACAGGTACACGCATCCACCCACCCACATGTACACACACCCATACACGTGCCCACACATCATGTATAAATATTTATGCACATCCTTTCGCTCGCGCACCCAATTATACATCCTTCCATATGTACCCACGTCCTCACCCACGGCTCCACATACACACAAATCCACAAACTTCTACATAGTAAATATATATACTTCTACACGCACATACACACACACACACAAATCCACACACTTCTACATAGTAAATATATATACTTCTACACGCACATACACACACACACAAATCCACACACTTCTACATAGTAAATATATATACTTCTACACGCACATACACACATACACACAAATCCACACACTTCTACTTAGTAAATATATACTTCTACACGCACACACACACATACACCTCCTTCCACACGTCCAAATACACACACGCACGCACACACGCACGCACACACGCACACATACGCACACTTCCCTCCACACGCCCCGAACATACACACAGGCCGTATTCGATTAACACGACCCGGGCGACTCGGGTCACCCTAGTTGCTAGAATTTCAAATCGAACACCGCGTGTGGAGTCTACAAATATGCATGCCGTGTGCAAAAAGTCCCAACCCCAGTAACCCACGTCTTGGCTGGGGTTCGCTAGGAGCGATGACGTCACATTTGTGCTGGTACCTGTGGGATAACTGCTACTGTGAAAGTACAACGTCTGAACACTTTGACTTCTGGATACTGAATGGTTTATTCACGGCCTCGGGCTCGCTGAACCCGCCGGCTAAACTTTCCATGACGTCATCTCATTACCATAATCCTTTGTCTCAACCTGTGCATCTCGTTAACATATATTAGCCACATACCTATACGTCTATTACGCATATATCACAGCTACCAGTCCAAGTCCTACTTGTTGTTTTAATGCTTTTTTTTTAATGACCCAGATTGTCAGCTTATAAAAGTTATACAATCATACAATACTTTAAATCCTATTTTGCTGTACTTGTATCAGTTATTTAAAAAAAAAAAAAAAAATGTTGGATTAAGCCACCATGTTTTCCACCCTAAGCGTGGAGAAGCGTATTCGTTTATTCAACCCGAGTCTGTAGGATGTGCGCATGTGGCAAAAAGTGGCTCGGGGGACCCGAGTTGATTAATCGATTACGCCCACAGTTATGCACATGTGTGCGCGCACGTGCACATACACTTAACCCTACATGAGTAACCGGACATGGTGGCCGAATCGTTATAGCGCAGGGTTCTGGTGTGGAAGGTCGGGAGTTCGAATACCAGCCGATTCAAACTAATGACTTAAAAAATGTATACTTGTCGCTACCTAACCCGGTGCTCGGCATTACTAGGATATGGCAAGGACTGGTTAGCTCAGTATCAGGATAATGTGACTGAATGGCATATCGGGTCATGGTGCCGGTGGCCTGGTCTCCCAGTGGGACAGCACTATAAAGCCGCCATGAGTGAACAGTCACAAGTCGATAGCCATAATGATATGACCTTAGATGTTGCTAGGATGTAAAACCCCAACAAACGAACGGCAAACCTACATGCATGCGGACACATACACATATTCACACACAGCTGTCCATTCGCAGACGCACCACCGAACACACACACAAGCAAACAAACGGACATGCACTCAGCATCTCTAATGCTGCCCTACATGCCGTAATCGATTAACATGACCCAGGCGACTCGGGTCACCCGAGTAGTTAGAATTTCAAATGGAACACCGCGAGTGGAGTCGAGAAATACACGTGCCGTGTGCAAAACGACCCGACCCCAGTAACCCACCTCTTGGCTGGGGTTTGCTAGGAGCGATGACGTCACATCTGTGCTGGTACCTGTAGGATAACAGCTACCAGTACAAGTCCTACGTGTTATTTTAATGCTTTTTTTTGTTAATAACCCAGATTGTCAGCTTCTACAATCATAAAATACTTTAAATCCCATTTTGCTGTACTTATATCAGTTATTGTAAAAAAATATTAAGTTTTAGATTAAGCCACCATTTTATCCACTCCGAGCGTATTCATTTATTCAACCCGAGTCTGTAGGATGTGCGCATGCGCCAAAAAGTGGCTCGGGTGACCCAAGTTGATTAATCCATTACCCCCCACAGTGATTCTGTCCACTAACCGCATTGATCCTGTTAGTGGCGTACCAGTTTGTGTACTACCGTGATGGGGCTGTCACATTACGACGTTTCTCTCCAACGCGCGTCGACGTGTGTCACTTTTTGGCAAAACGTCGGGAGACGTCTGGAAGCATTATGCATGCGTTATGCACGTGTTGCTATACGTTGATGAACGGTGACGGTCGTCGAGGAACGCCGGCGCGCGTCAAATGTTTTGTGCGCCAATGTGTGGGTGCGACCGTTACGGGGACGTTAGGCGCACGTCGAGATCCACTGGACGCGCTGGAATAACGTAATGCGAATGCCAAGCACACGTCACGCGCTCGTTAGGGTCGTGCCCACACATTGCACCAAAATGTGGCTTTGTTGTTTTACATCCTAGCTACATCTAAGGTCATATCAGGACGGCGCGCCAAAACTTTTTAGTTTTTTTTCCTCACGCGTCGATATACGTTACCACAACGTCGGCCGCACGCTACTAATACACCAAAAAGTTGGAGTGTCTCGACGCATACAACTTATTTTGCGCCTTGGCGGCATGCCGGCGAGAAGTGTTCTAATGTGACAGCCCCATAAGCCTCTTAATGGAAGCCTGCACGAGCGAATAACCTATCCATGACCGAATGTTAAAGGGAACTGTGGAAACGATGACCCGATATGCTCTCAGTCACATAGAAGGAAGCAATAGCATTTTCATCTGATTTCAAATTCGAGAGAATTCTACATTCTCCCTTTAAAAGAAATGATAAAATCAAATTGTGTTATGCTCACTTCCCAAGACGTGTATTCCAAGTTCCGCTGGTCCCATAGGAAGGACTGAAGAGAGTGGGGGTTGGTGTGTGGGCGGGTGCATATGTGAGTGGTGGTCGGGTTGTGGGTGGTTGCGTGGTGATTGAGTGGTGGGTGTGAGATGTGTGGGTAGTGGGTGTGTGGTGTGTGGGTGGTGATTAGGTGTTGGGTGGATGGTGATTTGGTGGTGATTAGGTGAGTGGTAATTGGGTGGTGGGTGGGTGATGATTGGGTGGTGATTAGGTGAGTGGTGATTGGGTGGTGATTGGGTGGTGGGCTGGTGGTGGATGGTTGGATAGGTGGTTGGGGGTGTTGGATGGTGGGTGGTGGTTGGATGGTGGGTGGGTGGTCGATGGTTGGGTGATCGATGGTTTGAAGGATGGGTGGTGACTGGATGGTGGTTGGTTGGGTGGTGGGTGGTGGGTGGGTGGCGGGTGGGTGAATCACTTATTATTCACCCACACATGGCTCCTGTTGCCAACTCACCACTCTTTTCTTTATATTTATTTTTTATCACTTCACCCTAATTCCTATATGCAGCCCACGCACGGCACTTAGAGGTAGGCCATATTGTGAAAGTACCTCGTCCTGTCTGCCTATCGGGTGGATCGCCGTGAATATGGCCTATGCTGCCGACACGGCGTAAAGCAACCACCAGTCAATCAATCAATCAATTAATTAATCAGCCTTACAATGTGTGGATGGTGGCTAGGGGTAGGGGATGGTAGTTGATGGAGGGAGGGGTATTAATTGTAGGTTTTATGGTGTTCTTCACGACACTGCTTCCTGCTGACACTCCCGAACTGATAGGTCGGGCAATTAGTCCAATAGTCCTGCTGTCTTCATAGACCTATGACTGGGCGCTGTAACCGAATTGGTAGAGCACAGGGCTCGCGTGCGGAAGGTCAGGAGTTCGGTTCCCGGTCGAGTCTACCAATGACATATAAAATTGATACTTGTCACTACCTAGCCTGGCACTCAGCATTAATAGGATAGGGCAAGGACTGGTTAACTCAGTGCCATGATAATGTGACTCATGATGCTGGCGGCCTGACTTCCCAGTTGGGCGGCACAATAAAGTCGCCATGAGTGTGCAGTTACAAGTTGGTACCCTTCGTGATATGACCTTAGATGTTGCCAGGACGTAAAACTCCAACAACCAACCAATCATAAACCTATGCTTTCCTATGCTACTACCGCTAGAGTCCAGTCACACTAGACTTGCGACCACTTTGCGACCTCTTGCGACCAACAACAAAAAAACACAGTCATACAGCGACCTCCTTTCGACCTAAGCCCAAACACGCAGGAAAAAAAGGGTTGGTGACTGGAGGGAAGACAGGTTGGCAATCAATTGACAATAGGTTGGCAATCAATTGACAATTGGTTGGCAATCGGTTGGCGATGAGTTGGTGATCGGTTGGCAATTGGTTGACAATTAGTCAGTCAGTGACTAGTTAGGGACTGATTTGCGACTGGTTTGTGACCGATCAGCAGTCGATTGCAGATCAGTTGCAAATCTGTCGCGATCACTCGCCAACCAATTGTCAACTGATTGCTAACCAATTGTCAACCAATTCCCAACCAATTCCCAACCGACCACTGAGTGGTGACAGGTGGTTGACAGCAGTGCCAGTTGTTTATCAGTTGGCGACCACTCGGCGATCTCTTGCTACGTCATAAAGCTTGAATAAACCATATTAAATATACAAATTGCAAAGTTTTATTGACATGGTGACCAGAATAATCTCCTGACCCAATAAATAGATTGTTTGTTTCTTGGAGTTTTACATCCTGGCAACATCTAAGGTCTTATCAGGACGGCTGCTGACTTGTTACAGTGCTCACTAATGACAACTTTACAGTGCTGACCGTCCCACTGGGAGACCAGGCCTCTGGCACCATGACTTGATTTCCCACTCGGTCACATTATCCTGACACTGAGCTAACCAGTCCGTGCTCTATCCTAATAATGCCGAGCGGCAGGCTAGGAAGCAACAGGTATACATTTTGTAAGTCATTGGTTTGACTCGACTCGGAATCGAACTCCCGACCTTCAACATGGGAAGCCTGGCCACCACGTCCCGTATATGACCTTAGATGTTGCCAGGATGTAAAACCCCAACAAACTAACCAACAAACCAGTCAGACGTAGGACCTCGTGGTCCCTTTACCACAAAATGGCAGCACCACGTACTTTTCAAATTCTTGTGTATTGGCCTGCGATATATGAACGCTGCACCTGAGAACTTTAGCGCCGTGTCCTGGCGTTCTCTTAAGCCGTGTTCACACAGGAAAAGTTTACGCCGATTTATACAAGGCGGATAATATGAACCGAATTAGTGTCGCGTTCACACGGGCAGTACTTGGGCTGGAAATCGATATCAGCGCATGAGCAAGTCCAGACTAACCAGCGCCAGTTACGGTTAGTCGACGTCGGCACGAGAGAGTGTGGGTTCGACCTAGATATGTATAGACTGAATCATATTGTTTTGGAAGGGTCAAAACTTCTGCTGGGCAGTGAAAACCTAAAAATAATGATTTTTATCATTCGAATTAACTGACCCGTGTGAACACGGCTATGGAGAGCACTAGTAACTAGTAGTACACGCACTGCAACAACCTCAACCAATCTACACAAGTTGTTTATTGCAAGCAGGTGTAGTGCGCGGCTTAGTCTTTTGTATGGTGGGATGTTTCTGAATGCCTCCCAACAGTGGCAGGTTTCGGCCTCCTACAAAAGCTATTTTCTTTACCCTCTCTCTCTCTCCAGTCTCCCCCCTGCACCCGCCTCCCCACACACACACACACCCACACACACACACTTGCATCCTTGCTCCACCGTACTACTACAATATGCTAACAGTAACAGCCTCCCAGGCGGACCTATTTCCGTCCAGTGGCTTTCCGCTTCCCGACCAAGGTCGGCTCCGTCGTGCTTGTGTTAATATTGATGCTTTAAAACCGAGTCCTGCCACTAGGTGGCGTCAAAGCTGCATAAACCGATGAAAACGCTACAATTTAAACACATCAAAGCACTCAGCTAGATTTGATTCTGCATATCCAGTTTAGATACTGGTGCACTCATTAAACACACATTGCGGGTTTGGCGTTTGTGTGCTATGCTCGGAAATGGGTAAACGAAGCCTAATGCCAGGGACACACCTACCGTTCATCTGCACCCACCTACCGTTTACGATCTAAAACTGCCCGTTTCGCGCACAAAAGTCGTTTGGTGTGTGATACCCTAGCACATCTACCGATTGCGATTCGTGACTTAAAACTCAGTTTTAGGGTTAAAACGGGCCGATTACGATTGCGATTCGCGATTTGAAAAATGAATCGGCCCGTTTTCAGTTTTAAGCGGGTCAGGTCGAGTCGCGAGTTTTAGTGCGCGAATCGTAAACGGTAGGTGTGTACTTGGCATAATGTCTAGCATTTCGACATGCAAACTGATATTCATTTACCATGTTCTCACTTCATTTATCTCCAAAGGTAGCCATTTTAAATAAGTTACTTCAAATTATAAAAGTAATGTAGATCATAATGATCAAGCTAATATATTATCTAAAAACATGGCAGAAGGCCATCAGATTATGTGACTTAATTTTGGATAACGCACAGAACCCAAAACATCCTGATGTAGCCAGCAGCCTATCATCACACAAGTATAGACTATGATGAATATGATGACATAATGCAGGATTCTAGACCGTGTAATACAGAACTTTTGCCATCGTAAATATCTATTATTCAGAATACATAATTCGACACAAATTTGATCATTTCAGATTTTCATGTAAATTTCAATGTAAGCATTTGTGTATATATATAAATGTGATAACAAAAACTGTCAGAATAAATACGGATTTCCGCGATTTATTTTATATTTATCGATTAAAATTAAACGAACTGCTAAGGAATTATAATATATATGACAACAGTTGGTTAGTTTGAATGTCGTTCATATATGACCTTAGATGTTGCTAGAACATAAAACCCCAACTTTGGGTATGGCCAACAATAATTAATATAGCTGTAATGGCCCACGGCCCTCCGTCTTACCCTTTCTCTCACGAAAGAACACCAAGATTCAATTCAGTGTACGCTTCACCTGGTTTATTGAACCCTCTGCTCTCCGCGGCGTCAGTAGTTGTCTGACCCGCCCCCTGACTCGCCAGATCCCACATCGACTCTATAGGTGTGTGTGGGGGGGGTGGGTCAACCACACGCAGTAGAGGTCAGCCCAGTTGGGGTCTGACCGGTGGTGACCCGTGCCGCCACCTAGCGCAGTGTAGTGGAACTGCGCAGGTGGCGTCGTAGTCTCCGCTGCTACCGCGTGATAGTAGAGCTCATGTTCAGACTACTACATAGCCAAAACAGGGATAGTTGAATACTGACTTCCGGCTTTTTTTCTGCGATTTCCTGAAAGTGGTAATTCTATGTGGGAAAATGTGCGTTTTCATGGAAATTTGCTGTCGATGTAATAATGACGGCTTGGTTCTACTGGTCGCAACAAGGTGTTGGCTTAATTTCCGTGCCTTTTGCCGGTGACCTCTTTCATCCGTGTGAAAAGTAGAAGATTTGCAAGATTCCAAAGTGATCCTCCAACTTACCTGCAGGCAACTGCAGCGTCTTCGTTATAACGGCCATCTTTCTCTCCATTTAGCGGGTCGTTGGTGATTAACTTCTTATCCTTCGGAACTGTTGAACAGATTGTTCCTTTTTCATCTACGATGCGTTCACTGCTTCTTCGTGCAATGTAATTATGTAATCACAATGCAAAACAAAAACCAAGCAAAAAAAACAACCCAGACCCACCTCAATCAGATCTGTCCGGCTGTCAAAATACAGTTTTATGTTTCGCTCGAAGACTGGTTTGTAAATTGTTAACCTGGGAAAAGAAAACTTAATTGATTTGTTGCTATTGCATAGAAGCTTAATTCCAAGAAGTGTGATGTTCTTAAAATTCTGGTAATCAGTGTCGACCCGCTGGCTATTTATTACACTGTCAGCCTACCAAGAAATACCGGTACAATTTCCCTTGCCGCCTCGAAATTAACGATGCATTTTTTATTTCACTACCCCAGATTAAAGTCCCCTGCTCCTCCACCTACCTTTCCCCCCTTCTCCCTCCTTCTCCCTCCTTCTCCCTCCTTCTCCCTCCTTCTCCCCCTTCTCCCTCCTTCTCCCTCCTTCTCCCTCCTTCTCCCCCTTCTCCCTCCTTCTCCCTCCTTCTCCCCCCTTCTCCCTCCCTCCCTCCCTCTCTCTCCCTCTCTTCCCCATTCCCTCCCTCTTCCGCATTCCCTCCCTCTTCCCCATCCCCCATATCTCCCCATCTTCCCCCCTCCATTTCTGTTCCCCTCTCCGCCATTCTCCCCTCCCTCTTGTCTTTCCCCTTCCCCTTCCATTTCCCCTTCCCCTTCCATTTCCCCTTCCCCTTCCCATTCCCCCCACCCCATTCCCTCAGTCTGTATTTTCCACTCACTCTCGCCTCCCGCCTCCCCCTCCCCCCCACCCCCCTCCCCCTTCTCTTTCCCTCAACCCGAAGTGGTGGCCAAATCCGTTGAGCGGCAGGTAGGGAGTTCGAATCCCGGTCGAGTCAAACCAATGACTTACAAACTTGATGCATTACTTGGATAGGGCAAGATTTGGTTAGCTCAGTATCGGGATAATGTAACTGAGTGCGAAATATGGTTATGGTGCCAGCGGCCTGGTCTTTCAGTGGGGCTGCACTATGAAGTCGCCATGAGTGCGCACTGTCACAAGTCAGTACCTGTCATGATATGACCTTAGATGTTGGTAGGACGTACAACTCAAACAAACACCACTCTCCCTCTCCGTCCCCACTCTCCCCCTCCCCCTCGCCCCTCCCCATCTCCCTCCCCATCTCACCTTCCAACTCCCCCTCCAGCCCTCACCTCCCTTCCCCACAAATACAGGCAAAAAATGTCGCTATAATAGCAGGTGCTTTGCAATGTTCTCACATTAAGCGTGTCCACATTAAGGTGCAAGCTGTATTATCGTTTAGCTCGGACAGTTTGTAGTTGCATCAGAAATGGTAACTAATAACTTCTAGGTAAGCCAAGTGGGAGCCTTAAACTTCTGATCATATGAGAAGGGTCATTAGGGCTGAATGAGACTGATGATCGCATCCTCAATACAGTGGCCCTTAGAATTGATTTGGCCGTAAATAACTTGCTGAAAACAGGCCATTCGATGATGATAATTGTGAACAACTAAAGTTGTGTTGGTCATGTTACTGCCCCTTTAAGTAAAGTTGTGTTGGTCGTGTTACTGCCCCTTTAAGTAAAGTTGTGTTGGTCGTGTTACTGACCCTTTAAGTAAAGTTGTGTTGGTCATGTTACTGGCCCTTTAAGTAAAGTTGTGTTGGTCGTGTTACTGACCCTTTAAGTAAAGTTGTGTTGGTCGTGTTACTGCCCCTTTAAGTAAAGTTGTGTTGGTCGTGTTACTGGCCCTTTAAGTAAAGTTGTGTTGGTCGTGTTACTGGCCCTTTAAGTAAAGTTGTGTTGGTCGTGTTACTGACCCTTTAAGTAAAGTTGTGTTGGTCATGTTACTGACCCTTTAAGTAAAGTTGTGTTGGTCGTGTTACTGCCCCTTTAAGTAAAGTTGTGTTGGTCGTGTTACTGGCCCTTTAAGTAAAGTTGTGTTGGTCGTGTTACTGACCCTTTAAGTAAAGTTGTGTTGGTCATGTTACTGACCCTTTAAGTAAGGTTGTGTTGGTCGTGTTACTGCCCCTTTAAGTAAAGTTGTGTTGGTCGTGTTACTGACCCTTTAAGTAAAGTTGTGTTGGTCGTGTTACTGGCCCTTTAAGTAAAGTTGTGTTGGTCATGTTACTGGCCCTTTAAGTAAAGTTGTGTTGGTCGTGTTACTGGCCCTTTAAGTAAAGTTGTGTTGGTCGTGTTACTGGCCCTTTAAGTAAAGTTGTGTTGGTCGTGTTACTGGCCCTTTAAGTAAAGTTGTGTTGGTCGTGTTACTGGCCCTTTAAGTAAAGTTGTGTTGGTCGTGTTACTGGCCCTTTAAGTGAGGTTGTGTTGGTCGTGTTACTGACCCTTTAAGTGAGGTTGTCTTGGTCGTGTTACTGGCCCTTTAAGTGAGAAGCAAGCTTATGTGACACCGAGTAAGTATGTTGGATGCAGCAGGTCATGGTTACCAGGCCTAACTGCACCTCCAACACGTATTCTGGTCAACACCTCATTTCAATACTCAGGCCCCGTTGTACACACAGATTGCTGACCATCACCATGGCTATCACTATGCAGTTAATTATTGATATATTTTTGTTATGCCTATATTGTATATAGTAAAAAGGTGAATGCAAAAGTTTAGAAAAAAAAAGAAAAAATAAATGCATTGATTGCCATTAAAGTCGCATAGTCCGATGAAAGCACCAAATTTTCGAAACCAAAATATTTATCTAGATTTAATCCTACATATTGAACTTAGATACTGATGCACTTATTTAACATGTAGTGCTGCATAAAAGGGCTTACCAAGCCAATTCAAGTCTCTGGTATCAGAATTTTTATGTGCTTGCCCAAATTAATTTATTCACATCTTCACTTATAATATTTCCAACGGTAACCATTTATAGTGGAAGTTACTTCAAACTAACATAAACTTGATTATAACAGTCAGCCTAATTCGCAGCACTCAGATTTTTTTTGTATTTGATGCTGTGTTTATACTGTCCATAACATGTAAGCTCGAGTGCTCGGGCTTGTTTTCAATGCTGGCCAGTTGTAGTAGTGGTTTAATCTTATCACACAGTAGGAGGTGATAAGATGTTTTTGTTTCTCACACAGTAGCAGGTACATGGTGATTATTTAGTATTTGTAGATGTTTGAGCTTGTTTTGTGTTGGGGTTGGCTATCCAAGGTCGATCCGAAATAGGGAAAGACTGCTAGGTAGCTGTTAGGCATGGCAGTTAAGTGTGTTCTTGGCTCGTAGATGTTTGAGCTTGTTTTGTGTTGGTTTTTGCTATCCAAGGTCGATCTAAAGTAGGGAAGGACCGTTAGATAGCTAATGGTTTTAGTTCTGAGTGTAGGTGTTATTGGTTTTATTTTCTGATCATCCTTGTAGTGGGTGTGAATAGTATATTAGTTTTTAGTTTTTTTTAGTTTTTTGTTCTAGTACTACTTATTAAATACCCTACTCTATATTTATAGGCTTGTACATAGTTTGTAGCTGTTCGGTATCTACTGAGGGTGGTCCAGATTACCCCCTTGGGGCAGCCCAGTTTGTGGGCCGTGACCTATCACATGCCCTTCTGGGCTTTTGCCCCAGGGTGTTTTCAGGGTTTCCCTTATTTTACATATATATTGTTGTATGTTTTCAGATCGGGAGTCTCTGTTTTTGATGGTTTGTGATTGTTTGTTATCTACTGAGGGTTGTCCAGGTTCCTCCCTTGGGGCAGCCCCGTTTGTGGGCCGTGACCTATCACATGCCCATCTGGGGTTCTGGCCAGAGGGTGTTATCAGCGTCCTCCCTTTTTTACAGAGATATTTTTTGTATGTCTTTAGATCAGGGATCTGCCTTCCTTTTACTGATTGGGCATTCCAAGCCTTAGCAGCCATTTCTAATGTGCTTCTTTCATGGGCCTTTATGCGGCTCCTTGTTTGTTTTATTAGTGGTGCATTGTTTATTCCTGTATCGCTGGTTTGTTGCTTTTGGTATTTCCTATCGTGACTGTACCCAAATGCGAGTGTTTTGAGGTGTACTAGTCTTCTTTTTTTTAAAAATAATTTTGCTTTGGTTTGCAAGTGCAGATATAATGTGTTTGCAGGTGTTTGTATCTAGTGCTGCATGTTTGTGGTGTTAGGTTTGTTTGTGGGTGTATGGTACTGGGTGTTTGGAGGTCATAAGTGGGGTGCTTTCTGTCCACCCTGACACATATTTTTAATGCTTTATTTTGTAGAATTTGCAGCTTGTTGAGCAGTTCTTGCTTTGCTCCCATGTATATTGTGTCGCCATAGTCAAAGTATGGGAGTACCATTCCTTTGAAGACCTTTATTGACATTCCTTGTGTCATGGTTTCCTAGTTTGCACTGGACGTTACTTTCCGGTAGTGGTCTATGTGAGAAGAGGACTGTTTTGGATTTGCTGGCATTAATGGTTATTTTATTAGATTCGCACCAGTCATCCAGTTTCTGTAGTAGTTTATTTAGTTTATTTGTTACCTCTTCCTCAGTGTTGCCCTCAGCATATATGACAGTATCATCTGCATATAGGTGGAGGCATTCAGTGTCTAGCCACTTCTCTAGGTCATTTATGTATATTATGAAGAGTAGTGGTCCTAGGGACTGACCATTGTGGGACTCCACATGTAATTGGTTTGCATTCTGATATGCTATTTTCTACTTTGGTTTTTTGTTCCCTATTTCTTAGGTAGCATTCGATCCAGTTTTTTGTGGCTGATTTTATACCTATTTGGTTGAGTTTTTGAAGTAGTATCTTTTGATCTACTGTGTCAAAATCCTTGCTGTAGTTTGTTCATTGAGGCCAGTAAGTCACTGGTGAGGAGGGCTATGGTTTTTGATGTGGAGTTTTCTGAAGGCCCCTTGTCTGGAGTTTAGTATAATATTCTTGTTCAGGTGTTTATTTATGTGCCTGTGTAGTATTTTTTCAATCAATCAATTTGCCTGGGGCCTGTAGGATTGATATGAGTCTGTAGTTGACCATGCTTTGTTTATCTCCACCTTTATGGATGGGAGGGATAGTGGCCGTCTTCGAGGCTTCGAGAAATTTACCTTGTTCGAAAGAGGCATTAAATAAATCTTAAGGATAAAAAACAGAGTCAGGATTTTGGAGTTAGATTTATTCAACATTACTCAGAATTACTCATCAGTAAAGAGCAGAATCATTATTAATTAAAGTTATCAAGATAATCTAACAAGTATAATCAATCAAGGCAAATCAGTAGATCATCAAACAGGAAATGTCAGTGCCACGATGGCGAGTGAGGCTGGCTCGAGTGGAGGTGACTGGCACTGTGGTCGGGAAGGATGGCTTCCGTATTGTCAGTTCAGTGATCAGGTTGGATGTCATAATGAGACGAGCTTCATTTAGCTGGAGTGACATGAAGAGGAGACAATAAGCACAGATAACAGTAGTCAGTTGAAGGAATCAGCACATAACCCAACAAGTTAAGAATTGCTGATGGTGCGGCGGTGATGGGTTTGTCCTTCAGTTAGATGTTTATGGCATCACTTGACCATGAGCCTTCCTGACGAATGTCAGCAAGAGGCAGTTTGGCGGCTAGGCATGCCTGAGCAGCACCTCGTCTGAGGCTGTGTAAGGTCAGACCGTGGGTGTGAG
Source organism: Branchipolynoe longqiensis (assembly GCA_030323885.1). Taxonomy (NCBI): domain Eukaryota; kingdom Metazoa; phylum Annelida; class Polychaeta; order Phyllodocida; family Polynoidae; genus Branchipolynoe; species Branchipolynoe longqiensis. The sequence goes on along the minus strand of CM059193.1, from coordinate 47,997,909 downwards.
GGACCACTGCTGCAGCGGCCAGTGCGAGGGTTCGGGACTGGACCGGGGATGTGACTACCGGAGGGGAGGAGGAATGCTGGGGAGTTTCGGGTGGGATGCGTGAGGTGTAAGCCGACCAGACAGACAATGGGGAACAGGGAGAGCCGGGGAGAGCCGGGAGTGAAAACAGGAGGGGGGGTTGGGTCTGGAACTTTGTCTTGGTTGACCGGAAACTGAGTAGGAGGGAGTCAGTGCAGAGCACTACGTCGTGGAACATCAAGGTATGTGGCCCTATGGTGGAGGGGGCAGTGGAGACTAAATTACTCTTCTTTACTAGGGTCAAGTAGCCAATGAGGTGAGCTGCAGCAAAGACGGCAGCATCCAGTCAAAGACTGAGGAGGAAACAGAGTAAGCGGGCCAGGTCAGGTGGGGATAAGGGAGAAGCCCTTTTAACCAGATGTTGTGAGTTCTTCTTAATGCCCCTCTTTAATATGCGTATTTGCTCAGCCTCAAACAGGTGGGCAGGGCCTGCCACGGAGGAGAGCCAAATCTTAACAGAACTAAAATAATTGAACATGGACCTAAGGCCTCTAAGTCGTGTTGTGAGGTGTATCAATAAGGACATTATGTTATAGAGTGAGGGACGGACTGGGTCGATATCGTGTTCTATGCAGAAGGCCAGGTAGACTGAGGTGCAGTCGCTTATTGGACCAGGTGCCCTCGGCTAGCGCCTTGCTGTAGGTGCAGAGTCGTTGTAGGTGTTGGATCATGGAGTAGGCTGGAAGATAGAAGCAAAAGAATAAGCTATATCTTCCGGCTATGAAATTAGATCTCAAAGCTGATTAGTGAAAGTCGGGGGCTTACTGAAATCTGGTATAGGCCCCATTTGTTAAGTTGTTCTTGCATAGTGATTTTTGCCTGGTGACTTTGTGGGGCCCTACTTAAGGCGTCTGCTAACACCAGCTTGATTCCGGGCTTATGATTGATGGTTAGAGTGCAATGATTTTTTGCGGCTATGAGCCAGAGTTGTCGCGCACATGCGCAGAGGAAAGGGTCCCGACCCGAACCTGATGAAAGCACCTGTTGTGATGCTTTGTTGTCATTGTTGGCCGTGATTGTGAAATTGTGTGGGTCGGTGGGGAGGAGGGAGGAGAGTGCCAGGACGAGATTGAATGCCTCAAGTAGGGTGATGGGAGTGAGCTTCTCGGTGATCTCTTGTGGGTATCGTACTGAATAGCAAGCTATTAGAGAGAAAGCACCTGCTGCTTTAAGAGTGGAGTCACATTCTATCTCCCAGGGGGGAGGAGGAGCTGCCTGAAGGAGGATGACATTGTTAAGGGAGGATGTGAATTTAAGGAACCTTGTTTTTGTTGTTTGTTTGTTGTTGTTTTACATCCTAGCAACATCTAAGGTCATATCAGGATGGGGATTTTAAGGAACCAGTCTAAGTCCTTCAAGATCTCAGGGGAAAAGGGGTGGTAGCCCACAGTGGGTGTGTGCCTCAGTGCGTCTAGGACCCTGTTCATGAACCTTGTGGCGGAATTTACACACTTCGCTAAATGTTTTAGCTTGCCGGCTAAACTTTGGAATTGTTTACAGGAAGCTAGTCTTTCATCCTTCCAGTCTGTACATACCTGGAGCGCCTGGTCAATCTTTTCTTGGGGCAGTGTGTGATGGTCATCTCGGACGCGTCCATGGAGAAACCTAGCCAGGTTAACTTTGTACCTGGCCTTCTGCACAGAACACGATATCGACCCAGTCCATCCCTCACTCTATGACATAATGTCCTTGATAATAACCCTTAGCTATGCGTGGGTTCACGTTCCGTGCTAGGGGAAAGCTAAGGTCGATAATGACTCTTCTGATGTCAGTGTGTTTCTTAAGGTGGATTATAAGCGCGCTTACTTGGCACCAGGGCACGAAGGGGGGGGGGGGGGGGTCAAATGGACCTAACATCGCGGAGCAGGCGCACTCTCTAGTTATGAAGCGGCTAATATGTGGATCCGAGTCAGCGTTAGTGGTATCATTTTTCAAAGTCAGGGAAGGTATAAATTTAGAAGTATAGTCTATAGGCCAACCAACCTCGAAAAACTCTAGTACCTGGTTATCGGGATAGTCAGCGAGAGCTGAGCACCAGGCTGGGATGTTTAAGCCCGAGTTGAGAGGCTGCCTAGTGTTAATGTAATTTGGAAGTGCTGTGCTCTAACTGCTTGATAAATATGTACAAAACGATCATTTCTAGTGAACAGTGAGTGAGCTACATACGGCCAGAATACGTCTAGTGTTGGGCTGTATTGATGCACCGTCGGCGGTACAAACTGCTTGACATGAGGTGGATCTGTAAATAGATGAGAGGCGTGAGGACTCGTATCGAAACAATCAAATTCTATTTCAATCGGCAATGTGTGTGAATCAGTGGAATCACGTTTGTGTGGCTGTTGTGGTAGCAGCGGTGCGTGTATCGGGGCAGGAGAGAGCACAGTATTATCCGGGTTGGGAAGTGGTGTAACTAGCACTGGGGCATGAGGAGAACTGGACGGGGAGCGTGGGAGGGGGCGGAGAGTGGCAGTCTGGGTGGGTCGGGAGGGTGAACAGGAAAGCGACGTTATGTGAAGTGTGGGTAACTTTAGAACTGTTGTGTTCACAGTGGTTTCGTGTTGTGACATAATCGTGTGGCGCGGTTGTTTGTACCGAGAGCGGTGCACGTTGTGGTGGGTCCCGAACGAGTAGAGGAGGTCGTGTGTATGTACTTATCTACATGATGTTTTGATTGTAATTGGGGCTTGTGTGGGCGTGTGCTAGGGGGTTGCTGGGTGTGCCGGTCGTGGCATGTGACGCTAGTGTGAGTGGCAGAGGGGTGTTGGGGGGGGGGGGGGGTGGCTGGGGGCGGAGCCGTGACCGGTTGTGGAAGGGGCACTAGTGGGTTTTTTGTTTCTTGGTAGCTAAGAATATGAATGGAAGGGAGACTTACAGAGGCCCCAGATGCGGAAGCCTTTTCGCCTGCTGCTTTCTTGTCATGGTAGGCAAGTCACTTCAAGTGATACGTGCACCAGGTGCAGTTATGCAGAAACTTCGCCAGTGCCGATCCATGGGTAGCGGTAAACCCGTACTCCATTCCCCAGTTCCAATTATTACAGGGCCTCCCATCAGTCTCCTTGTTGTACTCCTTTCTGAAGTTAATTGGTTGCGTTGAAGTGGCGGGAACAGCGCTTCACTACTTAGATTTCCACCACCATATTGGAAGGCTTCACACCCTCCTCCAAGTTTAGCAGACAGAAGCTTCACCTGCCATTGAAGTCAACTTCCAGCCACTCTTTCCTGATGTGCACTTCCATCATAATGACAACATCCTCCAGTCCTTGCTGAGTGTTGGGGATGAGAAGGCAAAGGTGAAAACCATACTGGGGGAGATCTGCACTGGCTTGGTGACTGTCACTGAACGCCAGTTGGGTGACTTTCTACCTGGTGGAAGGTACTCTAACATAGATGACCCAGCTTTGCAGACCAGACGGGATGGCCGAATGAGTTAGAGCGTCCGTGTCCCGTGCTGGTAGATCGTGGGGTCATGGGTTCGAGTCCCGGTCGAGTCAAACCAATGACTTTAAAATTGATACTTGTCGCTTCCTAGCCAGGCGCTCTGCATTATTAGGATAGGGCAATGACTGGTGTGCTCAGTGTCAGGATAATGTGACTGAGTGGGATACCAGGTCATGGTGCCGGCGGCCTGGTTTCCCAGTGGGACAGCACTATAAAGTTGCCATGAGTGCGCAGTCACAAGTCGGTACCCGTCCTGATATGACCTTAGATGTTGCTAGGACGTAAAACAACAACAAACAAACAAACCCAGCTTTGCGAGAAAAGATGCAACACTCACTCATCACCAATCTTGTGGGTGAACAATGCTTCGGGGACCTTGACTTTTCGTTGTTTAAACGGCGAAATGCAAGTCTTCACCACCATTCCACAGTCAATATGCTGAAGAGGAATAGATCCATTTCTTTCTGGCTATTAAACAAGACTGAGCAAGAACAAGTAAGAATGCTGAAAATGTCAGCCAAGAAATCTGCATCTCTCCGCAAACAGCATGTACTGCTTGAAAAAGGCTGTCATGAAGAAGAAGGAACATCGGGAGGTCCAGCAGAAGAAGCAAGATGCTGCTGAACAAAAACACCATGAAACACCATGAACACACTACGACCACATCAAGGCCCATGCATCTCTGCTGCTAACGTTGACTGCCTCTTGAGGACATACAAAAGTCCAAGTGGTCAGAAAACAGCTTTAAGGGGTGAGATCAAGTACCATAATTTGGTGTTGAAACACAAGTCTCCACTCCTTTAAGTTACAGGAACACCACTCAACCTTGCCAACAACCTGAAACAATTTCTAGGGGGAGGAGCTGATGAGGTGGCTGCAGTGGCTGCAGTGGCTGCCGCCAATACCGTAGAGAAGTGTTAGACAACAGTGACAGTGAGTCTTCAGACTCAGACTCACTACACTCTGACTCTGATGATGGAGGTGAAGATAAAGACGAAAACCCAGCTACTGAAGGGACTCATGTGGAACTCTACCTGGCTGACTCCAACTTCCAGTTCCAGCGTGAAGGAGAAATTGTAGCAGTCTACTCCCAGGAGGACTTCTTTATTGGTGACCAGAGTAGAAAGCAATGAAAATGCAGAAGTCCATTTCATGGAGAGAACCATGCGTTTTCAGATGGCCATTCCACCCTGATTGCTGCGACATTTCCTCAGAAGTCATCTTTGCAGGGAACTTGACACTCTCACGATCTTCATCATCATCATCATCATCATCTCATCTCATCTCATCATTGGCGTGCTTGCTGAAAACAGTCTTTGCACAATATGGAGCCGAGGTTCTGATCCTCAGCAGACCGTAGAAATGTGGTCGTGTTTGACTTGAGCATAGTAATGCAAATGTAATACAATTGAGCATTGTGATTGAAGTGGCATCGAAGCATCCTACCATCCTTTTAATCAGTGGCTAGTTATGGTTTTAGTTTTTACTTCAGACGGATGGCCGATGAGTTAGAGCGCCGCTCCGTGTTGGAGACAGGATGTGGGTTCGAACCCTGGTCGAGTCAAACCAATGACTTTAAAATTGATACTTGTCACTTCCTTCCCAGACACTCGCCATTATTAGGATAGGGCAAGGACTGGTTAGATCAGTGTCAGGATAATGGGACTGAGTGGGATATCAGGTCATGGTGCTGATGGCCTGGTCTCCCAGTGGGGCAGCACTATAAAGTCACCATGAGTGCGCACTGTCACAAGTGGGTACCCATCCTGATATGACCTTAGATGTTGCTAGGATGTAAAACAACAACAAACAAATGAATTAAGGTCAGTCTGTTCTTCGCTGCAACCATCACGATGTCAGCCATGCACATGTAAAATACAAAATCAGCTCATTATTGCATTGTGCATCTTTGAAATTATAGTCAATGTCAGGACAGGTCATTCATTACCTTTAAACACTCCAAATTTGAAACACATCTATACAATAGCTTTTCAGTTATGGTCATTTATGTCTTTTACTATTCATATTAAGCTGGTTATTGTAGATTTTAGTCCGCATCTGCCATTTTCCTCAAGTTTGGAGAATCATATCTTGAAGGAAAATACAGCTATCAATATTTAAAAAAAATTACAGCTACTCTATGGGTAGAGAATTATCAGATTTCCTAACCACACATAACACAGCTCATTAGAAATGGAATTACACATTGTCAAATATGGTTCTTTGGCCCAATTTGTCATTGTAAGAAATGGTTTTTTTCAACTTTTAAGACTTGACCATTTTTTAATTCTACATACTTCTGCCTTGAAAACTTGTGTGCGTCTTATGCCTAGTACACACCTCCCGTATAGGATTCGCGCACTAAAACTCGCGACTCGACCCGACCCGCTTAAAACTGAAAACGGGCCGATTCGTTTTTCGAATCGCGAATCGCAATCGTAAACGGCCGCTTTTAGCACAAAAACTGAGTTTTATGCGCGAATGCATCGCTAGTGTGCGCGGGGAGCGCACACCTAGCGATTTTTGTGGGCGAAACGGGCAGTTTTCGATCGTATACGGGAGGTGTGCGCACACAAACGGTAGGTGTGTACCGGACATTAGCTGAGCATAGGTTAAACAGATCCTAAGATATGGGCAATGTCATTTGTTAATAAATATTCATCTTGAGTGGATGAAAATGGCTAATTTCACATCGGTTCATACTGCTACAGGGCCATCAAACTTCAACGGGTCATATCTCAAAAAGTAAACAATGCACCAGAATCATTTTGTGTGTGCTGTGTTTGTATTAAAAAGTTCTATTTAGCTAACATTAAAATAACAATGGATATCATTTTTAAAATGTTGACTGCCGCTACCTACTTTAAGTTGTGCCAATTAATCAGACGCGATGGCCGAATCAGTAGAGTGCAGACTTCCCGTGTGGATGGTCGGAAGTTCAATTCCCAGTCAAGTCCAACCAATGACTTTCAAAATTGATACTTGTTGCTTCCTAGCCTGGTGATCGGCATTATTAGGATAGGGCAAGGAATGGTTGACTCAGTGTCAGGATAATGTGACTGAATGGGATATCAGGTCATGGTGCTGGGGGCCTGGTCTCTCAGTGGGACAGCACTATAAAGTCGCCATGAGTGCGCCATGTCACAAGTCAGTACCCGTCCTGATATGACCCTAGATGTTGCCAAGATGTAAAACTCCAACAACCAACCAACCAACCAACCCAACCATTAAATTTCCTCAGTATTCCCTTCTATGTGGCAACACATGCTTTATAAGTCCACCAGTTAGATAACGGACAATCAATTCTAGATAATTGTTTTGGTTTTGACAATTTTATGCTTTCATCGGACTATGCAGCTTTAAGTAGGTACTCCAAAGTGATTTCTATTTTCAACAGGTCAGTATTACAAGTTATATATCTGTACATATCTTTTAAATTGGATCTCAATGATATAGAAATCATTTAGATCGATTGAATAGCTGCAAAGTTATGAGTGTTTAAAGATTAATTTTTTTACCCCGATTTGTGCACATTTCCAAATTAGCCAAATCTTGGTTTTTAGGGTCCCACCTGGAAGCTATTTTGCATATGATCTGTCCAATATTAATGAATCTCATTCTCTATAGTACAAATAAGAAACTCAATTTTTTACAGACCATCACTGTTAGTATTCTTTCTGAAATTTCATGTCAAACTTGCTAAATTCCTTAATTTCCAACAACCACCAATAATAAATTCAGTAAAATAAAGAAAAATAGCATAACTCCCGTTCTAATTGTCCTATCACAGCAATCTTTATACCAAAATAATCAGAATTAAAAGCTCTACATGATGACATAATTTTCTAACTGATCAGAGAAAGAAAGCCAACATTCACTTTTAGGCATCGTGAGCTGACAATAAAATTAAGAAAAATAGCATAACTCCCATTCTAATTGTCCTATCACTGCAATCTTTATACCAAAATAACCAGAATTAAAAGCTCTACACGATGAAATCATTTTCTAACTGATCAGAGAAAGAAAGACAACATTCACTTTTAGGCATCGTAAGCTGACAATAGCCACATTCTTGCAGCAGTCACTTCTCAGACCAACCTTGATGCGCATGATATAAATCTCAACCAAATATTGTTCTGGTTAGTAGAGGAAGACCTAAGCTTTCTGATGATATAATTTTCAAAATGATCCTGTTCAATTTTCAAGGAGGATTAATGTCTTAATGTTTTCACTCCTTCAGTTCAATCAAATTTCCCACTCAAAAACACCTATGCTTGATATGCTAATGAAGCCTAGTTTCTTCTCTGTCTTTCATTGGTGGTTATTTTTAGCTCAGATCACTGTACTCACCAAGGTATCAATTTTAGGGAAGGGAGTAGCTCAGACTGGATGAAAACAAACTCGGCGAGCATGCTCAGAGCTGCCGATGGTACCCCCCAACAAGTGTCCATTGACTGTAATTTATTTCATAATAATAATTAAAAATCAGATACCCTAAAAGACAAAAGAACGAGCTTTAATGTCATATACATTTTATTTCAAACCAAGCAGAATTAGTGAAGATTCAAGTGTTTTTAAAAGGGTTAAAATATGTCAAATTTCGCACTGCGGACACCGTACACGCCCACTTTGGAGTACCTACTTTAAGTCGTGCCAATTATTCGCAGTCAGGCTGGTTGTGGGTGGCATGTTGGTCTTTGTTCTGGTCTGTTTGTCAGTCAGGTGCTCGGGGGGTGGGGGGGGGGGGGGTGGTGGCTGCGGGGGTCATTATACGCCGGTGTCTCCCCTGGTGATTCGGCTGGTGTCTTCCTCCTCTTGGTGTGTTTTCAGATGGCGCCTTTGTCCAGAACCCATATTTATGACGGCACATGCATTATTCATTCATAATTAGCACACATATTTTCCAACAACGCTATCAGACAACGTTAAAGTTGCACAGTCCGACTTTCTGTCGTTTTCTGACAGAAATATTAGGTTGATCCTTATAATCCACCTATGAAATAACTCGGCTTTAAAAGGACAAACTTAGGAGATATTTGAAGTATAAAGACACACATTTAATTTGGGCCTACTTATCTCAGTTATCAAAACGCTTATCCCATAGGCTTCAGCAGTAAGTAACATGTTCTATTAAATTGACTTAACATTTCATGCTATGTAGCAACAAATACCACTTAATAACTCTACCAGTATCTAAATTCAATCTATAGGTTCAAATCTGGATACGTGTTTTTGGCTTCTACATTTTGGTGCTTTTATCGGACCATTATATAATGGCAGCTAGCGAGACTCTTTCAACTTTCGCTTTCATATTTCTTCATTATGTATTTTAGATTTGTCTTATTTTTCCGCCCCTAATAGAAACTATTAACATTACCATATCAAGATATACTTGCATTAAATTTCGCTGAATTGATTGGATAATTCCTTAGTAAATGTTGCTGGCGCTATAAGATGATGAGGTCTACACAGCAGCACTGCCACCAAGGAGGAGGACTATCGCCTAGGGACTGCAGCGCCCCCACGGGGCAGTCCTGGTAACTTAAGCCACTGTAGTGTTCCCACTAGGTGCCACTTACACTTTCACAGGGATGAATGACCTCCGCGATCTCGCGGAATTCTACAATTTTGTTTTCATATTTACCGATTTACGTTAAACAAAGGCCAAGGAATCAGATATAGTTGATTATGATTTAGTTACTTTGAATCCCGTTCCTATGTGACGATAGATGTTTCTAGAACATAAAACCCATACCTAGCACTCATCATCATCATCATGCTGTCGGTCGCGATGTGACAAAGACTTCTTTCATTACTTGACTGTCGCTCTCCATTTCATTTCATGAAAGCTGCTTGCAAAAGTGTTGAAGTGCTGCTGGCTTTTGCAAGTTACCACCGGCACTCTCTCGGGGAGCAAATAGAGGTTTCACACCGGCAAGAACATGTCAAGACAGGCACAAAACTATGTGTCCCTGCAGTGGCTGGTCGGGAGATGTTGGGAGTTCCATACATCAACCGCCCTTAATGCTGCCACAGTGACATGGTTTTCTGTTTAGGGTTTGCTCCCTTAGCCTTCGGTTCTGTCAAGAACCTGTACCACAAGGCAGTGGTTTACAACTCTGCAAGGCAGGGGCGTCAAACTCCCTGAGGTATTGCTATACCTGCATACCTCCATTACCGGCGATAATATAGCCATAACAAGGATAGTTGAAACTTCACTACCAGCATTTTTCTGTGATACCCCGACATTGTTAATCCTATGGGGGAAAATCTGCGTTTTCACAGAAATTCCCCATCCATGGAATAACCACGGCTTAGTTCTGCCACAAACCTCTGGTTGGTGCCAAACTATTGACTCGATTTCCACGTTTTTTTTGCCAGATACACTTTCATCGCTGCTGCATTTAGCGCCTTGTGCTTTCAAAGTAAAGACTTTTTGGCTTAGCTAATACGTCTGTGGGTTGTAAACTTCACTTCTCCCCCCTTCCCCCGCCACACCCCATTGGATTTATTCTTCAAATATTGTGACAAGTCAGTCCCCATTTTGATATGACTTTTAAAGCTGCACAGTCTGATGAAAACATCAAATTAAAAAAAACACAACAATTATCTAGATTTGATTCGACATATCTAACTTAGATTCTGGTGCACTCATTAAGCATTTGTTGCCACATAGAAGTCAATACTAAGGCAATTTAATAGAACCTGTCACTGCAGAAGCCTATGGTGTCAGAGTTTTGGCATGCCTGCCAAAGTTAATTTTGCATGTTTGCACTTCAAATATCTCCAAAGTTAGCGATTTAAAATAAATATTACTTCAACCTAAAGTAAGGTAGGTTATAATGATCAACCTAATATATTTATATCAGAAAATGACAGCGACTTAAAACCATCAGACTATGCAACTTTAATGTCACTTGGATGTACCCTCTCCCCTCATCCCAACAAGCAAGCAAGAAGAAGAAAGGTGGTTGCTTTCTGGTGACCTCTGCAGAGAGCAGCGTTCTGTGGTGGCAGACGCTGGTGACACGATTGGCCGCTAGAGGCGGCCTCGCTGGTCACAGGCTGCGCATGCTCCTGGTCCCTTTCCCGCAACGTTTCCGGGGGACCAGTGTAGGTTCAAGAACATGCCGAAGCCTGGTGGATAATGACGATGCTTAAGGTGACCTTGACATTGGCCCTTACCGAGGAGTCATTTGTTGACTTCCTTTTGCGTATTTAAAAAAAAGGACAACTATGAAGTAGGCCTGCACTACATACGGGTGGTAGAATGAAGATATGACGCCTTATAACGTAGCACGCTTTAGTCATGGTGTGTTGAAAGAGAATAACTCAACGTTCTCGTGAAAGATAAAAGATTCACCCCTACCCAGAGTAAGGGTGAACCTAAGCTAACAACGAGCAAAACCCAATTGAGTATTACACAGGAAGTGGAGTTCCTGGTTCCAGTATCCAGTGTCTACCTATGTTGGCTTAGAGTTGGTGAAATAGCAGAAGATGTAAACAAGGAAGATGGCGATCCGAGAATGCTGTCAGTTTGACTTTTTAAAGTCTATTGAACTACATGATATAATTTATTTAGCAATTCAAAAGTAGCGGGTAAATATAAAGAGGTATGTGAAGAATTTATTTTGCTTCTTAAATTAAGAATTTATATGTTTATTTCATTTAAGGGGCTGTCACACTATGACGTATGGCGTTAGCATATGCTGACGTATGCGATTTTCGACCAACACGTCGGCATACGGCATCATAGGTTATGTATACATTGGGCATACGTCAAGTATGCTCGGGATACGGCGTCATAGGTCGGCATAGGTCGAGCTGCTAAAAAATTGTTGTGCATGTTCAAAATTGTCACCGTATGGCTCATATGTTTCTCATATGCTCGGCGTACGCTCGGCGTATGCCAGCATACATTATGCACACGTATGGGGTAGGTCAGGATAGGTTGGAACACATTAGCCGTACGTTGAACCAGCACCCTCCGCGTATCTCTTGCATATATAACGTACTCACAACGTTCTGTAAAAGGGCTGTCACACTACGACGTATAGCCTTAGCATATGCCAACATATGTGATTTTTTACCAACACGTCGGCGTACGGCGTCATTCGTTACGTATATGTTGGGCATACGTCGGGTATGTTCGGGATACAGTGTTATACGTCGGCATGTGTCGAGGCTCCGAAACAATTTTTGTGCATGTTCAACATTTTCGACGTGTGTCGACGTGTGGCTCATACGTTCCTCATACGCTATGTGTATGTTACGGGTGCGTCAGCATATGTTAGGAGCACGTTAGGGATACGTCGGCGTACTTTACTCATACACTGGACCTTTCCCCTCCAACCGTCAAAATACGCCCCAATACGCCGAGTATATGTCATCATAAGTCGATATACGGTAGGGATACGGGAGACATATGCCAGCCATATGCTGCGCGTACGCTTCATACGTTGCTGGGACGCCCCATGGTGCAAAAAGTTCGCCGTATGCCGACCTATTTTGATTTTCAAATAATGTTGACACGTTACATACACGCCGCCACCATACGTCGTAGTGTGACGGTCTTTACCCAGCTGTTCGGCACTTTTTTCTAATGGGTTATTCTTCACCCTTACTCTGGGTAGGGGTGAACCTTTTATCTACATGGAATCAAACGTGATGACGTGTGGGTTCAACACCCGCTTCCTGCGTGGCAGGGCGTGGGATTCGAACCTTGGATCTCCCCCTCCTCCCCCCCTCCTCGTCTTCCTCCTCCTCTCCCTCCCCCTCCCCCTCCCCCTCCTCGTCCACCTCCTCCACCACCACCACCATCACCACCTCCTCCTCTTTCTTCTTCTTCTTCTTCTTCTTCTTCTTCTTCAAAACCCATCCAAGTAAAACCAGTGACGTACAAAATTGATACTTCTTGTTACCTAGCCTGGCGTTCAGCATCACTAGGATAGTATCAGGATAATATGACTGAATGGGAAATTGGGTCAAGATGCCGGCGATATGGTGCCCCAGTGGGGAAGCACTATAAAGCCGCCATGAGTGCCCATTGTCACAAGTTGGTACCCGTCCTAATATGACCTTAGATGTTGCTATGACATAAAACCCCAACAAACAAACATCTTCACTATCATGATCGGTGTTGTCTTCATTGTTGTTGTTATCGTTATCGTTGTTGTTGTCGTCGCTGTTGAGTCGTTGTTGTTACTCTTATGGGAATCCCTCTGGACAGTGCAAGTACATAGAACACGATTCCCTCACTGACATGCGTAACGGCTGACGTCTTTTCCTGTTGTATGTTTCAAGGAATCTCACCTAAATAAATTCTCCATGGGCATTAACAGTGATGTCACACTGTGCTGTATATTTTTAGTGTGATTCATTGGTTAGTGTTCGGTGTGGCCCTCGCTACCTGCCAGGCATTTGATCACAATGTCATCGAACAAATTCACACCCAGGCAAGCTTTCGGCAATGTTCCACCGGCTTGCCAGGTTCAGCGACTCCATATAAGGGACACGTATATTCCCTGTTACTCACTACCTGCGAGGCATTTGATCATGCGTTCACACCGCAACAATATTGAACAAATTCACACCCAGACAAACTTTCGGCCATGTTCCTTCAGCTTGCCAGGTTCAGCGACTCCATATAATGAGCACTTGACTTATATTCCCTGTTCGGCACTACCTGCGAGGCATTTAATCATGCGTTCGCACCACGACAATATTGAACAAATTCACACCCACACAAACTTTTGGCAATGTTCCGTCAGCTTGCCAGGTTTAGCGATTCCATATAATGAGCACTTGACTTTAAGCCTTGCCTTTCACTGCAAGTGGTGTGGATGCTGACAGTTCTATAAGCATTGGAAATATCCACAGTGGAGAGGTAATCCCCCTCTTGGAGGTTATATATTCACCATTCCGCACTACCTGCGAGGCATTTGATCATGCGTTCACACTGTGACATTATTGAACAAATTCACATCCAGACAAGCTTTCGGCAATGTTCCACCAGTTTGCCAGGTTCAACGACTCCATATAAGGGACACTTATATTCTCCTTCTTTATAAGGAACATGTCGATGGGATATGGGTTGTTCTCATAAGTTATGTACCAATACTGTGACACAGTACCACAAAATCAAAACGCTGTCAAAGTTCTATATACAAACTTCCTCAATAGGTATGTCCTTTTGCATCTGAATAATTGAAAATAAACATATTCTGACATTTTTAAGTAGGTCAAATGATGCTCACACCCAATAAATAGCAGTATAGCATGGAAACCAATCTCACTCCAAAATCAAATATTTTCCACACAAAGCTTGACATTTTTAGGACATTTCACATGCCACTTGCTTTATAAACAGTAATAATAATAATTTGAAACCTCATTGCTATGGTTTTGTTATTTGTGATGATTAAAGAGAAGAGCATAACAATATTAACAATGTAACAATGTAACAGTCCATGTGGAACCAACAATTTTACACAAATGTTCGGCTCAAATTTCAATGTTATGGGGCAATTTCAGGATTTATCTTTTACTATACCATAACTGGGTCCGTGCATAGAGTGTCAAATGGTGAAAATAGTTTCTGTACTGTACCTGTACTCAGTGTTTGATACATAGTTTCATAGTACTTGCAAGTGGAATCAAAATGTTTTGATGTTAATGACTCCAGAAAATGTTAACTATTTCATAATTAAAAAATTAATTTTTTTAGAGATAAATGTCTTCAACTTAATGAAGACATTGTATATGACCATTTGAAGTGAAATGTGCTGTTGTTCAGAGGTTTTCATTAAGTTTGTGACACTTTATTTTCAATGCTGTTGACAATGTCACAAATTAGTGATGTAATTTTCTATTTATTTAGCTATATCCATCCCGATAAGATACATAATACACAATATTAACATTTAATTTTGATCTAAAATATCTCCCACATTATTAGGCTAAATGATGAATTCTAAATATTGACACTACAATAATGGGTTTCTTTGAAATATGCATTTCAAGTAGACTACCTCATGTGGTACACAGTTTCTGAGAACGACCCATATGTGGTTATAATTAATATAAGCCTATTATAATTTAGCATGTCTGTGCTTTCTCCCAAAGCTATGAATGTACATCCTATTAGTGCAATAAATATAAATTTGTTTGATTGTCGTCTAGTTGCGAAAAAGAAAATTGACAAATTGTCATCTACTAAAAGTAGTCGCTTTTTTTATTTCTAAGCATTGACAAATATTCTAGAAATTAGATGTCAGCTTCATATCAATAGACAATTTTAAATGTACAAATCGTAGGTTCTACGGTAAGGTTGGTCAAATTTACTCTGGCAGAATGGTTTTTAATGCGATTCTCATTCCCTTCATATTCCGGAGGAGCAGAATATTAAACAAGCTGGGATTGCTCATTACACATTCAAAGGTCTATGTTAGTATATACTGAAAAGTGGCTTATTTATAATTATATACTGAGGGCTGAGTTGTGTTTAGGGCAGGCCTTTCACTTGTAATCAAAATCATAAACCAAAGGTTGCCGCTGATCATTTGAGACAGCTTTAGGGCCTGGAGCTGGGAATTTAAAGACTAATGGAACGCAGCTGTTTTGTGGTTTACTAGCAGTCGCGGTGTTGCTGTTTAAATTCTCAGTATGCTTGGGGTTGTGTGCAAGTGTCAAAATCTAACGGCATTTCAGCGTATTCAATTAATCAACTCGGGTGAGCCGAGTGACTTTTTGATGCACAAATGTGACGTCATCGCTCCTAGCCAACCCCACCCAAGCAGCACATGTTTTCGTCAACTCCACTCGCGGTGTTCTATTTGAATTTCTAGCAACTCGGGTGACCCGAGTCGCCCGGGTCGTGTTAATCGAATACGCACATGCGTAGAACCCCGAGCGTAAACTCTAAACCCACTGAGAATCTAAACCGCGACACCGGCTCTACCTCACCTGTTGATAAGAAGTATCGACAGGTGGCAGCATGCTAGCAGCAACAGTCCCAGTCTGTTTTGACTCATATAACAATTTGGCATAAACATGAATGCACACATGCAATATAATGATATAATGAATATAGTTAAGACAAAACTAGCCATAGTTAACCATTTTGAGCTAAGAAACATACAATTCCACACAAACAAATGCGTATGGCCATTGAGTTTGACGATACGCATAGGGCAAAACTTTGACTTTATTCTAAATTAATAGAAATACATAACAATTTGGCATAAACATTTATGCACACATGCAATATAATGATCTGATGAATATATATATATCTAAGACAAAACTAGCCATAGTCAAGCATTTTGAGCTAAGAAACCTACAATTCCACACTAAACAATCAGTCACTTTAAGGCTGATATCTACATCACCATTATTAATTCTTGTTCTAAATATTAAAATGCCAAATGTGTCATCTTAATATATTACATGTATATAATTTTTTTTAGTTGGTATTCTATGTTTCAAACAGGAGCTGAAATGAGCTGAAACTAGCAGATTTCATTTTCATAGCAGCTGTCAGTGTCTTAGCATTAGCCATGTGCTTTGCGCAGGTTTGTTTTTCTTCCACGCATCCCACAATGCACCGTGGCTCTGGAATGACAAACTAGACTATTTCATCCCTTCACAAATACTGGACGTGGTGGCCAAATCAGTAGATTGCAGGCTTCCCGTGTGGAAGGTTGCGAGTTTCGAGTCCCAGCCGAGTCAAACCAATGACATATAAAATTGATACTTGTCGCTACCTAGCTTGTTGCTTGGCATTAATAGGATAGGACAAGGACTGGTTAGCCCAGTGTCAGGATAATGTGACAGTATGGGATATCAGGTCATGGTGCTGGTGGCCTGGTCTTCCAGTGGGACAGCACTATAAAGTCACCATGAGTGTGCACTGTCACAAGTCGGTACCCGTCTAGGTCTAGTTGCTAGGTCGTAAAACAACAAACAAATAACAAACATTGCTTCGCAAACAGTACATGTGTAATAGTCGATCCCCTAATTTTAGCTTTCCCCAAAAACAAGTTAAAAATAAAAAGTTGACACAAGACATTTGGGTTAGTTAGTTTTGTCCCTGGTGCTGTGTACATTACTGACGTCGAGCCGGTGAAATGTCTAGGCGGGCACATGTACACTTAATTAATTAATCTGGTTGGCGATCTCATGTAACTAATTAACACTTTAAGATAGGCTGGGGGAAAATAATCCACACCCAATTAAAAACAGGTGTTGGTGAGGGCTGCTGGCAAGACTTATTTATGTGAGTAGGCAGTGCCAAACAAAGAGAGACTACACCATCTCTGTCTGCAGTAACGAGGCACGTTCACACCCGCAGATTGCATCTTGAAGCGGTATTACATTTAGTTAATATGGTTGGTTGTTTTATGTCCTGGCAACATCTAAGGTCATATCAGGACGTGTACCGACTTGCCACAGTGCACACTCATAGCGACCTTATAGTGCTGCCCCACTGGGAGACAAGGCCACCTGATATCCCACTCAGTCACATTATCCTGACACTGAGCCAACCAGTCCTTGCCCTATCCTAATAATGCAGAGCGCAAGGCTAGGAAGCAATAAGTATACATTTTTAAGTCATTGGTTTGACTCGACCAGGGTTCGGATCCCACGATCTACCAACACAGGAGACGGACGCTCAACTCATTCGGCCATCCTGTCTGGTCTTCAGTTAATATGAATTCTACTATGTTTGGAATTAACGGTTTGGTTTAGTGTGGCTTCATGTCCTAGCAATGTATAAGCTAATATCAGGATGATATCGACTTGTGTTTATTTCTAAAAACATTATAAACCAACCCAAAATCCCCCAAGACAACGACACACAAGTCGGTACCATCCTAATAGGTAAGTGATGGAAATGGTGATGAATGTGATGGAAACGATATTGTAAGTGAATCGAACCCCAGTGGAAGGCATCAACAATGGGGACCTTTCAGTTTGCATGACTCTCTCGTCAGATGGTGCACCATGCCGGTCTCTGTAATGCTTTGGTTGGATAGAAGCAGTTCCTTCTACAATCAAGTGTCTGTAAATAAGAGGGGGTGTAGTGGGAGTTGAGGGGGTGTAGTTGGGTTGAGGTGTGTGTGGTGGGGGCATATGTTTGTGTGGTGGGTGTGTTGGGGTGTGTAATGGAGGTGTAGGGGTGCGGTGAGGATTTTGGTGTGTGTGGTGGATTTAGGGGTGTGTGATGGGGGGGGGGGGTGAGTGGGTATTGTGTGGTGGGTGTGGTTGGGGTGTAGGTGTGTGTCATTGGGGTATGTTTGTGTGGTGGGTGTGTTGTGGAGGTGTAGGGGTGTGGTGAGGATTGTGGTGGGGGTGTATGGGGATTTATAGGTGTGCGGTGGGGGTGTAGGGAGTGTGGTGAGTGGGTATGGTGGGGTGGGTGTCTTGCAGAGCGGCACCTCACAATCTTTAGCTTCCCTAAACGCCCACCACACACCTACACCCCCACCACAGCCCCCAAACCCCCACCACACACCCCATGACACAAACCCTATCACACACCTATACCCCCTACACCCCATGACACACACCTATACCCCCAGTATGCCTTAACACCCCCGCCACACACCTAAACCCCGACCACACGCTTACACCCCCACCACACACCTACACTCCCATCACACACACCACACCTACACCACCACACACACCTACACCCTCACCATACACACACCTACACGCTCACCATACACACACCTACACCCTCACCACACACACCTACACCTCAACTGGTTGGCTCAGTGTCAGGATAATGTGACTGAGTGGGATATCAGGTCATGGTGCTGGTGGCCTGGTCTTCCAGTGGGGCAGCACTATAAAGTCGCCATGAGTGCGCACTGTCGCAAGTCAGTACCCATCCTCATATGACCTTAGACGTTGCTAGGATGTGAAACAACAAACAAACAAACCTACACCTCAACCACACACATATACACCCCCACCACACCATACCACACCACACACCTACACCCCCACCACATCCCTGCACCCCCACCACACGCCTCCACCCCCACCACACGCCTACACCCCCACCACACGCCTACACCCCCACCACACACCTACACCCCCACCACACCTACCACATCACTAAACCTCCACCACACACCTACACCCCCACCACACCTACACCTCCACCACACCTCTAAACCCTCACCACACACCTACATCCCCAGCACACACCTACACCCCTACCACATCTCTAAACCCCACCACACACCCCACCCTCACCACACACCTACACCACCAACACACACACACACACCTACACCCTTCTATCTAACCATGATGGCCGACTTGGACCGGGAACGGGTGCTGCCACCAAGTGTATAGCGAGAGAAATGGCTCATGAAAGCTCCCCATTTCACCTTTCTGGTAGCCACCATAACCACTGCTGGAGAATGCAGGAAAGAATCCGACAGGAAGGACAAAATCGGCCACCTGTTCATTAATTAAAATTTGGCACAATCAAGGAATAATACTAAAATTCGATGGTCAAAATTATGAAAACCCTTGTATTCCAAATTCGCTTATATGGTTGCAAAGCCAGAAAACCTGAGAAAAGAGAAGGGTTGAAAGCAAGGACATAAAACAACAAACAAATAAACACAGCTTTGGCAGTTCGGATTGACATTGTATACAACTAGGATTCATGAGCTTTGTTATACGTATTATTTCCATCCTTTATATACACACAGGCACACACGTACACACACGCGCATTCACGTACACACATACACATTCATGCATACACACATACAGACGTCCACAAATCCACACACATTCATATACAGGTTCACACACATACACAGGCTCACACACATACACACACATGCATTGATATGTACACACATACAGACATCCACACACATACACAGGCTCACACACATACACAGGCCCACACACATACACAGGCTCACACACATACAGACATCGACAAATCCACACACATACACAGGGTCACACATACACAAGCTCACACATACACAGGCTCACACACATACACAGGCTCACACACATACACAGGCTCACACACATATACACACATTCATGTACACATACACACATCCATACACACATACATACATCCACACATCCCCCCACATACACAGGCTCACACACATACACACACACATGTACACACATACACATGCACACATACAGATATCCACACATCCCCACACATACACAGGCTCACACATACACACATGTGCATTCATGTGTACACATACACATGCACACATACAGACATACACACATCCACATATGCACACACATACACATATACACGTACACACACACACACACACACACACACACACACACACACACACACACACACACACACACACACACACACACACATACACAGAGCTATGTGTTGGTAGGAAACTGTTTCTTGAGGTTTACCAATGCTATAATTTACCTCCACACAGTCCGAACTGTTAGACCCAGTGATTGCCGCAACATTCTGTTGAGCGAATGTTCCTCTCAACATAGTGGGGACAACGTGTCCACAAACGGCCAGGTGTTCCTAAAGGCCCTGTCATACTACAAAGTACGGCGTCAGCGCATGCTCAACATTAGAAAATTTGCCAGTACGTCGGCATTCATCAAACTTCTCAGTGGTGGGGGGTAAAAATGGGCATACACACAACGTACGTAATGTATGCAGAACGTATCTGACATATTGCTAGCGTATGAGAGCGTTCTTGTGCCTCGCAAAACATTTGCAAAATGTTTGCAAAACGCTCGCATACGCTCACGGAATGCTGACCAACATTACATATGTTACTCCATCGCTAGAAGTATGGCGTATACGTTAAATACGCTGTAGATACGGCAGGCATACATTCAAAGTACGATAGGAGTATGTAATGCTTCCGTTAGCTGTACACGGACTGCACGTTCCCACCGACTGTACGTACGGCTAACGTGCAGCAATGTATACCAATGTATCCCTAACGTACTCCTCAACGTATGCTGACGTATCCCAAACGTACACACTGTACGTTCAATGTACGAGCCACCCGTCGACACACGTTGACAATTTTTAGCATGCACAACATTTTTTCAGAGCCTCAACGTGCGTCGACCTAAGACGACGTATACCGCCGTATCCAAAACGTATAAGCCACATCCAGAATGTATACGCCGTATGCCCAACGTGCCATAATGTACGACGACATACGCCGACCTGTTGGTCGAAAATCACAAACGTTGGCGCACGTTGAGGTGATACATCGTAGTGTGACAGGCCCTTAAAGCTGCATAGTCCGATGAAATATCAAATTTTCAAAACCAAACCAATTATCGAGATTTGAGATTTACATATCTAACTTAGATACTGATGCACTTAATAAGCATTTGTTTCTGCGTAGAAGGCAATACTGAGTCAATTTAACAGAACCTGTTACTGCAGAAGTCTATGGTGTCAGAGTTTTGACAAGCTTGCCAAAACTAATTTTCCATGTTTGCACTCAAAATATTAAAAAAGTTTACCATTTAAAATAAAAGTAACTTTGAACTAATGTAAAGGAGCTACTAGTGATCGATCTAATATATTTATCTCCGAAAAAAATACACAAATTCAAAATCATCGGACTATGCAACTTAAGTAAAAGTACTCTCACCCCTGCTAGGTGCACACTGGGGAGGGCCATGAACATGACCATTGGGGGCAGCATCGTGTGACCTTCTCAAGTAGTCCCTCTTCTACCAACAGCAACTGGGAGAGGGCCAGGGTCTTAATTGGCAACTAGCCAGTTTCTCCTGCCACTGATAATATTGCCTTTAAGGTACTTACACCTCACCAGTTCCCCCACCCATCTTGGACGGCCGTGTCTACATGTTTGTCAAACCATACGCTGCAAAATCTGCGTTTCCATTTCTCAAAACTACGCAAGAGCGGGAACTGCAGGTTCCCAACTTCTGAGCAATGACGCACCTTGTTACACCTGACCTGTTCTCATCCCTGGTTATGCATCATTGGCCATGGTGGTTCTGTACACCAGGGCGATATGTAAGTAAAATGAATGTGTGAGTAAATGACGCCGACACCTCGTTGTGAGGTCCCCCCCCCCCCCCACTAACCTGTTGATCGTGTCAGGCGCAGGCCAGGCAGGCCCCCTGCCCTAACACCAAACACTCGGGATCCACGGTAAGACAGTGCACTCTTACTAGCCAAACAGCGCACCGAGGACTGTGTTGCAGAAGTGTGTCTGTGACTTGGAGTGGAGTTAAACAATTATCAAGAAAACCCCCTAAAAGTAACCTAGAATTACTAACCACAAACAATAACTATAAGAAAATATAACCGAAAACTGCCCAGCATTGAAAACAAGCCCGATCATCCGGGCTTGTATGTTATGGACAGCATAAACACCCCATTAAAAAAAAGGAAAAAAAGAAGAAAGTTAAGTTGGTTGGTTATAGTTTTACATCCTGGCAACATCTAAGGTCATATCAGGACGGGTACTGACTTGTGACAGTGTGCACTGATGGCGACTTTATAGTGCTGTCCCACTGGGAGACCTGGCCACGAGCACCATGACTTAATATCCCACTCAGTCACATTATCCTGACACTGAGCCAACCAGTCCTCGCTCTATTCTAATAATGCTGAGACCCTGGCTCGGAAGTGACATGTATAAATTTGTAAGTCATTGGTTTGATTCGACCAGGCTTCGAACCAACAGGTTCGAATCCCACGATCTACCAAACCAGGAGACGGACGCTCAACTCATTCGGCCATCCTGTCTGGTAGAGTGTATTTGGAGTGAAATTGGAATGAAGAGAAAGTTGCGTAGTCCGATAAAAAGCATAACATTTTACCGCATATATACCTCATAGATACGAGTGCACTTATTACATATATTTGGCTGCATAGAAAAGGGTAGGGACCAAGGCAGTTTAATAGAACTTGTTTCTGCTGAAGGGTTTGAGTGGAGTGGTGTTTGAGTGGAGTGGGGTTTGAGTGGAGTGGGGTTTTGAGTGGAGTGGGGTTTTGAGTTGAATGGCGCTTTGAGTGGAGTAGGGGTTTGATCAGAGTGGACTTTGTGTGGAGTGGGCTTGAGTGCGGTTTTGAATTATCTTACATAAGGCATGGTTCGTCTTTGATGAGGGCGCCTTGGCCAATCAGATTCACATCCCGATTATGATGGTAATCAGGCCACGAGGGCCAGCCGCTACTGGATGTCACGTCGGTCGAGCTCTCGTCACTTTTGGACTAGCTATCGAGAGAGCAGGACGTCATGCGACGCGCTGCGCGGCAGGAGGGCTCGACCCCTGTGCGCGGCAGCGCTCTGATAAGGTATCAGAGGGTAGCCTCAGGGCACCCAGCCTCTGCGTTGCGCGTGGACAGTGTAAACTGTACCGGAGGCTAGGATAATATCACGAGAGCTGATATTATCCTGGTAAGTATGGCACCCACTGGGTACCACCGCCACGGCGGCTTGGCCTTTGGCCAGACCTACGGGTCCGTTCTATACCTCTGCGTTGCGCGCGGTCAGGCTTGCCTGTACCGGAGGATAGACTTGGGTGACTGCACCACTTGTTGGCTGTTAAGTCTGAGGACTTCTGCTTACCCTGCGGGGGGCAGCAGCACAAAGCAGAGCAGTTAGGATCGTTGGGATCCGCTCCAACCCATCCCACCCCGCCTCCTCACACACCCAACACAAGCCGAGTGTGGGTGGTGGGGGGGGGGGACGCGGCAAACCGTGGATGCCCGACCCTGGGGTCAGGGCGAGGCCACGGGGACGGGGACCAACAGGTGGGCCGCCTCAGAAGGAGTCGCTGCTGAGCCATAATCAGCAACAGGGGCGTAATTAAATTACGAACCGGATATGAGCGGGTCGCCGATGGCGGGACTCACGGTCAAAACTACGACCACTTCTAACGGCTCACTTCAACATGGCTCACCACATGTCACGCACGCCCTCACCCACTACCTCTACGGGCTTCCCCTACAATGCCAAAGGCGAGCGAGCGGCAAGCATACTGTCCGAATTTATTGAGAGGGCAGAAAGGAAAAGGGTAGACTCTTCGCCGGAAGAGCTGTTTGTACCGCTACCTCACGAGTCGGACACTAACTCGGAAGCGGACATGGATACCATGGACTACGGGGCGGGGACGCCCACGCGGGATGAACATAACTACCCGACGACCACACTCAAGGAACCGCCCTCGCCGGACACTGTGGTACAAACGGACAGTAGCGGGAGGAGGCTGGTACTAGCAGCCACCTCACCGACGTACACGCCACCTCCAGTGGGAGGTATGCACAGAGGACTGAGGATGGTGGTAGCGGATCTATCTAACACGTTCAGCCCGCCACCGGACCCAGCGTGTGGAGACCAGTGGAGGGGACCCGATTACGTACCCACCCCGATCGCAGAGCTAGAACGCCTGGAGGCGCGAAAGCTTGAACTACCGGAGGAGATACGTAACAGAAGGGCTGGTTATTCAATAAACTGGTCACAGGGGGATACGCAGGGACCATCTCCCCCTGCATTGGCGGCAAGAGGCGAACCACCTCGGGGCGAGCAAGTGCAGAGGCCGAGACCATCGGCCTTTAGCTTGTCCAGACGGGACGTGCAGCAAGCAAGGCCGGCTACACCGATGGCCTCACCACCACCGCCCTACAGCGTTAGGACACCAACCCCGGTGACGGCACCTCAAGCGCGCGCGGCCACGCCCACCCAGACCGCCCCACGGCCACAGGAGGGCGTGGAAAGGGAGGAAACATCATACCTGGAACAGTTTATACCAGCGGAAAAAGCGCCGTTGGACGCGGAGTGTGGAAACTTGGCGGATAATACGGCCAAGCTACTAACCGCGCTATGGAACAACCCGATGACCAAGACAGAGGTCACGGAACTTTACGCAGTGCTCCCAAGACCAGGGAATGTGGAAGTGCTCCACAAAACACGTATGAACCCGGAGATAGAACCCACCCTTCAGCAGCGAGTAAGGGACAATGACTCGGCTCTAGCGGCAGCCCAGTGGGGCATGCAGTATGCTGCTAGACCGTTGGCAAAAGCACTGGACGGCATAGAGACCAATAGACCACTGTCTAAGAACGAGATGGCGGAGGCACTGGTCACTACCCTAAAGTTACTAGCACGTACCAGCAACACGATCCTGAGACTGAGACGGGACAATGTGCGACCGACCCCGCAGACACAGATAAAAACATTGGCAAAAAAGGAGGGAAGCAGGGGCTTTAAGTACCTCCTAGGGGAGGATCTGGCGGCACAAGTGACCACGCTGGAGGCGAACCAGAAGACAGCCAACGCCATAGTAAGGGGCAACAGTAGGCAGTACACAAGACCTGACAGAAAGCAGGGAAACTACAGAGGCGGCCAGGGGAGGGGCCGCCCAACCTACTACGCTTCCCAAAACAACCAGCAGTACTCCGCACGCCACAGACAGGACCACCACCGCCAAAGCGGCGGAGGACAGACACGCCCCCACATGGGGGGCGGGGCCGAGGAATGGGACACAGAGCGCGACCGGCAAGGCAATAGACAAAGTGAGTAATATTCCTAGCACTTTCAAAGCAGGGGGCGTGACGGGGAGAGCGAGAGAATGGGAGAGTATCACGGATAATGCGTGGGTGAAACTCATGGTGAATGGCATAAAAATTGAAATCACCAATTTACCTGGGCAGGCAGTAGAGCCGGTGTCAGACAGTAAAGGGAACAACGAAATATTAAATGCCAAAGTAATGGAAATGCATGAACAAGGAATAATAGAAATGGCCATGAGCACCAAACGCTCCTACGTGTCCCACCTATTCTTAAGACCTAAGAAGGACGGAGATTTCCGACCTATTCTCAACCTATCTAAACTAAACGAATTCATAGTCTACCAACATTTTAAAATGGAGCAGTTAGCCACGGTGATGCAGTTAGTGACACAGGGCGCCTGGCTGGCGAGCATAGACATCTCACAAGCCTACCACAGTCTAGAAATCAGGGAGGCAGACCGAGATCTGCTACAATTCTTACATGGGGGGAACAGGTACCGGTTCAGAGTGCTACCTAACGGGCTAAGCTCGGGGCCCAGAATACTTACCAAAATCATGAAAGCAGTAATGAGCTACCTAAGGTCACAACACAGTATATTACTATGTTTCTACATAGACGACACGATACTGATAGGGAACACTGAGGCCGAGGTAACAGAGGCCGTAAGCTTAACGTTAGAACTGCTAACTAGACTAGGATTCACGATAAACAGAGAAAAATCTGCGCTACAGCCGAGGCGAGAGCTACAATTCCTGGGTTTCCGAATAAACACAAACTTAATGAGGGTAGACTTACCAATGAAAAAATGCGGGGAGCTGATAAATTTCGCAAAGGAAGTACTACAGGAGGGAAACCTGAAAATCAAAACGCTAGCAGCATTAATTGGCAAACTAGTAGCCACAGATCAGGGCAACAAGTGGGCTAGAATCAAATCCAAATCAATGGTACGGGCACTCAATTGGAATCTACGAGAAACCAGAGGGAACTACGATAAAGCATGCACACTCACACGCAGGGTGCGGGAATGCATCCAATTCTGGATTGACAATTTAGAACAAGCCATGAGAGCATACAAACTGACACCAGTGGATGTGTGTCTATATACAGACGCATCCTCACATGGCTGGGGTTACTACAGCCAGACACACCAAACACACTATGGGGAGCAATGGGACGAGACAGTTAAGGAAAACACACACATTAACGTACTAGAACTAAGAGCAGTGAGACGCACACTAGAACACCTGGGAGAAAAACTAGAAGGGAAACACATGAGAGTATTCGCAGATAATACCACAACGGTAGCCTGCATAGGGAAAGGGGGATCGGCAAGATCCAAGACATGCCAGCAGGAGACAGAAGAGATATGGGAAATCACAGAAAAGAAAAACATTACCATATCTGTCAGGTTCTGCCCAGGGGTGGACAACATTGAAGCTGATTGGGCATCCAGGGTATTCACAGATGCGGGGGAGTGGACGTTAGACGATCACACTATCAAAGGTATCTTCGAGACACTGGGAAAGCCCACAGTGGACCTCTTTGCATCCAGGGACAATAGAAAACTAGAACAATATGTCACACAGGAGTACGATAGACAGGCAAGGGGCACAGACGCACTTTCACTGAGCTGGAAGAACACTAATGCTTACGTATTCCCACCTTTCAGCTGCCTGTCGAGAGTAATCAACAAGATTATTCAGGAGCAACCGAGAGGCATCCTGGTGACACCGGAGTGGCCCACACAGCCCTGGTACCCATTTCTGCGCAAACTGAGAGGGTACACAACATCTTGGACGATCCCGGTGAAACAAGGTACGCTATCACTGAAGGGGAACGTGGGGAAGCGATTCCCACTGACGAACAGCATGAGACTAAGAGTCACACCACTCTAGGCGGCATGTTCGAGGCCATGGGTATGAACAGGGCAGCCGCCCACACGCTCACGGCCTCCTGGGCAGCAGCCACCCAGAAACAATACACGTTGGTTCTGAGGAGATGGGTAGCACATTGTGATCTGGAGAGGATCAACCCCAGGAGGCCAACAATACAACAGGGCATAGCTTACCTACAGACGCTATTCTCGGGCGGGGCAGCACGTAATACCATCAACACGGTGAGGTCACTGCTGTCCACCTTTGTAACGGTAGGGGGCGTGCCGTTCGGGGAACACCCATTAGTAAGCCGACTACTCAAAGGGATAGGCAACCTGAAGCCAGCTAACCCGAAATACACAGCGATCTGGGACCCACAACCCCTACTGGAGTACTTACGGGGGTGGGGACCGACAGAGGAGCTAAATGTGGACAGACTTAACAAGAGAACACTGTGCTTATTCTTGTTGGCGACGGGACAAAGATTACAAGCACTGGGGTTAATGAAACGGGAGGACTTTAGGTGGGAGCAAGGAATGTGCACACTGACTTACACCACAAAGCTAAAGTCTAACGATCCCAGCAGGAACACGTTGGTGTTAAGCTTCAAAGAATTTGAGGTGTCAGAACTGTGCGTGTACAACCACCTCAAAACTTACATGGAGAGGAGTGAACTCAGGATGGCGGCACCGGCCGTGTTCGCAACCACCAGGCCCCCACATGTAAGGGCCTCCCAGGACACCCTAACGAGATATGTAAAGAGCACGATGAGGGAAGCAGGAATAAACACGGGGGACTACACCCCCTACTCATGCAGGCACGCGACGACCAGCGCTGCGGCCAGGAGGCAGGTACCACTAGCCACGATCCTCCTAGCAGCGGGGTGGTCGGGGGAAGGTACATTCAGGAGGTTCTACAACCGACCAGTCACGAACAGTCACACGGTAACAAACCTGATCCCGGAGATCTGGGAGAGGGAACAGAACTGTTAAAGACATTACAAACTTACTTACATATCCAAGAAAATACTTACATGCAGCAGACTTAAGAGTCACCTTGTTAGTTACGAAAAAGTTGAATAAAAAGCAATAAGCAACAAATAAATGTGTTGACAATACCTTTTTACGTAGCAAATGCACTACCAACTACAACTAACAACAACCAATTCCAGTTACCAGTCGCAACACAAAGTAGCGGCTGGCCCTCGTGGCCTGATTACCATCATAATATATAATTCTGCTAATTTATGCAGCAGAATAAGTATTATTATGGTAAGAAAGAGGCCACGAGGGGCCAGCGGCCCACCCTAAATGATAAAATACAGCCACCCTACACAACTGGTATACGGGAATTGAAACTACAAAATATGACGAGAGCTCGACCGACGCGACATCCAGTAGCCACTGGCCCCTCGTGGCCTCTTTCTTACCATAATAATCCTTATTCTGCTGCATAAATTAGCAGAATTATATATATCTGGCCTTATGTGTGTGAGTGTGAGTGTGAGTGTGAGTGTCGGTGTCGGTCAGTGTCAGTGTCAGTGTCAGTGTCAGTGTCATTGATTAACAATTTATTTAGTACAATTCGTTGACTAAACAAGTGGTGGGCATTTGGTCTTCCTCATTCCACTCCTTGTTCTGTCCTACTAATGCCGAGCACTAGGCTCAGTAGCAACAAGTATAACTATAAATAGGTCATTGTTTTGACTTGACCAGGGTAAAAAAAAAAAAGTCGAATCCAGGAGATGAAGGCGAAATAATTAGTGGCAATCGATATGGGTAATATAATAAAAACATTGATGGCAACATCTGTTTAGAGGTTTCAGAGTGTTTAGAATTTAATTAAATGTCTAAATTGAATTCAAGCTTAAAGCTGCATTGTCCGATGAGCGCATCAAATTGCCGAAACTAAGACACCTACTTAGATTTGATCCTATGTACCCAACTTAATTCTGATGAACTCATTGAGTATTTGTTGCTTTATCGAAGGGCATAGTAAGTCAATTTAAATGAATCTGTTATTGCCAAAACCTATGTTGTCAGAATTGTGTCATGCATGCCGACATTAATTTGCAATGTTTTCACTTCAAATATATCCAAAGTTAGCCGTTTAAAATCAAATAAAAGATACTTGAAATAAAAGTATGGTAGATTATAAATAATGATCAACCTAAATATATAATTTTTATAAAGATAAATAAGGAAAAAAATAGATGCATTCAAACTTAAAAGCCATCGGACTATGCAGCTTTAATATACAGAGTTTCTATTTTGGGAATAGTTATTTAATTCTTTTCCCTTCGGCGACTCCCAACTAAGGGCCACTTACGACAGTTGTTTTGTAAAGTGACCAATTAGTTAGACGTAAGCAGGCCAATCAGATAAATCAGGCAGTAGTAGACTGCAAATCCGCAGGCCAATTGTCTCGGGGTAACTTGCACTGTTGAGACCCTGTGTAGTGCATGTTTTACTTACAAATCACGAGAAGTGATGAAATGAAGAACATAAATCTTTTGATTTCACCTGGAATAGATTACACATGCAAGCACTGTGATGCATGCAAACATGGTTTACCTGGAGTAGATTACACATACAAACACTGTGATGCATACAAACATGGTTTACCTGGAATAGATTACACACTCAAGCACTGATGCATACAAACATGGTTTACCTGGAATAGATTACACACACAAGCACCCTTATGCATGCATATATGGTTTACCTGGAGTAGATTAGACATGCAAGCGCCATGGTACATACATACAGGTGTAAAGACTAGGTCTCCATAAAGTAAAGTTGAATCCTCTCCTCCAACTAATAGATTTACCACTCGTCGTGGTCACCAGTTTTGTAGAATGGCTAAAGCTCAAATCTGTGGTTGTGTAGGCAGGCTATAGTGAAATCAATACAAACAAAGAGAAAGGAAGAGTATAAAGTGTGAAAGAAGAGAGAGAGTCAAGCCCTCTGGTTTATTATTTATATGGTACATGGGTTCATTGTAGCGTATCCCCCCACCCTTTCCCCCAAATGGGAAACAAGCATTTTTAGCTCTACCAATAGGGAGCCAGCATTCCTGGTCCCCATGGTTACCAGTGATCTGCCCACCACCACCAAGCTGTGTGGCTTCCCTGGCCACCACCAGCCTTGAGCCTGAGTGTGGTGATCCTACCTAGCAGAGGGGGGAGGGGGTAGGCTCTGAGTGCCCCTTACACGCAGCCCTGCCAGCACCACTATGTCTATTTACATCTCACTCAGGCACCACCAGCACCTACATATACACATACATGCACCTGGTCATGTATACCCAATCAATAATAGAACATTTGCATTCCCCCAATGCCGTAAATCAGAATATTTTACGCATGGTTTACCTGGAATAGATTACACACAAGCACCATCATGCATTCAAACATGGTTTACCTGGAATAGATTACACATACAAACACCATGATGCATACAAACATGGTTTACCTGGAATAGATTACACAAACAAGCACCATGATGCATTCAAACATGGTTTACCTGGAATAGATTACACATACAAGCACCATGATGCATACAAACATAGTTTACCTGGAATAGATTACACATACAAACACCATGATGCATACAAACATGGTTTACCTGGAATAGATTACACATGCAAGTACTGTGTTGCATACAAACATGCTTTACCTGGAAAAGATTACACATGCAAGCACCATGATGCATACAAACATGGTTTACCTGGAATAGATTACACATGCAAGTACTGTGTTGCATACAAACATGGTTTCCCTGGAATAGATTACACATGCAAGCACTATGTTGCATACAAACATGGTTTACCAGGAATAGATTACACATGGAAGCACCATGA
This sequence comes from Branchipolynoe longqiensis, assembly GCA_030323885.1. NCBI lineage: Eukaryota > Metazoa > Annelida > Polychaeta > Phyllodocida > Polynoidae > Branchipolynoe > Branchipolynoe longqiensis. The sequence goes on along the minus strand of CM059193.1, from coordinate 47,967,092 downwards.
TGCATACAAACACAAACATGGTTTACCTGGAATAGATTACACAGGCAAGCACTGTGTTGCATACACACATGGTTTACCTGGAATAGATTACACAGGCAAGCACCATGATGCATACAAACATGGTTTACCTGGAATAGATTACACATGCAAGCACTGTGTTGCATACAAACATGGTTTACCTGGAATAGATTACACATGCAAGCACTGTTGTGTTGTTATTATTATTATCAGCGTCATCGTCGTCTTATTATATTATTCTTATTATCCTTACTATTCTTGTTATCCTTCTTCCTCTTCCTCTTCTTCTTCTTCTTTAAAAAAATGTAACTAGTATATAGTGAACTATGTAAAACTTTGTCAACCATTCCGAAGAGTTGTAATTCTAAATTCTGTAACTTACATACTTTTGCGTAATGTATCGCGTATATAATTTTAAAAAAAACCCAAAAAACAAGTATAAATCTGTGTAAATAATTGTAACACACAACCGGAAGACCGGTTAGATAAAAATAGAAATCAGAAATGCAGAAATGACTTTCATATGAATAACCCCCCCCCCCACCCCCACCCCCACCCCACCCCAACAGACAACGCAATATATCCGCGTGCAGCATAACAAGGTAGGGGGTGGACAAATGGGGAGGGGGGGGGGTAAAGTGGTTTTTACCATAGATTGATGGAAATCTAGTTGGTAAAAGAGAAATAGAAGGTGGGCAAGTGTTAGCGTGTCTTGTTTGCCTCAGGTCAAAAACCACTAAGACTGTCAGCGTAACTCGACACGCACATGCTCCCAGTCCAGCTTGCCGGCCACTCTGCACTCGTAGAGCGCAGACTTCCCGTGTGGAAGGTCGGGGGTTCGAATCCTAGCTGAATGGAGCTAATGACTTATTATATTTATACTTGTCGCTACCTAGGCTGACGCTCGACATTAACAGGATAGGACACAGACTGGTTAGCACAGCATCAGGATAATGTGACCTGAGTGGGAAATCGGGTCATGTTGCCGATGGCCTGGTCTCCCAGTGGGGCAGCACTATAAAGTCACCATGAGTTTCCAGTCACAAGTCGGTAATCATCTTGATATGACCTTAGATGTTGCCCAGATGTAAAATTCCAACAAACAAACATTTGATTTCAGAACATGGCAGAGGTTAATGTTTTATCAACATTTTATTCAAAAAGAGGTTTGGGAGCGGGACGTAGCTCAAGCGGTAGAGTGTCCACCTGTGAAGCTGTCGGTCATTGGATGGATCATTCTCAGTGGATCCATTTACAGTTTGGGCTATTTTTCATTCCAACCAGTGGTCCACAACTGGTTTATCAAATGCTGTGGTATGTACTGTCCTGTCTGCGGGAAAGTGCATATATAAGAACCCTTGTTGCTTATCAGAAAGCATGGCCTATGTGGCGACTGCGGGTTTCCACCAAAGAAATATGTCAGAATGACCATATGGTTGACGTCCAATAGCCGATGATAAAAATCAATGTGCTCTAGAGGTGTTGTTAAATAATAAAAGCTTTACTTTCAACAAGAGATTTATGTTGTATCAACATTTTATTCACCAACAGTCGGACACTACAAACCCCCTTCCCTTTTCTTTGTATGACCGTGGACATTGAAACTTTGTGATGGCCCTTCAGCTGATAAAATAAACAAACAAAACATGGGTGTTGATTAATGCCTGCTTCTTGACAGCGTTCACCAAAATGAAAGAACTGCGAAGGATTGTATGGATGCTAAGGCCCCCCCCCCCCCCCCCCCATTTTTGAGTATTGACAGTCCGCAGACTAAATCTGCACCACCATGGTTACAAAAAGCGGACTGGGAGAATATGGCCACCGATTTGTTAGTGCCGTCGGTTCCAGATGAAGGAACGCTAAGAGGACGTGATCACGTGACTGATGACTCATGTCCGTTTCCATGGTAATGGTGCCGGACCAAGATACTAAGATGGGCGCCGAGGTTGGGGGGTTTGGGAGGCGGTTATGTGCCGAGGACATTAAGTGACGCCATCTTTGTATCAACATGGGAACCTTTACCTGCTGCAGAAAATAGCAAATGCTGGATGATTGCGCTCAGATCTCAGTAACCCTCTCCCCTCTCCCCTCTCCTCTCTCTCCTCTCTCCCCTCTCTCCCCTCTCCTCTCTCCCCTCTCCTCTCCCCTCTCCCCTCTCCTCTCTCTCCTCTCTCCTCTCTCCCCTCTCTCCTCTTCCCTCTCCCCTTTCCCCTCTCCCCTCTCCTCTCTCCCCTCTCTCCTCTACCCTCTTCCGCTCTCCTCTCTCTTCCACCTTCCATCTTCCCTCTCCATTCTCTGCACTCTCCCCTGTCTCCTTCCCTTTCCCTTTCCCTTTCCCCCCTCGTCTCCTCTCCTCTCGTCTCGTCTCCTCTCCTGTCCTCTCCTCTCCTCTCCCCCCCGCTTCCCTCTTCCCACTCCCCTCTCCCCCCTCTTCCCACTTCCCTCTCCCCTCTCCCCCTCCCTTTCATCTCCCCTCTCTAATCTCTCATCAGCCATCTCCCATCTCCCTTCCTGCTTCTCCTCTCTTTTCTCTTTCCTCTCTTTCCTCTCTTCTCCCATTTTTCATCTTTCATGTCTCATATTCCCTCTTCTCCTTTCCCTCTTCTATCTTTTCTCTTCTCCTCCTCTTCTCCCCTCCCCTCTCCTCTCCCTTTTCTATCTCCTCTCCCTCTCTATTCTCCTCTCTTCGTTCTCTGATCTCTTCCCTCCCCTCCCTTCTCTTCGCTCTCCTCCCTCTCCCCTCCCCCCCCCCCCCCCCCCCCCCCCACATGTCCGCTCTCCGGTGTTCCCGCTTCCCTTTCCTCTCTCGCCTCTCCTTCCTCCCCCTTTCCTCTCTTGCTTCCCCATCTTCTCTCTTTTCCTGATCACTTGATGAGTGGGAAATCGGGTTATGGTACTGGTGGCCTGGTTTCACAGTGGGGCAGCAGTATAAAGTTGCCGTGAGTGCATGTGTATGTATGCATGTGTGGCGCCATCTATATAACATAAATGTAATTAAATGTCACCGCCGTTGCCATCCACACAGTAAAACCTCTCTAGCCGACCACCTCCATAGATCGACCACTGCCCTATATCAATCGCTGTATTTGGGTCCCAAACGATCGCCCATACACTACCATTGTAACGATTAAAAAAAAAACCTCCTTAATCTGACCACCTCCCTAACTGGACCATTTAAAGTCGGTCCTATGGTCAGTTGATTTAGAGAGGTTTTACTGTATATAATCTACATCCTTTGTAGTTTCCAGTTCCATGTACAGTCCTTCCATTAGTATTATTCACACAGCCTGTCGGTCGCTTTCACTGACTAATTGGATGCGACACCTACCCACTTAACATCGAGATGAATCCGAGCACACAAACGCCTCGTGAAATCAACTCGCCGCCTGTCTACCTTAAGCCCCAGTCACACCTATCCGGATCAGGGGCCGGACGAGCCACGGACCGCCATCTGGGGTGGTCCGGGGTGATCTGTGGCTCGTCCGTGCCGACACCCCCCGATCCGGCCTGATCCGTGGCTCGTCTGGTGCCGTCCGGGCTCGGCCCCGGATGTTTTAAAATGTTTAAAACATCCGGGGTGGTCCGGGGGATTTTGCGATCCGGTCTCAATCCGGCCTGGTCCGGCCTGATCTGGGGGTGATCCGGCTATTCTGGGGGTGATCCGGCTATTCTGGGGGTGATCTGGGGTGGTCCGGGGTAATTTTGAGCCACGGTTTGACCCGGACCATCCCCAGACCATCCCCAGACTGTCCCCGGCCTAGCCACGGACCACTCCCGGACAGCGGGGGAGGTCCGGGATAGGCCGGGGGTGGTCTGGGGCAGTCCGGGGGTGGTCCGGCCTCATCCAGGTTAGTCAGGGGCCAGTCCGGCCCAGTCCGGGGCCGTTCCGGGGGCAGTCCGGGGGTGGTCCGGGGTGGTCCGGCCTTTGGTCCGGGGCTCATCCGGGAAAGTGTGACTGTGAGGCAAAAATTGACGAAAACAGTGATTTTATCCGTGGCAGTCCGGGACAGTCCGGGCCGTTGGTCCATGGATGGTCCGGCTCAAAATCCGGGGCTCGTCTGGCTATGTGTGACTGGGGCTTTAATAAGCCCTTCCCACAATGCGCAGCTGTAGGATCTTCAGTATCAGCAACTAGATACCACCGGACGCAGTGGCTGAATCAGTAGAGCGCAGGCTTCCCGTGCGGAAGGTCCTGAGTTCGAATCCCGGCCGAGTCAAACCGATGACTTATAAAATTGATACTTGTCACTACCTAGCCTAGCTTTCGCCATTAATAGGATAGGACACGGACTGGTTAGCACAGTGTCAGGATAATGTAACTGTGGGATATTGGGTCATGGTGCTGACACCCTGGTCTCTCAGTGGGGCAGCACTATAAAGTGTCCATGAGCGTGCACTATCACAAGTCCTTACCCGTCTTGATATGACCTTTGATGTTGCTAGGATGTAGAACAACACAAACAAACTAGATACGCACTAGACATGCTCTCCCGCCAGTCCTATTGACTGCACTGTCATAACGGGGGTAGGGGTGGGGGCGTGTCAAACTCTAGAACTAACTATCGGCATGCTAGTCTAGCATAGCGCACTCCACCATGTTCTCTTTATTTGGTCACTCAATTCATATCAATGCTTTGCTGCTGTGTATTTATTCCTTGTATCTACTGTCTATCTGTAATATTTTAGACTGTGTTTAGTGTGTAGCTAGATTTGTCATTAGGCTGGAAGACCAGCGCTTCAGCGCACACCGAAAATATGTTTGTTACTCAGAGGAATGAAACTATTTGAACTGGGTGGGGGGGGGGGGGGGGCAGTTGGAAGTGTTTCCCTGGTCACTTCCGGTCCCCTTTCCTCTCCCCTCCTCTTCTCTCCTCTCCCATCCTTCTCATATAAGTCCTTCCCCTACTGTCCCTCCTCTCCCTTTTCCCCCTCCCCTGCCCCTCCCCTCCCCTGCCCCTCCCCCCTCCCGCCCCCCCCCCCCCCCCCCCCCCCCCTCGAACAGCTCCCTCCTGCGGTCCCCCACGCCACTCTCCTCTCCCTCATCTACGTCTCCTGCTCCCCCTCCCCTGCTCCTTCTCCTGCTCCTTCTCCTCCCTCCTCCTCCTCCTCCTCCTCCTCCTCCTCCCTCCTCCTCCCCCTCCTCCTCCTCCTCCTCCTCCTCCTCCTTCTCCTCCTTCTCCTCCTTCTCCTCCTCCTCCTCCTTCTCCTCCTACTCCTTCTCCTCCTTCTCATCTTCCTCCTCCTCCTTCTCGTCCTCATCCTCCCCCTCCTTCCACCTCCTTCTCCCCTCCACCTCTTCCTCGTTCCCCTCCTCCCCTCTTCCTCCTCTTCCCCCTCCTCCCCTCCTCCCCTCCTCCTCCTCCTCCTCCCCTCCTTCCACCCCTTCTCCCCATCCTCCTACCCCTCTTCCCCTCTTCCTCTTTCCCCTCCTCCCCTCGTCCTCTTTCCCCTCCTCCCCTCTTCCCCTTTCACCTCTTCCCCCCCCCCCCTTCCCCCCTTCCACCCCCCTTCCACCCCCTCCCCAGACACCCATTCACTGACTTAGATCAGTAGCATCCCATCATCCCATCATCAAACCTTATTACCTCTACACCCCAACCATGATACCCCAAATGCCACCGCACTACTAACTAAGCCACTTCATGCGTTTCAACTTTCCAAACTTTTATCAATTAAGGGACGACCGTATTCTATCATATTAACTAAACTATGTGTGTAGATATCTATTGACACAAGACCCACTGTCTCGGCACTGAAACAACAATTATTCCGCTGAATACAGATTTAACCGCCACCCCTTTGGGAGTGAGTGTGTGTGGGGGGGGGGGGTGCGGGGGGAGCAAAATGACAGACATGCAAATTCAAGATGGTGGACCGCACGGATCAGGAAGCCACAGTGAGACATCCAAGTTACAATGTGGGTAAATTCTCACACCTAATAAGGCTTGATGAATTAGCCCAGAATTAATTAAAATGTCCAATAAGAGGTGGGTGGGAACCTTCTACAAGTTCTAGAAAAGACCTCGTTGTGACCCCGGGTATGGGTGTGGGTGTGGGTGTGGGTTGTGAGTGCGCGGTGTGGTGTGAGGTGTGGTGATATACACACTGTATGCTCTCCCAACTCTTTCCTCAAATATGGTGAGTGGCTTTCTGGTATTTTCACTTTCCCCCGACCTTTTCCCCTTCCAATTGTTGATTAATAGTTGTTGATTATGGGGAAGAAAATTAAATCGGTGATGCTTGGTCTTTCTCGTTCCACTGCTCCTTGCCCTATCCTAATAATGCTGAGTGCAAGGCTAGGTAGTGACAAGTATCAGTTTTATAAGTCATTGGTTTTACTTGGCCGGATTTGAAACCCCATGGGTTTTGATCTCACGATATGTCACACCAGTAATGGCGTCCCATTATTATGTTTTAATGCACATTTTAAATCGGTAGAGCGCGGGCCTCGCGTGCAGGAGATCGGGAGTTCCGTTGCCGGTCGATTCAAACCAATGACTTATCAAATTGATACTTGTCACTTCCTAGCCTGGCGCTCGGCATTAATAGAATAGGGCAAGGACAGGTTAGCTCAGTGTTAGGATAATGTGACTGAGTGGGATATCGGGTCCTGGTGCCAGCAGCCTGATTTCCCAGTGGGGCAGCACTATAAAGTCATCATGAGTGTGCACTGTCACAAGTTGGTACCCATCCTGATATGACCTTAGATGTTGCCAGGATGTAAAATGCCAAAAACCAACTCACCATTTTCAGGATTTAAAAATGGTTAATATCCAACTGAATGTACTTGCTGTCCAGCACTGATCACAAGGCATTGATTTGATGGCGATTTTGTTAAGGAGGGAAATAATTGAAGGGTTTGCAGCAGAATGTCATTACTGGTTGCTATGTGACGGTGGCAATTGTAACCATGTGACGTCATGCGATTGTACAACTTCTTTTGGGCGGTTAATGTCTGAATTAGCGTGGTAACTCATACTAATATGCAATGTAGCCCATACTCAGCCATTATATACTGACCAGAGGGGCTGGCCGAATTGATAAGGGCACTGACTGGCTGCCCATGCGGAAGATTATGGGGTCAAACCCCGGCTGAGTCAATCAAACCAAGTATTAGAAGATAGGGCTACGACTGGTTTGTTCAGTATCAGGATAATGTGATGGAGTGGGTTCGTTGGTTGTCCTGGCAACATCTAACGTCATATCAGGACGTGTACCGACTTATGCGTACTCATGGCGATTTTATAGTGCTGCCCCGCTGGAAGATGAAGCTGCCAGCATCACGACCTGATATACTCAGTCACATTATCCTGACACTGAACCAAACAGTCCTTGCCCTATCCTAATATTGCCAAGCACTTGACGGAGTGGGATATGGGTGTAATCCTGGTGGTGGCCCAGTCTCCCAATGGGGCAGCACTATAAAGCCACCATGAGTGTGTACTGTCAGAAGTCGGTACCCGTCCTGGTGACCTTTGATGTTGCTAGGATGTAAATCCCCAAACAAACAAAAACAAGTCGGTACCCGTCCTGATATGACCCAAACAAAAATAAAACCCAAATAAAAACAACACCCCCAAAAAACCCAACATGTCCACTACCTCTTTAGAGAAACTTGCTTGGTTGGTTATTGGAATTTTATCTCCTGGAAGCATCTGTGGTCATATCCGGACGGCTATGGACTTGTGACAGTCCGTACTCATGGTGACTTCATAGTGCTGCCCCACTGGGAAATCAAGTCACCAGCACCATGGCCTGATATCCCAGTTACATTATCCTGACACTAAGCTAACCAGTCAGTCTTTGCCCTATCCTATTACTGATGAGCGCCAGGCTAGGAAGTGACAATTATCAATTTTGACGTCATTGGTTTGACTCGACTGGGAACCGAACTCTCGACCTTCCACACATGAGGTCCACGCTCTACCGATTAGGCTACCGGGCCCGGTCTTTAGAGAAGCGTAGTAACTCAATATGCACATTATTTAATTATCCTCCCGACAGCTGGTGGGGGCGTTTTCGATGCCATACAAGATAGTCAATCATTCTCTGCGAATGCTACTAGTACCATGTGACCGGTACTCTTTTATATTGTCCTATTCTAACTGAACTACTCTGCTACTCCATCATCTGTGGCGACCGGACGCGGTGTCTGAATCGCGGAAGGTCAGGAGTTCAAACCCCAGCAGAGTCAAACCACAGCAGAGTCAAACCAATTTACTTATAAAATTTATGCTTGTTGCTACCGAACCTGGCGCTCAGCATTAATAGGATAGGAAGGACTGGTTCGCACAGTATCAGGATACAAAATTAATGTGACTTAGGGATATTGGGTCATGGTGTCAGTGGCCTGGTCTCCCAGTGGGGCAGCACTATAAAATCACCATGAGTGTGCACTGTTATAAGTCGGTGTCCATCCTGATATGTCCTTAGATGTTGCTAGGACATAAAACAACAGCAATGCAACCAACATACCATCTCTGGCTATAGAGTTGGGAAAAGAAGCAATAACAATACATGGTTTCAACCTTGCAGTCTCATCATGCTGTCGGTCTCGGTGCGACAAAGACTGCTTTCATTACTTGACTGCCGCTCTCCATTTAGCTCTCTGCTGTGAGAGTGATGTCCATGAGTTGGTCTTAATATCTCTCAGCTTCAGGTTTCTCTTGATGGTATCCTTGAACCGGAGATGAGGGCACCCTCTCTTTCTGTAACCAGAAGACAGTTGAGAGTAGAGGAGCTGCTTTGGTAGCCTGGTTGATGACATCCTCATGAGGTGTCCAGTCCACCGGAGATTCTTTTTGATCAGAAGATCTTCCATAGAGGGTAGCACCTTGCAGTCTATTTGCAATTAAAAGGCATAACACAAAGTAAAAAGGTAGCATATAAATCAAAATATTTCTTATTTCTTTACCGTTATTGTGAAATTAATCTGTTATCGTGCATTATTCTGAGTTAGTTCCAAAGTGGCTTCTGTGCTAATTTGTGTTTAGAAGTGGACAATCAAAGAAATAGTCCGTGTTTATTTCAAGTTTAATTATGGAATCAAAATAGTCACAATTTTGGAATTTGTATCCAATAAAATAAAACGCCCAAAACAATGATTTGCTGATGGAATGAATAATTAATCCATCATTAAAGTTGAGGAATACCAATTATCCGCGATTGAAATCCCCCCCCCCCCGCCCCCACTTAATCAACATATGTAACAAAGAAAACATTTTTAAAAAACCACGAAGAGGTTACATAGCTTATCTATTGTAGATGCTGAAGTTGGTACTATCCTACTTGTTTTTTTTCACAAGCATTTTCTTTTTAGAATAAGTGTAAAGGAGCACTATCCAGTTTACCGCAAGTAGCTAGCTCAAAGTGCTCTGTCCAAGACAGCACCTGCAGAGACGGCTAAGTGGACCTTTTGTGCATGCAATTCTTTAACAAATCACCGATGAAATTTTCAATAATTTCCAGTTTACAGAGTGAGGATTAAAACCCGATTTTTAATCTTTTAATTGTTTAATTACCCTTTTTTTCCCAAGAGTTGATTAAGCAGAATTTTCAATTGCAAACATTAGTCTTCCCCATTCTACTGCTCCTTGCCCTGTCCTAGTAATCTTGAGTGCCAGGGCCGCGTTCAGGCTCCGTCTCGGAGGCGCCTCGGAGGCGCCCGTGACGTCAGGCTAGTCTGAACAACAATAGCAGTTGGTCGCCTCGAAAATGGCCGCCCCCATAGGCGGCGACCATTTGCAATCGAAATGCTGCGCTCTGATTGGATGAAACCACTGCATGCGGCACCCATTTTCGAGGCGCTTTTTGTCTCCAACCTGAAAAGGGAGGCGTCTCCGAGACGCAGCCTGAACAGAAATAGGCCAAAAAGCATCGCCGAGACGTCGCCGAGGCGCCTCCGAGACGGACCCTGAACGCGGCCCAGGTTAGCTAGTGACAAGTATGCCTTTTTAAGTCATTGGTTTGACCCAATCAGGATTTGTACCCAATGAACCTGGGTTGAAATTCTATGGTTGGTTATTGGAGTTTTACGTCCTGGCAACATTCAAATACGACGTGTTAAAGCGGGAAGTAGGCGCTCAACGCATTCAGCAAATCAAATAAAATGAATCACAACAATGACATCCCCCTCCCCCGAGGAGCAGTGCAGTAGAACATTGTAAGCACTCCTATTTAAGCCCAAGTCACACTAAGGCTTGCGACTACTTCCGACTAGTTTTCAACAACAAAAAATCCCAGTCACCGGCGACCTCCTTACGACCAAAGCAACAACAAAAAAGACGGGGGGTTGGGGGGAAACAATGGTCGGCGATTAGTGTGCGACCAGTCAGGGACTGATCACTGACTGGTCGCCGACCTATGAAAATGCTCGGCGACCTCCTTGTAACCATGTTGGTTGCAAGGAGGCTTTTGGTGCAGCAGCTGCAACCTCCTTGTGACCAAAATGGTCGCCCGGAGGTCGGCAACCACGGATCTCTTGGCGCCACTTGGCGGGTAGCTTCCACACTACAATCTCGGAGTTGGATTCGGAGCAGCACGCATTTATTTTTCCTTAAAATAAATGTTACTTTAAGTGAAAGTAAGGTAGATTATAACAATCAACCTAATGTATTTATCTAAATATTTTGTCCCCCAGAAACTCAAGACCATCGGACCCTTCAATTTAAAACTGTTATTCTTGCTACACTTGAAAATGGCAAACCTTAATCCTTTCTCCAGCATGTCGGTGTGCGCACCAAAATTAATCCGATGTCTTTTCAATTCAAATATCTCTCAAGTTAACCGGTTAAAATAAAAGTTACTTCAAACTAACGTGGATTAGAATGATCAACTTAATCTATTTTAAATCTAAAAACACCTATTAGATTAATCTAATATTAAAAAAGAAACCACCAAAAAACGACCTCAAACCATCGGATTAATCAACTTTAACTACAAGTCTGTACCACGTGACACCCACTGGAGGAAAGTCACCTCAGCCTCTGCTCCCCGCCCCACCCCCACCTTCCACTCCCAGCAAACAGGCATTAATAAAATGCCATTGTAATAAAGCCACCACATCCTGAAACTGACATGTCCTATATATCACACTGCTCTCCAGGCATACACTGTGCGGAAAGACGGATTGGTGTATGCATATATACAGTAAAACCTCTCTAAAGAGACCGATCATGGGACCGACTTTAAATGGTCCATTTAGGGAGGTAGCTGGTTTAGGGGGTTTAGGGTGCGTGCGTGCA